>OX359274.1:47649563-48849563 GCA_947179155.2 Hedera helix
TAATAGCTTTGCATAATCCAGACGTTGACCAATTCAAATGCCAATTTCTAATATATATCTCATAAGAATAGAGTACTAGTGTTCGACCAAACATTATTCAACGATGGTGGGAATTGATAAGATCGCAGATTAACGTAATTCAAAAGAAAGGAAAATTAAATTAAAGAACAAATGAATATTATATATATATATATATATATATATATATATATATATTAGAGCAACAATTTTCTACTGCCCTGAAAAGAGAATTTCACTTCGTGGCAATATATGGTCTTTGTGGTATTTCATCACAACTTGCATTTTCCATGTGTGGTGATACTAAATGGACTAAACTTGAAGGTTCCCATAAATCTTACAGCGATATAATATATGCTACAAGATCAGTTATACGCAATATTTGAAAACTGTGCACTCGAAGTTTGGGAGTTTAAAGGTCCGACGCCTGTTAAGAAGATGGGGGCTGAGCTTTCTTTTCCTGAGAAACTTGTGGAGTTTCAGAATCCTTTCAAGAGATTTGTATTCTAGTCAACTTTATTTGGTCGTGTCATTGGGAGATATTCTTTTAATTGTGAGGTGTATTGGGAATTTAGTTAGGGAAGATGGTGTAGTTGTTCATGAGGCAGATCTTCTTGATGATGAAGAGTACTCGCATATGAATTGTCATTACGGAACAAGGAAATTATATGTTTATAAGTTGGATTTAGAAGGGGGGAAATGGGTGAAGGTTGAATATTTGGGTGACCGTATGTTATTTTTGGGTCTAAATCACCCTATTTCTCTCTCAGCTCAAGATTTTCAACAATATAAAAGAAATTCGGATGACTTTGGGGATGGTACGAAGGTGTTTGATATTTTATACATGTAAAAGGACAAAAAATGAAGCTGCATAACTAAATTGCTTTGGATGCTATGAAAAGCAGAATGAGGAAGAGATCACAATAATCATATCTACAATTGCAATTGTAGTAATCAAAGAAACTCGTTAAATGGCAAAAAGCCCAACAGCAACAACAATGAGGAAGAAGAAGAAAGAAGAAAGAAACTAAAAACAAAAAATAGCAAAAACATTTGAGACAATAAAATGTACATTAGATTGAGAATGGTGCACGTAGTGTAATTCGTGACATGGTAAACAGAGCAAGATTCATACCGAGGCTAAGATCCAAAACATTACATGAGAAGATATGGCAATTAGGAACCAAGTGACAAAAGCTAGAGCTATGGAGAGTTCGTATCTACCACATGGGATATGCAAATGAACCTTGCAGAAATTCAAGTCTCTTTCATACAAAACTGCAACCCCTGCTGATGAACATGCAGCTGCAAGTGATAAAGTAGCAGTCACCTGCATTTTATACAATTTATGTGATTACAGTTGATACAGGAACTCAAAATGGAAGGTTACAATGAAACACTTGTCATTACTGAATGCAGTGAGATGGCTCGCCAATTTGGATACTATGAAAGTATAATAAATTACAGCAAGGATGGCTAGTTTACAAATATATCCTAAGCAAATACAGTCACGAGAGATGCTTAAGCTACCCAAGACAACTGCATTCGTTCTACTACTCAACAACATAGAAACAAGGAGCCCGGGGCGATGGAGGATGAAACTCTAATAACTTTGTGCAGGGACACAAGATCAAGATTAAAAGCCAATGAGATAATTGAAAATTTCTCTCAATCCACCCCCAACAAACTTAAGGAAATCTAAATGGAAAATAACAAAAGGGTAAAAGGAGACCAAGATGATTAAAAGCCTATGAGACAGTTGAAAATATCTCTCAATCCAACCCCAACAGAATTAAGGACATCTAAAAGGAAAAGAACAGAAGAGCAAAAGGAAACCAAGATGAAGTCCTAGAATCCATGTAAGTCCAACACTTGCAAGTTCAAAAGGCTAATTTCCCAGCTCTACATCCAGAGAGCTCCACTGAACCCACAGGACGAAAGGTTCAAGTACCAGAACCCAAAACTCGTATGCCATCAGGAGCAGATGAGAATGGTTTACCGTGCTGAATCAGTCCCTTCTCATCTAGAAGTTAACAAGAGAATTAAAGACATGGGAAAACCTAGAAAGATAACTCCTTAATGAAAATGGAATAGTTGAGAATTTCTATACCACAATTCTTTGGGAGATATGGAAACACAGGAATAAAACGGTATTTTGATTCAGCTACTCTTGGCATCAATACAGTCATAAAAAACATCAAGTCATTGCTCTTTGAAGTGCACATTCCTTTGTTCCTAAAACTTTAAGTAGCTTCATGAGATGGTGTGTAATTAAATGCCCTTTCTCTTCATGTTAAAAATTAGCTATTCAGAGAGGCAAATGGCTTGGAAATAAATTAAGTTGTTGCTTAATGCTGCCCATGGAAATAGAGAACAAACCCACGTAAAGATTTGGAGCCACAATCATCAAGATGTAATTTTGAAGAAATAACCAGAAAAGTAAAGAAACAAATATGCATCCTATACTTGAGGCAAATCTTGTAGAGTAGCACATATTTGACAGAGAATAGAATAAAATGATTGAAATCAAGGGACAAGCTAAATACCCAATCACCCACAACAAAAAGGCTGACTAGGACTGGATTTTGAAGGTCTCTCTTTATTCTTAAAGCATAGACATCAAGGCACGCAAGTCCAAAGCTCCATAATACTTGAAGCCCCATTGACGCAATTAAATAGCTGTATCAAAACATAATCTCTTGTTAGAAAAAAATGAGAAAACAAATTGGTGGTAAGTGGACTATTTCTATGACAACAGAAAAGACAAATGTTTAACAAATTGTAGTAAAAACATAGCAAAATATAAATAGTAATTGTTTCAAGTACATAAAATCAGTAGAGTCCCATATATTAGTGGTGAGACAACTGATGATAACAAACCAGCTACGCGTGTAAGAAAGGCACAAACACTCCAGTTTTCCCTCCTCCCCCTTCTCCATATAACTCAAAGAAATTCCATTAGCAGCCCACCTCCTATCATTTTCACAAATTTATTTGATAAAAGAGACTAAAACTTCATTCAGGAAGAAAAAGAATTGGACACTGACATCTACAAGATGATGATAGTGGAGGTGCCATTGTGCTGTACTGTATCTCAAATAAGTATTCCAGACAAGTTTCATGAATGGTCCCATGACTAAAACCAGAATTTGAATCAAAAAACTATTCTAAAGGAGACTCCTTTCATAATCAGACACAACATCTCTAAATCTAAACGCAAGAAGGCACTACTCTATTTTATAATAACTAAAATGAATGCTCATGACTTTATACTTTCCGATGGTAAACCTTTAGTCTTCTATAGTCTATGACACTCTTAAGTGTGTAATACGTTTCAGTATCAAAATTGAAGAATACACACTTTGTTCCTAAAGAAAATTTAGTTTCATTTAGACGAAATCAGAAGCAGTTCTTAGGCATTTTATGATTGTATTTGGATAGGCAATCATCAGTCATTCAATGGACCATGATATTGCAACACTATGAGCACCAAAGAACATCTCTACACACAGACCAAACAGCATCATTTAGGTGATAGACATATTTCTAAAATAATAGAGGATAGTAAATATAGAGGACAGAAAAGATCTATGAAGTAGCTCATACATGAATAGAGAAGGGAGTCCTTCACAAGTAACTTCATATAATTATATCATCAAGACAATATTAAATTAATAGCATAAAAGGAAACATTCACTTCATTGTCCACAAATCGATCAGAGCAACTGAAACACACTTGAACTTAACTTCCACGCATAGCCTAATGGTGTTTCTTGAATTAGCTAATAGTATACCAATCTGAATGCAGATGGTCTCAATCAAATCAAACAAAAAATATGTTAATACAAATTTTAATCAAACAGATTTATACATAAAAAAATATACTGTCTTGTGATTTCATCGCTAGAAAACTAATTCATCAGAAAACGGTACTCCGCATTGAACCAAATCAACCCCAAGAATCCGTGCCTATATATGGCTAATAAGATAAAGTAAAATCTTGCATACATATTTAGAGCCAGATATTTCAAAATAAAAATTTGAACCCAAACTATGAACGCATTTAATAAGCAGGAAACCAAAAAACTGACAATAAACTGCAAAACCCAGTAAAGATTCCAGCACGAATAGAGAAAATATACCAGAAAGCAGTGTAGTTAGAGAAGCGCGGAGCAGATACCATTACTCCAATCGAAGCAGCACCAAACAAAAACTGCCCTATCCTCAATAACATCCCACTCACCATTCCAGGGCTCCCTATCAACTCCTTCATATCTTCACTTTCTTTCTTTCTCCCTCTCTCTCTCCCCAGCAAAAATCACTCTCCGTCTCCTTTCAGCTGGGCCCTTTTCCCCCAATTAAAGTATCCTAATAAAGAACCTAGATTTCATGCATTTTTTTCACCTTAAGAATGCCAAATCGATACGCAGAATCTATAATTAAAAGTATGATGAAGAGATTTGTTTGGATGCAAATGCGATCCGGGTAATATTGGCGAGATTTGATCAGCCAAAAATATTATCCACCCAATGAACTATTTCGGTTAAGCCCCGAAAAGATAAGTTGTTGGGTATTTCTAATTTACTCCATTGTTTAGTAGGAGTAATATCCAAGTGAAGCTCAAAATTAGATAATAGTGGTGAAAATTAACGGTGATGGAGGTTGTTGATTGCCTTTTTTGGCTTCGGGCTTTTCCGACAAAAACTGACAGTCTACGTGGATTTGCTTTTGCTTTTATCAGTGATTTAATTTATTTATTTATGTTATTTGAGCGAGCATGTACTCATTTTTTTGGAAAATAGACGTCGTTTTCGGGGGTGTGAGATTTTTTGTAATAAATTTTTGTTATCAAACATAATATATATATATATATAAATAATGTGTTTGATAACATAAATTGATGACAAGAATTTATTACTGAGCTCTATTTTGTGATAGCGTTCAACATACGTTCCAGACATTGGGGAAATTTATTTTAAATAAAGAATTGATATTTTTATAAAATTTTATTCTTATTTCATAAATTTTACTTATTATTTATGTTATGATAGTATTATAAAAATATTAATTTTTTCTTATAAAAATATTAATTCCCATTAAATATTGGGCTAATGAATAGATGGCACCATGAATTTTTGTTAGAAAAAGAAAATTTATTTTTATTAATTTTTTCAATATTAGTTTTTGTGTTAAAAACCTTGAACCCTATCGAATGTAGAGAGATAAACTTTGCAATTTGGAGTTTTTTTTTATCTAGGGTTTTGCGTAGGCTTTTTTATATTCTCGACATTTTATATTATTTAATTATTATTAATTTTTTTAAGTCAATTTAAAAAAACTTTGAAATCAAAATTAATATAATTTTTTGAAATTTTAATTAATATAATAATAAATATTATAAATTATCTAAAAAGTATTACTCGTTATACGTTTTATTGTTTTATAATTTTTTAAAGAGTCATGTAGATTTTAAATTTTAAAATATTTTTAAAAATTAATAATAATCATATAATTTAATGTAAAGAGAGTATTTTTTTGATCAAGGGTTTTGCCGAAGATAGGATGGAATTTTAGTGGGCTAAGGAGCCCAACATGATCGTGGGCTAAGTAACCCAACATGATCATTAATTCATTATGATAAGAGGTGAACACACTGCATAAAAATTAAACGAACAGTATTTTCAGATATATTTTTATATAATTTTTTTTATTCGAAGTTAAAACTCATTTTATGTGGAATCGTATAAAAATATCAAATATACGTGTAGAAATATTAATTTCCTATCCAATATTACAATTTCTTTGTTTCACAAAAAAAATAAAAAAAAGAAGAAGATGAAGAAGTCTTATTTTTTTTCTTTTATTCTAATTATTTTGTAAAATTTTAAAATTTAAAATTAATGTTAATTTATTTGATTTTAATTTTGATTTTGGCCAATATGTGTCACTCTCAGTCAAACATGGACCACGTATGAACAAGCGTTGTTTATGAAAAGGACAATGAAAAAGTTCCCAACTGGAATCAAGTAGCTGCAGCCGGCTCTTTCTTTAATTCAACTTGCCTCCCAATTACTTCTTCTACTCCTATCGTAAATCCAAATAAATCTGTTCATTCATTTTTAAAATGATACATCTCATCTACGAAAATTGAAAATAATATATATATATATATATATATATATATATATATATATATATATTGTATTTAAATCTAAAAATAATAAATTATTAGTTTAATAAATTTAATGACATTATATTATTTTATACTCCATCCGTCGAAGGATAAAAAATTTATTTCACTTTTTGCACATATTAAGAAAGATGTTAAAATAATAAAATTATTTATATTTAAATTCTTGTTTAATTGTACAGGAACTTGAATGTTGACTCGTATGTGGTGGTGTACAAGGCTTTGATCCGTCCTCTACCTTATTTATACTAATAGTAGTTTATGATATTTATAATTGTATTAAAATAAACTAAATTAATTTATTTTAATTTTGAATTTAAAATTAATTTTTTAAAAATTAATATTAATCTTATAATTTAAAATGAAAAGAGTGCTAAAATTGAATTCACCAACTTTAAAAGAGACACAAAATTATTAGTACACTTGCATCTATTATGAGCAAAATTAGTGTTTATTTTTTGATTTTTTTTTTAATTATTCAATTTATATTTTAAGACATTCTTCTTACAGCGAAGGTAGTAATATAAAAATTTATAAAGTGATCCGGGACCTGGACTACAGGCCGGCAGCAACAAAAGTTTGAAATAAATATTCGGTTAGGTGAGTACTTAGAAAAACTATGCTATATTCTTAGAGTATAGTTACAGTTTATTTTATCTTTTTATATAAAAGCGGGGTCCATATATGATAAAATCGGTGTAAAATCTACCCTCATATAAGAGAATAAAATAAACAGTAACTATATTCCAAGAACATAAAATAGGATACTTGACACTGCGCAGCTCAATTCTCTCTTTTACATTCGTCTTTACATTCGTCACTGCATGTTTCGTTCACTCTAATACTATACCACTCTTTGATATACATTATATTATATATAGATATATAGATGTTATGTGTGTCAATTATATAGGATAAAATAAATTTTTTATAAAATTTTAAAATTAAATAAAAAGACAAAATAAAATTTAATTAAAAATTGAAGGACAATTTAAGAAAAGACAAAAAAAATTATTAAAAAATTTACACTGAAAGGTACTGAAAGGTCATGACATTTTATATATTAAATACTAGTATCTGATGACGCATGTGTTACATGTTTAATTTATATGAGTTATGATGAAAAAATTTAAAAATAAAAAAAAGAAAATAATTTTTTTATTAAAAATCGAAGAACAATTTAAAAAATGGCAAAAAGTTTCATAAAAAAAATTGCACCAGAAGCCCTTGCGCTTTATATATTAGGTACTCCATTTTTTTTGTATTTTCATCAGTCTCGTTGCACTTGTAAATTGTGAAATCGATTGAAAATGTCGAAAGCCATTCATTTTTTCGAATTGAACACCGGATCCAAAATTCCTTCCGTCGCGTTGGGGACTTGGCAGTCGGAACCCGGTCTAGTCGCTAATGCCGTCACCGCCGCTGTTAAGGTACATGCACAGATACACTTTTCTCCCCATGTATATATATATATATCTAATTTTTACATATGTTGTTTGGTGAATATATTCATCCTGTGCTCTATGTTATGCATGTTCTATGTTTTTATTAAGGTACCACAGTGATAGTAATGTACCATATCGAAATCTATGGAGAAAAAATGAGTATATATATGCTTTGGATCATATACTTAACACCTAATTGGTTAATTTTTTAGGTCAGAAATTCAGATGAGTATTAATGGACCGGATATTGAAGGGTGTGGGTTTGTCATTAGGAGAGACTTATAAGTTTGGTGGGTTATGTACTGTTGAGGAAGTAAGTAGTAGACTCTTCTTGAAAAGGCTCTTGGTAATGAAGATGGTGTCTAATCAATTAGAAGAATGGATGGGTTAATACTCAAAAGAGTACAGTTAAAGTTCAAGTGGGAGCTTGGTGTCGATGTGGATAGAGAGCACGCATTAAGGGGAGATTGTTGAGTTACTGCAATAGTAAAGTCCGTAAAGTCTCACATCGAAACATAAGGAGAAAAATTGAAAATATAAATACTCTAATGGACCATAGATCTAATAGGTTAACTTTTTGGATCAAAATTTAGTTTCATATGAGTATATATGAGCCAAATATTCCCAACAGTTTTGGCAGGGTGAGATTGGATTATTTTAAATTTTGTGAATAATTTAGTATCACATAAATACTAATGGTTTTTGCGTATTTTTAAAAAAATATTAGAATTCCTAGAATTAAACTATCGCCAAAATCTTCTCAACTGGCACGGTACTTTTATGTTAAGGATAAATTTTGTCTTGGCATGGCTAACTAGTATGTTTTAATGTTGCCCTAAGTATCTACGTTATCTAGTTACGCTGTTTTGCTCACGGTAATTTGTGTGAATGCAGATTGGTTATCGACACATTGATTGCGCTCAAGCCTATTTTAATGAGAAAGAGGTATAACTCATGCCATGTTCTGTAGCATTTCTGTATAGAAAATTAAATTGCTCAGCAAAAACAAAAGTAGCGGAATAGCGGATTCTTCAGTTGTAAAGTTAAAATGAATTGATAATGATTTTTGCATTATACAAGATGTATTTGTTCCAACTTCTACCCCTAAAATTCTTGTGGTTGTAAAAGAATTTCATGGAAAGGACATTTTGTGCTTTGACAAAATCAAATTTGAAGGCTTCAATTTTAAATCTTTAGAAGATATTTTATTTGTATCATAGTTGCTGAATCGTGTCGAGAGATTCAGTCCACCAGTGAGAATAAAAGGGAGAGTGGAAAGGGAATTTATTCTTTGTACAACATAAACTAGCTAGTGTATCTCACTTTTCAGGTCATCACGAGCTTTGATCTATTAAATGTAAAGAAATTTGCAAAAATACAGCAATTGAATAATCTTTGGAATCTCTGTATTTGTAAATGATACAAGTTGATTTGACTACAATAATTTTCAGCAGCTATATCAATTTCTGGTACAATTTTTTGCTTGATTTGAGTGCACCATCTTGTGCTATTTCTTCTTGTTAATTACATGTGCCCCAAAGTTAAAACGATTTAGATAGGAAAATTACGCATGCTTATTTTTGAAACCATTCTTCTGGCCTATTCAGTTCCAATCAATTATTGCTCATTTCTAGGAGATGGTTGGCATGTCTATCTGAATGTAATGTTTGGGCGCACGTAGGATAGACCATTTTGGTAGAAAGAATTGTTTTTTGTAGCTAAGAATAGGTGCTAGCATTTTCGGAACTCATGACTGATGAGATGTGTTATGTCTAATAAGATGTGTTTCTGTTTCATTTAATAGCAAAAGAAACTAACGACACTTTCAGCAAATCTTGCTATATATCATGTGGATACATTATCAAAGCCCTTTGATATGGCCAGGCTGAACTTATGTGACAATTTTCTAAGTTTCCATTGTTGACTAAGTAGGGCGCATCTGCTAGTATCATCTCTTTTTTAATGACATTGAAATTTCACAGCTTTGTCTTCCTTTTGGTTCTGTGCAGCTGAAAAATATTTTCACCATCTCACATTTCGCTTTTTATAAACTTACTAGGATACTCACTTTTACTGCTTATGTGTTACTACACTAAGACTCCACCATCGATTCGGAAAGTTTATAAGATATATTGGTGCAAAACTAGAAAAAGAATAGCCACTGGATTAGAGGAAAACACTTCTGACTAGGATTTTTATGTATTGAAATATTTCATATTTTAAGAACTAAGACCTATTGTTAATCAATCTCAATGATAGGATTTAGCGAACTGGTTGTCACCCTCCTGTTGCTGTCTAAGTTGCTCAATGTTATTCATGTTACCACCCTAATTTTCTTCTTTAATGTAGATTGGTTCTGCTCTGAAGAAGCTATTTGAAGATGGTGTGGTGAAGCGAACGGATTTATGGATCACCTCTAAGCTCTGGTCTGTTTCAATATATTTATCATATCAAGTCAAGCAGTTTTTGTATATTTGATTAACTTATTTGAAATTTAATAATCTAAAGCAATTCTCAATCAATCAAGCTACATTCTTATGTGTTTTGATTTGGAGGTTCATGCTATTTACTATAATTTTCAATGATATGTAGGTGTACTGATCATGCACCAGAAGATGTTCTAGCAGCATTGGATAGAACATTGCAAGACTTACAACTTGACTATCTGGATCTGTATCTTGTATGTATATAAAAAATAATGCCTTATGTTCCAGTAATTTTATGAATTGCCAGCATTTCGAGAATCTAGATTCTTCTGAGCTAAACTGCAATTTCTTCAATTATTATGTTTAAGATTCACTGGCCAGTCAGCATGAAGAAGGGATCGGTTGGCTTTAAACCTGAAAATCTTAGCCAACCTGACATACCCAGCACATGGAAAGCAATGGAGGCAGCCTTTGATTCTGGCAAGGCTCGAGCTATCGGTGTGAGCAATTTTTCTTGCAAAAAACTGGGGGATTTATTGAAGGTCGCACGCATTCCTCCGGCTGTTAACCAGGTGGAGTGCCATCCATCATGGCAACAGGCACAGCTCCATTCTTTTTGCGAATTGAAAGGAATTCACCTATCCGTGAGTATACAGATCTAAAGTGTATATTAGTCGTCTGAGCAATTTTATGGTGAAACAAATTTGATTGTCATCAATTATGTCGTAATTGAGAATCTAATATCAAATTCTTCAAAAATTAAATTACTTGATCAACATTGATTGTTATTTGGAGAATATCTTCATGTATATATGTTATGCAGGGGTATTCACCATTGGGCTCCATGGGTAGCTCATTTCTCAAGAGTGATGTCCTCAAGAACCCTGTACTCAATATGGTTGCAGAAAAACTAGGCAAGTCTCCTGCACAAGTTGCTCTTCGCTGGGGATTGCAGAAGGGTCACAGTGTGCTCCCTAAGAGCATAAATGAGGCTAGGATTAAGGAAAACTTTGATGTCTTTCAATGGTCTATACCTGAAGACTTATTTGCCAAGTTTAATGAAATTGAACAGGCAAGTATACCTTAACTTTAGTTTCTGTTTTTTTAATTTTTTATTTATGCAAATTAAGTAATGTAGCACCCCAAATTAGTGGGAACATTACAGATCTTAACCTGCATCTAAAATTCATAATACTCCCTCTCTTCCAAATTATAAGATCAATATTGACTTTTGAAAAGTCAATTTCAAACATTTTCAAACTCAAAATTGAGATGAATTAATTTAGTTTATGTCAATACAATTATGATTATCATAAACTACTTAAAAACTACTACTAGTTATCGGTTTTTTTTTGTTTTGAAAATTTAAATGAATCATGTTAATTTTAAATTTGAAAATGTCTCAAATTGATTTTTAAAACATATCCATATTGTCAATGTCAAAATTCAAACACAAACATGCAATTATTCAAAGTTCAAACACAAATAAATAATAAAAAATACAAATTAATAGTCCCCATTTCTACATCCCTTTATATCTCTAACTCTTCTTCTCCATATCCCTCCAAGATAATGTACCCATCGGATATTCATACTCCTCATCTCCCTTTTTCCTCCATGTCATCGTCAGACAAAAAATATTCTTCATAGAGTTCTCTTACTTCAACATTTCTACTACTTATCTTAGACTTTAGCACGCTATCTGTTCTGGATGTTTCACCAACCGCCTCTTAAGTAAGGCCCGAATAGCCCTCAACTTCATCATCCACCCCTACGACGACGTTTTGTAGCTTAGTTATTAAAATAAAAATAAAAATAATTGCAATCTTAATTTCTCCGCCTAGGCCCCGCTTAATTTGTCCGCCTATAGTCCCGTCTAATTTCCTGGAGGAATTTTTTTTTCGCCTTGAACCTAAGTGAGGCGCTAGGGGAGCCTTAGCGCTTAGGTGAGGCTCTAGGGGGGCCCTAACACTTAGGCAATGCGCCAAGGGAGCCTAGCGCCTAGGCGGGGATTAATCGGACCTAGGCGGGGATATTTAGAACACTGATTAACACCAAAATATAGAGATACCAAAGTCGCATCAACATAAATTATTAACTACAAATAAAATATTAAGCTCGTCTTTGTCCCACACACACCCTTGGTGTATGTGTGTACATATGTATTGGAATTTCATTTTGTTAAATATGTCTTCCTTAATTTGATGCTAGTCGTTAGATAGGAACAATTGTACATAAAAATCTCTTACTAGTTTAGGAGTTTGAATTGTACATAAAAATCTCTTACTAGTTTAGGAGCTTGTTTGTTGTTATAGTTCGATTGTTGTTTCGCCTCCAATCTCTCCTCATTAGTGGCAGGGTTCTCATATGTTACATTCTCAATCCCTCTCAATGTCTTTAGATTTGTCATCCAGCTTTCCTTGTTCTCTTCCTTTTGGTTATAGTACAGCTCTTTTCAGACAACTTAGGTGAGAATCTGTCCTGTATACTGGATTACTGTATCATTTTTATGTACCAAAAGGTTGTGCCTATTCTTCCTTTGATCATGATTTCATTTCACGATTACTGAAGAATTAGAACAATGTATCTGTTTACTAGTGAGAAAGGCTTCAGTTTCATAAATGAATATATGATGATTGAATCTTGTTTTTTTTGGTAATGCAGGCAAGGCTACTTAAAGGCACTGGATTTGTGCATGAGACTCTTGGCGCCTACAAAACTGTCGAAGAACTCTGGGATGGTGAGATCTGAGTGAGAACAAAGTGCATCGCATTTAAGTGCAGAAAATTACTGTTACATTGCGAAAAGTAGATTCAATGAAGATTTTCTTCCCCTTTCTCTTTTTTCTCAGAGACGTCAACCTTTTTCCTTGGAGCTGTTTCATAGCAGCAATTGATGTGTTAAACCTTAAAAATAATTGATGTTGTTAGTAGTTTGTGGCACAAGTCAAATGTCATAACTGATAATAAGTGAAAGAAAACTTTTCTCGGCTCCATAAGAGCAAGACCTCTCTTGTTAATTGTTATCTCTGTGAATTGCAGCACAATTTTCTTCTACTCTCTCAGGTCTTAACCAACCTGTGAGGCTGACTGATGGCATGAACTTCATTGAATTTGATGATGATTTAAAACCCTATGCTAAATCCGAGGGAGAATATACAGGCGATAGAGTTGAAATTAATAGTTTCACGTCTCATGATATAAAGAATATGAAGAAGCCATGCATTCTTAAAATTCAAAATTTAAAATTAACCTGAACCTAAAGGTAATATGACATCAATTTAACTATTAGGTTAAGACTTTATAGGTAGCTGGTTGGCTGACAGTTGTATATTATGTTGTCTTAAAGATATTTGTTTTTGAAAATGGTTAAATTCATAACAAAAAATAATACTTTTATAACAACTCCTCTCACATAGGTGTGGGATTTATTTACTGTTCATGTGAGAGGGTTATTATGAAAATATTATTTTTTTTGTTGTGGATTTATCAGTTTTCTTATTTTTTCATAACATAACTACCTAACCATTTTAAAGTTGAAGGAAAGATTATATTTGTCATTTTTATGTCTTATTGACATTCGGTGTCACACGCATTGTATATAAATTATTTAAAATAAAATAAAATATTTAGAAGATTAATTAAAAATATATATAAAAAAAAGAATAAAATAATAATATAATTAAATTTATAGAGATAAAAGAGGATAAAAAACAGTGTGACACGGATTATTGTTTATAATACCTTTTCATTAATTCTAGACTAATATTTTATTAAAAGGTACTCTCCTTTATTTTAAAATACAATATTTATTATTTTTATATTTTATAAAAATAAATACTTTATAGTTTAGAACGAGTATAATTTACCATAATGCATGCAGACTACTGCAGTAGCCGTATTCTTCAACAGTATTTCTACAGCAACCAGTTCAATTTTTTTTTTCTTTTACTCCTAAAATATTTATAAAATTTCTTTTGATAATTTTTTTTTATAGAATTCAGTGATTCAGGTGTAATTTGATACATGTAAATAACAATGTTGTACAGACTGTATGACAGTGTTATTTACATGTATCGAAATTACACTCAAATCACTGAATTCTATAAAAAAATATTATTAGAATAAATATTATAATATTTTTAGGAGTAAAATAAAAATAAAAAATGGACCCGTCGCCCAAGAGTTATTGTAATGTCCTAGAATTTTCACATCTTTATTAATTAAATTATTAATTTAATTTTCAACGAGTTAATTTTACGAGATTATTTAAATCTTTTTATGTGATTAATTAATTATGTGATTAAATAATTATGTAATTAATTACTAAAATTAATTAAAGGGGGTCACTAATATGTTATTAAATTAGTGAACAAACCCTAAAGTTTTAATATCAAAATAATTGATAAGTTTCCTATTAATTAAATATTCAATTAAATTGAATATAATGAGTGAATTAAATATAATAAATTAATTAATATGATTATTAATTAATGTAAATAATGTGAAATATTAATAATAATATTTATTAGTCCATTTTGTAATTTAATACTTATGGGTTAGAATATTTAATTATTTATTCAATCTAATTATTTATTTAATCATGGATTGAATAATTAATGTGTAAATTATTAAATTAGCCCAACATGGGTCAATTAGTAGCCCAAGTGGGAAATAATAAAATTTGACAATTTAGTAGCCCAAACAATTTAATAGAAGCCCAATTGGTATTTTAAATTAAAGCCCAATGATTGGCCCACTTGGAAAATACTTAATTTAACTATTATTATTTAAAAAAATGGAAAGTGACAATAAAATTGGGACATTATGAAGTCCATCAGCCGACCATTGCTAGGAATGAGAGAGAAAATTGATTTTTGTTTTATTTTATTTTATTTTCCATTTATTTAATTAAGGATTTTTTGTTTGATTTTTAAAGTACATAGACACCATGCTTCTTTTCACCTAATGTGGCTAACTTGTGTAAGTATCCAATAGGTGCATGATGGGCTAAAATTATTAGATATATTATGTATCTATCAAAATTGCAAGTATACTTACAATTTTGGAGCTTAAGTGAGCCATTTCTTCTTCTTCCATTTTTCAAGCTAAAGAGCATTTGAGAGTGTAGAAAAATTATAGTTGAGAGCAAAAATACCAAGAGAAGGAGTTCTTGGTTCATGCCTTCAAACCTCATCACCTACTTTGGAAGAAAAAGAAAGATAGCCATTAAATCAAGGTAATGGTTATTCTAAATCTAAGTTTTATTTTTAAATTAAATAAATTATCATGTTGGTATAAACATGTTAATATAGTTATTAATGTGTAGTTGTAATATTTATGTCATGCTTGAGTTTAATATGTTTGGTTTGTATTTTGGTATATTTTATATGCTAAAATATGTATTTAGTAGTGTGTAAACAAGTTTTGAAATATATTACCAAAAATATTTTTGTAAAACTTAGGTTTGATGTTCTAATATTATAGAACATTAAATCATGAGAAAAACAAAGTTTGAATCACTTAAAATGGAGTTATACACAAAAAGTTATGATTTGTGGTAGTTTATGTGATGTAAAATTTTTTATAAAAAAATAATGATATTAAATCATGAAAAATTAATTTTTCATGTTATAAATTAATATAAGGTGATTGGTAATTTTTTTGGATTTTTATTGAGGATTTAAAGCTTACTTGATGGTATATTTTTATTTAAAATGGGTATTGCCGGACACTGTTCACATTCTGCTTGGAAGAAAAAATTGAACACTGGCCGCGCAATGCGCGAGACACTGTTCACCCAACGACGCGGAGCCAAACGACGTCGTTTGGCGTCGGCAGAAAATTTCTCCGCATGTTATGCGCGGAAGCCATTTCCGGCCTGCCAAAAACGGCGCCGTTTTAGTCCGAAAATATTATAACGCGCGCCATGCGCGGTAGTTATTTTTCAGCGAAATTACAAGTTTGGCCCTCCGTATTTTTCTTGGCAGAATTACCATTTTGCCCTCGGATCAGTTTTCTGATTATTTACGAAACTGCCATCGGTCCGGTTTTTCAACTTAATTACGAAAATGCCATTCGGGTTAATTTTAATTAATTTAAATATTTAAAAATTAATTTAAAATTATAACAAAAATAATAATAATACAAAAATAATATTGGGGAGGATATTTTTCATTAAGTTTAATATTTAAATATTTTAAATATTAATCTAGATAGCTAAATCATGGTTAAGTTAAATAAATTTATTATTTATTTATTATTTTAAATGTTAATAATAAATAAAGATGATAAATTAGCAATTATTATTTAATGCCTATTAAATAATATTTAAAGAGAGATAAAATTTATAAATTAATTATTTATTATTTAAATATTATTAAATAATAAATAAGGATAATTAAGTAATTAATTATTATTTAATTAACATTAAATAACGATTAATGGAAATTAAGTTATTAGAGTAATAATTTATTATTTAATTAAAATAATAAATAAGAATGATTTGATTATTATTTAACCTTAAATAATAATTAAAATTAATTAAATAATTAATTATTATTTAATTGACATTAAATAATAATTAAAGAGGATCAAGATTAGTAAACTATTATTTAATTTTCTTAATTAAATAATAAGTAAGGTTAATTACTTGGTTAATTATTGGTTGATTAACATTAAATTAAAGAAGATTAAAACTAAGTTAATAATTATTTATTATTTAATTATAATTAAATAATAAGTAAGTACAATTAGTTATTATTTATTTTAAATAATAACTAGAGTTAATTAATAAATTTCTATTTAATCAATATTAAATAGTAATTAAAAAGAGATTGAGTTAATAAAATAAATTGAATTTAATTAAACAATTATAATAAGTTGTTTAAAGGTTTAATAAGTGTCAAACACTTAAGAAAAATATTTTCTAACTTATTAAATTATTAACCTAATATGATTGAGGGTCTATAAGGTTAATAATATTGTTTTGACTAATGTAATTTATGTGTTAGTACTTATGTGGTAAATAAGTTCGTTATTAAGCGTATAGTTATGCAAATACGTCGTACTAATTATTAGACCGACTTTATTAATGTTAGGTCTTTCAAAGCAAGTTAGTTAAAGCTAGACAATTTTTGTAGCTGAGCAAACAGGCAAGTTCTCTAACTCTACTCAATTATTATCGTTGAGCAAGTTTCCATACTTGTATTTATTGTTAAAGCTTGAAGTGGTTTAATTATTTAAAATTATTCCACATCCATATTGTTTATACAATCGCACTTAGTGCATTTGAAGCTTGTTAGTTCTTGATTCATGAACTGTATTAAAAATGTCTGAAGCTAATAGTTCAGCTAGACATTGCGTTTCTAAATTCAATAACTTGAATACTTTTAAAAGCTTATCCAAACCATTGTTGGGTGCAGATTTCTTATATTAAGTCTGAGAATTGAACAACCCTAAATTAGGGGATTTTGTGTCGGGAAACCGACTTTGGGCGCCAGTGACTAAATGTAATGCATATACAGCGGGTTGAATAGACTGATCCCCTTGAAAACTAAACAACTCAAAGGGTCAGAGGAAACTCTATTATACCCTAGTTAGTTCAGGGTCCTTAGTGACCACTCAGCATTTTAAGATTCAAATATTCTGTTTATTAAAATTTGAATCCTGTTTCATTCACAATTGTTATATCTATTGTTGAATCATTGATGATATTTCCCATTCATTCATGATATATTAAATCTATATGATTGTTCTAAACTTGCTGAGCAAACTAGTTGCTCATTCTTGCTATATCATGAACCATTTTTCAGATAATCCTGATTGCTCAAAGAAGGATAAGGGAAAAGGAAAAGTCAGAGCTTAAGTTAGCTTATGCATGCTAATTAGATCTTTAATTATGTATTTACGGTTGTTAAACCTTTTGTAATTCCTTGTGATAGGAACTGTTATTATGTTAAGGTTGACAGACCCTGGTATTGTAACATTTTGAAGGGAACCAATATGTATTATTCCGCGATATTTAAATACAATGTATGTATTTAATTGTTAGTAATATGTTGAATAGTGAGAACCAAACTCGAGATTATGGAACCCGGATTTGGGGTCGTCACAGTTATTGATTCTTCAGTCATTGTTTTAAAAAATAAATTACACATGGATGATTTACATAATTAGTTTTTTACCCCATCTATTAGCAACATGTTACTCAAATAAATTTATGAGAAAATTAAGTGAGTAGAAGTATGGTAATAGATTAAGTAATTCGTATTTACCATCATAAAATTATTTAATTAATCTTTGAAATTCCTGACTTTCTCTTAAATGATCTACAAAGCTTTAAAATACTAATTTTACACATTACCTTTATATAATTTTATATTTCTTATCTTTATAAATTGTCTTGTAGCACATTATTGCTACGTGCTTTAAAAGTAAGAATATATGATCCTAAAAGATTTGAGTAAATATCATAATCTCTCATTATAAAGTGAGAGACTTTATTTACATTTAATTTTGGTATTACTTATCTGAGAAGTTCTATCACAAACTATGGATACTTCGCACAGACACTAGAAATATATCCAAAATTGCTAACTAACAATCTAAACATGGTAGTAATTTGCAGGAGCTAGTCACTATCATAACCTCTTTTCCCTCAACCTTCCCATGATTTGCCGTTAAAGCTAATTTTTTAAAAGGAATTTTTCTTTTATTTTTATCATAAATATTATACAATTTCAAGAATAAATAGTTAATTTTACAAATTAATTTAATATTTTCGTAAGTATAGTTATTTTATTTCAATATCAGCTGTTTAGAATAGTTATTTTATTTCAATTTTTAGGTAAAGGGGTTGTATTGTTTTGTACGAACTATGTCAACTGTTATCATAAAAAGTGTTTTTAGATGATAATAAATAATATATTTCAGAAAAAAGGAAAAGAAATAGGGTTAAATACAGAGATGCTCTTTAATGATCCCCTCCCCTGTGCATCAATTTTCAGCCCCTGTGGTTGGATGAAAAGTGATCAGCCCAAAATAACTTCACTTCCGTACGTTCAAAATGAAAGCCTCATCCCCTAACCCAAACTAATATCATCTCTCGTTACCATATTTCTCCACAAATTCTGTACAAATTTTATACTATTATTCTCTGTATAAATTCTTTAAGTTTCATCTCTCTGTCACCGTCACCAGTTCATTTGAGTTCCTCCCAACTGATTCTCTCATCCCGACTGTTAGGATTGCACAAGAATTGGTGTGAAGAAAACTGGTGCATGGGTTATATAAACATATATATATAGAGAGAGAGAGAGAGCGATAAAAAAAGGGAGGACTGGTTTTTATTTTGCCCTCACCCGCGCCTCGTCGTCTTGGTCTTTGATATAGTAAGTAAAACTTTTAAAAGGAAATTGATATTTTTATATTATTTTTTAATATTTTTATAGGGTAAATTTTATAAAAAGTGTCGCTATAAATGTATAACGACAATTAACCATTACTATAAATTATACATGTAAGGTTGATTGTGTAAAAATATCAAAAACAACGAGAAAATATCAATTTCCCTTTTAAAACTATGTTTATCTAGAATACAATTAATTCTTTTTATTGTACTGTCTTTGATTATAGTGCCTTGACAAATGATATCCTTCTTTCTTTACCTTGTCATGACCAACCATCACGCACCATGAAACCTTGATCTAGGATTTTAATTTTAATAAAAGCAGCAAGACAGGCTCAATAATGACATCGGACACGATGTGGGGTTTATCATGTGCAATTTTAGAATTGATATTTTATTCTTCAGCTTTCAAACTAATCTTGCCACATTTCTGATATAGAAGTTTTATCAATTGTTAGGAAAACGATTAGGTTTATATCTGGTCAAGTTTTCGAGCACTGATCTATTTTTGTGTTTGTAGATTGGTTCAGTTTTAAAGAAGCTGTTTGAAGACGGTGTGGTGAAGCGGGAGGACTTGTTTATAACCTCCAAACTCTGGTTTGTCGTTCTCTATTTTATGTTTATGACTGGTTGAATATTTATATTTTAGGATGCAATTGCATACAGAAGTATGTCGGCATACAAAACTTGATAGAAAGTATTAAATTAAACATCATGCTAGCTCAAACTCTTTTTAACTCTTTGTTTGCTCCCCCAGCTTCCTAATTATAGTAAGAATCAAGAATTTTGAATTATATTATAAATAAAATTAAAAAATTAAATTCTAATTAAATTCGTTATTGTGCGATTTAATTTAAACCTTTATGTGGTAATTTGATTGTTGACTATTCAGTTAATTTTAGTAAAGAAAGTCCGATTAATGAATTTATTAAATTAACGGACTAACCTAAGATTATTTTGTGAGTAACCCTAATTAAATATTCAATTAATATTGAATATGACAAGTCTAATTGAATTATATAAATTAAATTAAATTTGATTATTAAATTGTTCCTTAATTATTTAAACAAGCCTAATTAATTAAATTAAGTGATGTACTTGTGAAAATTACTGTGATTGTGTATTTTATTAATCTAGTCCAATTTATTAAGAAGTGAGTTAATTATTTTGGTAGCTCAATATTGATGAGTTATTATGCATTCTAGTGACCCAAATAATTAAATTCCAAACCCAAACTTTGATCTAATAAGCCTACCTTCTAGAAGATCCATTATTTATCAAATTGACTAAAAAAATAAATTAAAAATGGGTCAAATTAAGGGGTATGGCTGGTTAAGGGAGGAATGTCCATGGACTTCAAAATTTATCAATTTTGTTTATTTGCATTAGTGTGTGGAACACTCAACTTTTTGACTAACAAATTTTGTAAAAAGATTGAAGTCTAATCTATACATATATATGTTATATGCGTAGATTTATACTTCTATAAATAGAGGTTAGCACATTTAAGTTAGAGTTTACAAAATTATTGCTAGAGTTTCTTATATTGTGAGTTAATGAGTTGGAGTGAGTTAACTCGGTGAGTTAAAAAAAAATGTAGTGAGTTAGTGAGTTTCTTTAGTGAGTCATTACCGAGTCAAGCTAGATTACTTCAAGTGGTGTTCTTTGATGTTATCTAACTCCATCATCTATTTTGGAAATGAGAGAAAAGTAACTCACAAGTCAAAAAGGTATAAAAATCCCTTAAAAACCCTAATCTTAGTTTCCTTTTAATTTTTATGGTAGAAATGTTATCTTTGAGTTCTTTATGCATAGAATCATGCTATACATGTTTATATAGGATGCTATATGGTTTAAATGTGTATTGGTATGAGTTTATGTAGAAAAATCTAGCATAATGCTTGAAAACATTTTTACCGAAGCACAAAACGTAGTTTGTTCGAATAAATGGCACGCTTTGAAATCTACAAATTATTTTTGTGATTTTATATTTTCTAGAAAATATATGGGTAAGTTAAGAAAAAAATCTCTTTGGAATCATGTGAAATTTATATAAAATGAGCAAGGTATGAATTTTTGAACTAAAGGACCTCACTGTCGAAGGGCTATGCAAAACAGTCCACTTCATGGTCATTTTTGATAATCAAATCGTGTCCAAATTTGTTGTTTGAGGATGAAATCTTGTAGTTTGGAAATATACGATTTTAAAAAGTCCAATTTGAGGTCAATCGGACTTGTAAATTTTATTTTATTCAAATTTTAGTCAAGAAGACAAAATCAAAAAATTTTGAAAAACAATCTGCCGGTTTTCTAAAAAAAAACAGTCGACCCGTTTTTTTTTTAACTTGTGGGGTCCGGTTCGGGTTTTTCTAGGCCAATTTTTGTGATAGTTCCAAAAGAGAAGATATTTTTAATTTAATAAATAATATTATAAAATTTACTTTGGATAATTATGAACTCATTAAGTATTTGTTAAAATTAATGATTGATTAATACCTTACTAAATAACAAAAATAGTAGATAATTAATTATTATTTTACTACTAAATAATAATTAAACTAATTATTTATTATTTAATTAATATTAAATATTAGGTAAGGATAATTAATTGATTAAATTATTATTTAAGTAACATTAAATAATAATTAAGGTGTAATTAAGTTGTAAACTAATTATGTAAGATTAAATAAGAAGTAAGTATAATTAATTAATTAATTATTATTTAATTAACATTAAATAATAACTAAAGATAATTAAAGTTAATAAACTAATTATTTATTATTTAATTAAGATTAAATAATAAGTAAGTTTAATTAATTAATTATTATTTAATTAACATTGAATAATAATTAAAGATAATTAAAGTTAATAAATTAATTAGTTATTTTTTAATTAAGATTAAATTAAGTAAGCATAATTAATTAATTAATTAATATTTAATTAACATTAAATAATAATTAAAAATAATTAAAGTTAATAAACTAAATATTTATTAATTAAATAATAAATAAGGATAATTAATAAATTATTATTTAATTAATATTAAATAATTATTAAAGGCAATTAAGATTAATATTTTAATTATTTATTATTTAATTAACTTTAAATAATAAATAAACATAATTAGTCGTTATCTATTGTTAAATAATGACTAAAGGTAATTAAATAATTACTCTTTAACTAATATTAAATAGTAATTATATGAAGATAGAGTTAATAAAAAAAATTAATTAAACAATTATAATAAATTATTTAAGGGTTTAATAAGTGTTTAACACTTTAAAAAAATAATACTGATTAATTAAATCATTAACATAGGATCAATTAAATGTCTTATACGATTAATAATAGTATATAAAATTATATGTGTTATGTGATTGATTATTTGTTAGATAAATAGCATAGATAAATGTTTAAAGTGCACGATTATATGCGTACTAATTGATAGACCAATATTGTATGACCCCGAATTTTAATAAATAGATTTTAAAATTTTCTCATAATTTTATGCTTAACAGTAAGGTGTTAAATTAATAAAAATTAAAGTTAATGATGTTACGTGCAAAAATTTTATGTCGGAGAATATTCGATTGGTCGGGAAATATTCATTTTGTCGAGAAATATTCGTTCTGTCGGGAAATATTCCTATGACGACATAGAAATATTCAGTTATGGGTGGACCCCACAACGAAATATTATCGGATGTAAAAAACGACAGTTATATCCTTTTTAAATAAGAATGGTCGACGATATTATCACTTTTAATTGTTAAAATACCCAGTAATAAAAGTATGATAACATATAGTATTTTATTGTATCACACGGTATTTTATAGTAGCACATGGTATTGCATAACAGTATACGGTATTATACAATGTTTAAATTATTGAACTGATAAAGTGACTATTGCATAGTATTTTATCAATAATTGTCATTACACATCATTTTACATTATTGAATCAATAATTGTCATTACACAATATTTTATATTATTAATTGCACAATATTTCATATTATTGAATCAATAATTGTCATAATGCACAACATCTTGCATTATTAGGCCAATAATTATTACAGTAGTAGTCACGAGTATTAAAAAGTTAGGCATATTTATTATTTAAAAAACATTGTATATTTAATAATTGGGATATTAAATCAATAAAATAATATGAAAATGTGTAACACGTGTAAGTGTGTAACACGCATAAGTGTGTAACAAACGTAAATGTGTAATGCGTGTAAATGTGTATCACGTGTAGGCGTGAAACGTATGTTAGTTAACGAACAGTGCAGATTAAAGTGTGAAACGTGTGTTGGTTGATGAATGATTCAGATTAAAAGATGAGATTAAAATGTGTAACGTGTGTGTGAAAAAATTGGTTAGGTTCTGGTTATAAATAGGGGGCTTAGCATAAGGAGTTTCATACATTTCTCACTCAATCTTATTTTCACTCTCTAGATATTTCTTAATATAAGTGTCTCTCTGAGTGTATTAAAATTATCTTAAGCGTTGAAAATCTGGAAGGGTACGAGTATTGTTCAAGTAAGTTTTTTTTATAAAAGTTATATAAACACTCACACACACATCAGTTTACAACTTTTCCTTTAGAAGACTCTTCTATTAGAAGATTTATTTTGAAAATCTTCATTTGAAAGATTTTACTTTGAAAAATTATTTTGAAGTATATTTATATAGTCACTTTGATGATTTTATATACATAAAATTGGTATGTGTTACTTACTAATTAAATTATGAATATACATATAGGTTGATCAACCTCATAAAAGTTGTATATAGTCACGAGATAAGGTAAGAGATATCATTTTCTTTTAAACTCTTAAATTTATTACGGTAAGGGCTATCATTCTTTTCATCATCATAAATGGATATTATTTTCTTTTTTACTTGTAAGGGATACCATCTTTTTTTATCTTCTATCACTTAAACTTACTACAGTAAGAAAGTATATCATTTGTACCTCTAATATTATTAAACAGTGAAAATTCTTGAATTAATAATTCATTAATATTTCCTTAATAGATTGCACTTCATCTAATACCATTTGTCAAGAACATTCCTATTAAATTTTCATTGTCCTATTTGAATTGTGAACTTATAGTCCTTGGACTTTTAATTGTGGATATTTATTTGAACTATGAACATTTTGGACTAATTCCTTATACCGTAAACCTTACCATTGAACTTATTTCCTGTGAATTTTAGACATTATTATTGGACTTGGACACCTTTTTCCTATACATCATGTTGATAATTTGGACATTATTTGAATATGAACAAAGTAAAATTTGCTAACTCCTAATGTTATTGTTTATCTTGTTTCTTCTGTTCATTATTTATATTTTTGTGGTTATTTCAATTATCAAGTATCAGGTTGTTCTGAATATCTGTGACTTGGGGCACAGATAATATGTTAAAGGCAATATATGATAAATGCGATATAATTATTAGGTGTCTTTGGTTGGATGACAAGGATACATGATGAATGTTCTCTTTGGCCGGGGATAAAGAAGAACTGTTGTTTGGCATGACCATGACCAGTGGTGTTTCAGATGATAAAAGTTGATGATGATTTTCTTAAAAAGAGAGGCTAGTAGACATCATGATCTACTTGATTATCTTAGTAGTGGTTATTTCACTACAATTGAACTTTGTTTAAGAACTTAACTGCTGTTGTTGATTTAAATCTTGCTATTTATATTATTCTATTAATAACTCAACTGCAGTTATTGATTTAAAACTTATTGTCTATTATATTCGATTAAGAACTCAATTGTTGAATGCTAAGAATAATTCATTTTTCATTATCTTAATCATGATATTCCTTATTGGGCTATTTGAGCTCACCCTTTCCTTTTTGTTCAATTGTTCAAGAAATGAATGTGTAACCGGGACTAACGGGGAGGAAAGGGGAATGGAGTAGTGGTTCGAGATAGTTGCTATAGTAGTCTTCACTGTATTGTAGAATAGTAATAATTGTGAAGACTTAGTTGTGTATTATTGAACAGCGTATTGTAATAATTTTGTTGTAGTCTTTTAACGACTCAAATTGGGTGGTGTGTGCCCGATTTGGGGGCGTCACAAACGTTATTAATGTTAGGTCTTCAAGAGAAGTTTAAATTAAGCGAATTAACTGTAAGTCGACAGACAGGTAAGTTCTCTAACTTTACTCAAATTTTATATTGAGCAAGTTCCTAAACTTTAATTGATATGTATCTTGTAAGTTATTTTAAACCTAGAATTATTTTATTGTTCAAGCTAGATTAATTATTGATAATTATTCCATATTGTATTAATTATTGTTATTCGCATGAATGTGCATTCGCAAGTCATATTTTTAATAAGAACTGTTTAAATGAATAGGTCTATGCCAATTGTTCGACTAGACATTGAATTAAAGTTAAGAAGTAGTCTAAGCTAATTGTTCGGCTAGACATTGAATTGAAATTGAGAAGTAGGTTTATGCCAATTGTTTCGGCTAGATCATGTATGTGTCAATCTATTGACTTGAATACTATTGAAGCTAGTCCAAACCATATTGTTATGGTTTAATTATTACAAGTTATTCAACATTAACATTAATATTGACATTCGCACATAATGCATGATGAATTCAAGTTCCATTATTGAACTATAAAACATTTAAAGTTCTTTCATTTATGAACTGTTTAAGAAAAAGTCTACGCCACTTGTTCGACCAGACACATTTAAAGTTATTTTAAAATCTATCCAAACCATAGTGGTACAGATTCTTAGATTGAGAAGAACAACTCATAATGGGGAATAACCTAAGTATCTGATAAATGATACAAACAGACTAAATGTTATGCATACACATGTTGGACACAAGGAGGGAAAATGTAACCTAAAAAGGTCAATCAAGTGACTGATTCCTCAAAGAAGAAGTTCACGGTCTTTTGACCATTCAGCATTTAAATAATCAATTCACACTAATTAAATTGTACGTTGATTATATCAAATTCCTACTATCGAATCTTCCAGTCATTATTCTTATTCATGATATATTTTGTATTCATTTTAAACTTGTTGAGCAAGTTAGTTGCTCACCTTTGCTATGTCATGAAAATATTACAGCTAAATCTAAAGAGTCGATTAAAGATAAATGCAAAGGAAAAACGAAATCTTAGTTAAAGCTGGATAGCTATTGCATGTTATATATTTTGTTTAAAATTAATATGATGTAACACAAACACTGTTATTCTTTTGTAGTTTGTGAGGTATATTTGGTAAATGTTGTAGATCTTGGGATTAGAAAGTCATTGTAATAGACAACATATGTTTATGTATTTTTCGCATTAATATTAAATGTTGTTTAGTAGTGATTATTTTTATTATTGCGTGAACACCAAAATCGAGGTAGTGATATCTGAATTTGGGAGTGTCACAATTATGCTCCGAACTGTCATGGCGGCAAAGGTGGTATTGCATAGAAAAATAGATCCAGAAATGGGATTAGTAACATGTAAGATAAAAGTAGTAAATAGGTAAAACTACTAGAGAATTATTATTTTAATGTGTATACAAAGACATTTATTATTTTTATTATAGATTGTTTTACTTTATATTATTGTTTTGTTTGGATAAATATAATATAAAATATTAAAATTAGTTTAAAATAAAAAAATTCGTCTAGGGCCCCTAGGCATTAGACCCCCTAGGCGCTAGGTCTCCCTCAGTCTCTCGCCTAACGCCTTTTAGAACATTGCCACTCGGTGCTATGATGATGAGGTCCCAGTGCTATATGTTCCCCTTATGCGTTGTTTCCAACGTTTTTCGCCTATGGTAAAACGTAGTAGTGCTTTTGAGTTTTAACTTTGTAACTTGGAATGTTCTGCAGTTGTACTGATCATGCACCAGAAGATGTACCAGCAGCATTGAATAGAACTTTGAAAGACCTGCAGCTTGACCATCTTGACTTGTACCTAGTATGTATTACATTAGGGGAAGTTCCAGTTTTGGTTGCCTGTTCTGTTAAAACTAGACAAGGTCCTATCCTCCAAACATAGAGTATATGATCTATGGGTTCAAAACTGTGCCTAGACCTAACTCAAAGCAAAGCCTTCAGGGGAAAAGAAATTTTAAGTAGTAGGCATCTTTTGAATTTATTTTGGCCGTATTACCCTTTTGAATTATGTAGGGTAAAATAACATGGTCGGATGTCAACTTTTCGAGTTCAGCTGCTTTTTTCCATTTATATTGTGCACATTTTTAAATTTAACTGATGAAGCTGCTCAATTCTTGTAGATTCATTGGCCTGTCCGGATGAAGAAGGGGCCTGTTGGCTTTAGTCCTGAAAACCTCATTCCAACTGATATACATAGACGGAACCAAGGGGGGGCGAGGGGGGGCATATGACCCCCCTAGTTCGGAGGTTAATGTATATATATATGTATGGCCATATATGTATTTGGTCTAATGGTAGGATTCTAGCTTAAGTTGTGAGAAGACCCAAGTTCAATTCAGGGCCGGCCCTACTATATAAAAAAAAAAGCGCGCGCTTTAGGCCCCATTTCAAAAAAGGCCCCAAATTTTTGAAAATCATAAATAATTCATATAAAAAGGTCTTATAAAAATATAAGCCAAATAATTTTTTAGGGCCCATAATTCAATTCAAATATTAAATATGTAAAAAAAAATAACAGTATAAAAAAAAACCTCATTTAAATAAAAATTATTAATACTCCCTCCGTCCCAAAATAAAAGTTCTCCATTGATTTTTATAGTCAAATTGACCATTTTTAAAATTAACAATTAAACATAGATATATTTAGATTTTTAAAAAAGTAAACATTGAGATATGTACTAAATTTTATATAATTTATAATATTTATAGGCTTTTTACATATATATTAAATAATAATAAGATATATTTATTTAAAAAATGATCAATTTGATCATAAAAGTCAATAAAAGATGTATCAAACATAGAAGGCCTCATTAAAAATATCACTTTAGCATTATAAAAAAAAATAAAAAATATCGCTTTAGGCCTCATATTGTCTTGAGCCACCCCTGGTTCAATTCTTGAGAGATGCCACTATATGATTATTTTTTGGTCTAGTGGTAGGATTCTAGCTTAAGTTGTGAGAAGTCCCAAGTTCAATTCTTGGAAAATGCCACTATATGATTTAATATTTTTTTCTTACCATTTAATTCATTATTTTTTTAGTTACAAATTTTGCAGATAATTGATTTTCTAAATAATGTTAAGAACTACCTCATAACTAAAGAAATATCGTTACCCATCAACATAAATAATAATTTTATAACATTTAATCTCTTAACAAGAAACTTATATTGCAGTCATATGTATCAAAAATTTCAAAAAAAAAAATGAATAGATATTCTTAAAATTAGATAAGGATAACACCATCTCAATACCACTAATAGAGAGATAACAAGACAATACAGGGAAAGACAGATAGTACATGACAAAGTAAATCTCAGTACCTCACAGAATAACAGTTGAAATTAGCATACATAAAATTCATGAACTTTGTAAGATACCAAATAAGCAGATATCTGAAAAGATACAAAATAATTTATCAAAAAAAGAAGAGCTACAAAATAATGATATGAGTGCGCGATCATCAAAAGAATTACTCAAAAAGAGACTTGGGTTATCTTCAAAAAAAATATAATTAATTTAACAATTGAAAACGAACAAATATATGAGTGGATGAATGACAGTCTGATAGTTTATATTGAGAAGGATATTTTTTCAACAATTGAAAACGAATAAATTTTGAGACGTTTTCAAACTATGCAGACTCGCAGGATACAAATGTCTTCTCTCGGTTGTACAACTGAAAAAAACACTTCAAGCGTCAATAAATAAAAATTTTTTACTGATGTATTTTGACCCCCCTCTAAAAGTGTTCTGGTTCCGCCACTGCTGATATACCTGGCACATGGAAAGCTATGGAATCACTCTTTGATATTGGTAAGACTCGAGCTATTGGCGTTGGCAATTTCTCTACAAAGAAATTGGCAGATTTGTTGGAAGTAGCCCGTGTTCCACCTGCGGTCAACCAGGTGGAGTGTCATCCTTCTTGGCAGCAGGAAGGCAGCAGGCCAAACTGCGGGAATTCTGTAAATCTAAGGGAGTACGCTTATCTGTGAGTTGCCAATCTGTCGTACTTGCATGTTTATGCTAGCTACGTAGTCAGATCATTATCAGAGAATCCACTTATCTGTGGTTGGATAAGTTTTAATTGATCTCATAACTTCTTTCAAATATTTATTTATATTGTCTTGATTTGTTTATTTCATCAGGGATATTCACCATTGGGTTCTCCTGGCACCACATGGCTCAAAAGTGATGTCCTTAAGCATCCAATTCTAGATATGGTTGCAAAAAAACTTGGTAAGACTCCTGCACAGGTTGCTCTCCGTTAGGGTCTGCAGATGGGTCATAGTGTACTTCCCAAGAGTACACATGAAGCATGGATCAAAGAGAACTTTGATATCTTTAGCTGGTCCATACCGGATGACTTGCTCACTAAGTTCACAGAAATTGAGCAGGCAAGTTTATTTCTTTTTCTTTTTTTATTTCATTGTTGTCCTGTTTCACTGTTATTCAACCATTGTAGTCATTGGTATAGCCAGTTATATAATATCAACTACTATTAGTAGCTAAAATCTGTGTGCTAGTACATTATGAGTAAAATATGTTATTGGTAATAGTTTCCATCATGTTATATACCTGCACTTTTTTGAGAAGAATTTAATTTAGTAGGTTAAAGACCCAGTTAATACAATGTTCTCCATGTCTGTAGTTGTAGTAGCTATAGTTCAGGTGATTCATTTCAGTGGAACAAAAACAGTTCCTAGGGGTTATTTTCTATTAATGATTTCCTTGGCATTTTCCCACTTGAAAGGCAACACTACTCAAGGGCAGTTCATTTGCCAATGATAAATTCAGTCAGTACAAGACACTCGAGGAACTCTGGGATGGGGAGATATGAGCAGAAGGAGACATGCACGTCATCTATTTTATCAGATACCCTTTGTTATGAACATTCGCACCTTTTTTATATAGAAAAAGATGTGTGCTGGTTCAAATGCCATCCATTTTGATTTTCTTGTTGGTTCTTTAGTGCAGCAATTATTCTTTGTTTTGGTTGTGGGACACAATGACAACAATTTTTTCACAACTTTCTAAGATCGTGATTGATAATTAGACAAACTGTTGGACCATCTTCTGTTGGAACTCTAATAGTTTAATTATAATGCTTTGGCGTTACATTTTTTTTTGGACTATTTCATTTTAATTTTGTTAGATTATTGTTACGTTATCTGTGTATCCTTGATCGTCTCTCGTTAGCATTACCCTTTCTCGGGCTACGAGGCCTCAATTTTTTTGTATACTTCCAAGAGAAACTAGAAATACTTATCTTTTTTTGTTACTTGATCAATCAACTAGAATGCAGATATCTAAAATGCAGGTCGTAGTAGCAAATGCAGAAATTAATGTTACGTTTGAATTGAATGAATGAAATAGGCGAAAAAATAGAATAAAAAATAAATTGAATAGAAAGTGAAATGATTCATTCCATCTTAGTTGGAATGAGTCATTTTATACCATTCCTTAAGTAATAAAATTCATAAATTTAGGAGAAATGAGAATGGTCTATTCTATTCCAATTGAGTAACCAAACACAATTTTTTTTATTTCGTATGAGTAAGTCTTTCCATTTCTACTTTCATTCCTCCAATTCAAACGAAATATAATTACGTTTAATTGTGTAAGACAGGGAAAATATTATTTATTATAATTAAATGTATTAACTATAAAATTTACTCATATGCTATGCTTCTTCTTCCATTGCAAAATATAAAAATATTATTGACTTTTTAAAAAATTTCAAAACTCAAAATTGACACGAATTCATTTAATTATTGTCAATACAATGATTAATATTTTAAACTATCTAAAAAATATTACCTATTATAAAATTTATTATTTTATAATTTTAAGTTAAAAAATGTGTCAAATTAATTTTTAAAGTGAATAATAATATTATAATTTGAAACGAAGAGGGTAGTATATATACTAACTTCAAACATGAAATCATATGGAGTCATTAATTATGTACTCATCTCTTGTCCTCACAAATATTTTTTTTATAAATATTTAATAGTTTTTTATTAATATATTTATTATTTTTTACTAACATAATACATATATAATATTAATTATTTGGTTTAGCATATTTTATTACAATTGAAAGGAATTTAATTATTTTTAATATTATGTGATTAAAAATTATAAATTAATTGTTAAAAAGAAACTTTTTATATTTCTATGTCCATAATTTAAGAGAAATTAATTATATTTATTTAAGTAAAATTATATATTACTTTTAACATTTCAAGAAACTTTTCTCATTCTTCATCCATAATTCAAGTGAAATTAATTATACTTATTATACAACATTAAATGTGATAATACCATTGGAGTTAATTCATTAATTGAAATGAGTTAACTCATTTTAATATAATGGTACATAATTAATATTTTTAAAAAGAAAATTGATATTTTTGTAAAGCCTCACTTACATTAATATGGGTCTTATTTATTATTGATGTGAACGAGGCCTTGCAAAAATATTATTTTTTTTGTAAAATTATCAATTTTTTTAATTTATTGCCTCTTGTGACTTTATGAATGTAGTAATGCAATGTAATTATAGATTATTATAACACTTAGAGATCCTAAATTTTGGCGTAAATCCCGATGCATAAACATTTGGATTGGACACGAAACGGTCACCAACCCAAATATCCCTCCCTATTCTCACGCTAGAACGTTGGTCGTTGAATTGGAATTGGCTAAGAAAACACATTTCTCTCTGGTAAATGAATAGGATTTCATTTGTATTGTTTTGTTTGTGTAGCTGAGCATGGATACTGAAAATGGAAACGGGCCTCACTACTTTGAACTTAATACCGGAGCCAAGATGCCGGCGATTGGCCTTGGGACGTGGAGAGCTCCGCCAGGTGCTGTTGGTGAAGCTGTCATCACTGCAGTCAAGGTTGTAGCTGCTATTTTCCCAACCAAATCTTAATTAGTTTACTTTCAGATTAGTTCACTCTATTTAATTTTGAAAATATGTTTCAAGCACAACATATCTTAATATTTCAAAAACTACAAATTGAATAATAACATAATTTATTATGTAGTACTATGTATTCACAAAGGATTATAATATGTCAATGTGTTAATTATTCATCAAATTATTGCAATATATATATATATATGAGAACGATTCATAACAAATGGTTATTATGAGCATTATTCAAATAAACTGATTTTACACTGTTTATATAAAGATCTAGTGGTGAAAAAACAAATGACAGCGTTTTGGAATTTATTTTTTCAGCTTTAGATCTTCATATGGACAGTGTGAATCAATTTGCTAAAATAGTGTATATAACAATCATTTGCTATATATTACTCCTTATATATATATATATATATATATATATATGGTGCCGCATCCACATCATACGTTTGTTCCCAACATACTGTCACTAGAGATTCTAGCGGCAGACAATTTTTTTTTTTTTAACGCTTACCACTAAAGCCTCTAGCGGCAAGTATAAAAAAAAAATTGCCCGCCATTAAAGGCTCTAGCGGCAGAGACTTCCACAACCAATTTGCCCCTTGTATTGGTTGCTACAACAGTGCTCCCAACAAACGTATACTGTGGATGCACCCCTTATATATATATATATATATATATATATATATATATATATAGTAATATTTTCACAGGATTTTTTGATATTTTCACCTGTAAATTGTCGTTATAGACCTATAGTGACGGTCAAACCAACGTTATAAACCTATAATGACACTTTTCAAGTGGAAATATCAGTTTCCTATATATATATATATATTAAATCAAAGAAAGGTTGAAGTTTAGTTGATTTAGTTCTGAATTTGTGCAGGCTGGTTATAGGCATATTGACTGTGCTAAAGTTTATGATAACGAGAAAGAGGTAGATTTATTTTATTTTTTTGTCCATTTTTGTTTTTTTTTTCCTTTCAATTCTACGCCATGGACACAAAAAAAAAATCATTATTAAGAAATTTATTCAACTTGTTTATGTTCAGTGTAATTATAAGTTGTATATTTGGATGATGATGCTTTTTGTTATGCTTAAATTGTGTATAGATAGGGGTGGCTCTGAAAGAACTATTTTCCACAGGGATAGTGAAGCGTGAAGAGATTTGGATAACCTCTAAACTATGGTTAGTTTTAATATTTCCAGTGTGTTATCTGATTGAATTTTCTTGGTCATCTATTATTTGATTTTGGATCTTATTTCCCAGCTCAAACGTGTGATTTTCCTGCTTGTAATTTGATCTCTATCATTTATTAACATCTACAGGTGCAGTGATCATGCACCCGGGGACGTCTCAAAGGCACTAAGCAAGAGCTTAGAACACCTCCAACTTGACTACATTGATCTATATCTTGTATGCCTCTTCAAACTCGTATTAATCCTACTAAAGTAGAAGCTTGTTCTGCTATTTCTCGAGTAAAATTTGATGGCTTCAACCTAAAACTATACAAAACTCATGAAAATTAACCATTTGGCATAATGGTTAAGAAGCTAGTAAGCAGGAACAAATTGCTTTGTTTTGCATACCTGATGGCCAGATCTTAGATTAGTACCGGGACAATACATAATAAAAGCATACATATAAGCTGAAAATAAGTGATGAATTGTCATGGTTCTCAATATATGGTTTCTCCTACAGATCCATTGGCCATTTAGGACAAAGCCTAGAACACGCGGATGGGATCCTGATATATTTGCTCCTCTCTGTCTTCCGGAAACATGGGCTGCAATGGAGGGCTTGTATGCTTCTGGTCAGGCACGCGCTATTGGTGTTAGCAACTTCTCCACAAAGAAGCTACAAGACCTGATCATTTATGCCAAAGTCCCGCCAGCCGTTAATCAGGTTGAATGCCACCCTGTTTGGCAGCAACCTTCCCTTCACAACCTATGCAAATCAACTAGTGTACATATCTCCGTAATTCTGATTTCCATTATATATAATCTAAAATGCCAAGACTTATGCTAAGATCACCAAATACTTTAGAAGTAAACTATTACAGAATGAGCCTAAAAAAGTGCATCATGCTTTAACATTCCCCCTCACAGGCAACCTTCTCGCAAGTGGAGAGGCAAACAAGATATAATGAGTGCCAAACTTAGTAGCCTGTCAACTTCACTGACATTTTTTTTTGGTAGGCATACTCTCCTCTAGGCTCTCCAGGGTCTTGGGTAAAAGGTGAAATCTTGAAGGAACCAATTCTGATTGAGATTGCTGAGAAGCTAAACAAGTCGCCTGCACAAGTAGCTCTTCGCTGGGGTATTCAAAGCGGTCACAGTGTACTCCCAAAGAGTGTAAATGAGTGTAGGATTAAGGAGAATCTGAGTTTATTGGACTGGACCATCCCTCCTGAGCTCTTCTCAAAGTTCTCTGGTATCCACCAGGTAATTCACTTCTTTTTTTAGGCTTGATGCACATTTTTCAAAAAGAAAATTTCACGCTTTTCTTGCATGCAAAAACAGAATTGACAGCTTAATATAAACACATTTGGTGAATTTTTGGTGATGCAGCAAAGGCTTCTTCGAGGGGAATTTGCAGTCCATGAAAGTCTTAGTCCCTATAAAAGTCTTGAAGAGCTGTGGGATGGCGAAATCTGAGATGGCTGAAAAGTCTTAAATTATACTCTCCCAGAGCAAAAAGTTCAGGGATGTTCACCATTGAAGTTTCGTCTATTTAACAAAATTTTCATTTTATTTTCAGATAAAAATCAAAATGTTGATTGCTAGATAGTGTACTTTATTTTCTTCCCTCAAACAACAACAAATGTGAAACATCGTGTAATTTTTCTTTTGTTCAAACTGTAGAATCAAAACAAAAATAAATTCATCGTTCCTTTTATACAGCGTTTATGGACTTTTTGCTTCCCTCGACAGTTTTGTTCACAATTAAAGAAACAGGTACCGAAAAAACATAACCAACAAACAAAAATAAATAAAGAAAAGAAAATAGAAAGTCTTGAAGATGATAATGTCAACTGCATAAACGAGCAAGGATCAGAAGCTGCATGTGCCTGAATTGACATTTTAAAGGAGGAAATTGATCAGAAGAAATTTTAAAGGAGGAAATGGATGAAAACAAGCAGTAGGAATTTAGTTACCTTCAGAACTCCAACTTTAAAAACAAGAGGAAGAGATATGAATTGCAAAATTAATCCATTTCTGAAACAGTTTGTTCTTAAAATGAGTGGATTAGGAAGGAAATAATTAGGGTTTCAGTTAAACTTTAATAACAACAGTCGCACCACCATTATCACTTTCATTTATGAGTCAGATAAAAGTTGAATGATTCCCAAAGTCTCTCTATCCTCAATCTTTGTGCTAGAAATGCTACACACTTCTTGCACCTGCTAGTGAGCACCCCAAGTGTAGTGGAAACAATTTTTCCCAATAATGTTGTCCAAACGACTTATTATGAATAAGTCTAGAAGCATAACTTTGGAGTGTAATTCCAAACACTACATCTATCACAATCATTAAAAAGTTGGGTCTGACACGGAAATCAGTGTCAGGTCTTATTTTTTAATAATTGAAATGTATGTAGTGTTAGGTTATAGAGTTGTCCACTTATTATATTCTCTAACAGTTTTCCTTTCATGTTTATATATTTGTGGGATTCTTTCCTTTCCTTTGGTATAAATAATAAAAGGACTAAAAATTGAAAAACAATAATTTTTCTATTTAATGAATTCATGAGGTTCTTCCACAATATCCAGATTAAAGTGTAAAACGTATGTTGGTTAATGAATGATTCAGATTAAAAGATGAGATTAAAATGTGTAACGTGTGTGTGAAAAAAGTTGGTTAGGCCCTGGTTATAAATAAGGGACTTAGCATAAGGAGTTTTATATAATCCTTACTCAATCTTCTTTTCACTCTCTAGATATTTCTTAATATAAGTGTATCTCTGAATGTATTAAAATTTCACTCTCTGGGAAGATATGAGCAGAAGGGGACATGCACGTCATCTATTTTATCAGATACCATTTGTTATGAACATTCGCACCTTTTTTATATAGAAAAAGATGTGTGCTGGTTCAAAAACCATCCATTTTGATTTTCTTGGTGGGTCTTTAGTGCAGCAATTATTCTTTGTTTTGGTTGTGGGACACAATGACAACAATTTTTTCACAACTTTCTAAGATCGTGATTGATAATTAGACAAACTGTTGGACCATCTTCTGTTGGAACTCTAATAGTCTAATTATAATGCCTTAGCGTTACATTTCTTTTTGAACTATTTGATTTTAATTTTGTTAGATTATTGTTACGTTAGCTGTGTATCCTTGATCTTCTCTCGTTAGCATTACCCTTTCTCGGGCTACGAGGCCTCAAATTTTTTGTATACTTCCAAGAGAAACTAGAAATACTTATCTTTTTTTGTTACTTGATCAATCAACTAGAATGCAGATATCTAAAATGCTGGTGTAGTAGCAAATGCAGAAATTAGTGTTACGTTTAGATTAAATGAATGAAATAGGCAAAAGAATGGGAAAAAAAAATGAATAGAATAGAAAGTGAAATAATTCATTCCATCTTAGTTGAAATGAGTCATTTTATACCCTTCCTCAAGAAATAAAATTCATAAATTTGGAAGGAATGAGAATGGTCTATTCTATTCCAATTGAGTAACCAAATACAATTTTTTTCATTTCGTATGAATAAGTCTTTCCATTTCTACTTTCATTCTTCTAATTCAAACGAAACATAATTACTTTAATTGTGTAAGAGAGGGAAAATATTATTTATTATAATTAAATGTATGAACTATAAAATTTACTCTTATGCTATACTTCTTCTTCCATTTCAAAATATATAAATATTATTGACTTTTTAAAAAATTTCAAACTCAAAATTAATACGAATTCATTTAATTATTGTCAATATAATGATTAATATTTTAAGCTATCTAAAAAATATTGCCTATTATAAGATTTATTATTTTATAATTTTAAATAAAAAAATGTGCTAAATTAATTTTTAAAGTGAATAATAATATTATAATTTGAAACGAAAAGGATAGTATATATGCCTCTAACTTAAAACATGAAACCACATGGAGTCATTAATTATGTACTCATCTCTTGTCCTCACAAATATTTTTTATAAATATTTAATAGTTTTTTATTAATATATTTATTATTTTTTACTAACCTAATACATATATAATATTAATTATTTGGTTTAGCATATTTTATTACAATTGAAAGGAATTTAATTATTTTTAATATTATGTGATTAAAAATTATAAATTAATTGTTATGAAGAAACATTTCATATTTCTATGTCCATAATTTAAGAGAAATTAATTACATTTATTTAAATAAAATTATATATTACTTTTACTATTTTAAGAAGAAACTTTTCTCAATCTTCATCCATAACTCAAGTAAAATTAATTATACTTATTATATCACATTAAATGTGATAATGCCATTAGAGTTGATTCATTAATTGAAATGAGTTACCTCATTTTAATATAATGGTCATTCAATTTATTTTAATTTACACAATTAATATTTTTAAAAAGAAAATTGACATTTTTGTAAGGTCTGTAGGCCTCATTTACTATTGATGTGAACCAGTCCTTGTGAAAATATTAATTTTTTTTATAAAAATATTAATTTTCTTAATTTATTTCCTCTTATGACTTTATGGAATGTAGTAATGGAAAGTAATTATAAATTATTATAACACTCAGAGATCCTAAATTTTGGCGTAAATCCCGATGCATAAACATTTGGGTTGGACATGAAACGGTCACCAACCCAAATATCCCTTCCTATTCTCACGCTAGAACGTTGGTCGTTGAATTGGAATTGGCTAAGAAAACACATTTCTCTCTGGTAAATGAATAGGATTTCATTTGTATTGTTTTGTTTGTGTAGCTGAGCATGGATACTGAAAATGGAAACGGGCCTCACTACTTTGAACTTAATACCGGAGCCAAGATGCCGGCGGTTGGCCTTGGGACGTGGAGAGCTCCGCCAGGTGCTGTTGGTGAAGCTGTCATCACTGCAGTCAAGGTTGTAGCTGCTATTTTCCCAACCAAATCTTAATTAGTTTACTTTCAGATTAGTTCACTCTATTTAATTTTGAAAATATGTTTCAAGCACAACATATCTTAATATTTCAGAAACTACAAATTGAATAATAACATAATTTATTATGTAATACTATGTATTCACAAAGGATTATAATATGTCAATGTGTTAATTATTCATCAAATTATTGCAATATATATATATATATATATATATATATATATATATATATATATATATATATATGAGAATGATTCATAGCAAATGGTTGTTATGGACACTATTCAAACAAACTGATCTTACACCGTCTATATGAAGATCTAGCGGTGAAAAAAACAAACGACGGTGTTTTGGAATTATTTTTTTTTCAGCGTTAGATTTTCATATGGACAGTGTGAATCAATTTGCTAAAATAATGTCCATAACAACTATTTGCTATATATCACTCCTTATATATATATGATGCCGCATCCACATACGTTTGTTCCCAGCATACTGTCACTAGAGGCTCTAGCGGCAGACAATTTTTTTTTTTTAACGCTTGCCACTAAAGCCTCTAGCGGCAAGCATAAAAAAAAATTTGCCTACCGTTAAAGGCTCTAGCGGCAGGGACTTCCACAATCAATTTGCCTCTTGTATTGGTTGCTACAACAGTGCTCTCAACAAATGTATAGTGTGGATGCACCCCCTATATATATATATATAGGGAAGTGATATTTTCACATGATTTTCTTATATTTTCACTTGTAAACTGTTGTTATAGACCTATAATGACGGTCAAACCAACGTTATAAACCTATAACGACACTTTTCAGGTGGAAATATCAGTTTCCTATATATATATATTAAATCAAAGGAAGGTTGAAGTTTAGTTGATTTAGTTCTGAATTTGTGCAGGCTGGTTATAGGCATATTGACTGTGCTAAAGTTTATGATAACGAGAAAGAGGTAGATTTATTTTATTTTCTTGTCCATTTTTGTTTGTTTTTTTCCTTTCAATTCTACGCCATGGACACAAAAAAAATCATTATTAAGAAATTTATTCAACTTGTTTATGTTCAGTGTAATTATAAGTTGTATATTTGGATGATGATGCTTTTTGTTATGCTTAAATTGTGTATAGATAGGGGTGGCTCTGAAAGAACTATTTTCCACAGGGATAGTGAAGCGTGAAGAGATTTGGATAACCTCTAAACTATGGTTAGTTTTAATATTTCCAGTGTTATCTGATTGAATTTTCTTGGTCATCTATTATTTGATTTTGGATCTTATTTCCCAGCTCAAACGTGTGATTTTCCTGCTTGTAATTTGATCTCTATCATTTATTAACATCTACAGGTGCAGTGATCATGCACCCGGGGACGTCTCAAAGGCACTAAGCAAGAGCTTAGAACACCTCCAACTTGACTACATTGATCTATATCTTGTATGCCTCTTCAAACTCGAATTAATCCTACTAAAGTAGAAGTTTGTTCTGCTATTTCTCAGTAAAATTTGATGGCTTCAACCTAAAACTATACAAAACTCATGAAAATTAACCATTGGGCATAATGGTTAAGAAGCTAGTAAGCAGGAACAAATTGCTTTGTTTTGCATACCTGATGGCTAGGTCTTAGATTAGTACCGGGACAATACATAATAAAAGCATACATATAAGCTGAAAATAAGTGATGAATTGTCATGGTTCTGAATATATGGTCTCTCCTACAGATCCATTGGCCATTTAGGACAAAGCCTAGAACACGCGGATGGGATCCTGATATATTTGCTCCTCTCTGTCTTCCGGAAACATGGGCTGCAATGGAGGGCTTGTATGCTTCTGGTCAGGCACGCGCTATTGGTGTTAGCAACTTCTCCACAAAGAAGCTACAAGACCTGATCATTTATGCCAAAGTCCCGCCAGCCGTTAATCAGGTTGAATGCCACCCTGTTTGGCAGCAACCTTCCCTTCACAACCTATGCAAATCAACTAGTGTACATATCTCGGTAATTCTGATTTCCATTATATATAATCTAAAATGCCAAGACTTATGTTAAGATCACCAAATACTTTAGAAGTAAACTATTACAGAATGAGACTAAAAAAGTGCATCATGCTTTAACATTCCCCCTCACAGGCAACCTTCTCGCAAGTGGAGAGGCAAACAAGATATAATGAGTGCCAAACTTAGTAGCCTGTCAACTTCACTGACATTTTTTTTTGGTAGGCATACTCTCCTCTAGGCTCTCCAGGGTCTTGGGTAAAAGGTGAAATCTTGAAGGAACCAATTCTGATTGAGATTGCTGAGAAGCTAAACAAGTCGCCTGCACAAGTAGCTCTTCGCTGGGGTATTCAAAGCGGTCACAGTGTACTCCCAAAGAGTGTAAATGAGTGTAGGATTAAGGAGAATCTGAGTTTATTGGACTGGTCCATCCCTCCTGAGCTCTTCTCAAAGTTCTCTGGTATCCACCAGGTAATTCACTTCTTTTTTTAGGCTTGATGCACATTTTTCAAAAAGAAAATTTCACGCTTTTCTTGCATGCAAAAACAGAATTGACAGCTTAATATAAACACATTTGGTGAATTTTTGGTGATGCAGCAAAGGCTTCTTCGAGGGGAATTTGCAGTCCATGAAAGTCTTAGTCCCTATAAAAGTCTTGAAGAGCTGTGGGATGGCGAAATCTGAGATGGCTGAAAAGTCTTAAATTATACTCTCCCAGAGCAAAAAGTTCAGGGATGCTCACCATTGAAGTTTCGTCTATTTAACAAAATTTTCATTTTATTTTCAGAAAAAAATCAAAATGTTGATTGCTAGATAGTGTACTTTATTTTCTTCCCTCAAACAACAACAAATGTGAAACATCGTGTAATTTTTCTTTTGTTCAAACTGTAGAATCAAAACAAAAATAAATTCATCGTTCCTTTTATACAGCGTTTATGGACTTTTTGCTTCCCTCGACAGTTTTGTTCACAATTAAAGAAATAGGTACCGAAAAAACATAACCAACAAACAAAAATAAATAAAGAAAAGAAAATAGAAAGTCTTGAAGATGATAATGTCAACTGCATAAACGAGCAGGGATCAGAAGCTGCATGTGCCTGAATTGACATTTTAAAGGAGGAAATTTATCAGAAGAAATTTTAAAGGAGGAAATGGATGAAAACAAGCAGTAAGAATTTAATTACCTTCAGAACTCCAACTTTAAAAACAAGAGGAAGAGATATGAATTGCAAAATTAATCCATTTTTGAAACATTTTGTTCTTAAAATGAGTGGATTAGGAAGGAAAAAATTAGGGTTTCAGTTAAACTTTAATAACAACAGTCACACCACCATTATCACTTTCATTTATGAGTCAGATAAAAGTTGAATGATTCCCAAAGTCTCTCTATCCTCAATCTTTGTGCCAGAAATGCTACACACTTCTAGCACCTGCTAGTGAGCACCCCAAGTGTAGTGGAAACAATTTTTCCCAATAATGTTGTCCAAACGACTTATTATGAATAAGTCTAGATACATAACTTTGGAGTGTAACTCCAAACACTACATCTATCGCAATCATTAAAAAGTGGGGTCTGACTCCTATTTTTTAATGATTGAAATGTATGTAGTGTTAGGTTATAGAGTTGTCCACTTATTATATTTGTGGGATTCTTTCCTTTCCTTTGGTATAAATAATAAAAGGACTAAAAATTGAAAAACAATAATTTTTCTATTTAATGAATTCATGAGGTTCTTCCACAATATCCAGGTGAACAATGCACAGGGGCCAGAATAAATTGATGCCCACTTATACATTATTACAAGAAAAGTATTTAGTATGCTTAAATAACAACAAAATTGGAGGTGAATTTAGCAACCAAAAAGAGAAAACACAAAATTGGCGGCGACTCCAAAATAGCGCCTGTTGGAGAGAAATCTTCCCTAAACTATGAATTAACGGCGAGGTTCTGATGGGTGTAGCTGACCCCTTTATCACCCTCAACCACTTGTCCGTGACCTCTGAGAATCCTACACTCAAAACAATAGGAAGGGTCAGAACATAACCCTAAAAATTTCTCAGATTTAGATACATGTATGCAATGATAAATGCTGAATCTACTTCCAACACTATGGTCCAAATATTGATGGGTCCATGCAAAAGGTTAAGCTTCATTAGAAGTTAAAGATGTTGATCATCTAAATTATAGCACCGACAAAAATGTAGATTTCTTGCTGCTATAAATTACTGCATTTCATGCAGCAGAGGAATCGGTATCCAATGGTTCAGATATTTTCTTCAAGATTAGATTAAGTTGAGAGTTTCTTTTTTTAAAAAATATAAATAAATTCTGTCTTTTCATTTTTTCTGTTTCTGTATAGATTTCAATTTATACAGATTTAGATCAGATTTCTTAAAAAAATTTAAAGTTTTAAATCTCAAGATAGCAAGAATATCTTGTAATCAAACCAACAATTCTGGATTGGTCATCTCCCGCAAAGTTCATAGCAAGCCCCAACTATTACGATGCTGAGTAATTATACTAAGCATGCCATTCATTTCAAGGAGTCATATTAAGTAGATACCATACGTTTGACAAAATTCACTTACCATTGTGTTGTTAAAAGTCCTTCAACTCCTACTGGACCTCGAGCATGAATCTTACTCGTACTTATACCAACCTTTAAGCATATCATACCAACATGTGAGAGAAGGAAATAACAAAGGCAATGAGTGAGAGATGGAAATTAAGCACGCAGGTGTCCAGCATTAGGATCATTAGAAAGATCTCATACCTCTGCTCCAAGTCCAAAACGTGCTCCATCACAAAATCTTGTGCTTGCGTTATGAAAAACTGCAGCACTGCCAAGGCAGATAGCAACTCCGTAAGTTTTGGTTAACAGCATTAAATGTGCCAGAAAAGGGGGCTAGTATATTCAGATCAACTATGTACCTGTCAACTTGACGTAGAAAATATTCAGCAACTTTAGCATCTTCTGTAACAATGCACTCAGTATGGCCACTGAAAAAAAAAGAGTCACAACCTTCACCTCCATGATAAATTTACTTGCAAGCACAATCAAGAATGAATAATGTCAACATGCCTCCCATGTTTGTGTATATGGTTGATGGCAGCATCCACATCATCGACAATTTCAATAGCACAAGCCATCGAGCTGTATTCGTGATGAAATGAAATTACATCTGAAATATTTAGCAAATCACATGCTCGAGGTCCACCATATAGAGTAACACCTGCAATTAGATGAAACTAAGTTCTAAAGAATCTTATGATAAATTGTTTGAAAGGTTGTGACATTGCAATAAATACTGATTCACACAAAAGTCTGATAAAGTTCATGGAGGAATAAAAATAAGTATACCTTCATTTTCAAGTCCTATAACAAGCTCTTGGATACCACCATTAGTTGAAAAATCCTTTTGTACGAGAAGCGTTTCCTAAGAAAGACGAGGTGAATTTGCTCCGAGTCAAATATGATTAAAAATGAAGCACGTAATTTTGTAGCACTCAAGTTCTGCATTACATATACAGTAAAATGTTGTAAATGAAAGGCATAATTGTGTACATCTGATTAAGGATTACCATCGCGTTGCAGGCTGCAGGATAATCCGTCTTAGCATCCAAGACAATCTTCTTCGCCATTTCCACATTAGCCGACTTGTCAACATAAACATGGCAAATTCCATCTGCACAGTAAATGGTGATAATTCACTGATTTACCTCTATTTTCTTGCGCTTTTTTTTATGGAAAATTCGTGTTCAGAGACAATTGTTAGGTGTTATAAATATATCTTACCAGCGTGACCAAGAACTGGTATTTTTGTCGAATTCTTTATTTGGGATACAAGTTTGTTACTGCCTCTAGGGATCACAAGGTCTATCACATCATCAAGCTGGAACAGATCAAACCAGTTAAAAATAAATTTAATTCGAAAAACAATAACTGTGGAACCACAATACCCACCTTTAGGAGATCAGGAATCTCCTCTCTTAAAGTCAAGAGTCCAATAAGTTTATCTCCAACAGTATCAGGAATGGCACCAGTAATTACCTACAAAAGTGAATAATATTTGCTAGGATGCAATGATTTTAACTTTTAAGTTATAAGAACATACAAGGGAAAGGAAAAAAAATAAGTTCTAGGATAATTCATTAAGAACAGTATTCTTTACAAATCAGACCTTGTGCAAGATTGCATTTGAGCGCTTCGCTTCCTTCCCTCCTTTCAACAGTAAACCATTCCCACTCCGAATTGCCAAGGAAGCTATCTGTTGAGCCAGTTTTGAAAAAGAGTGATTAATATGTCAAGAAGACATTCTAACATATGAAGGAAACAGAAAAGGAAAGCTAAATTAAAACAATCCCATCCTAGGAATAATTATGGGACGGAAGAATACAGTATCAAAGTCTTCTAGGATAGAGTACTAAAAGACTAAGTTTGCCACAAGAAATCCATATCTAAGTGAAAAATGCAAGGACAATGCTAATATAAGGTACAGTTTCTTACCTGAACTAGTGCATCGGGTCGAGACTCGAAAACAATGAGTAGAACACCCAAAGGACATGTTTTCTTCTCCAAAATGAGTCCCTCTGCAAGCTGAATGGAAACAAAGTTAGTGGATGTGCCTTATCATTTTCATGTTATAATAAATAACTATAATGCACATCTGCTTCAATCTCAAACATTTCATGATGCAAAATCAGTTAAAAACATGTAATATACTTGAAATAGTAGTGTGGTAATAGCTGTGCACAAATCTTAGGTGTTCTCTAACCACACTATCCATATTCTTCTCAGTTCAAAACAAATCAGTTCAGTGGAAATTAATTCCTTACCTCTGTTTTCTTTAATATACGGCCTATTGGTTCTTCCATATCTGCAAGTGTGCGAACAGAATTTGCTAGAGCTGAGATCTGCAGATCCAATGAACTCTATCAAATATTAATCTCGAATTCTGAAGTATTGATGCTTTGTTTTTGTTTTTTTCTTTTAAATGGTTTAGTATGTAACTGAAACCAAAAAAGTTATTGATTAAACATGAGAATTCTAGCAATGAACAAGCAATTACTTGCCTTGCCAGGTTTCAAGGCCAAACGAGCTATTAATGACTCATCATATCCTGTTTCCCGTGCAGCATTAACATCAGCGTCATTCTCATCCGAGATTGAACTTTCATTTGCCTCCAGTGCATCTGCTACAGCCAACAAAATTTTCCTTCTGTCTTCTGATGGTATGCCCTGGAACACAAAGCAATTATATTAGCTTATAAAGTCAGCATTTCCCTAAATGTTGAAGATCAAGCTGAGTAGAAGTTTCAGAGTAACAAGCTTTGTCTTTAAAATGCCATATTGGTACTAGCAATCCAAGGTTTGAGATTTCTATGAATGTGATGGCATTAACCTGAAGCCTTCTGGAACAATCCCGTGCTGCAACAGCCATTTCCCGTGCACCAACTTCAGTGAGTGAAATCCATGAACTCGCATTTTGATGAAAGAGAGTTCCAATACGTTCTCCGTTTAGTACCTTTATGATGTTGTCAGTGGCAAAGCCGCTTACAAGATGATGGAAACATATTAAGAAAGTAAACAGGAAAAGAAAAAGAAAACCAAAATTTTCCTAATATGCGGATGATAAAGTAAATTCACAACGCTAAAGAGTACATGTTGAAGTCTTCATTGCATGATAATAACTTTTCTGATTTCTGTACCATTCATTAAATTTTATTTTATATGTTGCTACAATGGAAAATAAATGAGAAAAAGACATTTACAGGTTATGAAGCTATCTAAATGAATTAGTGAGTGCACGGAATAAGCGTTGTTAATCAATAAGAACAAGTGCTGCACCAAACAAAAAGAGGGGAAAAACCAACAAGGCTATGTTGTGTGAAGATGTATGACTATGTGAGAGAATGGTACTAAAAGAGTGAACGACATAGAATTTATACCTGGCAACGACAACTGGGGTACCACCATAAGCTGCGTTCACAGCAGCTTTTACTTTAGCATCCATTCCCCCTCGGCCCATCCTCGATTTATCACCAAATGCAATTACTCCTTGATGTTTTTCTTTCACATATGTATGGAGTAGCTTTGAACGTGGATCACAAGGAGGGCCACTATAAAGGCCATCTACATCACTCAACAACACGAGAAGATCAGCTTTTAGCTCCATAGCCAGTAGAGCTGCCAAACTGTCATTGTCCCAAAAGATTCCAGAAGAATCCTGCAAATGGTGTCATAATCAGTATTCACATATTTATTAGAGATGAAACATCTGCCAGCGTTGTCAGAAGAATACATTAATCCTATTGCTATATAATTTATGTATGTATTTGCAACCTGTTTTATGGGCATGACATTCTACTTAACTGATATGATGATCAAGTTTCTAAATTGATATGATAAAAAACCAACAGTTAATGCAGATTTGGGGGCCAAAAGCTGTGAGAAAGAGAAAATAAAAGAACAAAAGGCAAAAGAACAACGAAAGAATGAAACAGAAAACCATATGTGCAGTGAAGCCATTCACAGGCAGAGGTGAGTACAGTCAAGTCACATACCTCATATGGAGCTTTTCTGGTACTAATAGCATCATTTTCATTAAAAATTGGAATGCTCCTCAAAGCTAACAAAGAGTTCACTGTTTGAGAAAGTTGCACTCTGAAGTCCGCATTCTTGAAATCATTATCTGTGACTAGAAGTTGAGAAGAAGTCACATCCAGCTGAAAAAGAAGAGCATTGTTCAAGCACAACCCAAAAATAAAGAAATAAGAGCTGGCAAAAGGTATTAAGAACCATCAACAGAACATATGTTGCGAAAAAATATCTGGAAATTAAAAATCCTGCAAAATGATAAATGCTTAACAATTTTAATATTGTTCAAAACTGCAGTAATGAATATGCTCTACATTTACCTGGCTGAACAAGGTGTCATAAAGCGCCATGAGGCCATTCTGTCCAACAGCTGCACATGCCTTTCCATCGAGCTCAACTTGAGGCTTTTGGAGATCAGCAAAACTGCAAGAGAGATACACAAACTCCTTATTAGACACTGCACACTCCTGTTCAAATTTCTTGGTCCATCCCTTCAGCAAAAGACTATTATCATTAACACTAGCATTTCTGAATATACTGCACTTCAATTTTTATACACTTTAAAGGTTAAAAAAGAAGTTGATATTGAATATTCAAGCACAAAAAGAAACCATGAGAACCTGCTGTTGATCAGTTTTCTGTATTTAAGCCTTTGGCGACCTGCTCCAACAGCACCTGAAGTCACTAAAATTATTTCAAAGCCGCGGGAGTTCAACTTCTCAAGCTGCAGGCAGATCAATTAATCAGTTCACATTACTGTCAGCTATATATATATATATATATATGCCACATGTGCCAAATTATATAGATCACTAAGGAAAAGAGAATATGCTCCATAACTTGAGAAAATAAGGTATGCACTAGCCCCCCTGTAGTAGCTCTTGAACACTAATCAAAAGGTAAGCTGCCCTGTCCTTAACTACAGAGATACAGGAAGAACCTCACAATATTGCATGAACAAGAGTTGGTTTTCCCTTTTCCCCATTATTTTGTTTCTTCTTATTGAAAGCTATTTGATTTATCTGGTTTCAAGGAATTATGTTTTGATCGAAAGATCGAATACCTGTTCAAAAATAGCTCCGAGTCTGCCAACTGCTAATCTTCCATCACTTCTTGTAACCACAGCTGTTCCTACCTTGAGTGTTATATATAAAAGATTAATCAGTCATCACATCAAATCTCCAACTAAAGAAAATTATTTAAATCATAACATATTTTCCTAGAGATCGATGGAGAGATGTTTCCCTTCATCAGACGAAAGTAAGCATGAAATTCCTTCATACTACTACTAACACTACTACAACCGTCACACAAATAAGTGACTAAGCAGAAACTAATTTCAAGGATCCCTTAGTTTAATGATCACAATAAGTATTCCATTAGTATTTACAATAAGGCCTTTTCTAAAAAGACCATGAATCTACGAGTATTATGATCAAAAGCTGATACAATACTATTACAAACTTACTACAAAGAAAACCTCTTCCCATTTCGATCAGAATTAGGTGCCTAAATTCCCCCAGAAAACATAAAACTGCATTTCCTACATAAATTATACTTGACAATGAAAAAGAGATATATGTTGTAATCTAAAAGATGCCAACACTCTTGCCGGCCAAATTAAGGTAAGCACGTATGAAAAATAAATGCAGTTTGCAGAATTACATACATTTATGATTATTGGTCAAATAATATCACTGCTCTCTTTCTTGATACACAAATTAAATACACATTAAATGCATGGATGTAAAACAAAAACAAAAAAGAAAGGAAAATGGAGAGAAAAAAAAGGTAGTAATTACAAAATAAATATAACCCTAATTTTGCCTCTCAATTTTTGGTTCCACCCACATTCTCATTACCCCAAAATAGCTAAACAACTAAATTTAAATAAAATCTAAAAATATGAAGAATTACATAGGGTTTGTCCAGTGCACTCACACGGACTCCCTTCTAACAAAAAATAAATAAATTAAGATCCTCGAAAACAAGAAAATAAAAATAATTAACCAAAAAATAGATAGCCATAGTTTCATTCTCATAGCTAGGTCTAAATCTAATCACCTCACGTACATGGAATATTAAAACCCTAAAATATTGATACTGTATCTCCCTCCTCACTTACCAACAATCACATAAGACATTCGTATGTTCCAAGAAACTGGGGCCCACCCCGGGATATAGCATCATCAGAATATATATGTATACACAAACATATAAATTATGTATAAATGTGATAGATCGACACATATATCAACGTAAAAAAAACCCATGATCAGGCTTGCATGGTACACGTATATTACAAAGCATATAATATAAATTGAAAGGGAAAAAAAAAGAAATAGAAATGTGAATAAATCATCATACAAACCTTGACAACGACCCGCTTGACGTTCTTTACAAAAGCTCGGGTAGGATCCATGGCTCTGTGTATGCGAGTGATTCAGCTCGTACCAACCGAGTGCGATACCGAGTCGGACACGTAACGAGAATACTCTGAGAAGAAGTAGAAGAGGGAGGGAGTGTTGGTCTTTTGATTGAAATAGAAGTACTGCAATATATAAAGTACTTGCTACCTGATTTATCAAGGAATTATAAAGAATTTCCACATGTTTTATAATAAAATAAAATAAAATAAAACTTTAGAGGAAAATAGAGTTTTATTTTTTATTCAATATGTGTTAATTTTTTACCTAATTATAAATTCCAAACAAAGAAGTAAGAGATATGTGATTTGATTATGAATATCTGGTAAGCGTATGTTATTAGAAAAATATTGAATACACTTAATTTCATCGGCAACAATTAATGTTATATTTCATTTTAAAATTAAGTTTCACTCTTTAGTGATGTTGTTTTGAGTATTTCGAATCTGATTTTCACCCCCTCCCTTTCAAAAAAAAGTATAACTATTAATTTACATTTTACTATATGTTTCTCATTAAAAATAATTAATATGATTAGATTAATAGCGCTGACACATACTTGATGAAAATTCCAAATGATGAAGGGACATGTGAATGCGATTATGAAAATGTTAGCCTATATATATACCTCCTCTTTCGTATTGATCGTTTTAAAAAAAATAAAAAAAAAAATATAAGACGTTTTACATATATTTAAGAGAAAAAATTTAATCATTTTTTACTTTACTCTTAAAGATAGAGTAATTGAGAGAGAGAAGAGAATGAATAATTAATCGGTGCATAGATAGTAATAAAATTTCAAACCACCATTAATTACCTACCATTAGTATTAATAAGATTTTTTAATATGTGTGATTATTTTTTAAACGACCTATGTAATGAAAAGTAGGGAGTATGTTACTAGGAAACCGTTAAAGTATTCATTTAATAATTAATACTCCAAATTTAGTAGAAATTAAATCTTAAGGCATTGAATACACTTTCATAGGCAACAATATTATTTTCAATTTTTAGAGTTCCATTCCTTACCGTGTTTGTTTTGAGCCTTTTCAAAATACAAATTAAATATCTCATTAATTTGAAAATTTTATAAACATTGACTATATATTTAATATGTTTATGTTTATCGTTAAAAATTATATGATTAATTCAGTAGTGTTTATATATCCCTAACTAAAATTCTAAATATTAAAGTGAAGGTGATTATGAATATTTTATGTTATTAGAAAATTATTGAAGTATTAGTTTTTATACTCCAAATTTAGTAGAATATTTAGAGTTAAGGCAGCAATAGATTTTCATTCTTAGTGTTGTTTTGAGTCTTTCGATTCTGATTTACTCCCTATGTTCTTTAATTAAAATAAAATAAAATAAAAAGAAGAAGAAGAAGAAGAGATAATCTCATTTGTTAAATTTATAAATATTAAGGATATATTTTCAATCAATATTTGTTCTTAACTATAAAATATAGTTAGTTTAATAGTACCGCTATCATAGTAGTGTGATAATGAAATTGGTAAATTTAAAAATATAATTTCATTTTGTACTACTATCAATTAAAAAGATGACTCATTTTTTTTTTTATAAAAAAAAATACTATCGTAAAACAAAGGAGTAATGATTTCTAACGTCTATTTTTAATTTATTTTTTAACATTTTCTCTTTTTGTAGTAATGATAATTGATAATTGATTTTCGCCGGATAAACAATATCCCTTCCCTTTCTATAAACTGCTAAAAACACATTGTTCTCAAATCAATTCCCAACATCTGTTTAATTAAGATGAATTAAGAGGAAGTTGCACCTTCAGAAAAAATACATCCAAACAACTATTTATCAGTTTGAAAAACACGATATATAGAACAAACATAATTTTGTATAGGCAAAAAAAATAAAATAAACATCCTTTAAACTTAGAGTATATGAATTTACAAAACAAACACATTAAAGGGAAAATATGCATACCTTTAACCTTGGAGAATAATCCTTTCTGAACAGAAAATGTTTAGAGGGGTCGAGGTAAAATTTCCAACTGTTTCATCAAATTTCAAAGAGATGGGGTGTGCCTTTTATATAGAACAGAACAGAGAAAGTTTCTACCCTTCAACTAATTAAAGATTTTGCGTATTGGGGTAAATTCTACATGCGTTAATTTTATTTTTTTAGGCCTAGTTAATTAGTATCCAATCAATGTAATCAAATGTGGTTTAAAAGCACGGAAACCATGTCCATGTTTTTTATGGAGGCATTGAGCACCATCAATTCCTTTTAAGGTAACCCTAATAAAGAGGTTTTATATACTCTACGCTAAAATTAATACACGTGCTACTTTCAGAGTAAGAATTTGGACCAAGGAGGTTCAAATATGGAAGAGTAATGATACATTGACAAATGATAGTTATAAAAAATTAAATACAAAATAATATGTTGACTTATAATTAATAGATATTTCATTATACATGAATGGATTCAATAAATATAACCAATAACTATTATCTACATTATTTTGTATCTTATTTTCGTATTTAATAGTTTGCCACCAAAACATTAGATGCCCAAAAACTTAGTTGACACCGTGAGATGATTGCACTATATGACCATATGCTGTTATTATTTTCAAATTCCTTTAGAATCAATGCCATTGTGAACTTATTACATTGAACTATTTTCGTATTAAAGTTTGCATAAGATATGTTTTGATATAATATTTTTTCTAAATAATTATTTTTGTAAAATTAGAGTTTAATGACTAAAGTATATTATTAAAACATAAATAAAACCTATTATAAAATTATTAAAATTATGAGTAACACACATGAGTAACACGTATATGGGTAAGGGCGGATCTACATAGAGAGCAACATAGGTAGCTGTCTATGTTGAACTCTTTATCTGGCCCTTTTTCTTACCCCTCCTTTCTCTTTTTCGGCCCACCATATCGTCTGATTTTTCCTTGTGTCTTTTATAAACTGTTGTTAAGCATAGTAGGGGGTATGCTTTCGGAGAATGTTGTGCTATGATCTTGACTAGGGTAGTGAAGGTTCATTGGGAAAGGTTGGGGTTTGTTGTGAAGTTGTCGGGAATGGTTGGATGAGGTTGGTTGTTTCCCTCGTCAGAATTTGGTTGTGCTGAACTCTATTGGTCTGTGTCGCAGTGTCGGATTTCATCGAGTTGTAAGTTTTCCTCTTTGATTAAACTTTCCAAATTGGGGGACATGCACAAAATGGGATGATATGCTAGCTAGCTTGTGTTCTTTAACGGTGTAAATGGGATGCAGCAATATGATTAAAAACAAGTATTAAACATGATTAGAGTCTAGAGAGAGAATATTGACTTTTTTTGTGTGTTACCGATGAGAGGAATGGAGTACTAGTTAGTTGTGTTTTTTTTTTCCCCTATCTATCCTATAGGAATCGAGCTAGTTAATCTTTTTGTAGTCATTTTTTGAAAGGATCATTCGGAGGGTCGAAAATTGAATGAAATACGATAAAGGGTAAAAGGTAAAGTGAAGGAGGCTGGTAGCATGGACTAGAAAAACGAGTTTACTATAATTTTGATCTCAGAAATACAAGAATTGTGTCCATTTGTCTAACAAAAAAAATGGTAAAAGGTGATTATTAGGAAGAAGAAAAAAGGGCAAACGGGCTAGTGGAGTAGCTTTTCTTTTGAGACACAAATATTGTAACTTATTTAATTCTTTGGTAAAGTAACAGTCATACATCAATAAAATTAGTTAAAATCTGCCCTTGTTAACATAAGTTTTGGATCCGCCCCTGTATATAAGTCAGCTGACATTAGTAAAGCTTACTTAGGTAATTGCCAAAGGGGATTCCAAGCTTCTCTTGCTCTTGGTACAGATCTTAAAGCGAAAACTTGGGCTATCTGGAAAGGCATCTCTTTGACTTGGGATATAGATTTCTCTTTGTTATAGTTGAAATTGACTGTCAATAAGCAATCAATTGTATTCTTAATTCAAGACCTAAAGATCCAAACATGAATCTACTGATCATCTTGATTCGCGAGCTCCACAGTAGACAATGGGTTTGTCAATTTTTCCATACTTGACGTGGAGCCAACATTTGCGTTGATTTTCAAGCAAAAGATAAAATTAAAGAAGTTGAATTCAAGCTTCTAGACTCTTCTATAGAAAATCTCATTCAATTCCTTATCTTTGTAAGGACTCCATTGGAGTTTCCAATGTTTGCTATTCTGAGTTTTAACCTTGATTTTTAACGACCTCTATTGCATAAAAAAAAAACACATATATGATTTATTATTTATAATAAAAACATAAGACTTTTACCGATAAAACTATGTTATGCACTCACAAGTAATAAGTTATGTGGACCTAATAACTAATTGATGCTCTAGGATCTCAAATAATTTAAACAAGTTGTCACGGGCTAAAATCTACACCAAATTTTTTGCATTGTTATGGCCTGGTTTGTCGCCCTTTAAACCAATAAGTCAATACCCACACACAACATAAACTTATGTACTGTTTATACCAACAGCCCACACATACGTTTTGTATACGATCAAACCAACACTTTGTATTAACTAAACACAACCACACATATGTGTGCAATATTGATTTGAAACAGACAATTATAAGTAAGCAATAAAGGACAAACACATACAAATTAAGGGCCAAAACATCCAACCTTTATTGAACCAATCAATACAAAGAAATTATGCCCAAAGGCCTAACCTTGTGTATTTTTTCCACAATAGCGTGCACCAAGCACATATAAATTCATGCACCAAACATTGCCCAATATATAAGCCCATGGTCAGTTGACACTCCTAGCTGTCAAGAGGTTTCCAGTCAATCCTATAATTGTTACAACACATAACTAACTAATTTTAAACATAAATAAACTGCTTAATTAGTTGCTTCTATCCAGCAAAAATAATACCCAGATTTATCAACAAATACCACATTACACCAGATTAACAAGCTCAACTACACTTAATCGTCACTGTACATATGTCAATGTCCAAATTTGCTATTCAATATTGCTTGCCACGAAACTCAATCATGTGTTAACATCTTGATTGACTATCTAACATATACATTTGGCTCAGCCCTGATGCTCCAGCCCAATGGTATAACACTGTCCAGCCCAACGTTGCCCGATACTGTTTAGCACACAACCCAGCACCCAGCGTTGCATACCTCTCAGCGCTATCTGTCATCCATACTATTTCAAGTCTGACACGTTGCTAAGGCCATACACCCAACTGTTACACCAAGCCCATCTTTGATATCTCTTGTTGTCGCACGCTGCCCAATGCTCAAACTTATCACATATTTTGTCCATGCGTTTCAACTGTTGTGCACACTGTGTGACACCCCCAAATCGGGCTCACACCACCCAATTAGAGTCGTCAAAAAACTATAACAAAATTATTACAATACACTGTACAGTACCCAATAATACACAACTAAGTCTTCACGACTATTACTATTCTATAATATAGTGAAGACTACTATAACAACTATCTCGGACCGCTACTCAATTCCCCTTTCCTTACCGTTAGCTCCGGCTAAGCTCTCATTTCCTAAACAATTGAACAAAAAGGAAAGGGCGAGCTCTGTAACGCCCCCAAAATCCCCGCACTTTAGCTGCGACGGACCCTGTGCGTTAAAATCCATACATTTATCGACTTAACCAATGATCTCATAATCATATTAATTGAATTAGTCTTATTTTAAACTATACATTAAAAATTTCCCTTAACTTTGACCCTAGATTTTAACTTCATATCAGTCTCATTCTTTATATAAGTATTAACTTGTATTTCATCCGTATAAATGGATAATACCATATATAACGGTCTAATTTTAACCTTAAGATTTAAATATTCTATAACTTTACATGTTCCAATATCCACGACATTAAATCATTAGGACGACTTTTGAGAACAGAGAATTTCGCGGTGAATGTTTATATCTTCACCCGTGATAAATGTTTGCATCTTTATCCGTGACAAATGGTTGTATCTTTGTCCAGTGCAAAATTCTCTTTCCGTACAGAACATTACCCAACTAGTTAAAACTATCACTTGAAACACATTTATTTATAGTAATATCTCTTCATATCAATAATTCTATTTATCTGACATTCAGAATAATAATAATAATAATAATAATAATAAGTTATACCTGAGTCTGAGGAACCTTAACGATAGATTTGACCAGTCAACATCGCTTAGTCCTGTCTCGAATGTACAACACTCATAAGTTATTTACCTATCATCATCTAGATAAATAGATCATTATCAATACTATTTTAAATTTTAACAATTCTAAGTTATATCAAAATAAAGACATAACAACATTCTGATAATAATAATTTATATCATTCATTTAAAATTCGATTACATGTTTATTTTTTCATATTACAACAGTCATTATGACTTATACAAATACAAGTAATAAACATGAAAACCTAATCTATGCTTCATCTTTACGTTCATGATCTTCTTAACGTTCATCTTTAATCTGCAAATAAGGTTTTATTTGCAAGAATGAACACGACGGCTCAGCAAGTCTAACATATATCACATACGCAGTTTATGCTTTCATATAAACTTTAACACGCCTTGACGGAATATAATTTTCCATTTAATATCACATATAACTGACATTCCAATAATTTATATCACGTTGACACATAAAGTATATAAATCTTATTCATAACTCGTAAACATAACACATAACAGTTACAAGGCTTACAAACATCAGTTAAAGACTTCACATAACATCTATTACATAACAACATGACATTACACATCTCATTTATCATTTTAATAATACTATACAAGTAGCACATAGCAAGAGTTAGAAGACTTGCACAAATAACACATAAATGTTTAGAACTTGCCTTGAAACTGTTTTAGGGTTTCCTGAGAAATCGTTAAACGTCTACAAAAAGGGTTACGCGCTCGAACATTAGTTTACCCAGTTTTACTTTTGAATAAGTCTTAGGATACCTTAACTAAACTATTTTCATTAGTATAATCATTTGGTTAAGTGGCTAACTAAAAAATCTCATTTTTAAATGTCCCTTAAAATTTTCAGCTTCAACTCTTTTACTGCGACAGCCATAACTTTGTTATACGAAAATATTTTGAGGTGATTCTTGAGTCAAAATTGCTTAGAATTTCATGATATACAACTTTTCTTTAGGTTGCTAAGGCAGATTCGGACTTTAAAATTTTGGATTTTAGCAAAAACAGTCTGCGAGTATATTAGACTTATATTTCTTTGATCCGATTGGTAAAACATGATACCTCGAGCATTAATTTGCTAAGATAATATGTTCTAACACTTCATAACATAAAAAATGACAAAGTCATAAACCTACTTATGTACGATTTATGACTTTTTCTCAAGAACACGAAGAACGAATCGAAGAACATGAAGAACAAAGTTTCATCGTTCTTCGTTTCGACTACTAAAACTTGATGCCACAAGCATTATTTAGCAAGGTCATAATGTTTCATCATCCCATAACACTAAATTACAAAATCATAAACCTACTTATGTAATAAATTATGACTTTTGCTTAAGAACACACGAAGAACGAAAAATCGTATATGGTAACGACTTATGTTCTTGAGCTTTTGAATTTCATACTTGAAATAATTTGAGCATTATAACTGCTTACATATATGATTATAACACTTTATAATTGAAAAAAATTGGCCATTATAATGGTTTGTAAATTGAATTATAACAATGTATAATAATTGCTTAAGAACATACGAAGAACACGAAGAACGACAATCGTATATGGCTATGACGTACATTCTTGAGCTTTAAATTATAAAATAAAATTCGACATTATAACTAATGCAAAATGAAGAAAAACTCAAGAACACATTAAGAGCACGGAGAACGACAATCGTACATGGCTACGACATGCGTTCTTGAGCTTTTATTTCTAACTATAAAATGAAATAGACATAATAACGACTTGCTCAAGTCATAAGGAATACGGAGAACGAAAAATCGTACATGACTACGACTTATGTTCTTGAGCCTCATCGATAAAATAAAAATTTAAGCATAATAACGATTAAGAATCGTACATTTTATGATTGCAAGCTTTAACTATTTCTTTACAAATTTCTTAAATTAGAACTATGTAAAATATATAGAGAGAGTATTTCTGCTCTTGAATTTGCTTTGGAAATGAATGAGAAAAATGAAGAGGTTAGCTTCCTATTTATAGAAAAATCAAGTTTCATTAATCGCATTTTTACTCCGGCTTCTTACATTTTGCACCCTAAATTTTCCTTACTTTTTCTGCACCAAGTGACATCATTATGACATCATCTTTATGCTTCTTTGAGGATGATGTCATGCTTGCATCATCATTTCGTGTGATTGGTCGAAAAATGTTCACTTGGATTGCCAGTTTGGTTTTCTTAGTTCCGATTGGTCCATTTTGATTTCTAGTTTCTGTAATCGTGCTAATTTTTTCCAGTTTGGTTACTCCAACTTGGTTTTATCTAGCTTGACTCTAATTGGTCAATAATTAATCATACTTGAATGTGATTGGTTAAAAACTTTTCACCTAGATTCCCAGTTATAATCTAGTTTGTTTTCAACTAACTAGTTAAATAGTATAATACACAAGTATTTATACGTATTTCTTCTATATAATACATCGTATAATACTCGTATTATATATCGTATTAATCTTATATTAATCTCGTGTAATCTTCCATATAATTCTCGTATTATACATTACAGTATACCTTTATTATTCTTCGTATTCCTTCAGTATTCGCTACGTATTCGTCTCGTATATGTGAATAGTAATCTCCGAATATTATTTTGGGTAAAAAATTTATTGGTAAAAATGAATCTACTGTCGATAAAAACGCTATTCAGGAATGCAAATTTTCAAAATTCGGAAGAAAGATTTTTGAATAAATAGTGTTTTGCACGTTTTTTGAGTAAAACTTTTATTGGCTAAATAACATCTATACTTCATATAAACGCTATTTCGTGAAATGTAAAAAAGTCAAAACGTCAAAAAGAACAGTCAAAAAGATGATAAACATTTTCTCGTAAATCGTGCATTTTTTTCGTTTTTTTTAAGACTTCTTATTGGTTCCCTAACATATAAACCTCATATTAAGACTATGTTGTGAAATGTAAGAAGTACTATAGATGAAAGGAACAGTCAAACGAACGAAAAATATTTTCTCGTGAATAGTGATTTTATATGTTTTTCGAGAAAAAACTTTTATTGACTATTACGTGTTTTCAAAGCGTGAGAATGATGAATCTTGAAACGTAATGTCAATTTGACCTACACATTTCGCTCGAGACCCTAGGTTATTTCCTAGGGTTTAGACCCTAGGATTAGGGTTTAGGGTTTAACTCTTTTTTCAATTTAGGTTTTTGCCTAAATTGACTTCTGATTTTTAATAAGTGTTAATGTTAACTATTTGAACCAAAACATAGAATCCTACACATAGATAATTCACATAACACATTTAAAAGCTCAATTCAAGCTTTATTATTCACATAACACAAATTAGGTTAAAGATTTTTAACCTCTTAGTTGTATACGATCGTAGTTACGAGTCGTATTTTGTCTTTAAGATAGCTCAAGATATGCTCGAACAATCATTCTTAGGTTTTGAATTGACAACCTTAATTAAATTTTTTCAGATCATATTTGAAATATTTGGGATATTACAAGCTCAAATAGCCCAGTAAGGAATATCGTGACTAAGATAATGAAAAATGAATTATTCTTAGCCTTCAATAGTTGAGTTCTTAATCGAATATAATAGACAACAAGTTTTAAATCAACAGCTGCATTTGAGTTGTTAATAGAGTAATATAAACAACAAGATTTAAATTAACAACAACAGTTAAGTTCTTAAATAAAGTTCAACTGCAGTGAAATAACCACCAGTAAGAGAATCAAGTAGATCATGATGTCTACTAGTCTATCTTTTTAAGAAAATCATCATCAACTTTTATCATCTGAAACACCACTAGTCATGATCATGCCAAACAACAGTTTTTCTTTGCCTCCGGCCAAAGAAAATATTCATCATGTGTCCTTGTCATTTGACCAAAGACACCCAATAATTATATCGCATTTATCCTATATTGCCTTTAACTTATCATCTGTGTCCTAGGTCACAGATATTCAAAACAACTTGATACTTGATGATTGAAATAACAACAGCGATATAAATAATGAATAGAAGAAACAGGATAAATAATAATATTAGGAGTTAACAAATTTGACTTTGTCCATATTCAAATAATATCCAAATTGTCAAATGATGTATAAAAAAATATGTTCAAGTCTAAAAGTAATGTCTAATATCCACAGGGAAGAAGTTCAACGGTAAGGTTTACGGTACAAGAAATTAGTCCAAAATGTTCACAGTTCAAATAAATGTCTACAGTTCAAAAGTTTAAGGTCCATAAGTTCACAGTTCAAATATAATGATGAAAATTTAATAGGAATGTTTTTGTCAAAAGGTATTAGATGAAGTGCAGACTATTAAGGGATTATTAATGAATTATTAATTCAAGAATTTTTACCGTTTAATAATATTAGAGGTACAAATGAGATACTCTCTTACCGTAGTAAGTTTAAGTGATAGAAGATGAAAAAGATGGTATCCCTTACAAGTAAGAAAGAAAATAATATCCCTTTATGGTGATGAAAAGAATGATACTCTTACCATAATAAGTTTAAGAGTTTGAAAGAAAAATGATATCCCTTACCTTATCTCGTGACTAAATACAGCTTTTATGAGGTTGATCAACCTATATGTATATTCATAATTTAATTAGTAAGCAACACATATCAATTATATATATATAAAATCATCAAAGTGACTATATAGTATAAATATACTTCAAAATAGTTTTTAAAGAAAATAATTTTTCAAAGTAAAATCTTTCAAATGAAATTTTTAAAAATAAATCTTCTAATAGAAGAGTCTTCTAAATGAAGAATTAGTAGCTGATGTGTGTGTGAGTGTTTATATAACTTTTATAAAAAGATTTACTTGAATAATGCTCGTACCCTTCCAGATCTTTAATGTTTAATATAATTTTAATACACTTAGAGAGACACTTATACTAAGAAATATTTAGAGAATGGAAAGAAGATTGAGTGAGAAATATATGATACTCCTTATGCTAAGCCTCCTATTTATAACCAGGGCCTAACCAACTTTTTCACACACACATTACACATTGTAATCTCATCTTTTAATCTGAATCATTCATCAAGCAACACACGTTTCACACTTTAATCTGCACCATTCGTTGACTAACACTCGTTTCACGCCTACACATGTTACACATTTACACGCGTTATACATTTACGTGTGTTACACACTTACGCATGTTACACACTTACGCGTGTTACACACTTACACGCATTATACATTTTTATATTATTTTATTGATTTAATATTCCAATTATTAAACATACAGTGTTTTTTAAATAATAAATCTGTCTAACTGTTTAATATCCGTGACTACTACTGTAACAATTATTGGCCTAATAATGCAAGATGCTATGCATTATGACAATTTTTGATTCAATAATATGGAACGATGTGCAATTAATAATATAAAATATTGTGTAATGACAATTATTGATTCAATAATGTAAAATATTGTGTAATGACAATTATTGATGAAATACTGTGCAATAGACATTTTATCAGTTCAATAATTTAAACATTGTGTAATACCGTGTGCTGCTATACAATACTATGTGCTACTTTAAAATATCGTGTGCTATAGTAAGATACCATATATTACCATACTTTTATCACTGGGTATTTTAATAGTTAAAAGTGATAATACCGTTAACTATTTTTATTTAGAAAGACTATTGCTGTCGTTTTCTATATCCGACAATATTTCATTGTGGGATCCACCCATAACTGAATATTTCTGCACCGTCGTACGAATATTCTCCGACAGAACGAATTAACGAATATTCCCCGATCAATTGAATATTGTCTGACATAAAAAATTTATATATAACATCCTTAACTTTAATTTTTATTAATTTAACACCTTACTGTTAAGCATAAAATTATGATTAAATTTGACATCTATTTATTAAAATTCGGGGTCTTACATACTGGGCACCAGCTTATGCCATGCACTAACATAGTAGGTCGCTGCCTATGTCATGCCCCAATTGTTGTCAAGCTTTTGTCCCCACAAGCCTTAATCTTCCTTATTGCCACCAAATGCTACACCATCTCACCACAACTAAGCCCCTAACTTTGCCTTCAAAGTCTGCCTATATATGTGCTAGGCATGCATGCCACTGTGCACATGTAGCCCGCATACTGCTCGCAGTCAATGTTAAACTAATGATAACTTAGATCCATCCAAGCCACCAATCTGTATGTTAGCATTATTGTTATGGGAATCTAACAATACCTTAACGCCTCGTATGCATAAACCATGACAACCTGTCCATGGTCTAGGTGGATTTTACGGACCACCCCTCCTTTATAATAGACATTAAGACAATATTCTAAGTGTCACCAACAAATATCCAATGTGTTTGAACAACCATAACATACTCTTGACACACTGTCTCACCCCCCAACATGCCAAAACCAAATGTCAAGCTAACAAGGGTCTTACACAAGTCCACTACCGCATGGGAAGCACGAACTATATGTATGAAGTTTTTATTTATTTATTAATTATTAAGATGTATTAAATTTATTTATTTAATATAGTGTAAAAATATAATTAGTAAAGACTTTGAGAATATAATAATGATTTATTATATATGTTTTTTACTAGGGTAATTAATTAAATTTTATTATGTAAATTTCTCTAGTAAATTACTAAGGTAAGCAATTCAATAGATTAGATTTATTTGGTTAGAACTTTTAAAAAAAATAGTACTTCCTATATTTCAAATTATATGATCATTATTAACTTTTGAAAGTTAATTTGAGACATTTTCAAACCCAAAATTGAGATGACTCATTTAAAATTATAAAACAAAAAAACTTATAATTAGTAATACTTTAATTTTAGATAATTTACAATATTTATAATTGAATTGATTAAAATTAAAAGAATTTGTGTCAATTTAGAGTTTAAAAATCTCTTAGGTTGACTTTAAAAAGTCAATAATAATCAAATAATATGAAACGAGAAGAGTAGTACTATATTGCTAGATGTTGACAATCTAATTAAAAATTTGCTTGAAATATATTGAATAGATATATAGGATTCAAGTTTAACGAATTTTTTAATTTAATTACAACTCTAATTGTATGAGAAATTTAGTATTATTATTAAACGAAATTCGCCACTAATAATAGCATAATTAAAACACGTAAGTTGATAAAATTTAAAGTTTTATTAAATCCAAATTGATTGTGACACTAATTTAGTTAAACATTTATGACTAATCTTAATATATTTAGATTGCTTAATGTATTAGTAAGATTTTAATTTTAGCGAATATTAATTTAATTAAAATTTGTATTTAATATAAGCGCAAAATCAAGTTTCGAGCGAAAATATAGATATTAATTATAGTGAAGTATACGGAAGGAGTCAGAAGAAAACAAGCAAAACAAAAATCTTTCACGGTGATATCAATTCGGTTATATTAGAAATTAATTTTTGAAACAAATAAAGAATTCTGTCATTTCAAAAAAAAGAGAGGAAGGAATTCCATAAATAATGACCAAATCTTAAATGAAGTCTTTACTGATAAATAACAAATAAAATTCTGAGAAGTAAAAGAGGAGAAGGTTTAAAATCAAATTCATCCTTAATACAAATTCTTTAAATTCAAAAAAAAATCCACTTTAAGTGCTTCTTTCCATAAAACTTCTTTCTTTTCGCTTCACATTGAATTAGAGGTCATAATAATTGCGTAGTCTTCACCCTGTCAATTAATTAGTTGGCCTCACATCGACCATTCTCCCCTCAAATTTGAGGAAAATAGCGTAAAATCTTGTTTTATTGAAATCCCATTTTTCGCAGAGTAAAATATAATTTATAATCAAGTATATCATTAATAGTTTTAGTTTGATTAGCTTTGTAATTCACTATTACAATTAGGGGCGGATCTAGGATTTAGTTTCAGCAAGGGCAGATTTTAACTTCTTTTTTTTTGTTAAAATTAAATAAATAAAATACAAAAATTCAGTCTCTGCGTATAAATCCACTAAAAATGAAATCTCTAACAAAGATAAAAATATACAAAATATACATACAAAAATATCATACGAACATACAGAAATAAAAACATACTCCCTTTGTCCAATAATGACAATCCAATTTGACATATTTTTTTCAACATATTATAGTTTTGCTTATCATAAACTCAATTATTTCTTAATTGTAATTATTTTTTTGGGTGTAAATGCCCATTTTGAAAATAAACATAGTAAGCATAAAAAAATAGAATTCAACTTAATTGTAAACTAAAAGAGAAGGCGAAGAAAATATTTTATAATGGTTAAAGGGCATTCCCTTAGAATTACTGTAGATGAAAAATCATACTAGAACATGCACTACAAACGATAGCAAACCAATATTTAAAACAACAAATAGGCCATGGCCCAAAACAGAAGCACGATACTAATATTTAATGCAATCCAACCTATGACCAAATCAACTTGTTAGGTGATTTGCCCAACATCACGCCCCACTTTCAACTCTAAAATTTGAAACTCCTTCCAAAATAATAGGTAGCACAACAATCAACCAATTAAAAAATGTTGGGTTTTTCAAGACTTTTTAATAGTCTTGTGTGGAGGGATAATTAAAAAATTTGTATTTACAATGTGGATTATGACATTAATGAGTAATTAAAAAATTTAGTGTTTTAAATGTGGATTATGACTTTATTAATTATGTGCATAATTAATTTATAGTGGAACAATAGACAGACTTGGGGGATAAAGGAAAGAGAAAATTGAAAAAAAAACTCTTTTTTGTTAAAATATGTATCACAACAATTATAGTTTTTTTAGCTGAAAAAAAATATGAATCTCTCAACAAAAAAAAAATATTTCTCCATGCTGCTACGAAGAATGGAACAAGAGACTACTTGCTTATATTCCTTTATAATGTATAGCCTAAACCATTGAGCTAACTAGGTAAACAATACATTTTTGTTTTAAACAAAATTAGTAATAATTTTTTTCCCAGCATAGGCAGCCCTATACTGCCCTTGCTGTAGCTCCGCCCTTGATTACAATATCATGAGGCAATCAAGTCTCACTAGAAAAGGAAAAAAAATAAATTAACATAAATACAACATAATTCAAAGACCTAAGTTATTTGCAAAACCTGGTTAGACCTGAACTCCTTTACAAAGCATCTGTTCACATTAAAACCATAATTATTAAAATCGAATTGGATCGGCCTGTCCAACAGGTTGAACCGTGAATCAGAACTTTAACCGGTCCAATTCTATTAAAATATCGCATACGCAAACAGACCGATGGTCAAAACCGTGAGAATCGTCTGATTTTTAAAAAAATCGGTGAACCTTCTGATTTTTATTGAACCATTTCGGTTTTGCACAAACATTCAAAACGTTATATGTGTCCCTTCTAAAAATCAATTTCTTTTGAAATATGTAAGGTCATTCATGTAAAACTTCAATTTAATTAATTGTAAAATTGAATTAGTTCTCAAATTTCTCAAACTACAATTTGATTGTAAAATTGTAACATCGTGATAGTGATGAAATACCTCTATAAGAGTATAAGTTGTTGGAGGTTTTGATATTAGTGTTTTCAAAATTATTCATAAGACTAATATGTTATTAAGTATGAACAATATCTTATAAAACTTGCTTTATATGTGAGTTTGTTTATTTTATTTTTTAGTGGATACTTATTAAATATATTAGAACTTCTTGTCATCGTCTTAAAAGGACTTACACTTGAAATTTGGAATTGACCTATAATTGACATAGGTTTGTATTTCTACTTTTAGTTTGTTATTTTAATTTATATCTGCATGATGGTTAGCTGGTCTATAATTAAATACTAGATGAATTTTGTTTTATATATATTATTTAACAAAATATAATATTATTTATTTAAAAATAAAAATTCAACTCAACTGATTTAACTACCGGTTGAATCACTAAATCATTGAACTAGTGTCTTGACAAATTCAATATCCAGTCCAATTATGATAATTATGATTAAAACCTCATTAGCAATTGAAGCCGCTCAATTAAAAAGTTTCGGATGACTTTTTGGGGTCAAATGAACAAATGCATACGATACTATTCCTCTCCTCCCGTTTACATTGAAAACTTCACGTAATAATTAAACTTCAGTGTTGCATATCTGATATCAGTATATAATTCCCTGGTCCATTAACTAATAAATTTTTAAACCATCTTGGCTCAGCAATATTATTTTCTAACGTATTTTGGGAAGTGCATTTTTAAAAACTTGAAATGCATTTAACTAAAAAATTAGTTGAAGGTACAATTAGATTATCTTTTTTAGCCAATTTAATTAATCTTGGAGTGCTGACTGTCCTTTAATTAATTAAAAATGCTATATGCATGTACGTACATGGAACTTGGTCGTCGTTGACTTGATAGTCTTGTTTTAACAATAAAAAAAATAGACAAGTCTAGCAGGCTTATTATTCCACAAAGAACCAAATTAAACTCATAGAATACTATTCAACTAATAAAAACACCGTTGCATACGAATTCAACAAATATGTAAGCTACTAAGACTGAGTTGCGTCGCTAAGGCCGCAAGTCGAAGAGACAAATATTTATTAGTGTATTGTTTAAGGAAATTGATATTTTTACAACACTTTTTAATATTTTCACATGAGAATCGTCGTTATAAACTTATAGCGACGGTTTTTATATCAAAAAATGAAACTCTTGAGATATTATGTAATAATAAAATTTTATAACAAAATATAAATAAAATGATTAAGTATATATATGTTCTAATGAATAATAAACCTCGTTAATAGGTTAATTTTTTGTATCAAATTGTGATTTTAGATAAGTGTATATAGGCCTTGGCCTACAATATTCCCAAAAGAGCCATCATGCTGCAACTCCTGTTACCTTCGGCCTCCACCACAGTCCACCACTATTGGCATAACGAGAAGAAGGCGTTGATTATATTTTACTATATACAAGTTTTTAGTATAAGGTCAATCTGATTAAAGAGAATGAAACCTAGCTACATGAAACAAACAAGCAGCTTATATAAACAAACATCAATGATAGTAATTATACACATTTTAAAATTCCAGAATCATATGATTTGGAATTAAACGTCATTTGACTAGATAATATATATACTAATCAAAATTCGATTTGAAGTAAAAACATATTTATAAGAGAAACACATCAAATTCACATAAAAATCAAATAAGCCCAAAGATTACATTGGAAAGCACTCCAAGTGCTAGCGTACTAGCAATTTTAAACATCGGCTTCATAATTCCTTGAGGCTGTTGAGCCTGGTTTGGATTATTGTGCACATTATATGCCGGAACTTGATAATTATTGGCATAGTCCATGTTATATGAATTCGAACATGATGGCACCCCAACATAGGCGCTGTAGGTATTGTATCCTGGAGCCTCATAGTTGTGGACATTATATGCCGGAACTTGGTAATTATTGGCATAGGCCATGTTATATGGATTCGAACCAGATGGCACCCCAACATAGGCATTGTACGTATTGTATCCTGGAGCCTGATAATTGTGCGCATTATATGCCGGAACTTGGTAATTATTGGCATAGGCCATGTTATATGGATTCCAACTAGATGGCGCTCCGACATAGGAGTTGTACGCATTGTATCCTGAAGCCTGATAATTCTGCACATTATATGCCGGAACTTGGTAATTATTGGCATAAGCCATGTGATATGGATTCAAACCAGATGGCACCCCGCCATAGGCGTTGTGCATATTGTATCCTGGAGCCTGATAATTATTGTACATATTATAATATGGATTTGGATCACCTGCACCATAAGGCGGTGGAGCATATGGCGGTGGGGTCGGACCATGCCTTTGCCTAGTGGTGGTATCACAAGATACTAATACACATTCAAAATGAATATCACAACCGTCACAATCCCCACACCTATAGCGCCAAGAATTGCACACGCCTCTACAAACGGCACATGTAGCCGTTTCTGATGAGTGCAACATCAACGAATGGGCAAGATGAAGTGCGTGACGCAAGTATTGAGGCAATTGAGTGCAAATCGGATGCACTTCAAACTCGCAATCTCTACAACAATAAAAAGTACCCTCAATGCTTTCCCCACACACGTTGCAAGTCCGAATATTTGTATACGTGCCTTGTGCCGTACACATCAGTAGAGCTAGTTGGTTGTGTGGGTGCATGAAGGAGGAGAGGGATTCAGGGCACTTGCAACAATATTCGTGGAAATCGTAATTACAAATGTTACACCGGAACCTAGTACCTGTGCCAAGGGTCTTGCAGCCATTACAAAGGTATTGGGTGTCGGATTTCAGCTCTAGTAGTGGGTGACCTGGATGGGTGAAGTGCTCTATGGTAGTACTGCTATTCATCTTGGATTTTGCTTTGGAGATGATTGATATGATGAAGATAGAAGGCTATATATGGACCAACAAATCAAGGAGAATGGAATTAGACAAAGTCTTGCTGGGGTTGGTAGTTTGTGGGGGAAACAACTCGGAAGCAATTATATGGTTGACTACGTAATTATAAGGAAACCAATATAATTGGATGGTTGGAAATCGTAATTACAAATGTTACACCGGAACCTAGTACCTGTGCCAAGGGTCTTGCAGCCATTACAAAGGTATTGGGTGTCGGATTTCAGCTCTAGTAGTGGGTGACCTGGATGGGTGAAGTGCTCTATGGTAGTACTGCTATTCATCTTGGATTTTGCTATGGAGATGATTGATATGATGAAGATAGAAAGCTATATTATGGACCACCACGTAAATCAGGGAGAATGGAATTAGACAAAGTCTTGCTGGGGTTGGCAACAACTCGGAAGCAACTATACGGTTGGCTGCGTAATGATAAGGAAACCAATATAATTGGATGATTGGAAAGGATCGGATATCATTTCTTTTCTTTATTTTTGAGTCAGCGAATTTAATATACCGCAAGATAGGCAAAATGGTCGATGAGAAATTGCAAAAAGCTTATTTAAGGTTCTATACGTCGGCCTTTATATATATTCCCTAATATACATTGTGACGCCCCCAAATCTGAGCCCACATAGCCCAAACTTGAGTTGTCAAAAGACTACAACAAAATTATTACAAGGTAGAACAAAGTTCAATAACACAGTGTATAATAATACACAACTAAGTCTTTACTATTATTAACACACTATTTTACAACACGTGAAGACTACAATAGCTATCCCTCGGACTCTCACTCCATTCCCCTGCTAGACCCAGCTATGTTCTCATCTCCTGTTGAAAAACAATGGAACAAAAGAAAGGGTGAGCTCAAATAGCCCAGTAAAGAATATCCTGACTAAGATAATGACAAGTAAATTATCGTTAGCCTTCAACAGTTGAGTTCTTGATAGAATACAATAGACTACAAGGTTTGTATCAAAAACTGCAGTTAAATTCTTAAACAACGTTCAGATCAATAATAGCAGCGGAATGAGCAATCTATTAGAAGAATAATGCAGACTATAATGTCCACTTGATTCTCTTTTTAGGAAAAACATCATCTTTTATCATCTGAAATATCATTAGTCAAGATAATACAGATTCACAGTTCCTGATCATAATCATGCAGATCAACAGTTCATCTTTGCACTACGGGCCAAAGACATTCAATATAACACCAACGGTCATGATTATACCAGATTCAGCCTTTGGTCATAATCATACCAAACAACAGTTCATCTTTGCACTATGGGCCAAAAAGAACATTCACCGCGTGCCATAAAAGACACCGAACAGATGTATCACCTTTAACCTATTATATCGCCTTTAACCTATCATCTGTTCAACAATTATATCGCATCTGTGCCCCCGGCCACAGATATTCACAACAATTTGAATTTGGATGATTAGAATAATATAAATGATGAACAGAAGAAACAAGATAAACAATAAGTATCAGAAGTTTACTTTGTACAGATTCAAATAATGTCCAAATTGTCAACATGATGTGGAGTGAAATTCAAAAATGATATTCAAGATCCATAGTTCAGAATAACGGTTACAGTTCAATAGAAAGGTTCACGTGAATAGGATGGTTCAATTGAAATGATGAAGTGCAACTATTATGGAACATATAATATTTTCAGGAATTATAGAAGCAATAGTTCCATAATAAGTTTCGATTTAGGTGTATGAAAGAAAATAATATCCCTTACCGTAGCAGGTTTGATTAACAAAAGATGAAGGAAATTAATATCCCTTACCATAGTAAGTTTGAATAATGAAAGATGAAAAAGATGGTATCCCTTATTAGTATAAAGGAAAATAATATCACTTACGAATATGAAAGAAAATGATATTATAAGCGAATATGCAATAAAAGTGTCATGTGATAATTCGTGTAAACAAATTATTTCCACAAGAGACGAATAAGAAATGAATACAAAGAGTAATTCACCAAACATGCGGTAATCCGCGTAGTCAGGTTATTCTCAGAGATTAATAAGGAATGAATACGAAAGGTTATTCACCAACAGGCGATAATCCGCACCGTAAGGTTATTCCCACAATTTAATAAAAATTGAATACGAAGAGTCATTCACCAAACAGGCGATAATCCGCACCGTAAGGTTATTCTCAGAGATTAATAAGGCATGAATACGAAAGGTTATTCACCAACAGGCGGTAATCCGCGCCGTAAGGTTATTCCCATAAATTAATACATGGAAATAAATGGCACGTCTTATGAGTAAGAAAGAAACGATATTATTTTCGAGAATCAAATAATGATAATCCTTTACCGTAGTAAGTTTGAATAATAGAATATGAAAGAAGATGATATTCCTTACCTTGATATTGTGAAACAAGTTTATAGCCGAACAAATCCTTCCTTGTTTGTAGCAGTAAAGAATCTGACTTTTGAGTCTTCTAGAGTTTTTAAAATCTCTTTATGTTTTTAAAATAATGTTACTCTCGGAAAGATAGACAGCATAGACTCAAGAATCACTCAATTCGGAGTTAATATGAATGAGTTATGAATTTTCAAAACTAAGACTGAAAATAGTGACGAAAATCAGAATAGGTTACGGTTTTTAGTATTTTAAGGCATGAAGATGACTTCAGATGACTTTTCTTCCTTCTTCAAAGTTGTAGAGGACGAAAAACTGAAGAGACAAGCTTTTAATTCATTAAATTCTGACAAATAATGAATTTACTATGATTTTTCGAAAGAGTTACTGTACATAAGAAAATTCCACTCGGGAATTCAAAGAAGAATGCAAAAGATTTCAAAACTAGGAATGACTTAAGAACACTTAGAGAGAACTTACACAAAGAAGTATTTAGAGAGTGGAAGAAAATGTATATAAGAATGTTATGAAAAATTTCTTAAGTTAAGTCCTCTATTTATAGCCAAAAATCTTATCATAACCAAAATTTCCTAATTTAATCCAAACTATTCATTTCAAGATAATGTTTAATCCATACCATTCATTTCCTCTTTTAAGATTTCTTTAATTTAAACCATTCATTTAAAGAGCATCTTTAAACTACACCATTCATTTCAAATTATATATTATCTTTAATCTATACCATTCATTTAAATATCATCTTTTAATCTACATCATCCATTTCAAATTCTATATTATCTTTAATCTATACCATTCATTTTACATCACCTAACTTTATATTATAAACAAATAACTTTATCAATTCAATTATTCAACAATAATTCACATTTATTCATTATTATGACTAATTGTTATAAATACAGTGTAGTTAGCTTTCTGAGTTAAATACCAAATCAATTAATAATGAAATACAACAGTTTAATCGACATCATAATAGAGATAACAATAATGCAGAAAGTATGTAAAAGAAAGCATACGTTACTTTGTAATGACAATTATTGATTCAATAATGTGAATTACTGTGTATATGCTACTGTGACAACTATCAATTTAATAATATGAATTATTGTGGATGTGACAATAAAGTCAAATATTGTACGATAACCACTTTATCAGTTCAATAATACGCAACACTGTGCAATGCCGTGTGCTACTATGCAATACCGTATGCTACTGTGCAATACCGTATGTTACTATTCTTTTACCATCGGATATTTTAACAATTAAAAGTAATAGTACCATTGACCATTTTAAAAATTGTTTATGTCATTTTCTATATCCGACAATTATTCTTTGTGGGATCCACCAATGATTGGTTCGTACGGCGTCGTCGTACGAATATTCCCCGACAGAACGAATATTCCCCGACCAAAAGAATATTGTCCGACATAATATAATTTGCACATAACATCCTTGACTTTTAACTTTATCAATTTAACTACCTACTGTTTCATGAAAATATATATGAAGAAAAAAAATAAATTTTATATTTCATAAAATTCGGGGTCTTACAACCTCCCCTCCTTATGAAATTTCGTCCCCGAAATTGACGTACCTGGCATATCGAAGAGGTAAGGATACTTAGATTTAATTTTAGATTCTAGCTCCCAAGTCATTTCCTCAGTATCTTGGTTCCTCCATAAAACCTTAACTTGAGGTATAACCTTTGAGCGTAGGATCTGCTCCTTCTTATCTAGGATCTTAACAGGTACCTCCTCGTACGTTAAATCATCTGCTATAACGTCTGGTTCTAACTCAATGACGTGGTTTGGGTCCTTCACATATTTACGTAACATAGATATGTGAAAAACGTTATGGATGCGAGACATACTTGGTGGTAGGGCTAGTCTGTAGGCTACGGTTCCTATTCGATCGAGGATTTCAAATGGGCCAATAAATCGAGGGTTGAGCTTTCCTCTCTTTCCGAATCTCGTAACCCCTTTCCATGGAGAAACACGTAAGAATACATGATCTCCGACGTTGAAACTTTCGTCTCTCCGATGAAGATCAGCATAACTCTTTTGTCGTTCTTGTGCGGTCTGTATTCGTTGTCGGATCATTTGGATCTTTTCTGTTGTCAAGCGTACCAACTCGGGTCCCAACAATTTTGCTTCTCCTACCTCATTCCAACATACTGGAGAGCGGCACTTCCTTCCATACAAAGCCTCGAATGGAGCCATGCCTATGCTTGCTTGGTAACTGTTGTTGTAAGAAAATTTCACCAATGGCAAGTACTTATCCCAACTTCCTTTGAAGTCTAATACACAAAGTCTCAAAAGATCTTCGAGGGTCTGGATCGTCCTTTCCGATTGTCCGTCCGTTTGAGGATGGTATGCAGAACTAAAACGTAGTTCAGTGCCCATAGCTTTTTGTAGACTGATCCAAAAGCGTGAAGTGAATCTAGGATCTCGATCAGAAACTATGGAAACTGGCATGCCATGCAATCTCACAATCTCATTTATGTACATACCGGCAAGACGTTCAAGTGAAAAGTTTTCTCGTATAGGCAAGAAATGAGCGGATTTGGTCAATCTATCTACGATGACCCAAATTGCATCTAAGCCTTGAGAAACCTTGGAAAAACCCGTCACGAAATCCATATTGATGTGTTCCCACTTCCATTCGGGAACCTCAAGTGGTTGTAATGGGCCCTTAGGTACTTGATGCTCTGTCTTGACACGTTGACAAGTTAGGCACCTTGAGATAAATTCTGCAATCTCTCTTTTCATATTGTTCCACCAAAATGTATGTCGAAGATCTCGATACATTTTGGTACCTCCTGGGTGGATTGCAAACGGCGTGTTGTGTGTCTCCATCATGATTTTATGCTTCAATTCAGGATCGTTAGGAACACAGAGTCGAGAGTTGACTCGAAGTATTCCTTTCTCGTCGATTCTTGCTTCGGGAATGGCACCTTCTTGTACTTTCTTTATCATGTTTATCAGTTCTGGATCGATAGCTTGAGCAGCTTTAATTTTATCGATTAAAGCTAGTTCTACTCGCACGTGAGCAATCTTCGAGTGGGTCCCTGGTGTCTTTAGCTCTATCTCCATCTTTTGCAAGTCGTACAAAATACACTTTTGTGTTGTCAGCAGTGCACTTGTACTCACATAAGATCTTCTGCTCAAAGCGTCAGCTACAACGTTCGCCTTTCCCGGGTGATACTGGATTGTGTGGTCATAATCCTTCAACAGCTCAAGCCAACGTCGTTGTCGCATGTTGAGTTCCTTCTGGGTGAAGAAATACTTGAGACTTTTATGATCCGTATAGATATCCACTTTTTCTCCGTACAAGTAGTGTCTCCAGATCTTCAACGCGAAAACGACTGCTACCAACTCTAGATCATGAGTAGGATAATTTTTCTCATAATCTTTGAGTTGTCGAGAGGCATAGGCTATAACCTTTTCATGTTGCATAAGGACACAGCCTAGACCTTTGCCTGAAACATTGCTATATATAACGAATTCTCCTGATCCTGATGGAATGGTTAGAACAGGAGCTGAAACAAGTTTCCTCTTGAGTTCTTGAAAACCCTTCTCGCATTCCTCGCTCGATATAAGTTTTGTACCAGAACAAATGATACCAATATCTAATAATTAAACTTTTAACTTTTGGCATTCTATGGGAGCCATTCGGTATGGAGCTTTGAAAATGGGCTTGGTACCGAGTTCAAGATCAATACAGAATTCAATTTCACGATTTTGGGTAAGCTAGGAAGTTTCTCAGGAAAAACGTCAGAAAACTCATTAACAATGAGAATATCATTCAAGTTTGACGTATTTTTGTTCAAATCAGTGACATGAGCTAAAAAGGCTTGACATCCGTTTTTCAATAAACGAATGCCTTTATGGCTAGAAATAACAGTTATAGATTTCAATGGTTTAGTTGCTTGAATTTGCATGACAGGTTGATTAGGAATATGAAAACTAATAATCTTATGAAAACAATCAATTTTAGCATGATGGGTAGTCAACCAATCAATTCCTAAAATCACATCAAATTCATGCATCTCCAAAGAAATAAGGTCAACAGGTAATGTGAGGTTGTTGATTTGAACTAGGCAAGATTTATAGATAGTAGATGTGATAGATATTTCTCCCAATGGGGTTTCAACTGATAAGTCAAAGTCTATGTTTTTCGAAGTCAAATTTAAACGTTGAGCACATGTATGTGAGATAAAAGAATGGGTAGAACAAATATCTAACATGGCATAAACATCACAAGAATTTATAAATAGCTTACCGGTTATCACTTCATTCAATTCTTGACTGTTATCGTCAAATCGAATTCTGAATACTTCATCCGGATCTTCACGTATTTCAACCATGGGAATACCACTGAATAATTTTCTAGCAAATTGTTTCTCGGATTCATCAACTTCATCAGTAGTAACGTACCAATGATTTCCATTAAAATAATATTTTCGATAGACTGCAGTTTCCACGATAGTGACTAACTTAACCTGAATTCCTCTAAATTGTAATGCCCAAAAGTATAGAAACATCATTTTTAAATAATCTTGAAAATCATAGCTGGAACACCATAAATCCCAAAGACTGATATGAAAAGTCCATATATTCTGATCCTTTGTTATCGAGCATAACCAAGTGATATGATCCTTCCAATTAGTGAGCATATTAATGGCAATAATTTCTGCAAGTTCATTACATCCTTTAATTGCTTCTAAGAAAGGATCTGGAATGACTACAGTAGAGCTTTCACCATCATCCTTACTGGATAGAACACGCATAAATTTTGCCTTAGGCAAAAGATTCAACTCTGAGTTTGTAGGAAGATTATTCGTCGTCTCTTGATTCGCAGGTACATTTGTTTCGGGCACTCCATTGTTAACTTCCTGATTTTCATATGCCATATTCAACTGTAGTCACAAAATAATTGTTAGTTCAAACAAACTGACTCATCTCTTCATGTTCCTACATTCAAATCGATTCATTAGATAAAAAATCTAATTTAGGTAGGACACACTAGTGATTGATTCTATTCGTCTCTCCCCTCCTAGTTCTAACCCCAGATCTCCATTAAAGACCATATCCCTAAGCTCTGATACCAACTGTGACGCCCCCAAATCTGGGCCCACATAGCCCAAACTTGAGTTGTCAAAAGACTACAACAAAATTATTACAAGGTAGAACAAAGTTCAATAACACAGTGTATAATAATACACAACTAAGTCTTCACTATTATTAACACATTATTTTACAACACGTGAAGACTACAATAGCTATCCCTCGGACTCTCACTCCATTCCCCTGCTAGACCCAGCTATGTTCTCATCTCTTGTTGAAAAACAATGGAACAAAAGAAAGGGTGAGCTCAAATAGCCCAGTAAAGAATATCCTAACTAAGATAATGACAAGTAAATTATCGTTAGCCTTCAACAGTTGAGTTCTTGATAGAATACAATAGACTACAAGGTTTGTATCAAAAACTGCAGTTAAATTCTTAAACAACGTTCAGATCAATAATAGCGGCGGAATGAGCAATCTATTAGAAGAATAATGCAGACTATAATGTCCACTTGATTCTCTTTTTAGGAAAAACATCATCTTTTATCATCTGAAATATCATTAGTCAAGATAATACAGATTCACAGTTCCTGATCATAATCATGCAGATCAACAGTTCATCACGCATAAATTTTGCCTTGGGCAAAAGATTCAACTCTGAGTTTGTAGGAAGATTATTCGTCGTCTCTTGATTCGCAGGTACATTTGTTTCGGGCACTCCATTGTTAACTTCCTGATTTTCATATGCCATATTCAACTGTAGTCACAAAATAATTGTTAGTTCAAACAAACTGACTCATCTCTTCATGTTCCTACATTCAAATCGATTCATTAGATAAAATTCGTATAAGAGACGAATAAGAAATGAATACAAAGAGTAATTCACCAAACATGCGGTAATCCGCGTAGTCAGGTTATTCTCAGAGATTAATAAGGAATGAATACGAAAGGTTATTCACCAACAGGCGATAATCCGCACCGAAGGTTATTCCCACAATTTAATAAAAATTGAATACGAAGAGTCATTCACCAAACAGGCGATAATCCGCACCGTAAGGTTATTCTCAGAGATTAATAAGGCATGAATACGAAAGGTTATTCACCAACAGGCGGTAATCCGCGCCGTAAGGTTATTCCCATAAATTAATACATGGAAATAAATGGCACGTCTTATGAGTAAGAAAGAAACGATATTATTTTCGAGAATCAAATAATGATAATCCTTTACCGTAGTAAGTTTGAATAATAGAATATGAAAGAAGATGATATTCCTTACCTTGATATTGTGAAACAAGTTTATAGCCGAACAAATCCTTCCTTGTTTGTAGCAGTAAAGAATCTGACTTTTGAGTCTTCTAGAGTTTTTAAAATCTCTTTATGTTTTTAAAATAATGTTACTCTCGGAAAGATAGACGGCATAGACTCAAGAATCACTCAATTCGAAGTTAATATGAATGAGTTATGAATTTTCAAAACTAAGACTGAAAATAGTGACGAAAATCAGAATAGGTTACGGTTTTTAGTATTTTAAGGCATGAAGATGACTTCAGATGACTTTTCTTCCTTCTTCAAAGTTGTAGAGGACGAAAAACTGAAGAGACAGGCTTTTAATTCATTAAATTCTGACAAATAATGAATTTACTATGATTTTTCGAAAGAGTTACTGTACATAAGAAAATTCCACTCGGGAATTCAAAGAAGAATGCAAAAGATTTCAAAACTAGGAATGACTTAAGAACACTTAGAGAGAACTTACACAAAGAAGTATTTAGAGAGTGGAAGAAAATATATGTAAGAATGTTATGAAAAATTTCTTAAGTTAAGTCCTCTATTTATAGCCAAAAATCTTATCATAACCAAAATTTCCTAATTTAATCCAAACTATTCATTTCAAGATAATGTTTAATCCATACCATTCATTTCCTCTTTTAAGATTTCTTTAATTTAAACCATTCATTTAAAGAGCATCTTTAAACTACACCATTCTTTTCAAATTATATATTATCTTTAATCTATACCATTCATTTAAATATCATCTTTTAATCTACATCACCCATTTCAAATTCTATATTATCTTTAATCTATACCATTCATTTTACATCACCTAACTTTATATTATAAACAAATAACTTTATCAATTCAATTATTCAACAATAATTCACATTTATTCATTATTATGACTAATTGTTATAAATACAGTGTAGTTAGCTTTCTGAGTTAAATACCAAATCAATTAATAATGAAATACAACAGTTTAATCGACATCATAATAGAGATAATAATAATGCAGAAAGTATGTAAAAGAAAGCATACGTTACTTTGTAATGACAATTATTGATTCAATAATGTGAATTACTGTGTATATGCTACTGTGACAACTATCAATTTAATAATATGAATTATTGTGGATGTGACAATAAAGTCAAATATTGTACGATAACCACTTTATCAGTTCAATAATACGCAACACTGTGCAATGTCGTGTGCTACTATGCAATACCGTATGGTACTGTGCAATACCGGATGTTACTATTCTTTTACCATCGGATATTTTAACAATTAAAAGTAATAGTACCATTGACCATTTTAAAAATTGTTTATGTCATTTTCTATATCCGACAATTATTCTTTGTGGGATCCACCAATGATTGGTTCGTACGACGTCGTCGTACGAATATTCCCCGACAGAACGAATATTCCCCGACCAAAAGAATATTGTCCGACATAATATAATTTGCACATAACATCCTAGACTTTTAACTTTATCAATTTAACTACCTACTGTTTCATGAAAATATATATGAAGAAAAAAAAAATTTATATTTCATAAAATTCGGAGTCTTACATACATCAAGTACACTTTTATATGCATAACTATTCTCATCCTCAATATTTTTACCTTCATTCAGTCTTTTTACATATTTATGTCTAAGGACCGTGATATTGTCACAACTAAAATAATATTGTTAAAAAATAAATATTATTATAATAATTATAAAAATATATTTAAATATATAATTGATATCATATCTACTTTCGACAATATTAAGAGTCTTAAATACACATAATTATATGACTTTCCACTAAGGCGTGTACACTTTGTAATTAACCGTCATAATGAGGCCCGCAATCAACATTACAAAATGATGTATTCAATTAAGACTTTTAAAAACTTTTAAAGACTCTTTTTAAGTGACAGATTTTTGTAGAGTTCGTTGACTTTTAATGACTTTAAAGACTTCTAAAATGACTTTTAAAAACTCCATGAAATAAGTGACATACTTTTATAGACTTTGTACTAAATACTTTGATAGACTTTTATATACTTTTAATATATCTTGTAACTTATATCATTAAGCTTTTTGTTGAAGAGGTCGGACAATATGCTTTGAAGAAAACTATAGAAATGATGAACTTGATAGATTGGTTTGGTCTGGAAGCATCCCCATCTTTACATCTTTGATATAATAGAGTATCACATAATTCAATGATCACAAATGGATAAAAAATTAAGGGGATAACTGATTTAGAGAAAATTACACACTGCCCTATAATGAAAAAAAATGATAAACCACATAGAACTTTAAAATTTTCTATTATTTTTTTACTACTAGTACCTAAATATTATAATTACAATTTTAACTCAACAACATAAAATGACATTTACAACCAAATGAAAGGAGGGGTTATTCATAAAAATTCTCCATAGAAACAGTTGTTAAAATGCGAACAATTCTATTAGACAATTTATTTAGTATATCTTTATTTATCAAAAGTTTTATAGGAGACATTTTCAAATCACCAGTATAAATGACACCCAAAATATATTAAATCAACACTAATATGTAAGCTTACACAGCTGATGAAGATGAACTATGTTATATTTTTATTCCCTAAATGCTAAGTTTTTGTAATTATTTTGTACTTAAATGTATTAATATTTATTTTAATTTGATTTTGACATATTTTGTGAGTTTTCCATTAATTTATATTATTTATATTATTTTATGTTATTTTATGCTATTTTTATTTGTTAGTTTTTAAGTATTTTTATTATTTTAGGAAAATTATTTATTATTATGTGTTTTTATTAATTTTATTTGTATTTATTTTATATTATTTTCATCTTCTCCCTTTCTCAAATATTTGAAAGTTTTTGGCAAATATTTGGAAGTTTTTGGGCATGAGGTCAGACTTTGGAAAACTTTGAATATGAATAAATCTTGTTTTAAAGTCTATCAAACTCCACTATTTAATAGAAATCTTTAAAATTTATGACTTTTTGACTACCGAAATACTTTTATAGACTTTGTAAAAATCTTAATTCAATACCACATAACTTTTAAAGACATTAGAAAAGTTATAATTTAATATCACTAAACTTTTATAAACTCTTTAAATGTCTTGATTGAATACAACTAAACTTTTAAAGTCTTTATAAGTCCTTACAAATCCTAATTGAATACACCCCCCAAGAAACAAATACATATATCAAATGACAGACAAAGAGCAAACCCCAATCAAACAAGAAACAAAATTAGCCACGTTGAGCTGGCTTATTATTATTCCACCAAGAACCAAATTAAACTCATAGATGTGACGCCCCCAAATCTGGGCCCACACAGCCCAAACTTGAGTCGTCAAAAGACTACAACAAAATTATTACAACAAAGCACAACGTACTACAATACAGTGTATAATAATATACAACTAAGTCTTCACTATTATTGCCACACTATTTTACAAAACGTGAAGACTATGATAACTATTCCTCGGACCCTCACTCCATTCCCCGACTAGACCCTGTTATGTTTTCATCTCCTGTTGAAAAACAATGGAACAAAAGAAAGGGTGAGCTCAAATAGCCCAGTAAGAAATATCATGACTAAGATAATGACGAATAAATTATCATTAGCCTTCAACAGTTGAGTTCTTGATAGAATACAATAGAATACAAGGTTTATATCAAAAACTGCAGTTAAATTCTTAAACAACGTTCAGATCAATAATAGCAGCGTAATGAGTAATCTATTAGAAGAATAATGCAAACTATAATGTCCACTCGGTTCTCTTTTTAGGAAAAACATCATCAACTTTTATCATCTGAAATATCATTAGTCAAGATAATACAAATTCACAGTTCCTGATCATAATCATGCACATCAACAGTTCATCTTTGTACTACGGGCCAAAGATATTCAATATAGCACCAACGATCCTGATTATACCAGATTCAGCCTTTGGTCATAATCATACCAAACAACAGTTCATCTTTGCACTACGGGCCAAAGAGAACATTCACCACGTGCCATAAAAGACACCGAACAGATGTATCGCCTTCAACCTATTATATCGCCTTTAACCTATCATCTGTTCAACAAATATATCACATCTGTGCCCCCCGGCCACAGATATTCACAACAGCTTGATTTTTGGATGATTAGAATGATATAAATGATGAACAGAAGAAATAGGATAACAATAAGTATCGGAAGTTTACTTTGTACAGATTCAAATAATGTCCAAATTGTCAACATGATGTGGAGTGAAATTTAAAAATGATATTCAAGATCCACAGTTCAGAATAACGGTTACAATTCAATAGAAAGGTTCACGTAAATAGGAAGGTTCAGTTGAAATAATGAAGTTCAACTATTATGGAACATATAATATTTTCAGGAATTATAGAAGCAATAGTTCCATAATAAATTTCGATTTAGGAGTATGAAAGAAAATAATATCCCTTACCGTAGCAGGTTTGATTAACAAAAGGTGAAGGAAATTAATACAAAGGGTTATTCACCAACAGGCGGCAATCCGCTCCGTAAGGTTATTCCCACAATTTAATAGAATTTGAGTACAAAGAGTTATTCACCAAACAGGCGGCAATCCGCTCCGTAAGGTTATTCTCAGAGATTAATAATGAATGAATACGAAAGGTTATTCACCAACAGGCGGCAATCCGCTCCGTAAGGTTATTCCCACAATTTAATATATGGAAATAAAAGGCACGTCTTATGAGTAAGGAAGAAACAATATTATTATCGAGAATCAAATAATGATAATCCCTTACCATAGTATGTTTGAATAATGGAAGATGAAAAAGATGGTATCCCTTACCTCAACACGTGACTGAATATTGATTTAAATGAGGTTGATTAACTTGAACAGTACACGTATACTTATAGATCTTCACAAATACTCAAGATGACTTAAGCACACTTAGAGAGAACTTTCACAAGAAGTATTTAGAGAGAGAAAGAAAGTACAAGTAAGGAAGTTTATGAAAAATCCTTAAGTTAAGGCTTCTATTTATAGCCAAAAATCTTATCATTCATTTAATCTAAACCATTCATTTAAAGATCATCTTTTAATCTACACCATCCATTTCAAATATTATATTATCTTTAATCTACACCATTCATTTCATATCACCTAATAATCACCTAACTTTATATTATAAACAAATCAATTTAATTATTCAACAATAATTCACACTTTAATCTACACCATTCATTTCATATCACCTAATAATCACCTAACTTTATATTATAAACAAATCAATTCAATTATTCAACAATAATTCACACTTTAATCTACACCATTCATTTCATATCACCTAATAATCACCTAACTTTATATTATAAACAAATAACTTTATCAATTCAATTATTATGACTAATTGTTATAAATACAGTATAGTTAGCTCTTAGATATCAAGTCAATAAATTAATGAAATACAACTGTTTAAATAACATCATAATAGAGATAACAATAATGTAAAATAAAGCATACGTTACTGTGTAATGACAATTATTGATTCAATAATGTGAATTACTGTGCATATGTTACTGTGACAATTATTAGGTTCAATAATTTTAAAAACAGTGCAACAACAATTATTGACTCAATGATATAAAATACAGTGTAATGACAATTATTAAATCAATAATGCAAAATACTGTGTAACAACAATTATTGAATTGATAATATAAAATATTATGCAGTGACAATTATCGATGAAATGATGCGTAACAGTTACGGTGTCAATTATCAGACCAATAATATGAGACACTATGCAATACCGTGTGTTACTGTAGAGTACCGTGTGCTACAGAAAATACCATAAACTACCGTATGCTACTATTATTTTATCACCGGTATTTTAACAGTTCCGTTGACTATTTTTATTTAAAAAGGTTACTTCTGTCGTTTTCTATATCCGACAAATATTCCGTTGTGGGGTCCACCAATAATTTATTATTTCGGCGCCGTCGTACGGCACGAATATTCCCCGACCAAACGAATATTCCCCGACAAAGCGAATATTGTCCGACAAAATAAAATTTGCACATAACATCCTTAACTTTTAACTTTATCGATTTAACCACTTACTGTTTAAAAAAAAATATCTATATGAAGAAAAATTAAATTTTGTATTTCATAAAATTCGGGGTCTTACAACCTCCCCTCCTTATGAAATTTCGTCCCCGAAATTGACGTACCTGACATATCGAAGAGGTAAGGATACTTAGATTTCATCTCAGATTCTAGCTCCCAAGTCATTTTCTCAGTATCTTGGTTTCTCCATAAAACCTTAACTTGAGGTATAACCTTTGAGCGTAGGATTTGCTCCTTCTTATCCAGGATCTTAACAGGTACCTCCTCGTATGTTAAATCCTCTGCTATAACGTCTGGTTCTAACTCAATGACGTGGTTTGGGTCCTTCACATATTTACGTAACATAGATATGTGAAAAACGTTATGGATGCGAGACATACTTGGTGGTAGGGCTAGTCTGTAGGCTACGGTTCCTATTCGATCGAGGATTTCAAATGGGCCAATAAATCGAGGGTTGAGCTTTCCTCTCTTTCCGAATCTCGTAACCCCTTTCCATGGAGAAACACGTAATAATACATGATCTCCGACGTTGAAACTTTCGTCTCTCCGATGAAGATCAACATAAACTCTTTTGTCGTTCTTGTGCGGTCTGTATTCGTTGTCGGATCATTTGGATCTTTTCGGTCGTCAAGCGTACCAACTCGGGTCCCAACAATTTTGCTTCTCCTACCTCATTCCAACATATTGGAGAGCGACACTTCCTTCCATACAATGCCTCGAATGGAGCCATGCCTATGCTTGCTTGGTAACTGTTGTTGTAAGAAAATTCCACCAACGGCAAATACTTATCCCAACTTCCTTTGAAGTCTAATACACAAAGTCTCAAAAGATCTTCGAGGGTCTGGATCGTCCTTTCCGATTGTCCGTCCGTTTGAGGATGCTATGCAGAACTAAAACGTAGTTCAGTGCCCATAGCTTTTTGTAGACTGGTCCAAAAGCGTGAAGTGAATCTAGGATCTCGATCAGAAACTATGGAAACTGGCATGCCATGCAATCTCACGATCTCATTTATGTACATACCGGCAAGACGTTCAAGTGAAAAGTTTTCTCGTATAGGCAAGAAATGAGCAGATTTGGTCAATCTATCTACGATCACCCAAATTGCATCTAAGCCTTGAGAAACTTTTGGAAGACCTGTCACGAAGTCCATATTGATGTGTTCCCACTTCCATTCGGGAACTTCAAGTGATTGTAATGGACCTTTAGGAACTTGATGCTCTGCCTTGACACGTTGACAAGTTAGGCACCTTGAGATAAACTCCGCAATCTCTCTTTTCATATTGTTCCACCAAAATGTATATCGAAGATCTCGATACATCTTGGTACCTCCTGGGTGGATTGCAAACGGCGTGTTGTGTGCCTCCATCATGATTTTATGCTTTAATTCAGGATCGTTATGAACACAGAGTCGAGAGTTGACTCGAAGTATTCCTTTCTCGTCGATTCTTGCTTCGGGAATGGCACCTTCTTGTACTTTCTTTATCATGTTTATCAGTTCCGGATCGGTAGCTTGAGCAGCTTTAATTTTATCGATTAAAGTTGGTTCTACTCGCACGTGAGCAATCTTCGAGTGGGTCCCTGGTGTCTTTAGCTCTATCTCCATCTTTTGCAAGTCGTACAAAATACACTTTTGTGTTGTCAGCAGTGCACTTGTACTTGCATAAGATTTTCTGCTCAAAGCGTCAGCTACAACGTTCGTCTTTCCCGGGTGATACTGGATTGTGTGGTCATAATCCTTCAACAGCTCAAGCCAACGTCGTTGTCGCATGTTGAGTTTCTTCTGGGTGAAGAAATACTTGAGACTTTTATGATCCGTATAGATATCCACTTTTTCTCCGTACAAGTAGTGTCTCCAGATCTTTAACGCGAAAACGACTGCTGCCAACTCTAGATCATGAGTAGGATAATTTTTCTCATAATCTTTGAGTTATCGAGAGGCATAGGCTATAACATTTCCATGTTGCATAAGGACACAGCCTAGACCTTTGCCAGAAGCATCGCTGTAGATAACAAATTCTCCTGATCCTGATGGTATGGTCAGAACAGGAGCTGAAACAAGTCTCCTCTTGAGTTCTTGAAAACTCTTCTCGCATTCCTCGCTCGATATAAGTTTTGTACTAGAATGAATAATACCGATATCTAGTAATTAAACTTTCAACTCTTGGTGTTCTATGGGAGCCATTTGGTGTGGGACTTTAAAAATGGGCTTAGTGCCGGGTTCAAGATCGATACAGAATTCAATTTCACGGTTTGGGGTAAGCCAGAAAGTTCCTCAGAAAAAAACGTCAGGAAACTCATTAACAATGGGAATATCATTCAAGTTTGACGTGTTTTTGTTCAAATCAGTGACATGAGCTAAAAAGGCTTGACATCCGTTTTTCAATAAACGAATGGCTTTATGGCTAGAAATAACAGTTATAGATTTCAATGGTTTAGTTGCTTGAATTTGCATGACAGGTTGATTAGGAATATGAAAACTAATAATCTTATGAAAACAATCAATTTTAGCATGATGGGTAGTCAACCAATCAATTCCTAAAATCACATCAAATTCATGCATCTCTAAAGAAATAAGGTTAACAGGTAATGTGAGGTTGTTGATTTGAACTTAGGCAAGATTTATAGATAGTAAATGTAATAGGTATTTCTCCCAATGAGGTTTCAACTGATAAGACAAGATTTAAGTTTTCAATAGTCAAATTTAAACGTTGAGTACATATAGGTGAGATAAAGGAGTGGATAGAGCCAGTATCTAATATGGCATAGACTTCACGAGAATTTATGAATAGCTTACCGGTTATCACCTCATTCGGTTTCTTGACTGTTATCGTCAAATCGAATCCCGAATACTTCATTCGGATCTTCACGTATTTCAACCATGGGAATACCACTGAATAATTTTCTAGCAAACTGTTTCTCGGGTTCATCAACTTCATCAGTAGTAAGGTACCAATGATTTCCATTAAAATAGTATTTTCGATAGACTGCAGTTTCCACGATAGTGACTAACTTAACCTGAATTCCTCTAAATTGTAACGCCCAAAAGTATAGAAACATCATTTTTAAATAATCTTGAAAATCATAGCTGGAACACCATAAATCCCAAAGACTAATATGAAAAGTCCATATATTCTGATCCTTTGTTATAGAGCATAACCAGGTGATATCACTCTCCCAATTAGTGAGTAAATTAAAGGCAATAATTTCCGCAAGTTCGTTACTTCCTTTAATTGCTTCTAAGAATGGATCTGGAACGACTGTAGCAGAGCTTTCACCTTCATCCTTACTGGATAGAACACGCATAATTTTTGCCTTAGGCAAATGATTCAACTCTGAGTTTGTAAGAAGATTATTCGTCGCCTCTTGTTTTGCAGCTACATTTGTTTCGGTAATTTCATAGTTAACCTCCTGATTTCCAGATGCCATAATTAACTGTGGTCACAAAATAAATGTTAGTTCAAATAAACTGACTCATCTCTTCATGTTCCTACATTCAAATCGATTCATTAGATAAAAAAATAAATCTAATTTAGGTAGGACACACTAGTGATTGATTCTATTCGTCTCTCCCCTCCTAGTTCTAACCCCAGATCTCCATTAAAGACCATATCCCTAAGCTCTGATGCCAACTGTGACGCCCCCAAATCTGGGCCCACACAGCCCAAACTTGAGTCGTCAAAAGACTACAACAAAATTATTACAACAAAGCACAACGTACTACAATACAGTGTATAATAATACACAACTAAGTCTTCACTATTATTGCCACACTATTTTACAAAACGTGAAGACTATGATAACTATTCCTCGGACCCTCACTCCATTCCCCGGCTAGACCCTGTTATGTTTTCATCTCCTGTTGAAAAACAATGGAACAAAAGAAAGGGTGAGCTCAAATAGCCCAGTAAGAAATATCATGACTAAGATAATGACGAATAAATTATCATTAGCCTTCAACAGTTGAGTTCTTGATAGAATACAATAGAATACAAGGTTTATATCAAAAACTGCAGTTAAATTCTTAAACAACGTTCAGATCAATAATAGCAGCGTAATGAGTAATCTATTAGAAGAATAATGCAGACTATAATGTCCACTCGGTTCTCTTTTTAGGAAAAACATCATCAACTTTTATCATCTGAAATATCATTAGTCAAGATAATACAAATTCACAGTTCCTGATCATAATCATGCACATCAACAGTTCATCTTTGTACTACGGGCCAAAGATATTCAATATAGCACCAACGATCCTGATTATACCAGATTCAGCCTTTGGTCATAATCATACCAAACAACAGTTCATCTTTGCACTACGGGCCAAAGAGAACATTCACCACGTGCCATAAAAGACACCGAACAGATGTATCGCCTTTAACCTATTATATCGCCTTTAACCTATCATCTGTTCAACAAATATATCACATCTGTGCCCCCCGGCCACAGATATTCACAACAGCTTGATTTTTGGATGATTAGAATGATATAAATGATGAACAGAAGAAATAGGATAACAATAAGTATCGGAAGTTTACTTTGTACAGATTCAAATAATGTCCAAATTGTCAACATGATGTGGAGTGAAATTTAAAAATGATATTCAAGATCCACAGTTCAGAATAACGGTTACAATTCAATAGAAAGGTTCACGTAAATAGGAAGGTTCAGTTGAAATAATGAAGTTCAACTATTATGGAACATATAATATTTTCAGGAATTATAGAAGCAATAGTTCCATAATAAATTTCGATTTAGGAGTATGAAAGAAAATAATATCCCTTACCGTAGCAGGTTTGATTAACAAAAGGTGAAGGAAATTAATACAAAGGGTTATTCACCAACAGGCGGCAATCCGCTCCGTAAGGTTATTCCCACAATTTAATAGAATTTGAGTACAAAGAGTTATTCACCAAACAGGCGGCAATCCGCTCCGTAAGGTTATTCTCAGAGATTAATAATGAATGAATACGAAAGGTTATTCACCAACAGGCGGCAATCCGCTCCGTAAGGTTATTCCCACAATTTAATATATGGAAATAAAAGGCACGTCTTATGAGTAAGGAAGAAACAATATTATTATCGAGAATCAAATAATGATAATCCCTTACCATAGTATGTTTGAATAATGGAAGATGAAAAAGATGGTATCCCTTACCTCAACACGTGACTGGATATTGATTTAAATGAGGTTGATTAACTTGAACAGTACACGTATACTTATAGATCTTCACAAATACTCAAGATGACTTAAGCACACTTAGAGAGAACTTTCACAAGAAGTATTTAGAGAGAGAAAGAAAGTACAAGTAAGGAAGTTTATGAAAAATCCTTAAGTTAAGGCTTCTATTTATAGCCAAAAATCTTATCATTCATTTAATCTAAACCATTCATTTAAAGATCATCTTTTAATCTACACCATCCATTTCAAATATTATATTATCTTTAATCTACACCATTCATTTCATATCACCTAATAATCACCTAACTTTATATTATAAACAAATCAATTTAATTATTCAACAATAATTCACACTTTAATCTACACCATTCATTTCATATCACCTAATAATCACCTAACTTTATATTATAAACAAATCAATTCAATTATTCAACAATAATTCACACTTTAATCTACACCATTCATTTCATATCACCTAATAATCACCTAACTTTATATTATAAACAAATAACTTTATCAATTCAATTATTATGACTAATTGTTATAAATACAGTATAGTTAGCTCTTAGATATCAAGTCAATAAATTAATGAAATACAACTGTTTAAATAACATCATAATAGAGATAACAATAATGTAAAATAAAGCATACGTTACTGTGTAATGACAATTATTGATTCAATAATGTGAATTACTGTGCATATGTTACTGTGACAATTATTAGGTTCAATAATTTTAAAAACAGTGCAACAACAATTATTGACTCAATGATATAAAATACAGTGTAATGACAATTATTAAATCAATAATGCAAAATACTGTGTAACAACAATTATTGAATTGATAATATAAAATATTATGCAGTGACAATTATCGATGAAATGATGCGTAACAGTTACGGTGTCAATTATCAGACCAATAATATGAGACACTATGCAATACCGTGTGTTACTGTAGAGTACCGTGTGCTACAGAAAATACCATAAACTACCGTATGCTACTATTATTTTATCACCGGTATTTTAACAGTTCCGTTGACTATTTTTATTTAAAAAGGTTACTTCTGTCGTTTTCTATATCCGACAAATATTCCGTTGTGGGGTCCACCAATAATTTATTATTTCGGCGCCGTCGTACGGCACGAATATTCCCCGACCAAACGAATATTCCCCGACAAAGCGAATATTGTCCGACAAAATAAAATTTGCACATAACATCCTTAACTTTTAACTTTATCGATTTAACCACTTATTGTTTAAAAAAAAATATCTATATGAAGAAAAATTAAATTTTGTATTTCATAAAATTCGGGGTCTTACAATAGAAATAATAACATTCAACAAATTAATAAAAACACGTTATATGTTTATATATATATATATATATATATATATATATATATATATATATGGAGATTAATTCATTGATAACGTTAGTAGATCTACCTTTATAACAAATCTTAGTCGTCTAATCTGAGATCTGACGATTTATATAGCTCTCGTCCGCAATATAATATTCACGTATCTGCAATATTATACTACAGACTATGGATATTGTTCAAACGATAAAAATTACGAAAATGCCATCCACATTATTAAACAATTGATAGCATTTTTGCAAGTTATACCGTCGGCATGATAGAAATAGTATACGTAGATGTTTTTGGCTTTGGCTTTCCCCCAATCTCATCCGCAATACTACGGACGGTACGCAATGTTTTTGGCCTTGACTTTTCCCCAATCTGCAATTTAATAGGTAGATTCACATTGAATATGGGAATAACTTCATCAATTTAATTGGAAAAAACTTGCTTTCTAAAAAATATTATCATACTTTATATGAGATTTTATTATGTAATTGTTTGTGTAGGTATTTTTGGCCTCTTTAACATGTCATCTTATTTAGTTCAAATCATAGGGTTCATCAGATGCTAAATAAAGGAAAGATGTTCAATGTAAATCTACCTATTATTGGGAGAGCCAAATCTGTTTCCTTCCCTACTTTCCCTGTTGTAGATTCATACTTGTTGTGTTTGGGAATGAACGACCCTTCGACCTTAGAATTCAAATTGGTTTAAGTCATATTCGGTGAATGTACATGTACCGTCCGCAATATTAGACTGTGGACAGTATAATTAATTTATTTTTTTTATACTCGTCCGGGGGATTTTTTTATTAACCTTCTACAGTATAATATTGCGGACGGTACATGGACATTCACAGAATTTGGCTTAACTCAATTTGGATTTTAAGGCCGAAGGGTCGTTCCTTCCCAAACACAACACAAAAATATCAATCTACAACAAGCAGAGCTGAATATACAACAAGCAAGCAGGGAAAACAGGGGAGGAAACAGATCTTAAGAAGAAAAAAAGGTAGAATATATAACAAAAAAAAATTATAAAGGAAGTTAGAAATAAGATACAACGTTTTTTGCTTTGACTGTCTCCCAATAATAGGTAGATTCACATTGAACATCTACACAAGCAGTTATATAAAAAAAAATCTCATATTAATTATGATAATATTATTTAGAAAATAAGTTTTTTCAATTATGTTGTTCTATCTTTTCCTTTTGCCGTGTTATTTCCTTTTTCTATGAGGCCAAAATATACACTAAACAAAATACGATGATCAATAAGATGTATCAACCAGTTTTGACAGATAATTAAATTGAACTTCAGTGTTGCATATCTGCTATCAGTATATAATTCCCTGGTCCATTAACTAATAAATTTTTAAACCATCATGGCTCGGCGATATAATTTTCTAACGTATTTTGGGCTTCATAACGCATGTGACATCTTTCCTCAATGGTAATAAAGGACTTATTCCAAGGAATTATTAAAAGGAATTATTAATTGTCATTCAATTTTTAAAATAGTAAAAGTTTTTTTTTTTTTGCTAAATTAAAATAGAAAAAGTTATGTTCCAAAGTGAGATATGGCCTTTTTTTTTAATTATGTTTTTTCAACTTGTGCGGGAACATATATGACTACGGAAGTTGATTTCGCCCCTGTTACTGTGATACATATCATATGTAATTCATTTCCTCTCAATTTATAATTATTTTATTTCTTGGACATATAATGATCCACGAATAATATTTAATTAATTAATTTGAAATACTATTGATGACAACTTAGTCTTCCGGGAGGCTCTCGTTCACTCAAACCTACACAAACGTCCTTAAGTTGATGCATGTAGAAAGTGTACTCTTTTCCTTCCTCCACATGCTTTTTTCAAACGGGTCACAACTAAGCAATTCTTAGGTCTAGACCAATTGATGTAGACCGAGTCATTTGAACTTATATTCTACTCCGTTATACTCGGTTTATGTTCTTGTAAATGGGCGATCTACGAAGCTAGTAAGTCGACCTATTTTAACAAGTTAGCAGCTGGGTAAATATTAGAAATATTTACTTTTTATTCCCTTCAGTTTAGTGTCTCCGGCGCTAAATTACTGGACAAAAGTTGGGGAAGTGCATTTTTAAAAACTTGAAATGCATTTAACTAAAAAATTAGTTGAAGGTACAATTAGATTATCTTTTTTAGCCAATTTAATCTTGGAGTGCAGACTGAATTAATTAAAAATGCTATAATATCCATGTACGTACATGGAACTTGGTCGTCGTTAACTTGATAGTCTAGCTTTAACAAGAAAACAAAAATAGACAAGTCGAGCAGGCATATTATTCCACATAGAACCAAATTAAACTCATAGAATACTAATAAAAACACGTTGCATAGGAATTCAACAAATACGTAAGGTACTAAAGAGACCTATATTTGTTAGTGAATAGTTTCATCAATCAAACCACGGCGATAAAAATTTTGAAATATCACGTAATAATAAAATTTATATTAAAATATAATTAAAAAAAAATGAGTATATATATGTTCACTTCCAAAGTGAGGATATATATGTATATATTAAAAATAATTTATAATAAATAATTGTTATTGATACTATTTCAACAAAAGAATCTTATACCGTTGACATGATAATTTAAAGGTTTAATTTGAAAGTAAATTTTTAACAACTGCTACTAATTAAGAGTAGCATCTGAGAGGACTAATTTTTTCTCACCCGCTACTCTTAGTAGCGACTGGTGGAAATTACGTTTTTCTCCTTCATACAGTACGTTGTTTTGAACACTTTTAACTTACTTCATGAATTTTTTTATAGTAAATTGCAATGAATTCCTATACGTTTTATTTGTTCATGAAGATTAGAAACTATGTACAAAGCAAATTTGTTACCGCTATACTGGGCAAAATTTTGAAGATCAAAATCGTAAACAAGTAACCATATACCTCTACCACAGTAATAGTTCTCGTCATGATATTTAAAATTAAAATTAATTACTAAAATCGAACCTCAAATATGAATAAGAAAAAACATATAATTTGCGTGATAGTTCTGGTCATACCATTATGATTGAATACTGCAATAATAATTTTTACTTTAATATTAACTATATATAGCATACATGTTACTACCCCATTGTATTTAGAGACTGTCAAGAAGTAAAAATTTTAATTCATTCGATCTTTTCTTTTTGGGTAGTTCAAATGAAATATTCAAATTTCTTATTTTAAGATATTGGTGGAGATTAAAGATAAAAATTATGAAATCAAAATTAAATAAAAATTGTATTTTTATTATTTATTGTGCGCTCCTAGGATACTCCTCATCTCTTCTCTTGAATTTGTAAAAACCAAAATACAACCTTATTTTCATGAACAAATTAATAAAACGTATAGTGTAAGACCCCGAATTTTATGAAATATTAAATTTAATTTTTCTTCATATATTTTTTCATGAAACAGTAAGTGGTTAAATCGATAAAATTAAAAGTTAAGGATGTTATGTGCAAATTTTATTTTGTCGGACAATATTCGTTTTGTCGGGGAATATTCGGGCCGTACGACGGCGCCGAAATAACTAATTATTAGTGGACCCCACAACGGAATATTTGTCGGATATAGAAAACGACAGAAGTAACCTTTTTAAATAAAAATAGTCAACGGTGTTAACTGTTAAAATACCGGTGATAAAAGAATAGTAGCATACGGTAATTTATGGTATTTTACTGTAGCACGCGGTACTCTACAGTAGCACACGGTATTGCACAGTCTCTCATATTATTGGTCTGATAATTGACACCGTAACTGTTACGCATCATTTCATCAATGATTGTCACTGCATAATATTTTATATTATCAATTCAATAATTGTCGTTACACAGTATTTTGCATTATTAATTTAATAATTGTCATTACATTGTATTTCATATCATTGACTCAATAATTGTTGGTGCACTGTAGTTAAAATTATTGAACCTAATAATTGTCACAGTAGCAAATACCTTGTAATTTATATTATTAATTTAATATTGATTTGTAACGTGTTTCTTACATTATTGTTAAATTATTGTTGTAACATTATTTATTTTATATGTTGAACCCACAGGAAAAATAAATAAATAAATAAAAAAAATTTAAAAAAAAAAATTTAAAAAAAATTAATTAATTAATTAATTAATTTTAAATAGTAACATGTGGACCCTATGTGGGGGCCACATGAGATGTAAACATGAAAAATGTTTGCTGGGTGGGTTGGTGAAAGAAAGGGAAGAAGGAGAAAAGTAGCCAGACGGCTGCTCCTGCGTTTCAACATTAGTATGCCACCTATCACTGCACAGTACCCTCTTTTCTTCTATAAATAGTTTGCTCAACTGAATAGAAAAATTACACCTAAAACATAAAAATTTTCTATAAGAATTTTATGAGTTTTCTCTGAGAATAATAAGGTTATTTTGAGAGTTTGAAAGCCAAAAGGAGTGCAGGAAATTTTCAAGTAAGTCTTTTATTAAAGAGTAGTAATTTTATAAATTCTTATTTTTCACGGTATTCACAAATCTTCCTTTAGAAGACTCTTCTTTGAGAAGATTCATTTTTAAAAGCTTTATTTGGAAGATTTATTTTGAAATATTACTTTAAAAACTATTTTAAAGTTGTTATATTACTCATAAGGGATACCATCTTTTTCATCTTCCATTATTCAAATTTACTATGGTAAGGGATATTAATTTCCTTCACCTTTTGTTAATCAAACATGCTACGATAAGGGATATTATTTTCTTTCATACTCTTAAATCGAAACTTATTATGGAACTATTGCTTCTATAATTCCTGAAAATATTATATGTTCCATAATAGTTGAACTTCATTATTTCAACTGAACCTTCCTATTTTCTGAACCTTTCTATTGAACTGTAACCGTTATTCTGAACTGTGGATCTTGAATATCATTTTTAAATTTCACTCCACATCATGTTGATAATTTGGACATTATTTGAATCTACACAAAGTAAACTTCCGATACTTATTGTTTATCTTGTTTCTTCTGTTCATCATTCGTATCACTGTTATTAATCTTCAAGAATCAATTTGTTGTGAATATATGTGGTCGGGGGCACAAATGTGATATAATTATTGAACAGATGATAGGTTAAATGCGATATACTAGGTTAAAGGCGATACATCTGTTCGGTGTCTTTTATGACACGTGGTGAATGTTCTCTTTGGCCCGTAGTGCAAAGATGAACTGTTGGTTGGTATGATTATGACAAAAGGCTGAATCTGGTATAATCATGACCGTTGGTGTTATATTGAATGTCTTTGGCCCGTAGTGCAAAGATGAATTGTTGATCTGCATGATTATGACCAGGAACTGTGAAGTTGTATTATCTTGACTAATGGTATTTCAGATGATAAAAGTTGATTATATTTTTACTAAAAAGAGAAGCGAGTGGACATTATAGTCTGCATTATTCTTCTAATAGATTGCTCATTCCGCTGCTATTATTGATCTGAACATTGTTTAAGAATTTAACTACAGTTTTTGATATAAACTTTGTAGTCTATTGTATTCAGAACTCAACTGTTGAAGGCTAATGATAATTTATTCGTCATTATCTTAGTCATGATATTTTTTACTAGGCTATTTGAGCTCACCCTTTCTTTTCGTTCCATTGTTTTTCAACAGGAGATGAATACGTAACGGGATCTAGCCGGGGGATGGAGTGAGAGTCCGAGGAATAGTTATCCTAGTCTTCACGTGTTGTAAAATAGTGTGACAATAATAGTGAAGACTTAGTTGTGTATTATTATACACTGTATTGTTGTACATTGTGCTTTGTTGTAATAATTTTGTTGTAGTCTTTTGACGACTCAAGTTTGGGCTGTGTAGGCCTAGATTTGGGGGCGTCACATATAGGAATCCATTGCAATTTACTATGAAAATCTCAAAAATTGTTCAAAACGACGTGGTTTTTCTCCTCACCCTAGCCGCCACTAACACTCTATTTATGAGTTTTAAAATAGACAGAAAAGAAAAGAAATGGATGGAAAACTTAAGTTTTCTTTTCAATTCTTGTGTTTTTGAGTTTTTTAATAAATGGAAAAGAAATTGATAGAAAACTTGGACACTTTTCTTGCTAAAGTTTTTCATCCAAAATTGACGTGATTTGGACAGAAAAGAAAATGAGATATAAATAATATTTTTATAATTTTTATATTATCCTCAATTTATAATATAATAATTTTTTAATTACAACTCATAATCCACTGCTTCAGACACGGATTTGGATTTGGATTTGGAATTCCTTCCCTGACTGATGAAGATAGAAGGCTAATATATGGAACTAAACAGGTCAAGGAGTATGCATCAGTCTTGCTGGCCTTGGTAGTTTGTTGGGGCAACAACTTGGAAGCATTTATATGATTGACTTAGTAATCCGATCCTAAGCAACCAATTGGATGATTGGAAGGGATAATTTCTTTTCTTTAATTTATTTTTGAGTCATCGGAGTTAATATACTGCAAGATGGTGGATGAGAAATTATTGCAAAAATCTTATATAAGGTTCTATACGTCAACCTTTATACACTTTTATAAACCCTAATATATATCAAGTACACTTTTATATGCATAACTAGTATCATCCTCATTTTTACCTTCATTTAGTCTTTTTACATATTTATGCCTTAAACATGACAGTGATATTGTCACAATCAAAATAATAATATCAGATAATAAGTGCGCTTAAAGTGTGAAATATATATTTTACAATTACAATAAAAAAGTGTTGGCAAATATCAACTGCCTTAAACAGACATAATTATATGACACTCTCCATTAGGGTATGCATGTACACTACGGAATTAACCATCATGATGAGATCCGCAATCAACATTACAAAATAAAGGAACACATATATAGACATCAAATGAGAGACAAAGATCAGAACCTAATTACTTTCACACTCAATTTAAACCAGGGAATGTAATTCCAAATATCATAACCATAATTCGCACCGTTGTACATGTTGTTATGATATGGAGTCGAACCATAAGCCACCCCTCCATAACCATAACCACCGTAAGCTTGTAGTGATGGACTCAGACCTTGTCTACTCCTCGTATCACAAGACAGTAATACACATTCCAAATGAATGTCAACGCCGCGACAAGTTCTACACGTATAAATAACGCCAAGAATCACACACACCTCTACAAACACCGCAACAACCAACCCTATTTGATGCTTGGAGAGTCAACGGATGGGCAGGATGAAGCGCGTGGCGCAAGTACTGAGGGAATTGAGTGCAAAGCGGATGCACATTAAAATTGCAAGACTTACACCAATAGAAAAGGCCCGCAATGCTCAAACGCACACATCGCAACTCCGGTCATTGGTGCACGCGCCTTGTTCTTTACGGACCAGCAGACTCAGTGGGTGCTGTGGGTGCATGAAGGAGGTTAGGGATCTAGGGCCCTTGCCACAACATTCATGCAAGTCAAAATTACATGTGGTGCACCGGAAACTTGATCCGGATCCAAGGGTCTTGCAGCCATTGCTAAGGTACTCGGTGTTAGCGTTGAGCTTTACTAGTAGGTAGCCCGGATGGGTGAAGTGCTCTAGGGTGCAAGGACCATGAGCCATTTTAGTTGTTCTCTTTATTTCTCTTGAGTTTGTGAGTATAATGGAATAATTGTTTGACAATGAAGATATATATCACCTAGAACTTGAAGTCGACGAATTAAGCACGTCATAACAATTTGGAAACTTCGATTAATTAATTTATGACGAAGCAACGGATGGATGCTTGGAAAAGTCGTAAGGGATTTCTTTTTTGAGAGTCAAGGGAATTAATTTATTAAAGAAATGGTCTTATATACCTAATTAAGGTTATATATATTCGTCAGCCGACCTCTTCAATTTATTAATTATATACTAATACTCCAATAAATCAAGTACACCAAGCTAGCTAGCAAAACCTAATTAATATATATTATATAGTACTTCTCACAAGAAATTAACAAACATTTATTCGAATGACAACGTCCAAACCAAGAATATAGTACACATGCAATTAAAAACCTAATTTCAAGTTCAAATTAATCAAATTAAAGTTAAAGTATTCCTCCCTCAGCCCTTAGTAATTAACAGTCTTCGTGAGTTTTGATTATAATAGAAAGAGCTAGCTAGGACAGGAAAGAAAGAAAAGGGGGGAAATGTTAATTTTCTTCAATATTTATTTTGTTTATGAGTTTTTAAGGGGAAAGAAAATAAATGAAAGTAAAGAAAACGTTGTCTTTTCTAGTCAAAAGAAATTTGTCCCATTTTTGCTAAAAGAAAATGATATAAATGAATCTTTTTTATCAGTATATTATAAAATTTGTAGATGGGTAAAGTCGTAATGTAAATTTAAAACTTAATACATTTTCTTTCCTTTTTTTATATACTCACAAACAACACAAAGAAAATTTAAATTAATTAACTAATTATATCTCTCTGTGTGTGTGTGTGTGTGTAATTAATTTATAAACTTCTTTCATTTCCTCTTAAGCTTAATTACATAATGAAAATTAATTTTTAAGAAATATCATATTTATAAAAAATTCTTTGTCTTCTACTTATCAAAAAGACAACAATTTAAAGAAAAAAATAGAAAAAAAAAAGATCAAACATAGAAGGACTTTAAAAGAATTTCGGTACAAATGGTGTAATGTAGTGCTCCAGTACCTATCACAGGCCCATAAAGGCTGCCCTGAATCTGGCTCATTTAAGCCAATCAACAGCCCTATTTTTATTTTTTTTTCTCCCAAAACCAGGCCTACTTAGGATAATAGAGATTACTTTCTGATAATCTCATTATGGAAAATCTAGAAACTTGGACTTTGTAAGGATGACTCTGATCCAGTTGTTACCCAAAAAGGGGGAATTCATTCTCATCATTTTATTTATTATTTTTCAAAAAAATAATAAATAAAATCTATATATTTATGTAAATAAAATCTTGTCAGAATATTAAATTTCCTTTATAAAAATGACACGTTCCTTTAAATAATTTATTTATTGATTGTATTCTAGTTTTAAACAATTCAACTTTTTATTATAATCAATAAAATAATGTATAAATGTATTACTATTTAAAATCTAGTTATTTCATAATTTTTAATATACATTATCAATTTTTAGATTAAAAATATTTTAAATTAACTTTCAAAAGTTAATAATAATTTTTTAATTTGGGACGGAAGAATTACATAATTTCATTCAATAAAAAGAAACAGATTAAACAAACACATAACTATCAATTAGACGTAAACAGAAAAATTAAAAAAATAATCTCCAAAGTGAAAAAAATTAAAAGTTTAATTCTCAAATTAAAAAAATTGATAAGACAATCTCCAAATTGAAAAGAAATTAAAATTTTAATCACTTAATTAAAAAAAGTGACAGTTCAATCCTCAAAAAAAAATATATAAAAAAAATTCAGGATATAAATTTATATTTAGGCCCATCTTTTATTAATTGTGCATAAACACATAAATTATTTACGTATATATTTGTATTAATTTATAAACTATATTATTATATCTATTTACAACAATAATCAGTATATTTTTGTCACGACGTATATAAAGACTCAATAAAAGATTGATGTAAAAGTGAATAATGAAAAGGGAAAATAGTTGACATTTGCCTATTACCAAACAAGAAAATCAATCAATGAGGTAAAGCTCGTATAAGGGCATATCCTCATCCTAACTTATTTACTACCCTTCCCAAATCAGACCCGAAAAATGTGGATATCAAAATCTAGGCGAGTAAAAAACGGTAAAAACTGAATTATCAAATAGAATTAAAAAAAATTAATCGAATTATTTTGATTATTTTTTTAATTTATTTATAATTATTTAATTATTCGATATTTAAGTGTTGCTCCGGTTATAAAAATTATGTTATTCAAATACTTGAATTACCGAATTAAATATTTAAAAATAAATTTAATTTTGTCTTATGATTATATATTTATGTATTAATAATTTAAAATTATTAAATTAATTTGTGAATTATTATAGTTGTGAATTATAATTAAATATTATTAAAAAATTCTAGTGTAAAATTTGAAATTAAATTTTTTATTTGATACCTCAATTATATATCGAATAACTAAATAGTATAATTTAATTATTTAATTTATTATTATTCGACCAGTATTAATTTTTAATATCTGCTCGTATAATAAAATTATATGAAATTTTATATTCTATTATAGTAAAATTATATAAAATTTGTTATACAAATATAAGTGAATAGACAATTTCGCCCATTAAAATATCTCTCACAGGTCGGAGATGTTCTAATTTTAGACTAAATATAATCTAATACTCATATTTAATTGTAGTAATAAGATTAGATATAGTCTGAATTTTTTCGATGAACTAAATGGATTATATTAAAGAACAAGATAATTCATGAACTATAATTTTAAATACATTTAAATTAAAAAATTAAATTTATTAATTATTTTAAAAAAAATTATATTATAATTCATAAATAATTTATCTGCTAAAAGAATTAAAGAATCATATACTCTAAATATAGTCTATGGATAGTCCAGCTTGTGAATACTCGTACCACGAAACCCAAACCCCAAACCCCAATAAGCTTTGAACAAAAGCTTCCATCTTCACTCTGTCTGTCCGAATCCAAATTGAATGGAAATGGCATGCAGAATTAATTCACTCATCCTCCGTTACCCGTCCGATCAACAACTTTTGGCGGCTGTACATTATCGACAACACCTCCCCACACTCAATCTCAATCTCAATTTTTCTCTCTCCTTCACTTTTAATCCCAAAAAGGTACCAGAATCTGATTCTCTCGTTGCGTATTTTGGGAGAAAAAAACCCTAACTTTCTTGCTATATATACATTCAACTTGTTTCTTTGGTGACAGAGGGCGCAGATATCTTACAACAATTGTAACCGGCGGTGTAGCGTTTTATCCATGAATGCCCAAACGACGTCGGAGCAGAGACCGGTAACTGAAAATAATAGAATGCTGGTAAGTATCTAATAAACTATTTTCCTCTAAAATTTCTCTGTTTATTTGCTGAAATAAGTGCTGCATTTTCTGGGTTTTTTGTATGGACAATTAAGTTGAGTTTTGGGGCCTTTTCAGGTGTTTGTTCCACCGCATCCGTTGATTAAGCACTGGGTTTCGGTTCTTAGAAATGAGCAAACTCCTTGCCCTGTTTTTAGTAAGTAAAAAGGGAAGAAAGAATTCAATCTTTTTTTATTATTCCCTTTTCATAAGTTAATTTCCACGGATTATCTGAATATGCTGTAAACATTAAGTAAAAGTTAGAACTTTCCTATCATTTTATTTGTTTGTGCATTTTACTTTTATATTGAAATAGCTTAAATTTAGTCTTCCGAAATAATTTTCTGGTGGAAGGATACAGGGGTTTGCTTGAACCCTGATTTTTAACAAACACCCATCTCTCAAATGTGTTGGAATCACATTGTTAGGAGAAGGAACTAGTTCTGGTGCTACCTTTTTATACTATAAGGTATTCCATTTTATATGCGGTTGCAGTGGTAACTGTCCTTTTAAACAAAATATGAGGTTAGTAAAATTATATTTGGAGATACTGATGCGATCATTACAATTTTAGGGAATGCTATGGCTGAATTGGGGAGATTGCTTATATATGAAGCGACAAGAGAGTGGTTGGTAGGTTTTCTTCTTTTTCTTTTCTTTTCTTGTAAGTTGTTATGCTTTACATGCTCCTTTCTCCCCTTGAAAAGTTAATGAGATATTAATTAAGTAGATCATAGATGTTATTACAGCTGTACATTTGATGGATCTTCTGGAGAAGGATAATGTTAGGGTTTCAAATTCTGTCTTAAATAGTATCTCAAATGATATGGCATCATTATATAGCTTAAGTTTATTCAATGTCACATCATTTGTGGCGCATTAAAATACCCTTTGGAGAAAGACAGATGTATAACAAAATTTAATTTTGGAACATTGTCCAGGCTATAAATGGTACTTCCATCGAACAGAGTTGTACTTTTTGAAAATGTTATGCAATCTCAATAGCTCTAGGCCCTACAAATTCTTGCTATATATACTAACAAAGCAAGTATTGCAGATATACATTGATTTAGTTGTGGCAGAGAGGTGAGGTGTAGTGTGGTACGTTAAAGCAATTTAGAACTATGGTGAAGTACTTTAAAAAAAGAAAAAAGAAGTAATACAGTGTTTGGTTATACAATTGTAAAGTGCTTTCAAAAAATAAAATTACAAAATTATACAAAAGTTTATGGTATGGACTTTTAATTTTTTTTACTACTTACGAGCAAATTTATACATTGTGCTTTTGCCAAAAGCATAAATCTTTTGTATTTCCAAAATTGCTTTTTAATCAAAATCTCTACTCACTAAGAACACTTTTGGAGGATGACCAAACACTAATGTTTCCATATTTAATTCCTCCATTGCCCCGCTCCACCAGGTGGGCTCTTATTTTACTAATCTGAAATAAGAACTCTATAAGGTGATTTGAATCATTAGATTTGATCAAGCAAAAATGTCGGATGATGTTACACAGTGGAGGAGTGTGTAAAGAGGGCAGTATGCTGCATTAAACTTTCTCCCTAAAAATAACTGGAGTTGTACACATCCTAAAAATTACTGGCAGACATGATGACACTACGAAGTGAAACTAGATATTGTAGAAGTCAAAAAGCTTTAGAACGGAACTCAGTAAAAAGCTGAAAGAAATTCTCACTGGCAGATGGATCTGGCCAAGACTAATTAGCAAAATCAAATGGCTACTCAAACGGTAAGGAGATGAACCATGTGCCATGGGCTACACTGTTAAATAGAGAATAGGCCTGGGACATGGAGTGTTAATTCCCCCTGATTATTGTAAGTGTTAGGAAATTATCAAGAAGTCTTAGAAAGACACATAAGTAAGACCCCCGTCCCATCTAATTGTGAAACTTTTCCAAAGCCAGCAGTCAATCAGTTGTCACAAGATCCACTTTTAATATGGTAATTATTCCTGATTTATTGATCAAGAGAGTATGATTTGTTTATTGGAAGGACATGAATTCTGAGAAATCCAACAAGTTAGGTATCAAGTTCAGATGAAAATCTTGAAAATTCTCACTGTGAAACTCTTTCTTATTCAATTCTTGGTAGAATTTTTCAGTTGCTTACTGTTATTATCATTATTATTATTATTCTAAATAAGCTTTCTTTCAATGATATGAAGGTTTGATTTTAGGAATATGCTTATTTTAGGTTTTGAGCACTTAAGCCTGACATTTATGCTTTATCTCTGTTTAGATACACACACACACACACAACACACACATTTATTCAAGAAACTAACATCTTTTAATTTTTGCCAGCCTACTATCTCAGGGGAGATTCAGTCACCGATGGGTGTTGCCTCTGTAGAATTTATCGATCCAAGGGAACCTGTCGCAGTTAGTATATATACGTCTGAGTCTTTGATTTTGACAAGGGTTTCTCTTATTTTACACAGTAACAGAGTAGTTTATGCATTTTTCTTGTATATAATGTAGGTTGTTCCTCAGTACATTTTTTCCCTCGCCAGGCTTGTCTTGTAGCTTTTATTTTTTATTAAATGTTTGAAATTGACATTTATGAACTTTATTTTAGCTGTCCCGACAGAGTAAATCTTTATATATGGCATTCTACTAATAGTCTACTATTTGGTTTGCAGATTATTCCCATCTTGAGAGCTGGGCTTGCTCTTGCAGAACATGCATCATCAGTCTTGCCAGCAACAAAGACATACCATTTGGGTAAGGATTGGTTTCCTGCCCTCCATTGAGGGCGATGAACAAATGTTCACTGTGCTGAATGTCTTCATTTCTATTATCATTTCTTTTTGGTTCTTTTCACATGAAGAATCATAGATTAAGTTAGTTCGCTAAATCCATAGTCTAGTAATATTTTCAGTCTTTTCAGATGTCTTCTTGTTTCAACTTAGCTATTGTTTCAACTTAGCTATTAAAACATGTAGTTTTAAAATTTCATCAAATCAAGGTACTTGACTAGTTTATGATTTCTCATTTTTTTCTGTTTTCAAATTCAGGGATGAGCAGAGATGAGGAAACACTCCAGCCATCTGTTTATTTGAATAAGTAAGACTTCCCTATTGCTGAGAATTCTTTTGTTTTGATTTGCTCATGTTATTTGTCTTTCCATTGTTACCAAACATTTCATATTATTCCTATTGTCGTTTCTTTTACGTATTGTTCTGCAGGCTACCTGACAAATTTCCTGACGGATCTCACATACTTGTAGTGGATCCTATGCTGGCAACGGGTATGTGTCATCATTCTTCTTTGGGTTAATCACCTTCTCATGCTAAATAGATTTATAACATTTTGTTCATTTGAATTAGATTAGCTTAAAAAACACGAGAACATCTATAAAAATGGGAATTAGCTTGCTAACTGGAAAGAAGCATTGCAAAAAATTCTTAGCTCTCTCTCTCTTCCCGCTCCCTCCAATTGAATGAGCGATTGAACGCATGACTGTTTTTTGAAGCATTTGTGCTTTTGTTGAACTGTCATCACTAATTTTGTTAGTTTACATTTGAATTTTAGGTGGTACAATAGTTGCAGCTCTTGAACTGGTAAAGAATTGTGGAGTCGACAACAAACAAATTAAAGTGGTAAGTAGACTAATAAATTTTCTTGTCTGTGTAATCGTCTTTCTATACTATGGGCATAACTAGATATTTCCACCTTTTCTCAAAAAGAGTTCCATTTGTAAAATTTGCAAATGTTAATTTATACCCCTAAAAATAATAAGTTAATGAAATCATGATGGCAAAGTTGAAGACACTGTGTCCTTTTATGCTAATATCATTAAAAAGATTACTCTTTTTGTGGAACAAAATAAGTTGGGAAATTGAACTTTCTTTTTGTAGAATAGGAGTATTATGATGATGTTGCACTAATTAGCTAACAAGCTAACTGTTACGAATTGCTGTTTACAGCCATCAGTATATTTCATTGTCACCCAATGATATTACCCGCTTCTATGAAGAACTTCACTAGTTTGATTAACCTCAAATTAGAATTAGTAGTTTGTTTTCATGTTTTTATCAGTTCTTGAACTAGGGAGGATAATATCTAGTAATTAGAATTAATTTTTAATGAATTGCTGATTGTCGTGTATGTGCAAAACTGTACGTAAAAAATGGTTTTGTTGTTCACTCTACAAAATATGCAGATGCACAGCCAAGTACATTGTCTTTTATTTAGCCTGTGATTGAAGTACTAAATTTACAAACTTACCTCGTCATAGGTGTCTGCTGTGGCTGCTCCTCCAGCACTCAAGAAGCTTAGCGAGAACTTCCCAGGGTAATAGTGTTACAAAATTTAAATTTTTATCAAATCATTGTAGTTTTTTCTCTCGGCATTTATTTCTGTTTATCTTTGTGATTTTTTCCAGGCTTCATGTATATGCTGGAATCATCGACCCTGATATTAATGAGAAAGGGTAAAAATAGTCCTACATTTGTAATAAAAAGGAGTAATTAAATAGCAAGAGTAAGTTTAATGCTTGTATTTTTTGGCTTTTTTCAGGTTCATAATTCCTGGACTTGGGGATGCAGGAGACCGTAGCTTTGGTACATAAAGCCACAGAATTATACATCTAGTAATTTTATTATTCCCGTCTCCTCCAATTTTCAAATTTTGAGCATATAAAATTCTACTGAAACTCGTGCCGAAACTCGTAAGAGATTAGATCGTTTGGCTTTTCCTGTGCATATATGAGAATGCATGATAAACTCGAGTGAATGAAATTTCTAAGATTGTAGATACGCTGTGCCTGCTGAAGTTAAGCATGATATTATAACAGACATGCGAGTTGAAGAGACAAAAAATGTACGTGCTCATTTATGAGACCACGAAATTGCATGAATGTTTGGTAAGAATTATTAAATTTTGAAATTATGAAATACATTAAACAAAAAAATATAACCATTTATATTTCTAAATTCATATAATTGAATCATTCTCTTTACATTATTTATACATATTAGTCGCTACAAAATTTATAGATATTCAATATGCAAGTTAGATGCTATAATAATTTAAGTGTTGAGGTGGTCGCGAAGATTATTCATCTTTTGTTTTTCAACAATGTAACATTAGAGTAGTGTCAAAAGGTTTCAATGGTACCTAATCCACTAATAAATTTTATTTCATTCATGATAAGTTTTGGTCGTATTTAAAATTCATAAATAATCGAAAGATTTTTTTTTTTCATTAAAATTTAAGAAAGCAATATATCGTATATTTGGAGTAAAATAAAAAGATCACGATTTCTATGAAAAAAATTTACTCAAGAATTTTTTCATCCTTTATTCAATTTAATTTTTTTTTATTTATATTCTTATTATCATAATTATGTATTTATCATTATATTTTATTTTAATATAATATTTAATTTAGTTACTGTGTTGTAAAATTCATATTATTATCAATTATATTTAATTATATTAATAATTCTTTGTTATTAAATTATATAAGTATAACTGTTTGAATTTAAATATAATTTACTATATATTACATAAATAGATGAATATATAAATATATCAACAAATGAATTATTAAATATTATTATTTATATTATATAAATAGATGAATTTTTATTAGTTAAATAATATATATTTTTTTAAAATTATATATAAAAATTATTGTACATAATATTAATAAATTATTATTATAGTTAATATATTAATATAATATAATACTAAAAATATAAAAAATATATATTAATTTTATAATAAAACCCGTGTTTCGCACTAACTCATGAGCTAGTTAATATACGGTGAGACCCTTCCTATTATCCGTAAATTTCGTACTCAATGCAAGAATGGATTAAGTAACACACATGTCTTACAGTTTATAGATAAAATATTTAGATAAATTTTACACGTGCACTAATATTCAAATAGGCTCGTGGCTCCTACGAATTATTCACCTAATAATATTATATTAGTCCAAAACTGATTTTGAAAAAAAGTCTGTTAAACAACTACCGCGTTTATTTAATGAATGAAAATCATGTAATACTCCCTCTTTTTTGTTATATAGATTTTTTTTTTTAAATTCTTGTCAAAATATAAGTCATTTTATATATATTTTAAAAAAAAATCTAATTATTTCTTACTTTACCTTTAAAGATTGAGTAATTAATAGAAAGAGAAAAAAGAGTAATTAATTAGTGCATGAATAGTAATAAAATTTTAAATTAACATTAATTACCTAATATTAATATTAATGAGATTTTTTAATATATGTGATCATATCTTAAACGACCTATATAATGAAAAGGAGGAAATATTTAACTTTCCCAAAGTTATATACACACATAAAAATCCTGAAAGATTTGCTATAATGGTGTGGGCGATTTGGAATAGGCATAACAACATTATGTATGGTAAAGTGTTTATTTCGATTCAGCAAATGGTTTCATAAGTTCAAGATAAGCTGTAGGAATTTACACTCAACACCCCATTCACTAAATTTCCAGGAATAAAGACCACGATTAGGTGGGAGCCACCAACAATTTCATGTTACAAAGTGTACTTTAATGGGGCGTTGTTTTAGGCTAATAATCGTGCTGGACTAGGTGTAGTAATCCGAGATTAATTTGGGCAAATGATAGTTTCCTTATCTCAACAAGTTCCTCTGCTATTCACAGTCATTAAAGTTGAAGCATTGGTTGCCCAACATGCACTTGAGCTAGCTAGCAAAACATGTTTCACTAAAGTAACTTTGGAATGCGACTCTCAGGTCTTGATAAATGCTCTATAATCATAACAGATATATTTTGCTTACTTTGGACACATAATAGCAGATAACAAGTGCCTAGCTTCCCTGTTTCATGAATGTAATTTTTCTTTTGTGCATAGATAGAAAAATAATGTAGCTCACTCACTTGTGAGACATGTAACTTCATCTCATCAACTACAAGTCTGGATGGAAGAAGTACCATCAGATGTAGTATATGTTCTTATGGCTGATTCTATTAGCCATTATGATTAATGAAAATTACTTATGTGATTCTAAAATAAAATAAAATAAACCATTTTATTTAATGCATACAATTAAAGTTATAAATGTATGTACAGATAAAATTGAAAGATTTTAGACTTTTAAGTTTCCTCTAATATATAGGAGAAAAATGAAGAAAAATAATTTGGTATTGAAATTTAAAGTGAATGGAATAGAAAATGAAAGATCAACTCGTTCGAGTCAACTTGACCAATCAACTTAACTTACTTAATTGCTCAATTGAATGTCATTGCGTTGTTTTAAATACTAGACTGATAACCCGTGTAAGGCACGAATTAGTATTGATAATACAATTTAAAATTCTAGTATGTGATATTTGGTATTATAATTTGAGTATAAATAGTGCAATATAAATAACTGGTAGTAATACATTGAACATAAAATTAAAAAGTTCTATTGTTAAAATCATTGTATATATTTTTTGATACATGCATATATATTCTTGAAATAATACAATAAATGATACAAATTTTTTAATATAATTATAAATATGACATACATTATATCAGTAGAGAGGATAAATTCAGGACTAACTCAGGAATAACTCAATGACTAACCAAAATAACTCAATTTAATTTAGATAAGATATCCGATTATTATGTTATATATAGTAATAGATAGGGATACATGATATATATTTATCAAAGAAAAAATAAAAAATAGGGATTGATGAGGGTGTATAGTATGGCTTTAGTTATGAGAATTTCGGTTTTCCTTCTTTAGTCATAGGAAACAAGCGCAAGCGTACGTGTATAATTTTAAACACGATTTATAATACTATATTTTAGTTTCAATCATTGAAAGATGGGCTTGACATGGAAATTCGTGTCAAGTTCTATTTTTAAATTATTAATATGTATATAATATTTAGAGTAATGTTTAGTTGTAGTGTTCGTAAAATTATTCAAAAATCAAATGATGAGAAATTTATACGCCTAATTAATTATAAGATTGACGCAATAATATATTCTGTTCTTCAAGTCGTGAGATTTCCTCATGCATGCCGAGTCACTTAATTCTGTTGAGCTGCGAAATTAAAGGTATCACCCCACCAAAAAATTAGAGAAACGGTACATGTGAAAACATGGTATCAAAAACATGTGTAACTTAATACCTCAATCCATTAATCAGATAAATAAATTTTCTAAGCCAAAATTTTTTAAATCTTTATCTATATATTTACCCTAATAAAGAATCACCCAACAATCATATATATATATATATACACACACACACACACAACAAACAAGCCCATCCACATATAACAAAATAGAAGAGAACTAAAAGAATAGAAAACAATCAAGAAGAAATCAATCTGCAGTTTGATCAACTATATAGAAGTGTGTGTTTATACAAATATCAAACCCCGATGTATCCACCGTCGCAGCTGCAACCGCCGCCGCCGCTGCTAACATCGCCGTGAGGGCGAGGTTTGGAGGTAAGACAGCAGCACATTAGACCTAACAGTAACACGAAAAATCCGGCAGATGCCAAAGCCTTAGCCCAGCTTATCAAGTAGTACTCATTCATCTATATTTCTTTCTTCTCCGTTTGCTTAATTCTTGTGCTCTAGGAGTACTGTCAATCAATTAAGCTCTAGCTAGCTCAAGTCATGAATTAAGTTCCTTCATCATCTTAAAACTGCCCGGCTGTTCATCTGCTCAGCTCTTTATGAAAAAGAAAGATGTATAGAATATTAATGGAATCTCCACCGCTCTGCTAGCTGCTTGGAGAGAGACAGAGAGAGGGGAGAGAAATATAGTGGTGCATGCACATGAGGTGAGCTTGAAAGAAGCCAAAAGCAACATGGGCCAGGCTGTTACGTGATCAACGACTCCCAAATTTATGTCAAAATCACTCCTTAAATAAAGTAAACAATTGAATTGGATTCGGTCGGATGCGATACCAATAAAATTGCGTGTTAACTTTTCTTTCTTATTGAATTAACCAATTAACTCCCTATCGGATATTTATTTTAAATTTGATTCGATCACTTATAAATTTGTATCAAGATATCAACTATGAAGAAGCGTGCAAGTGCCCCCTTGATAAGTATAATATTGTTAAATATTTTGAATTAAATTCGATTACGTAGACAAAATATTTCAAACATCTAAATTTTAATTTCTTCTTGTAAAACAATAATTTGGCTTCTAATTTATTTGCAACACGGAAGATTGATGGGCAAAAGGATCCCACCTGATATCATTCCAATCTACGCGTAATAGGATCTCAGAAATGAAACAACGATTTGTTTATATTTATTATTAATTTATTTTGTTAATAATGCAAGAAACATCTGTGATCACAAGATGGCCATTCAATTCCAATACGTGCCTTTTAGTTTGGTTGCCAGCTCTCTCTCTCTCTCTATATATATATATATATGTATATGTGTGTGTGTCTGTGCAGGTCCACGACCTTTATACTAAACATTTTAATAGACTTTGTAATTGCATAGCGCCAAACCAATATTGCACTTGTTTGAAAAACAGTAGGAAGGAATAAAAGTATCAAAAGGGTAAGGGAAAAGCAACAACAACAAAAAAAATCTTTAACAACCAAGTCTATGGACGACATCTAATTATAAAATCGAACGTTATATTTATTTTAATTATTAAAAAATAAAATAAAATATAAATTTTAATATTATGTTTTATTTTTTAATATTCAGGATAAATGTAGTGTTTGAATATTATACACTTATACTTATTATTTCTTATATATGGGTATCTGAGGAGGAATAAATAAAAGAAATACAAACAATGTTCCAAAAATTAAAGAGATTTTTTTTATAGTCTATTCAAAAATTAAATTTTTTGTAACATGTCATTAACAATAGAAGATTAAATACTACTTGCTATCATCATTACATGTTTAACTAATCATTTTTAACTAAAGTTAAGAATATGTTTCGAAAAAAAATAAAAATTTCCTGGCTAGTCATTATTTTAAAATTTTATCTCTAACTTAGATCGCAAGAATATTAAATTAAGACTTTCACTTTAAGATTTTGTACGACTTTAAATTGAAACAGGTTATTTTAGAGAGGAGGAAATACTATTAAAATAGAAAAGGTTTTTGACAGATTAAAAGCCATCTCATTTTGGCAGATTCCTGTCCCACAGCTTTCACAATCCAAACAAGGCCTATGATCTCCTTTGCATTCCTTAATTATAGGGTAGATCCTCAATTAACGACACTGTTAGGTGCACACTTATTATCATTAATTAGATTCTTACAATTCAATTATATTATATTAGGGTTGTTATAGTGATATCACATCAGAGAGAGATGATTATGAGACCATCCCATTTGAGACCAATAACTACCACACCCATTCATAATAGCATAAACCATAATTTTGATCATAAGAAGCCTTCATACATGTATATACTCATTACCAAAAAAAAAATACATATACAGCTGAGCATAACAAATTATACTAGCACAAAAGGCTTTCATATGGTATGTACTAACAAGATTGACGCCAGCACAAACTACCCACACTTCTAAAGAAGAGTACTGCCAGATTTACTAGAAAGTGACCAAGGAGGGACTCCATTGGAGCCCAAAGTGTTTTGAAATTTCTTAACTGCAAAGATAGATCCCATCTTTTAATATGAATTATAAATGGCAACAGTATGTTATACTGCAATAATAGCCCCGGACAACTTACAACCCATTAGTGATCTGCATTGATTAGCAGCCTGTTACTTGAGAATTTTCAGCATCCCAGGAAAGAATGTTTCTCTAGAGCATCAACCACAAACCCAAATCAGAAGAATGTGCTGCATACCTCCACATCAGACAAGATGCCCCTAATTAGAAAACCATATACAATAGTTATAAGCAAAATGAACTTTTAATAATGATAATAAAATATGTATTCAATCACCTTTAATAATGATAATAAAATTTCCAAGATTCTGAACCTTTAATGTCAGCTTCTATGCTCAAGTAATATGAGACACAACCAGAAAAAGAATTGAGGCCATCTAATACAAGCACATGATACTACTATTACAAGCATAAATGCCCCAAACCATCTAAAACTCCTATTGGTGGATAAATTTGAAGTGCATATAGAGAATAACATGGTTAACAAAATCTAATAAAATTTGAAGTTTTAACAAGCTCAATCTACCACAAGAAAATTGCAACCAATCATCTTTTGGTGCAAACACACAAGTTCCAAACATCTCAATAGGCCAACCAGAGGCGTGAACCTAAACCACACTTACACTTGTGTTACAGTTTGATCCTGGATGCAATAAATAAAGAAACCAACTTTCTTCGATGTGTTTCTTCTTGACAAAATGCTCAAATTCAGACCGAACTTAGATTGAACCCATTCTACTGACTAACACCCTAAGCCTATTCAAACCTGTTAAGACTCTCAATTTCAGCAGTGAAGATGGCTAAACCAAAGCAGCAATTTTTTTTTGGTTTTGCTTTATTTTTAAGTTGACTCCAAATTTTGTGACCTGTTTTTCCCATCACTAGACTCCCTTCATAATGCCAGTATATATCAACTACATAGCAACCCAACATCAGTGCAACGTAGCTCACAGGCATTATAACCAGTCTAAAGTGCTGTTAATGCTTTCAAACATCACAACCTTTCTGTTTCTTCCATTAGGCACGTAATGGACCCTCTAACCCTACTTTTGCTTTCAGTTTTCAAATTGTTGGCTGACATAAATATGTTGGATTTGTTTGCAGCCTGTAATCCCTTGTCAGCAGGTGTCTATCAGTGTCGGAGAAAGCCATGTCAACTACCCAGAAGACTTCTCCTGAGAACTGTATCGGGTCCATATTTCTTGACAAAGGCAAGTTCCCAGTGCTTATGCAAGGTGTGGCCTAGCACGATCACCTTTTATGAGTTAGCCCTCATTAGACACTAATGAAAACCATTTCCTCCATAAATTTTGAACAAAAAATAACATGCATAAAACTTAATGTCAGGTTTTCAGCATTGGAGATTAATCATAGGAATTTAAAAAGTATCACAACATGGAACATCAAATCACCAAGCAAATTCAAATTCCTAGTAAAGAAACTTGAACATACAATTAACAAAAAAACAAAAAAAAAACAAAAAACTTGAACATACATATATTTCAAAGTTACGAGGAAAAGTGAAGGGGAGTATTTACCAACACGCAGTAGGATCCACAGAAGTTACAGCTCACTGTAATTGCGCCAAACTGCACGGAACTCCTCGCGGAATGTATTTAGACGAGCTTTCAAGTTTGGTGTTCTAAAGCTTGCATGGACAACAGTGGCTGAGAGAGAGATGTTAGCAATAAAACAAACCAATTGTCGACATATAGGATAAGAAGATATAAGATGACAGTATTAGTAGAACAGGTCGACGTAATTATACCAAGAAGGCCAATGGTAAATGCCCATAGAACAGTTAAGAGGGCACAAGAAGCAAACCAAAGGATGAAACTCACTGCAGAAATATAAAGAAAAGATAATTAGTCGGCATTGAAATCACATAACTTTTCAACCATGAACGAGAAATTTATAGTTAAAGATGGCTTCAAAGTTACGTTACCAGAAGAGAAGATCAAGACAAACACCCAACGAGGTTGTCCACATATATATATTGCTCTTTTAGCTGAAGGACGCCCTCGAAGAACGGGCCTGGCAATTGTCAGACACTCGCATAAGAAGTATTACCAAACTCTTTACAGAAAACATTACAACACTTTCAAGTTTCAAGGAAACTAAAAGGCATATTGACTTACGTAAGTGGTGGCCTCATTTTTGCTGCTAAATGTGGAGAAAACTGCCTCACTGTTCTAGTGACCTTTTCACTAAAAGTTCCTGCAAAGCTGTAAGACCAGTCCTTAGGATTAATATTGGGGAAACTTAGTAAACAGTAACCATGAAAACAAACATTGGTTGAGCTACAGCTGGACACCAAAAAATTCCACCCGAACGGAATCCAGAAACCACATTATTTCTTCTTTTTCTTTTTTTCAATTCATATAAATGAACCCAACTTCCAGCACAAAGATACTGGACGATTTAATTCGCTATGGAAAAATGATTGAAGTGATAATTATCATAAGTTAGAACTTGGGATGCTCACCCATTAATTCACTATTGAAAAGCACAACACTTTTTGTCAATCCTACAGTATTTTTATTTTTATTTTATTTTAGTTTATGTTTCGTTTTGGAGGTGTGGGGGAAGAGGAATTCCTTTCTTGTCCCTTATTCAAGATACCCAATCCAATAGTCCTTTTTGTTCCTCTCTTTTACTTCTTAGTCATTCAATATAGAGAAGGTATTTCCACAATACTTTTGCTTCCTTTTCCCTTAGCTCCTACCTAATAACTTCCTTTAATTGTTTTTTCTAATCTAAATGGACTATTTAAGTGATCAATATCATAAGTTAGAACTAGGAATAGTCATCAATTAATTCACTGTAGAAAAGCACAACATGATAATACCAACGGTGCAGGACAGCATACCTGTCATTCAAAAAGGCGATGGTCAAAGCTGTCGATAGGGCAGCAACAATAGCAACAGGCCTCCGAAGAAATCCCAATCCTGTAATTAATTTTAAACAATTAGACACGTGTATATAGATATGGACCATATGGTAGTGTAAATGCAAGCTCGTACTCCAAAAAGCTCACTTACCAAGAATGAACACAATCATGATGAAGTAATTTGTTCGGTAGCTGAGAAAAACAAGCAAAACATGTAAACCAAACGTTTTCACCGCTCAAAGCCAACCGATAGGAAACATTTGATGCAAAATTGAAAAAGTTTTTTTTTTTTCAGAAAACAAAGAATCTTGTCTGCGTTAATATTTTGCATATCCAAAGACCGACCCAAAAAAAAATAAAGCATCGTAATCATGGGTTCCATTTCTTCTATCATGTTTTCGTCTCAATTTCCCATCAATAAAATTCAAATACAAAACCGGCTATCAATAAGCAAAACTGAAATTGGATGACTAATAAAGCACTATAACTAGTTTCTACATGTATACGTGAAATAGAAGCGAGAAAGGGAAGAGGATCGTACTAGTAGAGATTACACTTGAGGCGACTGTTCCATTTGGAGTGCGATCGAGGAACAGTGAATCTGGAGAAGAATTCATTGAGAGGACGAGGTGGCGATGACCAATCAACTTCACGGAGAGCTTCAATCAGATCCTCTGCTGTAACGTTGCCCCAATCCATTTCGTTGATTGATCGAGATCACCGGAGTACGAAACCCTAGATGTTCTTTTTATATGATTAGCCAAACAGGAGGAAGACGAAAACACAGGCACCCCAAGAGTGAAAAATACTTATGTGATATTGGGATGTTGAGATGGTATGAGGAGAGAGACTATGAGTAAATTGCAGGGAACAAATACTGGTGGAGAAGATGAAAGGGTCGTTCGGAAATAATTTTTCAAATTTTAGTATATTTATAAATTAAAATTTTAATAGATTTATAAATAAAAGTGTTTGATATCATTTTTATTTATAAGTCAAAAATTATACTGAATATATTCGATTAATAATGACTTATAAATTAAGTAAAATGTAAAAATTATTAAAATGTTCTTTAATAAAAAGAATATTAAAAAAATAAAAGAGGGTAGTTTTGTCATTTCATTTGGGTTGATTAATTTTAAAAAAATGACTTATAAATTATTTTTTTAAAATAATAAATTATAACTTATTTTTTTTAACTTACAAATTTAATAATAAGTAAGGGCCGAATACTTTTTTTGGGATAATAATTGATAAGTTAATTTAACCAACTTATCGATCGATGCCGAACAACAACGCAAAGTTAGCTTAACTATAAAACCGACTTATACACCACCCATACAAGTATGTAGAAATTTTTATATCATTGCAAAGATCTTGACTAATAAGCCCATTTAAAATGTGGTTCCAAATAATAGGTTCAAAGTTCTGGTTTGAGTGACCAATTCTCCACACATTCTTTAAGAGTACTAGTTTAGTGTGAATTTCTTTATAAGAAAAAATTATTGGAATCACTTGGGAATGATTATGAGGTATTTTTAATGTGGGCTATTATTTGCGATTTGTGTTATTTTGTGTGTTGTAATTGATTCATTATATTGGATTTTATTTTCACCAACACAATGAATGTGTAAGATATTGTTATCATTTCATCATTTATTATCTGAAATTATATTATTCAGGATTGTTCGATATAACCAGTTGGTTATGAAAATCAAAACTACTACTATTTTAATGTATATCATAACCTACTTTCAAAATATGAACAATGTTGTTGATGACTTTTGTGTCATTCGTATCAAATTCAAAAATTTTGAGAAAAAATGTATTAATCTAATATTAACTTTAAAAAAGTTTAAATTAATTGTATAATTTAGAGCAAAAATGTGACGCTCCAAAATCGAGCTCACACTATCCAATTTAAGTCATCAAAAGACTACAACAAAATTATTACAATACATGGTTCAATAACACACAACTAAATCTTCACAATTATTACTATTCTACAATACAGTGAAGAACTACTATAACAAATATCTCGGACTGCTACTCCATTCTCCTTTCCTCCCTGCTAGTCCCGGCTACGCTCTCATTTCCTGAACAATTGATCAAAAGGGAAAGGGTGAGCTCAAATAGTCCAGTAAGAAATATCATGACTAAGATAATGAAAAATAAATTATTTTTAGCCTTCAAAAGTTGAGTTCTTAATTGAATATAATAGACAACAAGTTTTAAATCAACAGCTACAGTTGAGTTATAAACAACAAGATTAACAGCAGTTAAGTTTTTAAACAAAGTTTCACTGCAGCGAAATAACAACCACTAAGAGAATCAAATAGATCATAATGTCTACCGCGTCTCTTTTTAAGAAAATCATCATCAATTTTTATCATCCGAAACATCAATGGTCATGATCATGCCAAACAACAGTTCTTCTTTGCCCCCGGCCAAAGAGAATATTCATCACGTGTCATTGTCATCCGACCAAAGACACCCAACAATTATATCGTCTTTATCCTATATCGCCTTTAACATGTCATCTGTGCCCCAGGATACAGATATTCAAAACAACCTGATACTTGATGATTGAAATAACAACAGGGATATAAATAATGAACAGAAGAAACAAGATAAACAATAACATGAGGAGTTAACAATTAACTTTGTCCATATTTAAATAATGTCCAAATTATCAACATGATGTATAGAAAAATGTGTTCGAGTCCAAGAATAATGTCCAAGATCCATACGGAGAAGTTCAACGGTAAGATTTACGGTACAAGAAATTAGTCCAAACTGTTCACAATTCAAATAAATGTCCACAGTTCAAAAATTCAAGGTCAATAAGTTCATAGTCCAAATAAATGTCCATAGTTCAAAAGTTCAAAGTCCATAAGTTCACAATTCGAATATGATGATGGAAATTTAATAGGAATGTTCATGTCAAATGGTATTAAATAAAGTGCAAACTTTTAAGTGAATATTAATGAATTATTAATTGAAGAATTTTCACCGTTTAATAATATTAGAGATAAGAATGAGATACTTTTTTTTTTACCGTAGTAAGTTTAAATGATAGAAGATGAAAAAGATGGTATCCTTTACAAATAAGAAAGAAAATGATATCATTTTATGATGATGAAAAGAATGATACTTCTTACCGTAAAAAGTTTAAGAGTTTGAAAGAATAGTGATATCCCTTACCTTATCTCGTGACTAAATATAACTTTTATGAGATTGATCAATCTATATGTATATTCATAATTTAATTAGTAAGTAACACATATAAATTTTATGTATATAAAATCATCTAAGTGAATATACTTCAAAATAATTTTTAAAGAAACTAATTTTCCAAAGTAAAGTCTTTCAAATGAAGTTTTTCAAAATAAATCTTCTAATAGAAGAGTCTTCTAAAGGAAGAGTTATAAACTGATGTGTGTATGAGTGTTTATATAACTTTTAAAAGAAAAACTTACTTGAACAATACTCGTACCCTTCCAGATCTTCAACGTTTAAGATAGTTTTAATATACTTATGGAGACACTTATACTAAGAAATATCTAGAGAGTAGAAAGAAGATTGAGTGAGGAATGTATGAAACTCCTAATGCTAAGCCCCCTATTTATAGCCAGAGCCTAACCAATTTTTTCACACACACGTTACACATTTTAATCTCATCTTTTAATCTGAATCATTCATCAACCAACACACGTTTCACACTTTAATCTGCATCACGCAATGGTTATCACGCGTTTCACACCTACACGTGTTACACATTTACACGTGTTACACATTTATGTGTGTTACACACTTACACGTGTTACACACTTACACGTGTTACACACTTATATGTGTTACACACGTACACGCGTTACACATTTTCATATTATTTTATTGATTTAATATCTCAATTATTAAACATATCGTGTTTTTCAAATATGTCTAATTGTTTAATACCCGTGACTACTACTATAACAATTATTGGCCCAATAATCCAAGATGATGTGCATTATGACAATTATTAATTCAATGATATGGAACACTGTGCAATCAATAATGTAAAATATTATGTAATGACAATTATTGATTCAATAATGTAAAATGCTATGTAATGATAATTATTGATGAAATACTGTGCAATAGCCACTTTATCAGTTCAATAATTTAAATATTGTGTAATACCGTGTGCTACTATGCAATACCATAATATACAGTAAAATGCTGCGTGCTACAGTAAAATACCATATGTTACCATACTTTTATCACTGGGTATTTTAACAGTTAAACGTGATAATACCGTTCACCATTTTTATTTAGAAAGGCTACTGCTGTCTCGTTTTCTTCATCTAACAATATTTCGTTGTGGGGTAACTGAATATTTCGGCACCGTCGTACGAATATTCCTTGACAGAACGAATATTACTCGACAGAACGAATATTCCCCGACAGAACGAATATTGTCCAACATAAAATTTTTGCATATAACATCCTTAACTTTACTTTTTATTAATTTAACACCTTACTGTTAAGCATATAATTATGAGAAAATTTTTAAATCTATTTATTAAAATTTGGGGTCTTATAAAAAAAAAGTATCATTTTTCATCAATGTGTGAACATATTGCCTACCTATGAAATTTCGATAAAGTTAGGCAAATTGCTTTATGGATTTCCTATTCAACTCCTAGTTGGTTGTTTATATTTCTCAATTTTTTTTACTCTAAATTTCAATGTTAGGGGATGGGGTTGGATTTGGGCTTGGGCTCGAGGCACAAAAAGGACCAAGTCCTAGCGCCAACAGAGTAAGATAGTGTTTGATTACATCTGAATAGCTCTTAATAGGCCACCTCTTATTCGCTAAGAGGTATAATGCTGTTTGTTAATTTATTTTTTTCCTCTTAATGCCTCTAAATAGTTGAAATACAAAATCAAATCTGAAGTATTCAGACCAACATCTGAGCGAATTTTGCTATTTTTTGGAGAAAAATACTATTTTCAATATTACAAAATTCCTTTTATATCCAAGGCTCAAACCCAAAAAATCACCACCACCGCCGTTATCCCTAGCCACCACCACTACTGCACACCACTGTCGGCCCACCATAACCAGAACACCATAGCGACACCATCACCCATCACCATTATACCATCATCATCTTCAACTCATTTATCACCATCATCAACATAAATTTTTAAAATTTCGCCTTTAAAACACATATCTAAGAATAAAATCAAGAAACCAATTTCAAAAAATACAAAGAAAAAGGATACATATAATTTTGTGATGGGTATGGAGGTGGCGGCGAAGGTTAGTCTTGTGACGGGAGAAGGCGGAAGGGGAGAATGGATAGGGGCATGGGCAGAGGCAGGGGGGATGAGGAAGCGGAGGCTGGGGCTGAGGCGACGGAGGGAGACAGGGTTCAGAGGGGCAGAGAGAGATGAAGAAGAAGATGATGACACAAAAAGAAGATAAAGGAAAGAAGATATGAAGAAAAAGATATTTAATTTTTTTATTTTATAATAAAATAGTATAATTTAGTTAAATATTTGTTTATTTAATTTGAATTCTGAATAATATTATTTTAATATTTTATTTAATTTATTATTATTATTATTATTATTATTATTATTGTTGTTATTATTATTATTATATTATTCAACTGTTCATAAGGTTAAAATGGTAAAATACTGTTATTCAGACATTATAAAAAAATTGATTATCAAACAATATTTCTTCATTCAGATATACTTCCATTCAGTTGCTCTATATTATTCAGATCTTAACAGAAAATTTTATCAAACACAACCTAAGACCAAGAAGGATGGAGGCCCATTAACCATTAGCAAGTCACGGGCCGCCCCTTACCACTTAATGGCCCATGTGTGAAGCCTAACTATTTGGTGGACCACGCACTAGGGAAAAGCGCCCAGAAGACCTGATGACCTGGGTAACTGACGGGACAAGGAGGCACACAAGATGTCTTAGGAGGTATTTCATAAAAACTTAATGAAATAGTTCTGAATACTTAAGTAATTTGAATGAGCTTAATGAAATAGATTTCTGAATACTAAATAAAAAAAATTAATTGATAAGTGACATGTCTGAAACATCTGAATAACATATTTTTACTATTTTATCCCTCTGAAAAAATTTAAAGTTGTTGTAAATTTATTTAATATTACTTAATATAATATTTTTTTTTACTTCATTCAGCCGAGACTTAACCATTTAGCCAAAAAAATTAGACTTAGTCATTCAATCCAAAAATCTGACCGATTCAGTCATTCAGTCATAAACAAACGCACTGAATGACTGACCGATTCAACCATTCAGATGCATTAAGTTCAAATCAAGCACTCCCTTAGTACCAGTAGATGGCTCTAGGTGGCTGATGGAACTGGCTTTGCCCTCCTTATGTGAAAAAATTCATATTCATAATTATCGCCACAACATGCGACACGAGAAAAAACAACTATAAAAGGAGATAAGGAAGAAACAAAAAAGGTTAGACACTCTTTTTGCGCACACACATATTGCTTTATTCTTCTTTCCAAGTAATGATATTCACACTAGAGGAGTTTCGTGGTGGAATAATTCTTTGAAGCACCGTGAAAACGTAGTTTGCAAGTTTGGACACAAAGTAAAATTTTAAAAACCCACCCTAAAGAATAGAGTATCATCATTCAACAATTAAGATTTAATCTTTACTATAATTTTATATTGAATTTGAACAATGTTTAAAAAATTAGAATGGATCGGCGGTCTGATCGCGGTTCAATTGGAATCGGTTAGTTTTCTGGTCCGGTCTGTCTAGAAAATCGATTTGACAGTGACCCGATCAAAAATCGGTTGACCCGATTTTTAAGTTTTTTTTTTTTTACAAAAACATTTTTACTAATATTATAACATTATTTTACTATATTTTAGCTTATAACAAATTAGATATTTTAAAATTTTGTTAATTATTAATAATATTTTTTTATGTATTTATGATGTCACTAGTTTAATAACGGTTCGACTACTAGTTGGACTAGTGATCCATCTATCGAATAATTTTTTTAATTCAATGACCGGTTCGATATTTTAAAGATTGAATTTGAATACCAACAAGCCTAATTTCAAGTACACAAATATTTGAATTCAAATGCATGAAAATAATGTTCCTTTTAGCACGAGCAACCTGAAGGGCCTCTTTTACAAAAAAAAATAAAAATGATAACAATACTTTTTGTAGGGAGTACTATTCATTTATTTGGTACAAAAATGATAAAGAAAACAAAAGGACCAAAATGGAGGACAGACGGGAAACGTTTGGAACCTTATATTGTATAAGAACAAAACAAATAGTAATTCTATTGGACCACAACTGCCAACGGTTTACGGTGTCTACTACGCGCACGGCACATCATAGCACTATGCAAACAATACCAATATTAAAAAAACACCATTAATCCCAACACAATCATTAATGCCTACAAATCTTAATCAATCAATTTAAATAAAAAGTGTTATTAACCTTTAATAATATCTGTTTATATATATATATATATATAATTTTCTAGCAGAATCGACTTTATAATCATGTGAAAAACAACCACCATCACTTTCCTAATACCATCCCTCGCCAACGTTTCCGTACAATTCAAGTTAACATCTCAAACTCCGGGTAAAAAAAATAAAATCAACAACCCAAAAAACCCACCCGAAATTCTTGAAGAAGAATTTAAAGTCTATCAACTGCTCTATACTCTCTTTAGCTGAATTGTTTCTGGTTCAGTCTCGAATCTCCAATTGGTGGTGGGATTTTGACGTGTTTGATTCTGAATTTTGGGTTTTGGTCGGTAATGGCTCAGTCATCGTCCAACGGGGTTCGAGTAGTTGGGGACTATTTGGTCGTTAGGCAAATCGGGTCGGGTTCGTTTTCGGTGGTGTGGCACGCCAGGCACAAAGTCCATGGCACCGAGGTGGCGATCAAGGAAATCGATACTGGTCGATTAAACAAGAAATTGGAAGAGAGTCTTATGTCGGAAATTTATATTTTGCGGAATATTAATCACCCTAATATTATTCACTTATACGATATGATTCAGGTATTTAAAGCACTTATCTTTCTAGATATGTATGTATTGGTAAACTGAGAATAAAAGGAATGGAACTTTGAGTTATTCAATTTTATTTTGTTATTTTGACTTTCAATAAATGGAATAGTTCACCTCCTAGTTTATCATAATGTACCATCAATTACAGAAAGAAATATAAAAAGTTTAAGAAAAGTGTTATCTTTAAACTTAATTGTTGGTTAATTGGTTTTGAGGAAATGAAAATTAATCAAATCCATGTTGTGTGGTAATGGTGATCTAATGTAATAATACATTTGGTGATTGGAAAAGAGAAGGCGCGAGCATGAAATTTTATCTTATTATCCAATTTTTGATTTTAAAAAATGGAGAAGATCACATGATAGTCTAGCACTTTGATTAGCTACTCAAACAACTTTGTTTTTGGGTAGCTTGTATGCTGCAGTCATTTACCCGGCACTGTTTTTTTGTATGTGTGCAAATGTGTGTAGTCAAGTTGATTGGCTTATGTCTATGGAATTTTTACAATATGATAGTTACCTTGGCATTACACCTTTGCTTGTTTGTATATCTCTTGCTTCATTTGGATGGAAGTAATGCACTGTGATCCGCCCAGTTTATTTACTTTTTAATCTATTTGTTAGACTTTCGCATGAACCCATAGGACATCTCAAGTATTCTGTTCCTCTTTAGTGGGAATATTTACTTATGAACTAATCTACATGGCATTTAGGAACCTGGAAAGATACATCTTGTATTGGAGTACTGCAAAGGGGGCGATCTTTCCATGTTTATTCAAAAACATCAAGGAAGAATCCTAGAAGCCACTGCAAAAAACTTTATGCTGCAGCTTGGTATCCGTTAACCTTTCTATTCTGCTCGACCCTTAGTTTTCTCTCTTTCAATTAGCCATGTAGTGATTGTTTTTTTGTTTTTGTTTTTTTTTTAAATTTATACAGCTTCTGGTCTTAAAATCCTTCGTGACAATAATCTAATACATCGGGATCTGAAGCCGCAGGTTTGTTTCAATCTTCCTTTTGTTACATTTCACCAATTGAATTAATTTAGTTATTTTGGTGGGTTGATAACTTAATATTCCCTCTGTTCCAAAATTAAAGATAAATTTTGACTTTATAAAGTCAATTTATGAAATCCTAAAATTCAAATGATATGATTTTGTTTAAGTTTCATATGATAATTAGTAGTACTTTATATTTAGTTTGCAGTTGTTATAGTTGTTTTATTGTTTATATAAAACCTAATAATTTCTTATTGATTTTGAATTTTATGATTTCGCAAATGGACTCCAAAAAGTCAAAGTATAGAGTTTTCTTAAGACTTGCAAATTAGAAATCTCAACATAGCTATTTTGATGATTTGGCTATGTGGAAAATTGATATTTGTACAAACAACTTATGATTCCCACTTTGTAGGTTAACTAGCCATTGGATTTGATTTGATAGTTAATAAAAATGGAAAAGTTGTTGAATAGATTATGCAAAGAAAGTGCTTTAGGTCGTCAACAATTCTGATTTTGTATGTAAGTAACCATGTTTCTTCGTTGTGAAAGCTTAAACTTTTTGAGTTACTAATCAGGTTGTTCATGAACCTACTCACTTTGTTCGTCATCTAGCATATCTTGATGCTCATAAGTTTCATTCTTAATCATGTCTTAGTTGGAATTCTGGTTGTGATAAATCAGTTCTATTGCGTGATGGAAATTTAAAAGGATGAAAGGAAACTAGGAGTGCATCTTAGAAGAAAGTCAACAGTTTTTTGGTTAATTTGTTGTAATGGGATACACTTCTTCTAGGAATGGTTGTAATTTTACAATGAAAGAGGATTTGTTCGTAAAATTATCTTCTTAATGTGAATGGGTTCCTAAGAGAATTTGAAATTAATAAATTACATTTGTGATGTATCTTATTTTTGAAACAGAATCTCCTTCTATCCACAATTGATGACAACTCAGTTCTAAAGATAGCAGATTTTGGTTTTGCAAGGTATAATTATATAAGCATTGAATATTTCTCATAGCTTCCTGCATTTTAATGTAAATGTTTCTAAGAAGACGCATGTCTATGCGCCTGTATTTATGTATCTTGTTTGCTCTCTCCCTACCTCTCTCTCACTCTCTGTGTGTGATTGTGTCATGCTGAGTATTTTTATTTAACTACTTCCTCCTTTTACTCCTACCTGTCTGTCCTTTATACAGGTTTTCTTTGGTTGAGTGATCTTCAAGGTGTAATGTCTAAAACTAATCCTATCCATTAAATTCTTTGCTTTCTAAGTGCCAATTGTCATGACTTCTAACTTGGGCAAATTCGTATTTGATTTGTTCTGTTTCCATGATGCAGGATTTAGTGAATAAAGGATAAGGTTTAACTGGATATATAACCTAAATATATAACTAATGCAGTTGTTGTTTTCTGGTTAATCATTGTAATACTAGTCTACTTATTTAAATTTTAAACCATAGATTGGGTTTGGCATTCTTAACATTATAGGGCAGTTGCAATTTATACTGACATTTCTCTCTCCCCAAATTTCAATTTCAAGAGTCCAATATGTGTTTTAGAGCCTTCTCTCTTTTATTTTTTTCATTTTGCTACAGCTCTGTCTCTGTCTCTCTTCCTTCTTCTCTTGCTCAAGTAGGCTAATTACCATATGGCTTGAACTTTGATGATTAAACTTATCTTTCTTTAATAGATCCTTACAACCTAGAAACCTTGCTGAAACATTATGCGGTTCACCGCTCTACATGGCTCCAGAAATAATGCAACTGCAGAAGTATGATGCAAAGGTGACAGTTGCTTTCAAATAAGCAAGCACTCCTCCATTTTTTTTGTTTATTTTATAATCCCGAATAACCTTGAATTATAAACGCAGGCAGATCTCTGGAGTGTTGGTGCCATTCTATTTCAACTTGTAACTGGAAGAACCCCATTCACAGGAAACAATCAAATACAGGTTTACTCTATTTAGTATAACATCCAAAGTAGTTGTATGTAATGCCCGGTTTTCTATCATATTTAACCTGTGATATTTACTGTTTCTAGTCTATGTATGACTCTATAGCCTAGGTTGTGTTTGCCACTTTTTATTTATTGCTCACTTTGCCTAAATTTTTCCCCTATGTTTCATGCAGTTGCTCCAGAACATAGTGAAGTCAACTGAACTACGTTTTCCTTCAGATATGCAGGATTTGAGTTCTGACTGCATTGATTTGTGTCAAAAATTGCTGCGACGAAATCCAGGTATTCCATTAATTTATCTTGATATTGGCAGAGTTAAAGAACAGAGAGGATCACAAGTCATTAGAAAATTCAAAATACCTTACTTTTTGAGCATGAAGTCCTTTTTTTCCTCTTCTTGTAATTGCATGAAGTCAGATCTTACTTATGGTACTGGCTCATCTTTTCACCAGAAAGTGACCTTAAATGTGTATGAAGCATGTTATATGCCTATTAAGTAATATTAAAGAACATGGCGTGGTACATGAAAGAGATGGGGCTAGCTACCCAGGCCACTGGTGGTTTTCATTTCTTTGTATTCTATATAAGTCGAGCATAATATGTATAAGATTGCCCAAATATAAGCAAGGAGTTGTAGACTTCTGAATCATGTTATGGGAATCCCCCAGGTTTAGCATAGGGCCATATCTGGAGATGAATTGAATTATTATGTGTTTCCAACATTTTTTATTGTTACTTATATATGGAGTAGCCACAAGTTTCAAGCCAATCCAATGTTTAGCCACACAGTCTGTTTTAATCCTTTTATATGTGAATCAGTAGCTACAAGTTTCAACATAATATTTAGCAACCCAATCTGCTCTTAATGTTTCAGACTGCATTTATTTTTATAAAAAAAAATCTTTTCAGACTGGTATTTAGACCAGCTGTCCAGTAATTAATGAACTGGTGTAAGGTGTAAGTTACACTGTATTGCTCCTCGCCAATGGCGGATGCAGAAATTTTCTTTAGTGGGAGGCATCATACTTGGTAAAATTTAATTTTAAGAAAATAAATAATATTGAAATTATACAATATAGATATGCAGCAATCTTACTTGGTAAAATTGTTGAATGAATACTCTTATAAGATAATCCACAAGAAGCAATATAATGAAAATAAAAAGAAGTGCATATTTCTTGGAAGTATAAATACATGATGAACCTCAAATTATTATCTTGTCTTTGATTTTTTAAATCCATATGAATAGATGCAGCAGCTATTAAAGGGTGTAATTTGTGAAAAATAATCAAAATAGAGAAATTCAGCAAAATTTTAAATTCCAGGGTTCATCTGTAATTGAAAATATTAGAAATTCCCTCAAGAGTTATAATTACCCAACTTTATCTCTAAAAGTTTTAAAGATATTCCACTATGACCTTATCCTACAACACTTCTGAAAATTTCAGTAGGGTCTGTAGACCCAGTCGTCCCTTTTTGTGTTTGCACCTGGCTCCCTGGAATATATATATATATATATATAACTATCCAATTCCTTGTATCTACAGTGGAAAGATTGACATTTGAAGAGTTCTTTAACCACCCATTTCTTTCTCCGAAGCAACAAGATGAAACACCTAGGTAAACGAGGCGTCCAATATAAAATTTAACTGTATGTCTCTATATACATTTAATTCTTCTTGCTAAAATGTTGAAAATAACTTTGCGTGGTATGCAGAACTATGAGATCACTGAGAATAGATGGTTTTCCTATCTCTGAAAGCAATCCTGACAGGAGCACAGATGAAAGTTCTCAGGAAGATTGTCTACCTTTCACTCTAGATGATGATTCCAGTGGTCCTGACGGCAGTCCATCCCATGCTAGAAGGTCGCCATTAAGATCTACATATGGTTTTTCTCTAGAGACAAGAGCTGATAGGAGGGAAGTGTTTAATGCTTCAAACAACATGGATCCTTCTTCCAATATTAATAGTGTTAGACAGAAACCAGAGTTTGCAGGCTTTAGGTTTAGTAACCGTAGATCCTCGGAAGGAAATTTAAAAGAATCTCTACAATTGATGGACCATGGAACAGTAAATGTTGGGTCGAAAGGTACCTCATCTTACAGTGTTCTATACATAATTTTTTTATGTATTAAATGTCAGTCAGATGTTTATCTAAAGTATTCCTTGTTATTATCTTATTTGCGTACCCAACAGTTGTGGATTCATTGGAGTTAATTGATCAGGATTATGTTATTGTGTCTGGTCCCGCTGTGGATATGTCATCTTCTTCAACAAGTGGTTCTAAGCTTAGTCATTTACCATCTAAATTAGGGAGCCCCCCTCTAACATCTGGGAATAGTATTAACTCAACATCAAGTGCCCCAGTTCCAATCAAAAGTGCAGAAACCAGTAAAGAGGGTCGCCTTGGTAGCTTGGGAAGTCACTGCTCTGCTCCCTCTGGGACTTCCCTTGGATCCTTGGATATAGGGGATGCTTCAGAGCAGCCATCAACTGACTGCATGACAAGGATAAAGTCTTTGCAGCATTGTGCATCTACCATCACAGAATTAGTGAATGAGAAGGTAAGTCATTGCACTCTCACTTACGCGATAATGCTAGTTGCCTCAATATGTTGTAAACACTAGAAAGTGCACTCCATTGGAGTGACCATTGGGATGCAAAAGTCTCTCCCTTCCTTCCCTCTGCATGACAATCCCTGTCTTTACCCCCACCCTTCCATCTACGTTCACAGAAATCTACTATATTTGGTTCTTGGTGGAAATAGAACTATTCTAGCCCATTAAGGACTAGATGAAGTGTTACGTTTCGTGTACTTGCTTATCAATACTTTTCATCTTGCCAAGACCTTATCTAAAATTTTGCGGCTTTCTTCTGATATACGAAATACTTCAGTTGAATGGTCCAAACCACTGCCTTGCAAAACCATACTGAACACATGTGCAGTGGGATCTTCTTGCAGTAGCACCACTGAAACTCGATAACGCAATCAGACTGTTCCAGAAATAAAAAAAAAATCGGGTCCAAAATACCTCCTTATCTGATACTCAGTACTTGATCAAAGCATACTTAACTGACTTATGTTTGAGGATGTGAAAGTTTCTAAGATACCAGAAGAAGATGTCTCAGTCGGTCTGTGGGCAGATGAGGTTACTTAACTACAAGAAGAAGAAAAAAGGCTGTGTAGGTCTTGAGGTGCTATTCTGATCTGATTTAACCAAATGAAGGAATCTTTTGAGATCAACATATGTTTTTTATATATATAAATATTTTCTCAGGTAGTTTAATTAATTCCCGTGTTCGTCATTTTACCTAATTACGGACCTATTTCTGTGGGAGTCCTATTAACTACAAACTATAGGTCCCATGCATTTACACAGTATGCATCGATAACCCACTAGATTCTGCTTCTATCATACTTTATGGTAGCATATGTTTTCTCTGCTGACCTATCATTTATGAGTTCTATTCACATTGTATGCACCTTCCAATGGTTACCAATTGCATCTATGTTTTCTAAAGGTTGAGGCTGGAAAGCAACTAGAAGCATTCTCAATTCAGCTTGTGATTCTTGCAATATGGAAGCAAGCGCTGCATATTTGTCATACACAAGCTGCATCAGCTATTGAAGGAAGTCCAACCCAAGAAACCACAAGACCAAGAGAAATCACTAAAAAGGATCGTGCTAGTTCTGATATCCAAGAACGTCTTGATACTGCTAACTCTCAACGCCCGCAAGATGTTTGCTCTCAGATTGAAAGGGCATTTCTCCTTGAAGTTGGGAATGCTGAGGAACTTGCCAAGGTTATCGAGCCTGGTATGGTTTGAAAAGTACTTTACCAATTGATGTTGGAATGGTTGTCTGCTTATTCATTTTATTTTTGACAAGTGACAACACGATGCTAATATAAAGTGGCATTTGTAGTTGCAGGCTTTAGGCTTATACATTTCATCCCTACCAATTTTATAGCCATCAATAAAACTAACCTTCTCTGATTCTTTCATAAAGAAGTTCGTGATAAGTTTTCGGATGCCACAATGCGTAGAGTAATAAATATTGCTTCCTGTACATATAAATGCATATATTTATGTTCATAAGATCTTGCTCTCATGATTCAGTTCTGTAGTAATAGAGATATTGATATTAGTTCTGTTATGGCTTAGGAAATATGGAAATGCCAGATGCAATGGAAACAATTTATCAGTCTGCGCTTTCTTTGGGCAAACATGGGGCTGTAAGTATTTTAACTTTTTTTGGTTTAAAATCATGGCATATGTTCATTGATTACGGAGAATGTAGTGAAAAATATGCATTTCAATATTGTTCTAGACTATAAAATAGCAAAGCTGTAATCCTCTGGAATGGAAATATTTACATTTTCTCTTTTCTCCATTTATTTTCCTATTCCTTTTTCTGCATGTGTTGGAAGAGGGGTAAGGGGGGTGGTATGCCAGGTCTGATGCACTGAGCATTAGATTTTCTCTTTACGTTATGTATTTATTGGTATTTCATATGAAAATCTAACTAAACAGAGTTGAATTCCTTGCTATACAACTTGGGCCATGGTAAAACAGGAGAACTTGAGGAGAAAAATGTTTTTCTTATAGTCATCCTCCACTTTTGGCTAGTTTTCCTTTGACATGCTGTAGATGTTTTACGGAGTCTTTAATATTATTGTGATTCAAATATATACTTTTCATTCAAATTGCTGTCTGGTGAAACATAATTCAAATTGCCTCCATAAATTGGGGAGGGAAAAAGAAGAAAGATTGAAAGAAGGAAAAGAACAGGGAATAAAATAGGCAGCACTGCAGCAGAATTTATAGATTAATGAATCCAGAGCTAACTGCTTAACATTCACATGCATAATTATGCTTTCTGTTTGGCATTAGTTTTTTATGCATATTTTGGCAGGTTGAGGAGTGTTTGGGTGACATGGAAAATGCAGCAGCATCCTATTCAAAAGCAGTGAGCTTGTTAGTGTTCCTTCTTGTGGAAGGGCCCTCACTCATTATAAACCCTCCTTTCTCTCTCACAAACTCAGACCGGTATAGGTTGCGGAAATATATTGAAGTACTTAACAACAGGCAAAGCCATTCAAGATCTCAAAGGATGGCTCTTCTCAAGTGTGAGGATCAACATTGCCCACCTTGAATACAAAGGGAGCAGCTAGTGTCATTTTCTGATAACTTCCCATGTCTACTGTGTAAAATTCTTTGTCTGTACAAATATTCTTTGAGGGACTGTGGGCTGAGTACACCTGTATGTGGGATAGGCGATTGTTAATATTTTCTTTTCTGTAATCTAGGTAATGAAAAAGAATTAATACGTTTCACTATATTTCGTACTTTCATCATTAGTTTGGGTTGGAGGTTATTGGGATGTAACATTCTTGAAATTTCTATGTAGAATACTTGTATTGCTGGAAATGTGAAATTGATATTTTTACTGGATTTCAAATTATGAAGGTACATTGCACTTTTGATGCTGAAATTGTTCTACCAACTCTTATGGACATTGGAAGTGAAGTTTTTAGAATCGTCAAAATGGAAAAAATTTATAGTACTATTTTTTTTTCTTCTTTCATTGCAAACTATAGGAAAAAGTAAATTTTTTAAGTACTTTTGAATTCAAAATTGATATGAATTCACAATAATTATGAAAATCATTAATTCACAATATAAAAAAAAATTACCCGACAGAATGCACCATTAAACGTTTTTTGCTAGATAAAATGCACTTCAAAGTTTTTTCTGTTAAACACAATGTACCCTCAATTTTGCGTGTAAACTGTATTTTTTTAAACAAAAAAAAAAAATACACTTAAATACGTTTTAAATATTAAAGTGTAAACCTCAAAATTTTTACAACTTTAAAGTCGCATGTAATTTAGTCATTATTTATTAGAATACCTGTCAATTATGTAAATACAAAGAAAGACTGGATAGCAACTTGATATAATTAAAGCTTTTTGAGAAATGATAGCACCTTTAATTTTAGTGTACGTATTAGATCACCTGTCCCTGCAAAATAAGAATATAAGTATATACTTAACATCTTAATTTTTGGAAGTTCTCCAATTTGTTTTGTTTGATGAGAAACGTGAAAAGAAAAAGAAGAAAAAAATCTCTTGGGAACAAAATTATGCTTCCTATTCTCCTATGAAAATTTTCCTATTATTTTGTTTGATAAGAAATGTGAAACGAAAAAAGGAAAGGAAAAAATAAATTGGGAAATAAAATTATGTTTTCTATTCTCTCCTTGACAAAAAAAGTAAAGAAGATAAATATATAATGACGATTAAACCGTCGCTATAGATTCTACATGTAAATTTTATATGTGAAAATATCAAAATATCAAAATATCATAAAATTTCATGTAAAAATATCAGTTTCCTATACTTATTGAATCGATTGGGGCTTGAATCCGTAATTTTTGCTTTGACAAGACAGTGCTTTGACCAATTAAAAATTTGATTATTTTTTAGTATTTTTGAAGGACAATATGTTATTCCATGATCATGGTATATTGGCGAATTGTTGGGCCGAGCTAGATTTGCAACAACGTAGGTATAAGTATATGTTTTTTATCTTAATTTTTTGAAGTTAATTTGCAAAATTTTAAAAAATTAAAACTCATACAAATTATTTAATTTTGGAATACAATTGTAATTGTTTATACATTATTTAAAAAACACTATTGCTTTTGAATTATCTTCTATTCAAAACTTATATGAATAACATTAATTTTTAAAATTTTAATTTTATAGAGGGAAGCACTAATTTTTTACAAAATATTTTTAATAATTTTATAAGAACATACCAATTTTTATTTGTAAAAATTAACTTTTAAAAGTAAAAATAACAGCCGTCTTTTCTTCATGTAAAAAGAAGAACATGTGATTAGCTTTTGGGGAATGAGACTTTTTTTTTTATCGGACCCAAGGACTAAGGGGTATCAATAAGAGATTAGTTATTTTTAGCATTGAAAGTTTAGACACAATGAAAAAATTTATTTGTCTATAAATAACTTATTTTAAACACATCTATAATTTATAATATATAATATAATTAAAACTACAAATTTAATTTCACAATTTTTTTCCTCAACTTTTTACTTTCTATTCAAATTAGTATAAGTATTATATAAATTTGGAATAATTAAATACTTTTCAAATTTGTAAAGAATTCAAAAATAAAATAAAATCTAACCTATTAAGAAAAGAAAAATGTCTTTTATTTTTATATCACTAGTAGAAAAAAGAATATTTTAACATAAATTTTATTTTTATATCTAACAGCTTTTCTATCACAATTTTATATAAGATAATATATTTTAACAAATTTTATGTAGGATAATTTTATTAAGATATTAAAAATCTCTTAACAAATCATGTGATTTGATTATATTAGTATTAGACGTTATTTTTATTATTAAATTAATATTCTAAATAAATTAAAATTATTAAAATTAAAATTTTATCAAATTACATGATTAATTATATTAATAATAAATCTAAATTATAGTAATAACTGTAAATTAGTTTAAAATTTATAGTGAATTCATTAATAACTAATTGTTATAACTAAATTAAATTTATTAAATCTTTAGCTTCATAATTCTCTTTGAATTATAATTTCAGTGAATTCATCTAATCTATATAAAATTAAAGTAATTACTTTTTCATAATCATAAGTATACAAATTTATATTCTATTCAAAATATTTAGCTTCATAACTAATAGAAGAAACCTATAATATATAATTCAATAATTTATTAATTAGATAAATATTTAATAACTATCATGATCTTCTCAAAACTTTATTTAAATATTTTTCCTATATTTAATTAATTATCATAACAAATTATTATCCATATATCATAATAAAATCATTATCCACAGTATCCGTACTTCACACGAAATTGATGAATTTATGTTATTTAAGTCACAAATATAACATTTTGAGCTAAAAATTAACGTACTAAAAGAGTATGGTGCATATACACAGGTAATGTAACATTTAAGCTTTAGGTTGAATTAAGAGAATTTATTTTATTTTATTTTTTATACGAAGTGTGTTTTTTTCTTTAGGTAAAATTTGTTTATAAATTTAACTCTTTCCCTACTTGATTAATCTTTAAAATAAAAATAATATATTTAATTATAAAATTATATTGTATTCTAAATAACACTACAAAATACAAATATATTCTAATAGAATTAGAAAGCCGAATAGATTCTAGGGGCAATGATAAAAGTGTCCCGTCAAGTATGGACTTATTTCAATTTGTCCTTACTTGTTTGAGAATATTCAATCAACACTTCTAAGTTTTTAAAAAAGGTTAAATATACTTTAGTTATACCAAGTTTCGCCATATTCATAATTCGGCCCCCAAACTAATTAGACTTGCACATCCATTACATCAAATACCTAATTCACATAATGTAGCCCCCAAAGTTGGCCAAAAAACCCGACCAGAATGACAATTTGCTCGAACCCTAATAGGTTTATATGGTTTGACTGTATTTATGGGCCGAATTGTGAGGAAAATGGAATTTGGTGTAAAGGATATGCAGGATAAACTTATTTTCAAATGAAAATTTGAAATAAATAATTTAGCAAAAAAAAAAAATTGAAATAAATTTATTTTCAAATGCAAAATTAAAATAAATTTATTTCAAATATAAAATAAATAATACATTATAGTTAATATTTGAATATTAAAAGCAACCTATTATAGTAAAATATAAGAACACATCTTGCATAGAATATAAAACGTGAATTTATTTAGTAGAATAAAAAATAAAAATTATACCAAATAATGTTTAAAAAAAAAAAAGCCAAACAACATTGTATATCTATCAAAATAAATAATCACATTTAAATTTTAAACTTTTATATATTAAAAAGAATATATAACAAAAGTTGTATTATTTAAATTATAATTTACAAAACAAAGAAAAAAATTAACATAACATACAAAATAATTAACTTAGATGCAAAATTGAAATAAACTTATTTTCAAATGAAAAATTGAAATAAATTTATTTTCAAATGCAAAATAAATAATACTTTATAGTTAATATCTAAATATTAAAAGCAACCAATTATATTAAAACATAAGAACACATCATGTTTAGAATAAAAACGTGAACTTATTTAGTATAACAATTATTTTTTAAGAAAATAAAAATTATACCAAATAATGTTTTACAAAAAATAAAAAAATAACAAAGCTAATTAATACCGTATATGTATCAAAATAAATTATAACATTTAAATTTTAAACTTTTATAAATTAAAAATAATATATAACAAATGGTATATTTATTTTTATTTTCAAATAAAAAATTGAAATAAATTTATTTTTAAATACAAAATAAATAATATATTATAGTTAATATCTGAATATTAAAAGCAACCTATTATATTAAAACATAAGAAAACATCCTACATAGAATAGAAGACGTTAATTTATTTAGTATAACTGAAAATAAAAATTACACCAAATAATGTTTAACAAAAAAATAAAAATTAAAATACTAATTAATACCGTATATGTATCAAAATAAATTATCACATTTAAATTTTAAACTTTTATAAATTTAAAAGAATATATAACAAATGGTGTATTTATTTATATTATAATTTAGAAAACAAGTTGAATATATTTAGTATAATAAAAAAATTAACATTATTTATTCTATGTTCTTTATTTAAATAATTATTTAAATATAGATTATGTGACGACCCCAAATCCGGGTTCCTTTAACCCTAGACTTGGTACCTCACGATACATCATCATCATACATGTTCTATAACTAATGCGGAATATATAAACATAAATTGTTTATTCTACAACATTTCCCAAGGTTTCTAACCTTAACTTACATATATACCTTTAGATTCATAAAAAGGTTTACAAAATTACTTACGTCATATAACAATTTAGTTATAATGCATAACACTATACTCTTGTCTTTTGCTTCTGTCTCCGTCTCTCCTCGGACATTCGTATTATTCTGAAATTTGTTATCATGATATAGCAAGAGTGAGCAACGACTTTGCTCAGCAAGTTTAAATACAATAACGATATATCATGATTGAAAGAAAGAATAAGCTTTTGAATTTTCAACAATATAATAATTGTGAAAGAGTACGAATTATAATTTCAATAATTGAATGACTGAATCAAGTAATGTTGAGTGTCAATAATGACCATGAACAAATTTAACTGAACCTATGGTAATGAAGGTGATCAGCCTTTCATACCTGATGAACACATGCAACAAGCACTAAGTGCGAATCAACAATTTAACGATGTGGAATAATTATACAGAATTAAACCATAGCATGCTTGAAACATAATAACTTGAGTTTGAGTTAGGAACTTGAACAATAAAATAATATATCCTGCTCGAATATAAATTGAGTAGGGTTTAGGAAACTTGCACAAAGTAAAGTTTGAAGATAGGAAACTTGCCTGTCTGCTCAGCTACAATTAATGTCTAGCTTTAACTAACTGGCTTTGAAAGACCTAACATTAATAAAGTTGGTCTAATAATTAGTACAGCGTATTTGTACAACTATACGCTCACTAAGGAACTTATTTACCACACATAAGTACTAACACATAATTTACATCAGTCAAAATGATATTATTAACCTTATAGACCTTCAATCAAATTAGGTTAATAATTTAATAAGTTAGAAAATATTTTTTCTCAAGTGTTAAACACTTATTAAACTATTAAACAATTTATTATAATTGTTTAAACAAAAGAGTTAAAGACATTTTCTTTATTTCATTTAATTACTATTTAATATTAATTAAATAGTAAGTAATTAAATACCTTCAGTTATTATTTAATAATAACTTACTAGATTTATTTATTATTTAAAGTTAATCAAATAATAAATAATTATATTATATTAAAAATAATCAAATATCTTTAGTTATTATTTAATAATAAATAATAACTAACTAACTAGATTCATTTATTATTTAAAGTTAATTAAATAATAAATAATAAACTTATACAGTACATACTCAAATATCATTAGTTATTACATAATAACTAACTGAATTTATTTATTATTTAAAGTTAATCAAATAATAAATAATTAAATACTCAATCTTAGTTGTCTTTAATTATTATTTAATAGTAATTAAATAATAATTAATTATTTTATCATCCTTGTTTATTATTTAATATTAATTAAATAATAATTAATTTAATCATAATTTCAGAAGCTATAATATTAAACTAACTAGATTAATATTTAAAATATTTAAATATTAATCCTAAATATTTATTATATTTGAAAAATATAATATTAAACTAACTAGATTAATATTTACAACATTTAAATATTAATCCTAAATACTTATTATATTTGAAAAATATAATATTAAATACCTAAATATCATTTTTGTATTATTATTATTTTTGTTATAATTTTTAAATTAATTTTTAAATATTTTAAATTAATTAAAATTATCCAGAATGACAATTCTGTAAATAAGTCGAAATACGAACGGAGGGGCAATTTCGTAATTACGCGGAAAAAGACCGGAGGGGCAGTATCGTAATTTCCGGAAAAATCTGTTCGCGCGCATTGCGCGCGCTGCATTTCTGCGGTACCAAAACGGTGCCGTTTCAGGACACCGTCTGTTGGCTTCCGCGCATATCGCGCGGGGACTGAATTTTGTACCCAAAACGACGTCGTTTTTCATCTCCGCGTCCGGCAGTGAATAGTACCCCGCGCATTGCGCGGCCGGCGTTTTTTCCTTCTTTAGCAGATTGTGAACAGTGACTTTTATACATCACTTTAATAAAAATTATACATTCAAGTAAGCTTTAAAAATCCAAAAAAATTACCAATCACTTAATATCAATTTATAACATGAAAATTTAATTTTTTCATGATTTAATATTAAAAATTTTTATAAAAATTTTTACATCACATAAACTACCACAATTCATAACTTTTTGTGTATAACTCCATTTTGAGTGATTCAAACTTTGTTTTTCTCATGATTTAATGTTCTATAATATTATAACATTAAATCTAAATTTTATAAAAATTAATTTCTTGTCATTACTTTGAGATTTGATTTAACACCACCAAACACATGTTTTTAGCATATAAATTATACCAAAACACAAACCAAATATATTAAACTCAAGCATGACATAAATATTATTACCACACATTAATAACTATATTAACATATTTATACCAACATGATAATTTATTTAATTTAAAAACAAAACTATATTTAAAATAACCATTACCTCATTTTAGTGGTTATCTTCATTTTCTTCCAAACTAGGTTGTGAAAGAAGATCTCATGATCCAAGAACTCCTTCTCCTTCTTTATCCTTGCTCTCAAATATTTTCTCTCACAAACTATTTCTCTCAACTCTCTCTAACTTGAAAAGTGGAAGAAGAAAAAAAATGACTAGCCTACACTAATAAATTGCAAGTATACTTACAATTTACATAGATATAAAATCTATATCTATCAAACTTCCATCATGAGAGTAGTTGGAGACTTGTGCAAGAATTTTAGCTAATGACAAAGTGGGTGAAAAGAAGAATGGTGCTCATGTCCTTTGAAAATAAAACAAGCAAACAATTATTAAATAAATGAAAAATGAAATAAAAAAATATCATTTCACTCACTTTATCTCCTTGTTGCCGGCAATCACCAACATCTTGTCCCAAAAATCTTGTCCCAAGTCACTTTTTAATAATTAATAGTTTTATAAAGTATTTTTCAAGTGGGCCAAGCTTTGGGCTTTATTTAAAAATACCAATTGGGCTCTAATTAAATTGTTTGGGCTACTAAATTGTCAAGTCCATTTAATTTATCATTGGGCTATTTAATTATAACCCAAATGATTAATTATTAATTTTGTTACACATTAATTATCCAATTCATAATTAAATAATAATTGAATTGATTAATTAATTAAATACTCTAACCCATTAATATTAAATTACTAAATGGACTAATAATATTATTAATAATATTTTACATTATTTACATTAATTAATTATCATATTAATTAATTTATAAAATTTAATTCACTCATTATATTCAATTTCATTGAATATTTAATTAATGACAACTTATCAATTATTTTGATATTAAAACTTTAGAGTGTGTTCGCTAATAATAATATATATAAACTATATATATTATTTATACACATTACTTTACCTCAAAACAATTTCACAATAAATTATGAAATTAAAATAAATACAATATATAATTTAATATATATTATTTAGGCCATAAATTAAATTATTTAATACATTTACATTAAATAATTCATTTCTCATCAATTATGGAAATAAATCCATTTACCCGAAAATACATTAAAATAATAATATATTTACTCAATTTCTTATTTAAATAATTTATTAAATTATTTAATTAATATTACACAAATAATTGTATAATTAAATTTCTCACTCTCATAAATCATTTACAATGATTTATTTAATTATAGAATATATTCATTTAATATATTCAATTACTATTTAAAATTACTTAATTAATTTAATCCCTTTATATATATTTACATATATATGAAATTAAATGTTGTACATATATACAATTATTAATCTCCCTTAATTAATTCAACTACTTTATATAATTTATAATTATATAATTTACATAATTATTCCTCACAAATAATTTATCAACAATTTGCATAATTGTTGATTAATGAATATAATTAATTCCACAATAAACCTTTTAATTCAATTCGGATTAATTTAATATTAATCTATCTAATTATCACAATTTAATTAACCATTAAATTATGTTACTAAATATGCACGCATATATATATTCATATAAATACATATTTAATTTACACGCAACCACGTCGCATAATTACATAACTCCACTAATTAATTCTCTTAATTTAATTAAACTTGTTGTTAGTCAAGTTTATTGAATTATCACTTTACTTGCTAACTTATCAAAAATTTTGATAACACTATATATAAGTTAGTCCGTTAAATTTAATTTGGACCTCTATTTATCTATTACTACTAGGTTATCAAACTCCAACCTTTATTAAATATTAAATATTTTATTTCTAATTCATTTAAATATCTGGGATATTACATTCACCCCTTCTTCTAAAAATTTCGTCCCCGAAATTATCTCATACACATTTCTACAACTTTTCATCTCTGAGTATAACTCTTTACTCATCAAATTCTATGACCACCCTTTTCTAGGAAGTTTATACTTCTAAACTCATAATTCCAGAACAATGGAATATCTTGCAGAAGAATAAATTGAAAATCAATATCTTACAGAAGAATAAATTGAAAATCAAAATATTCATTAAAACTTTCATACTATGCTGAGGGGTCATCAAGACTGTGAACATGGAATTAACTGAATTCCGAATAAATAGTATTTATCCCTGTAAATACTTACAAACAGAGTGTTTATCAATCACAAGGACTGGAAACATTCCATAGGTGTACGCTAGGTGATCAGCCTATCGTACCACACGTCGTGCAGAACGTTTGAGTTGGGCGCCAGTCGGAGCTATATGCCGACCAAATACATCTGCTTTAGCTGACAGAATATATTTGTTTTTGCACTTGTTCACCTCAGACTTACTACAAAATTCCGTTCCAAAATAATTTGGATTGGATAATAAACTTGAGTCAATTCTGACTAAAAGTGTCCAGTCAAAATAAATGACAAAGACTCTCATCATTGAACTGTTCGTATATTACGAACTAAAAATCATTTTAGATTAGTTAAAATAACTGTAATTCATTTTTAGGACTTCATGATACCGCACCGTTGCAACAGTGCGTTGAGGATTCCGTCTTTTTCATCTCTGCACCATGGCTTTAATGGCGTGGATGATTTTATAAATACATTTTGATATTTTTAAATCAATTTGTCTAGCCGAAACAATTAGCATAGACTCTTTTTTACACGTTTCAAAATACTGAAAATCATTTTATGACTTTGTCATATTACATCGTACCATATTGGGCTTTAAACATCCACACTCGGTCACTCTGCATTGATGACTCCATCACTTATCATCTCTGCACTAAATGCATTAATGATTTCAAAAATACATTTGTCTTTTCAAAAGCACAAAAGTGCGAATTTAGCACGATTTTAAGAATTTCAAAATCTAGCATAGCTAGAAGATTTGGAATACCCTAAAACCTCAAAACACCTCAAATTTTTCCTCCACATTCTTTTCCAGCTTAATAACTATATCTATTATAGCCTTAACCTGACTACTTAAATATATCCATACTCACTGTTCATCAAACTTACCACGTATTTGGGCTCAGGAACTTACCACAATCATATGGTTTGAGGAACTTGTCCTAGTCAGGCCAAATTCGCCCATTCGCTGAGGGGTTCCACCACATAACTATGAGTCACGAACTTTCCATGCGTGTCGGTTCTCAGAACACGAACTTAACTTAACATCCTCTACCTATTCGTTATACATGAGAAAAGAATCACCTTCTCAACATTCATATAACAAATAGCGCGACACCAGGTTTCAATCGATTATCACTATAGGAAGCTAAGTGGTCATCAAACCAAACACAATCTCCTGCCCATAAAAGAAATTGGTCAACTTGGCCACTAATCAATATAGAAAGTTAAGCGGTCGTTAAACCAAGAACAAATATATCAGTTTCCCAACTGTTCAACACTGTAAGGAACACCTGCCATCAGTGCATACGCTTATCCTACGATACACACTGATCGTGCCAAGTTTCGCAGCAGCATCTCCCAAATTGGTTCGCTGACATATCATAGCCCCCGCCCATACAAGGGTTCGTTCAACTCAACCACTATATTAATATAGGAAGCTAAGCGGTTCTAAAACCAAGCACAAATCCCCTGCCCATACAAAGAAATTGTACAACTCAACCACTAATATGAGTCCTCAATTAAAAACCTACAAACCTCTAACTTCTCTTAACTTGATATGAATTTTGTCAATTCATGCCTTATCACACTCAACACTTCAAGAGTCCACTTGTTACTATTTCAGTATCTTCATTGTTATAGCACCATGCTATCAACACAACCTCTTAATCATTTAACAGACCATTTGTCATTCCATGATTTTACTATGATCATCGTGATCTTATAATACAATTGATTTCACTGTACTATTTTTTCTTTATTCTAGGATCGTCTATCATCTTATCATTCATCTCTGATCATTTTACTGTACGATCCTTCTCTTTTTAAATTCTTGAATCAAGTGTTCCCTGATTCTTATTCCATTTATTTGGATTACACTCATTGAAGATCCTTCTTTGAATCTTTTCATATATCTATGTATTTATATAGATTTATTTCCTCATTTATGAACTGTATATGTTCATTTCTAAACTCTATCTGAGTTTATCCTTTCACTGTCTTCATTATCTTTCCATGATTATAGCCTAAGGTACTGCTACCTAAGAACTATAACCTATCAGCTCTGATACCAACCTGTGACGACCCCAAATCCGGGTTCCTTTAACCCTAGACTTGGTACCTCACGATACATCATCATCATACATGTTCTATAACTAATGCGGAATATATAAACATAAATTGTTTATTCTACAACATTTCCCAAGGTTTCTAACCTTAACTTACATATATACCTTTAGATTCATAAAAAGGTTTACAAAATTACTTACGTCATATAACAATTTAGTTATAATGCATAACACTATACTCTTGTCTTTTGCTTCTGTCTCCGTCTCTCCTCGGACATTCGTATTATTCTGAAATTTGTTATCATGATATAGCAAGAGTGAGCAACGACTTTGCTCAGCAAGTTTAAATACAATAACGATATATCATGATTGAAAGAAAGAATAAGCTTTTGAATTTTCAACAATATAATAATTGTGAAAGAGTACGAATTATAATTTCAATAATTGAATGACTGAATCAAGTAATGTTGAGTGTCAATAATGACCATGAACAAATTTAACTGAACCTATGGTAATGAAGGTGATCAGCCTTTCATACCTGATGAACACATGCAACAAGCACTAAGTGCGAATCAACAATTTAACGATGTGGAATAATTATACAGAATTAAACCATAGCATGCTTGAAACATAATAACTTGAGTTTGAGTTAGGAACTTGAACAATAAAATAATATATCCTGCTCGAATATAAATTGAGTAGGGTTTAGGAAACTTGCACAAAGTAAAGTTTGAAGATAGGAAACTTGCCTGTCTGCTCAGCTACAATTAATGTCTAGCTTTAACTAACTGGCTTTGAAAGACCTAACATTAATAAAGTTGGTCTAATAATTAGTACAGCGTATTTGTACAACTATACGCTCACTAAGGAACTTATTTACCACACATAAGTACTAACACATAATTTACATCAGTCAAAATGATATTATTAACCTTATAGACCTTCAATCAAATTAGGTTAATAATTTAATAAGTTAGAAAATAATTTTTCTCAAGTGTTAAACACTTATTAAACTATTAAACAATTTATTATAATTGTTTAAACAAAAGAGTTAAAGACATTTTCTTTATTTCATTTAATTACTATTTAATATTAATTAAATAGTAAGTAATTAAATACCTTCAGTTATTATTTAATAATAACTTACTAGATTTATTTATTATTTAAAGTTAATCAAATAATAAATAATTATATTATATTAAAAATAATCAAATATCTTTAGTTATTATTTAATAATAAATAATAACTAACTAACTAGATTCATTTATTATTTAAAGTTAATTAAATAATAAATAATAAACTTATACAGTACATACTCAAATATCATTAGTTATTACATAATAACTAACTGAATTTATTTATTATTTAAAGTTAATCAAATAATAAATAATTAAATACTCAATCTTAGTTGTCTTTAATTATTATTTAATAGTAATTAAATAGTAATTAATTATTTTATCATCCTTGTTTATTATTTAATATTAATTAAATAATAATTAATTTAATCATAATTTCAGAAGCTATAATATTAAACTAACTAGATTAATATTTAAAATATTTAAATATTAATCCTAAATATTTATTATATTTGAAAAATATAATATTAAACTAACTAGATTAATATTTACAACATTTAAATATTAATCCTAAATACTTATTATATTTGAAAAATATAATATTAAATACCTAAATATCATTTTTGTATTATTATTATTTTTGTTATAATTTTTAAATTAATTTTTAAACATTTTAAATTAATTAAAATTATCCAGAATGGCAATTCTGTAAATAAGTCGAAATACGAACGGAGGGGCAATTTCGTAATTACGCGGAAAAAGACCGGAGGGGCAGTATCGTAATTTCCGGAAAAATCTGTTCGCGCGCATTGCGCGCGCTGCATTTCTGCGGTACCAAAACGGTGCCGTTTCAGGACACCGTCTGTTGGCTTCCGCGCATATCGCGCGGGGACTGAATTTTGTACCCAAAACGACGTCGTTTTTCATCTCCGCGTCCGGCAGTGAATAGTACCCCGCGCATTGCGCGGCCGGCGTTTTTTCCTTCTTTAGCAGATTGTGAACAGTGACTTTTATACATCACTTTAATAAAAATTATACATTCAAGTAAGCTTTAAAAATCCAAAAAAATTACCAATCACTTAATATCAATTTATAACATGAAAATTTAATTTTTTCATGATTTAATATTAAAAATTTTTATAAAAATTTTTACATCACATAAACTACCACAATTCATAACTTTTTGTGTATAACTCCATTTTGAGTGATTCAAACTTTGTTTTTCTCATGATTTAATGTTCTATAATATTATAACATTAAATCTAAATTTTATAAAAATTAATTTCTTGTCATTACTTTGAGATTTGATTTAACACCACCAAACACATGTTTTTAGCATATAAATTATACCAAAACACAAACCAAATATATTAAACTCAAGCATGACATAAATATTATTACCACACATTAATAACTATATTAACATATTTATACCAACATGATAATTTATTTAATTTAAAAACAAAACTATATTTAAAATAACCATTACCTCATTTTAGTGGTTATCTTCATTTTCTTCCAAACTAGGTTGTGAAAGAAGATCTCATGATCCAAGAACTCCTTCTCCTTCTTTATCCTTGCTCTCAAATATTTTCTCTCACAAACTATTTCTCTCAACTCTCTCTAACTTGAAAAGTGGAAGAAGAAAAAAAATGACTAGCCTACACTAATAAATTGCAAGTATACTTACAATTTACATAGATATAAAATCTATATCTATCAAACTTCCATCATGAGAGTAGTTGGAGACTTGTGCAAGAATTTTAGCTAATGACAAAGTGGGTGAAAAGAAGAATGGTGCTCATGTCCTTTGAAAATAAAACAAGCAAACAATTATTAAATAAATGAAAAATGAAATAAAAAAATATCATTTCACTCACTTTATCTCCTTGTTGCCGGCAATCACCAACATCTTGTCCCAAAAATCTTGTCCCAAGTCACTTTTTAATAATTAATAGTTTTATAAAGTATTTTTCAAGTGGGCCAAGCTTTGGGCTTTATTTAAAAATACCAATTGGGCTCTAATTAAATTGTTTGGGCTACTAAATTGTCAAGTCCATTTAATTTATCATTGGGCTATTTAATTATAACCCAAATGATTAATTATTAATTTTGTTACACATTAATTATCCAATTCATAATTAAATAATAATTGAATTGATTAATTAATTAAATACTCTAACCCATTAATATTAAATTACTAAATGGACTAATAATATTATTAATAATATTTTACATTATTTACATTAATTAATTATCATATTAATTAATTTATAAAATTTAATTCACTCATTATATTCAATTTCATTGAATATTTAATTAATGACAACTTATCAATTATTTTGATATTAAAACTTTAGAGTGTGTTCGCTAATAATAATATATATAAACTATATATATTATTTATACACATTACTTTACCTCAAAACAATTTCACAATAAATTATGAAATTAAAATAAATACAATATATAATTTAATATATATTATTTAGGCCATAAATTAAATTATTTAATACATTTACATTAAATAATTCATTTCTCATCAATTATGGAAATAAATCCATTTACCCGAAAATACATTAAAATAATAATATATTTACTCAATTTCTTATTTAAATAATTTATTAAATTATTTAATTAATATTACACAAATAATTGTATAATTAAATTTCTCACTCTCATAAATCATTTACAATGATTTATTTAATTATAGAATATATTCATTTAATATATTCAATTACTATTTAAAATTACTTAATTAATTTAATCCCTTTATATATATGTACATATATATGAAATTAAATGTTGTACATATATACAATTATTAATCTCCCTTAATTAATTCAACTACTTTATATAATTTATAATTATATAATTTACATAATTATTCCTCACAAATAATTTATCAACAATTTGCATAATTGTTGATTAATGAATATAATTAATTCCACAATAAACCTTTTAATTCAATTCGGATTAATTTAATATTAATCTATCTAATTATCACAATTTAATTAACCATTAAATTATGTTACTAAATATGCACGCATATATATATTCATATAAATACATATTTAATTTACACGCAACCACGTCGCATAATTACATAACTCCACTAATTAATTCTCTTAATTTAATTAAACTTGTTGTTAGTCAAGTTTATTGAATTATCACTTTACTTGCTAACTTATCAAAAATTTTGATAACACTATATATAAGTTAGTCCGTTAAATTTAATTTGGACCTCTATTTATCTATTACTACTAGGTTATCAAACTCCAACCTTTATTAAATATTAAATATTTTATTTCTAATTCATTTAAATATCTGGGATATTACAGATTAAATAAATAAATAATCACTACTATTATTTGATTTTATTAACAAAAAAAATAAGTTTAATAATTTTATTTTAAAATTAAATTTAGGGTTTTGTGAATTTTTTTTTTGGTTAAATACACTTTAGTTACACCAAATTTTATTTTTTCTCATAATTCGGGCCCCAAACTGAAGTTAAATCGTATTTTAATAAGGTTAAACCGTATAAAAATACTTACCTTACTGGAAAATTAGGTATTCCGGCCAATTTTGGTCGAAAATTAATTTTGGGGGCCAAATTATGTAAAATTAGGTAGTTGATATAACAGATGTGTAAGCCTAATTAGGTTTTGGGGGGGGCAACGAATTGTGAGTAGGGCATTGTGACGACCCCAAATCCGGGTTCCATAACCTCGAGTTTGGTTCTCACTATTCAACACATTACTAACAATTAAATACATACATTGCATTTAAATATCGCGGAATAATACATATTGGTTCCCTTCAAAAGGTTACAATACCAGGGTCTATCAACCTTAACATAAAAACAGTTCCTATCATAAGGAATTACAAAAGGTTTAACAACCGTAAATACATAAATAAAGATCTAACTAGCATGCATAAGCTACTTAAGCTTTGGCCTTTCCTTTTCCCTTATCCTTCCTGGAGCAATCAGGATTATCTGAAAAATGGTTCATGATATAGCAAGAATGAGCAACTAGTTTGCTCAGCAAGTTTAAAACAATCATATAGATTTAATATATCATGAATGAATGGGAAATATCAACAATGATTCAACAATAGATATAACAATTGTGAATGAAACAGGATTCAAATTTTAATAAACAGAATATTTGAATCTTAAAATGCTGAGTGGTCTCTAAGGACCCTGAACTAACTAGGGTATAATAGAGTTTCCTCTGACCCTTTGAGTTGTTTGGTTTTCAAGGGGATCAGCCTATTCAACCCGCTGTATATGCATTACATTTAGTCACTGGCGCCCAAAGTCGGTTTCCCGACACAAAATCCCCTAATTTAGGGTTGTTCAATTCTCAGACTTAATATAAGAAATCCGCACCCAACAATGGTTTGGATAAGCTTTTAAAAGTATTCAAGTTATTGAATTTAGAAACGTAATGTCTAGCTGAATTATTAGCTTAAGACATTTTTAATACAGTTCATGAATCAAGAACTAATAAGCTTCAAATGCACTAAGTGCGATTTATAAACAATATGGATGTGGAATAATTTTAAATAATTAAACCACTTCAAGCTTTAACAATAAATACAAGTATGGAAACTTGTTCAACGATAATAATTGAGTAGGGTTAGAGAACTTGCCTGTTTGCTCAGCTACAATAATTGTCTAGCTTTAACTAACTTGCTTTGAAAGACCTAACATTAATAAAGTCGGTCTAATAATTAGTACGACGTATTTGCATAATTATACGCTTAATAACGAACTTATTTACCACATAAGTACTAACACATAAATTACATTAGTCAAAACAATATTATTAACCTTATAGACACTTAATCATTTTAGGTTAATAATTTAATAAGTTAGAAAATATTTTTCTTAAGTGTTGGACACTTATTAAACCCTTAAACAACTTATTATAATTGTTTAGTTCAATTCAATTTATTTTATTAACTCAATCTCTTTTTAATTACTATTTAATATTGATTAAATAGAAATTAATTAATTAACTCTAGTTATTATAAATAATAACTAATTGTACTTACTTATTATTTAATTATAATTAAATAATAAATAATTATTAACTTAGTTTAAACCTTCTTTAATTTAATGTTAATCAACCAATAATTAACCAAGTAATTAACCTTACTTATTATTTAATTAAGGAAATTAAATAATAGTTTACTAATCTTAATCCTCTTTAATTATTATTTAATGTCAATTAAATAATAATTAATTATTTAATTAATTTTAATTATTATTTAAGGTTAAATAATAATCAAATCATTCTTATTTATTATTTAAATTAAATAATAAATTATTACTCTAATAACTTAATTTCCATTAATCGTTATTTAATGTTAATTAAATAATAATTAATTACTTAATTATCTTTATTTATTATTTAATAATATTTAAATAATAAATAATTAATTTATAAATTTTATCTCTCTTTAAATATTATTTAATAGGCATTAAATAATAATTGCTAATTTATCATCTTTATTTATTATTAACATTTAAAATAATAAATAAATAATAAATTTATTTAACCTAACCATGGTTTAGCTAACTAGATTAATATTTAAAATATTTAAATATTAAACTTTATGAAAAATATCCTCCCCAATATTATTTTTGTATTATTATTATTTTTGTTATAATTTTAAATAAATTTTCAAATATTTAAATTAATTAAAATTAACCCGAATGGCATTTTCGTAAATAAGTTGAAAAACCGGACCGAGGGCAGAATGGTAATTCTGCCAAGAAAAACACGGAGGGGCAAACTTGTAATTTCGCCGAAAAACTAAATACCGCGCATTGCGCGCGTTACAGATTTTCTCGGCCCAAAACGACGCCGTTTTTGAGAAACCGGAAACGGCTTCCGCGCGTACGCGCGGAGTGAATTTCCCGCAGAAGCCAAACGACGTCGTTTGGCTCCGCGTTTTTTCCCAGCAAAAGCTTCCGCGCATTGCGCGGACTGTTCCTAATTTTTTTTTCCTTCTTGCAGACAGTGAACAGTACTCCGGCATACACATTTTAAATAAAAATATACCTTCAATAAATCTTTAACTCTTCAATAAAAATCCAAAAAAATTACCAATCACCTTATATTAATTTATAACATAAAAAAATAATTTTTCATGATTTAATATCAATATTTTTTTATAAAAATTTTTACATCACATAAACTACCATAAATCATATCTTTTTGTGTATAACTCCATTTTAAGTGATTCAAACTTTGTTTTTCTCATGATTTAATGTTCTATAATATTAGAACATCAAACCTAAGCTTTACAAAAATATTTTTGGTAATATATTTCAAAACTTGTTTACACACTACTAAATACATATTTTAGCATATAAAATTTACCAAAATACAAACCAAACATATTAAACTCAAGCATGGCATAAATATTATCACTACACATTAATAATCATATTAACATGTTTATACTAACATGATGATTTATTTAATTTAAAAACAAAACTTAGATTTAGAATAACCATTACCTTGATTTAATGGCTATCTTCCTTTTTCTTCCAAAGTAGGTTGTGAATGAAGATGACATACACCAAGAACTCCTTCTCCTCTCTTAGTATTTTGCTCTCACTATTTTCTCACTCTCAAATGCTCTCTAGCTCTCTCTTTAGCTTGAAAAATAATGAAGTATACAAGTCTTACAAATGCAAGTATACTCCTACAAAATATTAGATACACACATTGTATCTATTAATCTAGACCATCATGCATCTATATTGGATACTTACACAAGAAAACTAACCCATACTAAGTTGGTGAGGATTTTGTGGGAAAAGACTTTCCCAAAAATCAAAACAAGCAACCTTTAATTAAATAAATGGAAAATAAAATAAAATATCAAAAAATCAATTTTTTTCTCTCTCCTCCATGCCATGGTCGGCTGGTCTCCCTTCTTTTGTCCCAAATTAAGTGTCACTTTTTACTTTTTAAACAATTAATAGTTAATTTAAGTATTTTCCAAGTGGGCCAATCATTGGGCTTTAATTTAAAATACCAATTGGGCTTCTATTAAATTGTTTGGGCTACTAAATTGTCAAATTTTATTATTCCTCACTTGGGCTACTAATTGACCCATGTTGGGCTAATTTAATAATTTACACATTAATTATTCAATCCATGTTAAATAAATAATTAGATTGAATAAATAATTAAATATTTTAACCCATAAGTATTAAATTACCAAATGGACTAATAAATATTATTATTAACATTTCACATTATTTACATTAATTAATAATCATATTAATTAATTTATTATATTTAATTCACTCATTATATTCAATTTAATTGAATATTTAATTAATAGGAAACTTATCAATTATTTTGATATTAAAACTTTAGGGTTTGTTCACTAATTTAATAACATATTAGTGACCCCCTTTAATTAATTTTAGTAATTAATTACATAATTATTTAATCACATAATTAATTAATCACATAAAAAGATTTAAATAATCTCATAAAACTAACTCGTTGGAAATTAAATTAATATTTTAATTAATAAAAATGTGGAAATTCTAGGACATTACATTCTCCCCTCCTTATAAAAATTCCGTCCTCGGAATTGTAAAAATAAGGTTACTCAAATAAAAACGGGTAATTTGCCCTCATTTCCTCCTCTAATTCCCACGTAGCTTCTTCAATGGCGTGATTCCTCCAAAGTACTTTGACAGAATGAATTATCTTATTTCTCAGTTTCTGTTCCTTCCTATCGAGTATCTGAACAGGAACTTCTTCATATGATAAATCCTTCCCGACTTGAATTGGTTCATAGGAGATAACGTGCTTGTAGTCTGGTTTGTATGGCCGCAATACCGACACGTGAAACACATTGTGAATATGTTCCAATTCAGGAGGTAAAGCTACCTCGTATGCTACTTCACCCACTCTTCTCAATATTTCGAACGGTCCTATGAACCTTGGACTCAATTTCCCCTTCTTTCCAAACCTGATCTTCCCTTTCCAGGGAGATACCTTAATGAACACAAAACTCCCCACCTCGAAGTCTCGTTTCTGTCGATGTAAATCGGCGTATTTCTTTTGACGGTCTTGAGCTGCTACTAGCCGAGCTCTTATTACTTTGATAATTTCTACCGTCTGTTGAACCAACTCTGGCCCCAACAGTCGGCGTTCTCCTACCTCATCCCAACACAGAGGTGTTCTGCATTTTCTGCCATATAAAGCTTCGTAAGGCGGCATACCTATGCTCGCATGATAACTGTTGTTGTATGCAAACTCAACTAGTGGTAGGTGGATTTCCCAACTGCCCTTGAAATCCATTACGCAGGCCCTGAGCATATCTTCCAATGTCTGAATTGTTCTCTCACTTTGCCCATCGGTCTGCGGATGATACGCTGTACTCATTCTCAACTGTGTCCCCAATCTCTCCTGAAGACTTCTCCAAAATTTTGACGTGAAGCGCGGATCTCTGTCTGACACAATCGATACCGGCACCCCATGTCTTGAAACTATCTCTTTGATGTACAGTTTGGACAACTGATCCAAACTGAACCTGATCTTGATCGGCAAAAAGTGCGCTGACTTTGTTAGCCGATCCACAATCACCCAAATTGCGTCATATCCCTTCTGTGTTGCTGGAAGTCCTACCACAAAATCCATTGTGATATGCTCCCATTTCCACTCAGGAATTTCTAACGGCTGTAACAATCCACTTGGTCTCTGATGTTCGGCCTTTACCCTTTGACAAGTTAGGCATCGGCTGACACATTCTGCAACCTCCCTCTTTAAATTCGGCCACCAAAAATGCTGACGTAGATCTTGATACATCTTCGTACTCCCCGGATGTATCGAGTATCTCGTACTGTGGGCCTCTTGCAAAATTTCCTCTCGTAATTCAGGCACTAGCGGTACCCAAACACGATTTTCAAATCTCAGCAATCCCATGCTATCAATTTTAAACTTGACCTCTTCTCCATCGGTCATCCTCTTCCGGATTCTGTCACATTCCTCATCTTTGTCTTGAGCCTCTTTCACCCTATCTAACAAGGTTGGGCTCACCTCGACTTCTATTGACTCGTTTGGACTTCTCACTTCCAACTCCATTCGAGCCATCTCTTGAACCAATTGTTCTTGATCTGTCAATATGAACAATTTCTCCCTGCTCTTTCTACTCAGAGCATCCGCTACTACGTTGGCCTTGCCGGGATGATATAGAATTTCACAATCATAATCTTTGATCAATTCCAACCATCTCCGTTGCCTCATATTCAACTCCTTCTGTGTGAAGATATACTTTAGACTCTTATGGTCTGTGAATATCTCACATTTCTCTCCATATAAGTAATGTCTCCAAATTTTAAGGGCAAACACTACCGCTGCCAATTCCAAGTCGTGGGTAGGGTATCCCTTCTCATAATCTTTCAATTGCCTGGATGCATACGCAACGACTTTGCCGTTTTGCATAAGCACACAGCCAAGTCCCTTGTGCGATGCATCACTGTAGACCGTAAAACCTCCTGTATCGTCTGGTAAAGTCAATACAGGTGCTTCACTAAGTCTTTTCTTTAACTCCTGAAAACTTTCCTCACACTTCTCCGTCCACACGTATTTTACCGTCTTCCTTGTTAAGTTGGTCAACGGTGTTGCTATCTTTGAGAAGTCTTGAATGAACCTCCGATAGTAACCCGCTAACCCTAAGAAACTTCTTACTTCTGTCGGCGTCCTTGGTTGTTCCCAATTCCTTACCGATTCCACCTTTGCTGGATCAACTGAAACTCCCTCTTTGTCAATAACATGACCTAAAAATTGAACTCTCTCCAACCAGAATTCACACTTTGAAAACTTAGCGTACAACCGCTCCTTCCGTAAAATCTCCAACACCAATCTTAGGTGTTCAGCATGCTCCTCCTTCGTTTTGGAATACACCAAAATATCGTCAATGAACACGACTACAAATTTATCCAAGTATTGCTTGAATATTCTGTTCATCATGTCCATAAATGCGGCTGGAGCATTCGTTAGTCCAAACGACATCACCAGAAACTCATAATGCCCATATCGAGTTCTGAATGCCGTCTTGGGTATATCCTCCTTCCTGACTTTCAACTGATGATAACCAGTCCTTAAGTCAATCTTTGAAAAGTACTTCGCCCCTTTCAATTGATCGAAAAGATCGTCAATTCGTGGTAACGGGTACTTGTTCTTAATTGTCACCTTATTCAGCTCTCTATAATCCATACACAATCTCATCGATCCATCCTTCTTCTTTACAAACAGCACCGGTGCTCCCCATGGAGAAACACTTGGCTGAATGTACTTATTATCTAACAACTCCTGCAATTGCACCATCAATTCCTTCAGTTCTACCGGAGCCATCCTATATGGTGCTTTCGATATCGGTGCTGTCCCCGGTACTAAATCAATCACAAATTCTATCTCCCTGTCCGGCGGTAAACCCGGCAGTACATCTGGAAAAACATCCGTAAACTCCCTAACTACTGGTATTTGCTCCATCTCGGGACTCACCACTTGTGTGTCAACCACATGAGCCAAATACCCTACACAACCTTTCTTCAATAATTTCTTGGCCTGCATCATCGTCAGACAAGAAGACTGTCTTGACGATTTGCTGCCATAAAATACGACCTTAGACTTATTTGGTGTCTTAAGGTGTATGCACTTCTTCTGACAATCGATTATCGCCCCGTGGTTAAACAACCAATCCATCCCAAGTATTACATCAAATTCCCCCAGACGTATTGGAATTAGATTCACATTTAATTTCTGACCCCTGATTTCAGCACAACAATTTCTATGTATGTACTCTACCGGAATCACTTCTTTATTAGCAACTTCTATGTTCATTGAGTTTTCTAGTTTGTCCCTAGGCAACTCTAATCGTCTAGCGAAATCATCAGACACAAATGAACAGGTAGCACCCGAATCAAACAATACATATGCATTTATATTATTGATCGGAATAATACCTGACACCACGTCTTTTGACCCCACGGCATCTTGCACCGTCATATTGAACGTCCGGGCTGTCGGCTTGTTCTGTGGTACCGGTCCCCCGATAGCCAATTTGTTGTTATTGCCCCTGTAGCCGCTACCCCCGTCATTCTTCTTCTTAGGGCAATCTTTTATCAGGTGGTCAGATGCTCCGCAAGAAAAGCATCTCACTTTCTTTGGAAGGGGACAATTTGGAGAAATATGTCCCACCTGCCCACAATTGTAACATGTATTCTTCCCTTTCCTGCACTCCCCGAAGTGGTTCTTCCCACATATATTGCATGCTGGCTTTTTCTGAACACTTCCTTGTTGATTCCCCGAGCTCTTGTCGTTACTGTTGTTGTCCCATTTACGCTTATTACTGTTATTATTATTATTGCCTCCGCTGTTACTGTTCTTGCTTCCCCCTTCATTTTTCTTCTTGTTTCTCTCCTGGTTAAACTTGGTCAACGCGTCGCTTCCACCTTCAGCAATGATTGACTTCTCCAACAAAGTTGCGAACGAGTCAATCTGCAGTACTGCTACCTTGTTGAATATCCAAGGTCTCAATCCATTCTCGAACCTCCTGGCCTTGCGTTCCTCCGTGTCTACCTGATGTGGAGCGAACCTGGCCAGCTCATTAAATTTTGCCGCGTACTCCGGGTACCGACATGTTCTCCTGTTTCAGTTCTAGAAACCTTACCTCCATCCTACTTTTCATACTTTTCGGGAAATAATTCTCGTCGAATATTTCCTTAAATTTTGTCCAGGGCACCACACCATCCCCAGCCCTATTCTGATTGGCTTCCCACCAGAAATTGGCTTCGCCCTTCATCATGTAGGTAGCAAAAACTGTCTTTTGCTCCTCAGCTACTCTTGCGATAACGAACGCCTTCTCTATCTCCTTTATCCAAGACTGGGCCTCTATCGGGTCCGACGTTCCCCTAAACTCTGGCGGTCCCACCGCTTTAAAATCTTTGAAATTTGCCAACTGAGTTGGTGGTGGTGGTGGTGGATTTGCTACAACAGGATGTCTGTGTTGCATTGCCTCAGCTAGCATGTCGACGAAGTTTTGCATAGGGTCTACATTGTGACCCCCCGCGTCGTTGTTAACTGACTCTTCTACCCCCTGGTTCCTTGGTGGTTGTCTACGTGGCGGCATTTTCTGTTATAAACAAAAATTTACATTATTATACTGGTTTCATCTTTTTCATTTCATTATTTTGTATCTTAGACAATGTTTAGCTAAAATACAAGTAATTATTTCAACACGCATATAAACATAAATTCAACTGCATTTATACTCATATGCTAAAACAGGAGTGCGTAGCACTTTACATCAAAAGCATACTGCTATAAATGCTTCTATCCCAGAGAAGCTACAAAAGATGGGATCTGACATATCCTACAACTTCCTAGAGTTGGGATTTAGTGACATATTAACCCTCTAAGAAAACAAAAGTTGGGTTCTACTGCATCTATTTACATACGAAATTAGAAAACAACTACTACTACTACTGACTGCGCATCCCCCTACGGATCGCGTCGTCATACTCCTCATCCCCGATGGCCATCACCACGCTCCTGCTGATGGTGTGCATAGACTGGCCCTCCTCAGCTGGGTAGAAGTGCACCCTGCTCTGAAGCCTACCATATGAAGATCGGTAGACGTAGCTAAGTCTATCCGTCCTCACCCGCTTCTCGCGGACCTCCTCCTCTAGCTCAATCATCTGACCATAAGCGGCATCCCGCTGTCTCTCCATCTCCATACGGTCCTCTATCGCCTCCTGCCAGTGTGCACGGATGGCGGCCTTCTCTGCCTGAACCTGCTGAACCTTCAGCTCAGCCTCTGCCAACCTAGTCTCAACCACTGCTAATTTAGCCTGCAGCTCTACATCCTGCTCTACCAGCTGATGAGTTAGCACCGCAAGGTGCTCCACTGAATCCTCGTACTCCTGTACCTGATCCTCCAGTCCTACAATCCTCTCCTTCAGCTCTGCGTTCTCGCCAGAGAACTGATAAGCCGCATCCCTATACTGATCCTCCATGTGCTGGTGGGTCAGATTCTGCTCCTCTAGATGCTGGACCCTTGCCTCCAGCCCCTCGTTCCTATCGGTTAGTCCCTCTATGATGTCAGCGGCAGTGGTGCCCATGCCATCAGCTGACTCCTCCTCCTCAGACTCCTCTGACTCTGCCTCATCCTCACTGTAAGGCCTCATGACTCCGCCCCAGACGGGCTCCACACGATCCCCCTCCTCAGGATCTGACTCTGGCTCCTCTACGGGTGCAGCCACCAGCGGCTGTGCAGTATCCATATGGATATCAATATAGTCCTCCTCAGCAGTGCGACTCGACTGTCCGATCTCTGCCATCCTATATCATAAAACAATAACACACGTTAGTACAGCAATAAAATATATTCATTGATGAAATGAAATGATATTTTATCATGTACATCTCGGCTCGATGGATTTTCTCAATCCATCTCCACAAATACACAACATGATGAATCTCCCCGATTCATCCCCTAACGCACTCGATATGAGTTTAATACTAAGGTTATAACTTAGGTTTCGCAAATCCTAACGTTTCTAACCTACAGCTCTGATACCAACCTGTGACGACCCCAAATCCGGGTTCCATAACCTCGAGTTTGGTTCTCACTATTCAACACATTACTAACAATTAAATACATACATTGCATTTAAATATCGCGGAATAATACATATTGGTTCCCTTCAAAAGGTTACAATACCAGGGTCTATCAACCTTAACATAAAAACAGTTCCTATCATAAGGAATTACAAAAGGTTTAACAACCGTAAATACATAAATAAAGATCTAACTAGCATGCATAAGCTACTTAAGCTTTGGCCTTTCCTTTTCCCTTATCCTTCCTGGAGCAATCAGGATTATCTGAAAAATGGTTCATGATATAGCAAGAATGAGCAACTAGTTTGCTCAGCAAGTTTAAAACAATCATATAGATTTAATATATCATGAATGAATGGGAAATATCAACAATGATTCAACAATAGATATAACAATTGTGAATGAAACAGGATTCAAATTTTAATAAACAGAATATTTGAATCTTAAAATGCTGAGTGGTCTCTAAGGACCCTGAACTAACTAGGGTATAATAGAGTTTCCTCTGACCCTTTGAGTTGTTTGGTTTTCAAGGGGATCAGCCTATTCAACCCGCTGTATATGCATTACATTTAGTCACTGGCGCCCAAAGTCGGTTTCCCGACACAAAATCCCCTAATTTAGGGTTGTTCAATTCTCAGACTTAATATAAGAAATCCGCACCCAACAATGGTTTGGATAAGCTTTTAAAAGTATTCAAGTTATTGAATTTAGAAACGTAATGTCTAGCTGAATTATTAGCTTAAGACATTTTTAATACAGTTCATGAATCAAGAACTAATAAGCTTCAAATGCACTAAGTGCGATTTATAAACAATATGGATGTGGAATAATTTTAAATAATTAAACCACTTCAAGCTTTAACAATAAATACAAGTATGGAAACTTGTTCAACGATAATAATTGAGTAGGGTTAGAGAACTTGCCTGTTTGCTCAGCTACAATAATTGTCTAGCTTTAACTAACTTGCTTTGAAAGACCTAACATTAATAAAGTCGGTCTAATAATTAGTACGACGTATTTGCATAATTATACGCTTAATAACGAACTTATTTACCACATAAGTACTAACACATAAATTACATTAGTCAAAACAATATTATTAACCTTATAGACACTTAATCATTTTAGGTTAATAATTTAATAAGTTAGAAAATATTTTTCTTAAGTGTTGGACACTTATTAAACCCTTAAACAACTTATTATAATTGTTTAGTTCAATTCAATTTATTTTATTAACTCAATCTCTTTTTAATTACTATTTAATATTGATTAAATAGAAATTAATTAATTAACTCTAGTTATTATAAATAATAACTAATTGTACTTACTTATTATTTAATTATAATTAAATAATAAATAATTATTAACTTAGTTTAAACCTTCTTTAATTTAATGTTAATCAACCAATAATTAACCAAGTAATTAACCTTACTTATTATTTAATTAAGGAAATTAAATAATAGTTTACTAATCTTAATCCTCTTTAATTATTATTTAATGTCAATTAAATAATAATTAATTATTTAATTAATTTTAATTATTATTTAAGGTTAAATAATAATCAAATCATTCTTATTTATTATTTAAATTAAATAATAAATTATTACTCTAATAACTTAATTTCCATTAATCGTTATTTAATGTTAATTAAATAATAATTAATTACTTAATTATCTTTATTTATTATTTAATAATATTTAAATAATAAATAATTAATTTATAAATTTTATCTCTCTTTAAATATTATTTAATAGGCATTAAATAATAATTGCTAATTTATCATCTTTATTTATTATTAACATTTAAAATAATAAATAAATAATAAATTTATTTAACCTAACCATGGTTTAGCTAACTAGATTAATATTTAAAATATTTAAATATTAAACTTTATGAAAAATATCCTCCCCAATATTATTTTTGTATTATTATTATTTTTGTTATAATTTTAAATAAATTTTCAAATATTTAAATTAATTAAAATTAACCCGAATGGCATTTTCGTAAATAAGTTGAAAAACCGGACCGAGGGCAGAATGGTAATTCTGCCAAGAAAAACACGGAGGGGCAAACTTGTAATTTCGCCGAAAAACTAAATACCGCGCATTGCGCGCGTTACAGATTTTCTCGGCCCAAAACGACGCCGTTTTTGAGAAACCGGAAACGGCTTCCGCGCGTACGCGCGGAGTGAATTTCCCGCAGAAGCCAAACGACGTCGTTTGGCTCCGCGTTTTTTCCCAGCAAAAGCTTCCGCGCATTGCGCGGACTGTTCCTAATTTTTTTTTCCTTCTTGCAGACAGTGAACAGTACTCCGGCATACACATTTTAAATAAAAATATACCTTCAATAAATCTTTAACTCTTCAATAAAAATCCAAAAAAATTACCAATCACCTTATATTAATTTATAACATAAAAAAATAATTTTTCATGATTTAATATCAATATTTTTTTATAAAAATTTTTACATCACATAAACTACCATAAATCATATCTTTTTGTGTATAACTCCATTTTAAGTGATTCAAACTTTGTTTTTCTCATGATTTAATGTTCTATAATATTAGAACATCAAACCTAAGCTTTACAAAAATATTTTTGGTAATATATTTCAAAACTTGTTTACACACTACTAAATACATATTTTAGCATATAAAATTTACCAAAATACAAACCAAACATATTAAACTCAAGCATGGCATAAATATTATCACTACACATTAATAATCATATTAACATGTTTATACTAACATGATGATTTATTTAATTTAAAAACAAAACTTAGATTTAGAATAACCATTACCTTGATTTAATGGCTATCTTCCTTTTTCTTCCAAAGTAGGTTGTGAATGAAGATGACATACACCAAGAACTCCTTCTCCTCTCTTAGTATTTTGCTCTCACTATTTTCTCACTCTCAAATGCTCTCTAGCTCTCTCTTTAGCTTGAAAAATAATGAAGTATACAAGTCTTACAAATGCAAGTATACTCCTACAAAATATTAGATACACACATTGTATCTATTAATCTAGACCATCATGCATCTATATTGGATACTTACACAAGAAAACTAACCCATACTAAGTTGGTGAGGATTTTGTGGGAAAAGACTTTCCCAAAAATCAAAACAAGCAACCTTTAATTAAATAAATGGAAAATAAAATAAAATATCAAAAAATCAATTTTTTTCTCTCTCCTCCATGCCATGGTCGGCTGGTCTCCCTTCTTTTGTCCCAAATTAAGTGTCACTTTTTACTTTTTAAACAATTAATAGTTAATTTAAGTATTTTCCAAGTGGGCCAATCATTGGGCTTTAATTTAAAATACCAATTGGGCTTCTATTAAATTGTTTGGGCTACTAAATTGTCAAATTTTATTATTCCTCACTTGGGCTACTAATTGACCCATGTTGGGCTAATTTAATAATTTACACATTAATTATTCAATCCATGTTAAATAAATAATTAGATTGAATAAATAATTAAATATTTTAACCCATAAGTATTAAATTACCAAATGGACTAATAAATATTATTATTAACATTTCACATTATTTACATTAATTAATAATCATATTAATTAATTTATTATATTTAATTCACTCATTATATTCAATTTAATTGAATATTTAATTAATAGGAAACTTATCAATTATTTTGATATTAAAACTTTAGGGTTTGTTCACTAATTTAATAACATATTAGTGACCCCCTTTAATTAATTTTAGTAATTAATTACATAATTATTTAATCACATAATTAATTAATCACATAAAAAGATTTAAATAATCTCATAAAACTAACTCGTTGGAAATTAAATTAATATTTTAATTAATAAAAATGTGGAAATTCTAGGACATTACAGGCATAATTTCATGTAACTAAACTGTATTTAACCTTTTTTAAAACAACAATTTTATTCCTTTTTGGCCTGTCTGATCAATTTATTGCCTAAAATACTATTTGACTACTTAAAACGTATATTGACTGTATTTAAACGTATAAAATTCTAAAAAATACTTTAAACTTATTTTTTAAAGCTATTATTATGAGGGCAAAAAAGTCAATAGACATAAAATTCCCTACCAATAGACATTAATACCCCTTATTGTTCTTGTTAAACATGTGACGACCCCAAATCCGGGTTCCTTTAACCCTAGACTTGGTACGTCACGATACATCATCTTCATACACGTTCTATAACTAATGCGGAATATATAAACATAAATTGTTTATTCTACGACATTTCCCAAGGTTTCTAACCTTAACTTCCATATATACCTTTAGATTCATAAAAAGGTTTACAAAATTACTTACATCATATAACAATTTAGTTATAATGCATAACACTATAATCTTGTCTGTTGCTTCTGTCTCCGTCTCTCCTTGGACATTCGTATTATTCTGAAATTTGTTATCATGATATAGCAAGAGTGAGCAACGACTTTGCTCAGCAAGTTTAAATACGATAACGATATATCATGATTGAAAGAAAGAATAAGCTTTTGAATTTTCAACAATATAATGATTGTGAAAGAGTACGAGTCATAATTTCAATAATTGAATGACTAAATTAATAAATGTTGAGTGTCAATAATGACCATGAACAATTTAACTGAACCTTATGGTAATGAAGGTGATCAGCCTTTCATACCTGATGAACACATGCAACATGCACTATGTGCGAATCAACAATTTAAAGATGTGGAATAATTATACAGAATTAAACCATAGCATGCTTGAAACGTAATAACTTGAATTTGAGTTAGGGACTTGAACAATAAAATAATATATCCTGCTCGAATATAAATTGAGTAGGGTTTAGGAAACTTGCCTGTTTGCTCAGCTACAATTAATGTCTAGCTTTAACTAACTGGCTTTGAAAGACCTAACATTAGTAAAGTTGGTCTAATAATTAGTACAGCGTATTTGTACAACTATACGCTCATTAAGAAACTTATCTACCACACAAGTACTAACACATGATATACATCAGTCAAAACAATATTATTAACCTTATAGACCCTCAATCATATTAGGTTAATAATTTAATAAGTTAGAAAATAATTTTCTCAAGTGTTAAACACTTATTAAACTATTAAACAATTTGTTATAATTATTTAAACAAAAGAGTTAAAAGACATATTCTTTATTTCATTAAGTCTAATTTCATTTAATTACTATTTATCATTAATTAAATAGTAAGTAATTAACTACCTTTAGTTATTATTTAATAATAAATAATAACCTACTAGATTTATTTATTATTTAAAATTAATCAAATAATAAATAATTATATTATATTAAAAATAATCAAATATCTTTAGTTATTATTTAATAATAAATAATAACTAATTAACTAGATTCATTTATTATTTAAAGTTAATTAAATAATAAATAATAAAATTATATAGTAAATACTCAAATATCATTAGTTATTATTTTAATAATAAATAATAACTAACTGGATTTATTTATTATTTAAAGTTAATCAAATAATAAATAATTAAATAATCAATCTTAGTTGTCTTTAATTATTATTTAATAGTAATTAAATAATAATTAATTAATTTATCATCCTTGTTTATTATTTAATATTAATTAAATAATAATTAGTTTAATCATAAATTCAGAAGATATAATATTAACTAGATTAATATTTACAACATTTAAATATTAATCCTAAATACTTATTATATTTAAAAAAATATAATATTCAACTAACTAGATTAATATTTACAACATTTAAATATTAATCCTAAATACTTATTATATTTGAAAAAAATATAATATTAAACTAACTAGATTAATATTTATAACCTTTAAATATTAATCCTAAATATTTATTATATTTGAAAAATATAATATTAAACTAACTAGATTAATATTTACAACATTAAATATTAATACATATTATATTTGGAAAATATAATATTCAATACCTAAATATCATTTTTGTATTATTATTATTTTTGTTATAATTTTAAATTAATTTTTAAACATTTAACTTAATTAAAATTATCCAGAATGACAATTCTGTAAATAAGCCGAAAAACGAACGGAGGGGCATTATCGTAATTTCACCGGGAAATCAACTTCCGCGCATTGCGCGCTTAGAAAAATAAACTGCCCAAAACGGCGCCGTTTTGAGTATCAGCCGAACGGCTTCCGCGCATAACGCGCGGGTTACCGTATACGCTCCAAAACGACGTCGTTTTGGCTCCGCGCATTTCCGGAAAACCGCTGGCGCGCATTGCGCGGCCAGCCCCTTTTTTTTTTTTTTCAACTAGCAGAATGTGAATATTAGTTTTAATACACTACTTTAATAAAAATTATACATTCAAGTAAGCTTTAAAAATCCAAAAAAAATACCAATCACCTAATATTAATTTATAACATGAAAATATAATTTTTCATGATTTAATAGTAAAAATTTTTATAAAAATTTTTACATCACATAAACTACCACAAATCATAACTTTTTGTGTATAACTCCATTTTAAGTGATTCAAACTTTATTTTTCTCATGATTTAATGTTCTATAATATTATAACATTAAATCTAAATTTTATAAAAAATTATTTTTGGACATTATTTTGAGATTTGATTACACATCACCAAACACATATTTTCCATCATTAAAACTTTATAAAACATAATTTAAACTCATGATCAATTATAGAAGCATACATAGTATGATTTTAACCATAAAAATTACTATGTTAATATTTCTACCATAAACTTGAAAGAAAACAAGATTAGGGTTTATAAAATAATTACCTTGGTTTGATAGCTATTCTCCTCTTCTTTCCAAGTATGTAGTATAAGAAGATGTCATGAACTAGCTTAGACTCCTCCTCCTTCTCTTGCTATTTTTACTCTCAAATATTTTCTCACTCTCTCAAATGTTCTCTAGCTCTCTTTAGCTTGAGAAAAAAAATGAAAGATGATAAATGACTAACTCTTTTAGCCTCCAAATGCAAGTATTCTTGCATTTCTATAGATATAAAAATATATCTATCTATTCTAGCAATCAAGAGCCTAGCAAGGATACTAGCACAAGAAAAACTAACCCATGCCTTAGTTGGTGGAAGAGGGATGGTGTCATGTACTAAAAAAAAACCATCCAAGCAACCATTTAATAAATAATAAAAAAATAAAACAAAATAACAATCATTTTGCTCTCCCTCATTCACTATACACGGCTGGTACATGAAAGTTGTCCCAAAATGTTGTCCCAAGTCACTTTTTTAATAAATAATAGTTAAACAATTTAATTTCAAGTGGGCCAATCATTTGGGCTTTAATTTAAAATACCAATTGGGCTCTAATTAACTTGTTTGGGCTACTAAATTGTCAAGTTTTATTATTCTCCACTTGGGCTACTAATTGACCCATGTTGGGCTAATTTAATAATTTACACATTAATTATTCAATCCATGATTAAATAAATAATTAGATTGAATAAATAATTAAATATTCTAACCCATAAGTATTAAATTACCAAATGGACTAATAATATTATTATTAATATTTCACATTATTTACATTAATTAATAAACATATTAATTAATTTATTATATTTAATTCACTCATTATATTCAATTTAATTGAATATTTAATTAATGACAACTTATCAATTATTTTGATATTAAAACTTTAGAGTGTATTCGCTAATAATAATATATATAATCTATATATATTATTTATACACATTACTTTACCACAAAACAATTTCACAATAAATTATGAAATTAAAATAAATACAATATATAATTTAATATATATTATTTAGGCCATAAATTAAATTATTTAATACATTTACATTAAATAATTCATTTCTCATCAATTATGGAAATAATTCCATTTACCCGAAAATACATTAAAATAATAATATATTTACTCAATTTCTTATTTAAATAATTTATTAAATTATTTAATTAATATTACACAAATAATTGTATAATTAAATTTCTCACTCTCATAAATCATTTACAATGATTTATTTAATTATAGAATATATTCATTTAATATATTCAATTACTATTTAAAATTTCTCAATTAATTTAAACCCTTTATATATATGTACATATATATGAAATTAAAGGTTGTACATATATACAATTACTAATCTCCCTTAATTAATTCAACTACTTTATATAATTTATAATTATATAAATTACATAATTATTCCTCACAAATAATTTATCAACAATTTGCATAATTGTTGATTAATGAATAAATTAATTCCACAATAAACCTTTTAATTCAATTCGGATTAATTTAATATTAATCTATCTATTTATCACAATTTAATTAACCATTAAATTATGTTACTAAATATGCACGCATATATATATATATATTCATATAAATACATATTTAATTTACACGCAACCACGTCGCATAATTACATAACTCCACTAATTAATTCTCTTAATTTAATTAGATTTGCTGTTAGTCAAGTTTATTGAATTATCACTTTACTTGCTAACTTATCAAAAATTTTGATATCACCATATCTAAGTTAGTCCGTTAAATTTAATTTGGACCTCTATTTATCTATCACTACTAGGTTATCAAACTCCAACCTTTATTAAATATTAAATATTTTATTTCTAATTCATTTAAATATCCGGGATATTACAAAACAGCAACCCAAGTTTTTCAATTCAAGCTTGAGCGTCATTTCACATTCTTTAAAAAGAAAAAAGAAAAAAAAGAAAAAGAAAGAGAAATGAAATAAATTAGTTAATACCATAGGAAAGAAAGATCTAAAGGGAAAGAGCGAAGACTTTTTTATGGCAGGGTTGCAAAGCTCTGCAACATCATTCAAGAGGCAAGGCTTATTCTGTCTCATTTTGGATGATAAGCTTTTAAAAGCAAATTTGGGGGTGACTCAGATTCGAAACGGTTAGGGTTTTGACCTTTGGCTACTTGGGGATTGTGGTGAAGTCCGATCATTTTACCTTATTTGGTCTATAGATTTGGCTTATTTTAATATGTTGGGCTTTATAGATTTTTTGGTACTATCATAGTATCATCTATGTTTCCATCGAAAATCATGCATGCCTTATTCATAATTAATATCTTATTTCCTTTTGATTTACTTTCTAGTCGGATTATGGGTTATTATTTATGTATGACCCTTAAGTAGTTTTTGACACTGGCCTAAAAGTTGTTTATGTTTATGAGTTTGGCCTATTTTGTTCCATCTTTCTCAATTTTTGCCTCAACGCCACTTCACTTGGCGTTTAGTGTATTTTTTAAAATTAACGGCAATTCAAGTGGCGTTAAATGTTAATCCCTTCATTCTTCCATTAAGATTAACTTAACATCTTCACTTAACAAAAAAATAATAAAAATAAACTCAAAGCCATATCAATTGGCGTTCAATTCACTTTAAAAAAAAAATCAACACCATATCAATTGGCGTTCAACAGGTTAAGATAAAAAAAAAATAAAAAATTCTGACAAACTGCAATTCACTAATTTTTTTTTTTAAAAAACTTATTTTATTTTTTTTATAAAACAAACTGTAACAACAAAAAAAAATGAATTTTTTTATAAGAAAAAAAAAAACAAACGTCACATCAATTGTCGTTCAAGGGTTAACAATTTTTTTTAAAAAAAAAATATAAGAATAACACCAATTGATATGGCGTTCAGTCAAATTTTTCTTTTTTCTTTTTTAAATAAAACTTCTTACATTTATTTTATAAAACAAACTGTAACGACAACAAAAAATTGAAAGTAGAAATTAAAATAAAAATAAAAAATCAACGCCATATCAATTGGCGTTCAGTCAAAACACAATATAAAATGTGTTGAACTTTATGTGTGAACGAATACAAAATACACAACAAATTCTAAAATGATCTATCTATCCAACCGGTCATGATCTATTAGTGGATTTTGAGTTAAAAGTGGACTGCATAAAGGCTGAGATTTTTTCAGAGGACTGCACAAAATTTTGACAGCTTTATTTTCTTTTAGCCAGTTTGGACTCTTAATTTTTTTAAAATAAAAAATTTCATCCTGTGTACTTTTCACTTTTTATATTTTGCTTTATAATTTTTTTAAAAAATAAAATATTCCAACCAACTACTTTTTTTGGGTGGTACTATATTCTGATTTTTCTTCTTCTTAAACTTTAGTTTGGACGCCATGTGTCACACATGACCAGTTGCATAGATAAATCATTTTAGTTTTTTTTGTGTTTATATTATATTCGTTCATATATAAAGTTCAACATTTTTATAATGTATTTTGATTGAACGCCAATTGATATGACGTTAATTTTTATTTTATTTTTAATTTCTATTTTCAACTTTTTTTTTGTAGTTATAGTTTGTTTTATAAAAATAAAAAATAAAAAATAAAAAATAAAAAATAAAAAATAAAAAATAAAAGAATTTAAAAAAAAAACAAATTAGAAAAATTTGACTGAACGCCATATCAATTGGTGTTAGTCTTATTTATTTATTTTTTAAAATTTTTGTTAACTGGTGAATGCCAGTTGATATGACATTGTTTTTTAAACTTTTTTTTTGTTACAGTTTGTCTAATAAAAAAAATAAAAGTTTTTTTAATTTTTTTTTTAGTAAACTGTAGTTTGTTAGATTTTTTTTTTGTTACGTTAACTTGTTGAACGTCAATTGATATGATGTTAATTTTTTTTTTTAATCAAATTGAACACCAATTGATATAGCGTTGAATTTATTTTTATTATTTTTTTATTAAGTGAAGATGTTAAGTTAATTCTAACGGAGAAATGAATGGATTAGCCTTCGACGCCACTTAAATTGGCGTTGATTTTCAAACACAAACTCAATGCCAATTGACGGGGATGTTGAGGTCAAAATTGAAAAAAATTGAACAAAATAGGCCAAACTCAAAAACATGAACAACTTTTAGGCCAGTATCAGAAATTACTCTATGACCCTTTACCTTCTTTGATCTAGGTTTGTGGGGAGGGGTGGCTTTCCGGTATATGCCGATGTCTCTTATGATTTTCCCAATCTGATTTTGTACGTGCTTTCATGATTGGATTTCAAAACCAGTATGGATGTATTTGGATTCTGGCATCTTTGCCAGTATTTCATTGGGGATATTGTTCCAATTTGGATTTGAAGGCGGCTCCTCTATGTAACCCGAGTGCCTTTTTGTTTATTGGACGAAATCCATGGTTCTTATTGCAGTGCTTGATGGTTTCTATTCCATGGTTCCACTCAATTCGATTGTATGCACGGACTGTTGGCCCACCAACGCTTCCTTCATTGATTATTCTGCTTGGATTGGGTTCTCAGTTCCAATTTGTGGATATATTGTGGTCTGGGGTTGGTGGCTGTTCTGGATCTTTGAAGGATGTGTAGTGGTGGTTTGGGCTCTGTGGTGATGGTGGTTGGGAGATTGAGATCGAGATATTGTGCTTTTGCCATGGATGAATGGCTTGATCGGAGAGAGTGATGCAAACATGAGTAATGAGGAGTGAGAAAAAGAATGTTATTTGATTTTGTTTTAGATTTTTTTTTAATAATAAAAATGGGAAAACTTAACATGTGCCCTAAGGGCACATGCTAAGCACACGGTTCAAGAGAATATTCTCTTGAACTGTGTGCTTATTCTCTTGAATTTGGTGCATTTGCAGAAATCAAGAGAATAAGCACACAGTTCAAGAGAATATTCTCTTGAACCGTGTGCTTAGCATGTGCCCTTAGGACACATGTTAAGAGAACCCAATAAAAATACATTGTATTTGGAAAAAGAAGAAGATGTATTTAGGTATTGTAGTCGATGTTCTTTAAATATTGACACGTGGCAATCTCAGGCCAAAATTGATCGAATTGGCTAAAAAAGGATTAAATTGTTATTTTAAAAAATTTAAAAGTATTAATTGAATATTCTCAAATAAATATGGACAAATTAAAAAGGGTGTATATTTGAGGGGATATTTTTGTCATTAATATTAAATCCTATTGGCGATGTTTGATTATATTTTAACCGTTCATCTTTTAATATATTTTAGCAGTCTATATTTTTATATTAAAAAGTCTTTTAATAATGAAAATATAAATATAAATCTAAATTATTTAATTTTTTTTAATATAAATTATTAAAATATATTAAAAAATAAGGTATTAAGATTCAATCAAACATTACTCAGTCAGCCCTTGACGTGTCTCACCAATAATAGAGGGAGAGATAGCAAGCAAACAAGCCCTAGACGTCTCCACGGCCCATACGCGAGAATAGTAGTGGTATGCACGTGCGATCGATTTGTATCAATCTATTGTCACTACTCTACTCCCTCCCTCTCGCCACTTTCCCAGTTTCACTTGAGGTGAGAAGAGAGAGGTGGAAACCAGACGCATTTCTTTCTGTTGGTAATAATACAAGCTCCAGTCTTTTCATTCCTATTATCAGTTTCTCCCATTCGTATTTCAACCATTTTAGGTGTTCTTAGTGAAATGGCGGGGTATTCGTCGAGGATTGCAGTTTCCCATTTTGCGAATTTGCAAAATAAAGTTGTTTCGACGACAATTCCAGCTCGAAATTTGACTATTCTTAGCATTTCGAATGTGCGAAATAAGAAAAAACAGAAGTTAAGAATCACGACCTCGTTAGATTCCGAGGCTGAGTCGCAACCTGGTGTTGTGGTGACCAGCAAGGTTCCGAAAGATGATGATAGTTTTTCTGTTGGAAAGGATGTTAGGGTTTTGGATACTTCTAATTATACACCAAAAATTGACAATGGAAGTGGCAGCGGCGGCGATGATGGTGGTAGTGGAAAATTTCTAGGTGGCGGTGGCGGCGATGAAGGGGGTGACCCTGAAGAAGAGGAGTTTGGGCCAATAATGAAGTTTGAGGAGGTGATTAGAGAAACGGAGACTCGGGGTGCTACTCTCCCTTCGGATATGTTAGACGCTGCAAAGAGTGTAGGGATTCGAAAAGTGCTTCTCCTTAGATATCTTGACTTGCAGGTATAATTTTATCCAATGCTGAAATACTGAAAGTACTTTTTTCCAATGTCTCTGTTCTATGTAGTTCATCCGGATGATAACTACTGATTTTTGATTGTAGGGGTCAGCATGGCCTCTTGGGTTTGCAATGAAGTCATTCTCTATGCTTCGGAACCGAATGTTAGCTGATCCATCCTTTCTTTTCAAAATTGGGACTGAGGTTTGTAAGTTCCTTCATTAAGATACAACCTTAAAAGACAGATTTTTTTTTTATAAAAATAAATAAATAAATAATTATATGTAGATGTGCAAACAATGGATAATTAGTCCAGGCAGTTGCTCAATATTGTTTAAGTTATTGTGAACCCATGTGTACATGTTGGCGATATTAGGCGTCTTACTAACTGTATCTGGAGCATTCTCTGGTAATTCACTTAAAGTTGGCACTACAGATTTTTTTTATTGAAATTTCATAAGCAGTGACTAAATTCTGTGCCTTGGCATATTGGCCTGTCTCTTGACATGACTTAACGCAATAAGTGGTTAGATTTGGGCTATTAGTTCAAAATGATGCTATTTTGCCACTACCAAGTGTATTCGTCGAATGCATTTTGATGGTTTGTTGGTTAATAACTTAAATATTCATATTTCTTATCGTAATAATTTGGTTGCAGATAGTTATTGATTCTTGTTGTGCAACATTTGCGGAAGTTCAAAAGAGGGGTAAAGATTTCTGGGCAGAATTTGAGTTGTATGCTGCAGATCTTTTGGTTGGGGTAGTTGTTAACGTTGCTTTAGTTGGAATGTTGGCTCCCTATGCTCGTATCGGTCAATTATCTACATCTCAAGGGTTCCTTGGACGTATGCAGCATGCTTATGCGGCTCTTCCTAGCAGGTTGTCTGTTTATTTTAAAAAAACTTCCTAATCACTCCCTCTATCCTAGTTTAGATGTCCTTCTATTTTTCAGATGTCCCAAAGCAATGTCATGTTTTCTTTTTCAATTATACAACTTCCGATAACATTGCCATTTTACCTTTGAACTTAAAATGGGTGGAGTCAATACAGGGTTCACTATATTGATTCTTACAACATCTAATAACACTACCATTTTTCCTAAACTAGGATCAGGCTTATCCTTATAATACACTGATTCTCAATTCTCTTTCTCTTTGTTTGCTTCATCTTTAGCTTTATAACTTACTTTTATTTTCAAATGTTCATCTGATGCAGTGTATTTGAGGCAGAAAGGCCAGGCTGCAGATTTACCATAAAGCAAAGAGTTGGGACTTATTTTTACAAGGTAATGTATCTACAAGTGTTATGGATCTGCTTTTTAATAAGCAATTGCTATATATTTTAACCCTATCCCTAATCTGAAAAATGAAAAGTTTTCATATTTAGTATTGATGGTCAGGTTGCCTTTGGCTTTTGGTGCAAGATATAAAAATGCCCCCTTTTAAAGATACACTATATAATGGGAAAATGCTGGGTTTACAAAAAAAATTCTTGCAGAAACTCTAACAGAATGATGTGTTTTTCAATATCGTCATTTCAGTGGGTCTCACAAGTTGATTGCGTCTTTCTTGTCAGATTTTTTGTACATGCATTTTTGTTCTAAATAAAAGGGCCACAATATCAACCCTTTGCTGGGACCCGTAGCCTAACACCAACAAAATTAAACTCCCACTGCCCAAAAAAAAAATGCGTGCTAGATCACACCGCCTGTTTCTGGAACACCATTATGGCATCACCCATTACCCCTCACTTGATGCCATTGATGGCTCTCATTTAAATATTTGTACATGTCACTATGTAAATATATGAACCTTCAATATAGCATCAAGGGTGGGAAATCTGAGCATTTCCTTTTCATCTGTGAACATATCGAAAGAATAAATTTTACTGCACATGTTTGATTGAAATTCAGAACAAGTATTTCAAATCCATTTATGCCCACTTTGAGTTCACACAGCTGTAACTTTCAAACAGAATCATATTGCAATCAAAAGTTTCACCTATTAGTTTCCGCATGTAGGTTGAAAGTACTTTTTTTTTTCTTTACCAATTGTCTGTAATGTCTGATGTCGAGCATGGAGCTCCCGAAGGCTTTTCGATTCACTTGTTTCAGTGGGTCATTTCTGTGATTGGTTTGTGTTGATGACTGACTAGTATAGATTGAGATTGTGATCATGGAGTGCTTCAAGGGGTGTTGGATTGGTTAAAGTGGAAGGCTATCTGGACTCGTGGAGACGGGGAGTTGGAGCTGGGAGGGGCGGCATAGTTGTCATGGTGGCAGTTGAGATGTAGGAGAAAGTAAAAAAGGAAAAATGTAGAAAGACGGATCAGTATAGTTCTTGATATTGTATGGCTTGTAGTCACCTCTAAGCAAAGTTGTGGCTGTCCTTTAAGTATTTGCTATTTAATCTAACAATTCCTTTTTATCTTAGGCCAAAAAACGAAGCAACAAAATAGTATGCATCCACATTCATAACATAAACTTACATTTTCATCTGGACATGTTTCCTTCACTTTTTTTTATTTTTTATCTTTATCTATATAGTTCTTTACAGCTAATTGGAGCCTCCAGGACTTTGTTTAGATGTTCAAGTTATGTATAACTATCTGGTACGTTATTTTTCAGGGTATTATGTATGGATTGGTAGGATTTGGATGTGGTCTTATTGGTCAAGGCATTGCAAATTTGATTATGACTGCGAAGAGGTATGTTTCTGTCTAACATGTTATGATACATACATACACATGTTCATTTATAGACTTCTTGATAACCTTGTAACTATTACAAGCCTTTTCTTTTTATAAACTGGAGAAATATGAAGTAGTTCTGTAGACTCATGTCAGATGAATAGCCTCTGTATTTGATTTACATGCTGATGATTATTAATTTTGGAGGTTAAGGATGGGAATTGAATGTAAGGCTTGCTTCATTATAGAGGGCAATATGCCTTTATTTATTATTTAAATTTTTTGACCAATTGGGTTAATCTGATGGACTAGTAGAATGCGGATCATGATACCTCGTCACTCCGTTAAAGTAGATTTTTTTTGGGGGGGGGGGGGGGGGGGTTCCATTTGTAAAGATCTGCAGCAAATACAGTATATGACATTCCAATCATTGTTCTTCGATGTTGTGTACATAATGTGGTTCTTTGGAGGTTATAGGTGGTTTTTGGTTCCATTGGTTCTGAATGGGAGGGAGCTAAATCCTCGATAACTCTTGGTTCAAAATTGTACATGTTTCCATGCCCAGAGCAATCAATCACTCAACCGTCTCTGTTTAGTCCATAAGAATATGTTTATGGAGATTGAGCTCCTCTGCCAGCGGTCTTAATTTTCCCCTCCTTTCTATGTTACATGTGAAGAAATTGCATGATATTCTACAAATAGTTTGGATTTTTTGATTGGAATTAATTGTTTATCACCTTATTTATTTATACATTTCAGGAGTGTAAAGAAATCAGAAGAGGACATACCAGTTCCACCTCTTGTGAAGAGTGCAGTGCTTTGGGGTATGCCTCATTGTTCTTGATCCTCCTTAAATTATTAAATTCTCCTGATATGGTCTTGGGAAGGAATTTGGACGCAAAGTACTAGCATATTCCATGCTAAATTATGTGTGTTTATCATTAGGTTCATATTTTTTCAAAAGGTATTGATTGATTGGTTGTTCTCAACTGCTTGTGTTGTTTTTTGATATGATGATTCATCATCTGAAAATTTCCTGCTTTCTAGCTGTTCGCATTTGCATGTTTATATTATCCTGTAATTTTTTTAGTTCGGAAAAGAAGTAACTTAGAATATCTGACTTAATGAACATGGTTATTTGCACAAGATGATGTCATAGGCCGCCATTGATGCAAGCTTATTGCTGCAATATTCTCCTCTATGGTGGACAGCCTGTGTTATATTTGGTATTGTAGTCCACTTCTGTGCAGTTGGCTATCTAGAAGCTGGATTAGAAGATCATGTGGTTAGGTGTTATTCCCAGTCTAACATTATCAGTCCTTGTGATGCCCCAGGCATTCACCTGGATTTTTGCAGAACATCTAGATATGTGATTCTCTTTGTAAATGCATTGCTTATTTAATATAGAAGTATATGCATGTATTGTGTTTCCACTTTCCACTTTAATTATTGACTTTATATTTCTTTGTTCTCTCACATGGTACAGGTGGTTAATGATGTGCCCAACTTAACTCATACGTCAAATGTATGAATTCAAATTAGTGAACTGGCTTATGCTTATCAGTTACCACATAGTTATGTTGTTTAGGTTATACATGTGTGTGTGTGTGTATGTTTTGGACCTTTTGCTATATGTTTCTACTGCTTATGGTTATCATGCTTTTTATTGACATTGACGGTAATGCTTTCTGTTACTTATTTTTTAGTGTATCCTACTTTGGTCATCCACCTTCTATAAATTGTCACTGGTCATTGCAACGGTTATTTGAAGTAGTTTATGCAATCCATCTCTGCTGTTCCACTAATTATATGTTGCCTACTCCTACTTGTAGGAATTTTTCTTGCAGTTTCTTCCAACACCCGGTATCAGATTATTAACGGGTTGGAATGCTTGGTAGAAGCATCTCCGATGGCAAAGCAGCTTCCACCGGTTGCAATGGCATTTACAGTTGGAGTGCGATTTGCGAACAATGTCTATGGTGGAATGCAATTTGTTGACTGGGCCAGGTGGAGTGGTGTGCAATAAGTGTGTTAGATTTCTTCAAAGGAAGCAATCTGTTTTGACTGTCCGAATGAGCATAATAATGTGGGAAATGTATTCAGCATTTCTTCATATCTGCTTCCCGCCACTGACATAGAAGCACCAAAGCACCCTGGAGGGCAGTCCTCCTATAGCTGTATTATTTAGCGACTGTTCATTAGTTGTCTTTTTCCTTTCCTTTTTCTTCTATTTAAAAACTTGGTGACTTCAAATTCTCATTCGTACGGTAATGCATTGTGGAATTTTTGTAGTCGATTTCAATATTTGGATCCTTTGGAGGAATGTTGCCTGAGAATACTTGGTTGAAGGTATCTGTGGTGGTGGTAATGGTTCTTTCCAATTTTTTTAATAAAAAAATTATGTTTAAATTATATACTATTTGACATTAATATAAATCTATGGAATGGTAATTTAAGTTAACTCTTCCCACTCATAATAAATATGGAAAAGATGATGAAAAGAGATACCTTGTCCAGTATTATTACTGATAAATAAATCTACACAAACATAATACTCCATATTTGTGGACTTTTAGCTGGAAAATGACCACACTACGGCATTTGCCATGGGAAAAAGGTCGACTTTCATATGTTTTAAGAGTTGTACTATGCGGTAACTCAGGCATCTCAGTAATCTCAATAGTTACGAATATATATATATATATATATATATATATATATATATATATATATATATATATTCTAATACAACAAATGGCCGTATGGGATTATCCTCTAATTCTAACTTTTCTAGAAATAAAACAAATGTATGCCTCTAAGAAAGTAGGCATTCTATGCATCATCATCAAAAGCTATAAAAAGTAAATAGTTAAACGAAACAATTAGAATGTTTTTTAAATAAAGATTTGTTATAATCATATTTTTTTTCTTTCTCTTTTTTATTATTTCAAGAAAGAGTTGGGATATTAATTAAAAAAAAAATAGACAATAATAGACTATAGTTATTCCAACCTTTTGTCTAATAAAAATTAACATAATGCAGACCGGCCTAAGCTCAAAATCTGCTCCATATGGAACGCATTTATCCATAAGCAAACCTGAACTTGTTTTATGGTTTGGCATCTTTACAATAAAATGGCCAATTAAGTGGGGACTCAATTTCTCACACTGCTAAATGCTAGTGGAGCTCGACATTTGGTTTATAAAGAGAAATTATTCAGTGGTATTGGGATATTACGTGACCATCTCGTAGAATAATTTTTTGTTTTTTAGGGGGCGCCGGACAAGGATTCTCTGCAATCGACTCTACACCTTCTAAGTTAAAACTATATTTTTTTTAATTTTTTTTTTGATAAAAAAGAAGAAGAAGAAGAAGAAAAAATTATAAGTATTCTTGGTTAATAGTGCAACCAACAGAAGAAGAGTATGAAATACCCGAAAGGGTTAAAAATTAACATAAGAAAATAAAAAGAAAAACAAGAATCCAACTGTATATCTACGAATTTGAGCATCTCTCCGCTCTGCAAGCTGGTGCAGAGTAATCAAAGGCTGTTTGTTACACAGTAGTCCCTCTCCCCCAAGTTTTTAGTACCAAAAACCTATCCAATTTTCATCACTGATTTCTACTGAACCCATTGAATTTGTGTCTCCTCATAAACCAACGTCACAAAGATTCAACAATTACACCAACCCAGAAAATGAAAATAAGAGAGTTTTTTTTTATAAAAATACTTTAATGCAATTATTACCAGACCAGATTAACGGCTACATTTCTTCCCGCCCTATCTGTAAAACTAAAACCTTTCCTCCGTGTATATATATAATACCCAGTAATGCCACATTTCAAAGCCTCCCCCAAAATTACCAAAAGAAAATCTTCATTAAGCCCGTCCCTATTTTTTCTCTCTCTCCATCATCATTCGCCGGTAAACCATGACCAAGATCGACTCTCTCCGTCGAATCTTCCTCCCCTGTTTCACGCCTGCCAATGCCACCTCCACCTCTGCCACCGCCACCTCCAAGAAACGCCTAAGCACTTCGCTTCGCGACGATATCGTCGAAGACCCCAAAACCCAACAAACCCAGGAAGACCATGACTCAAATTCATCAACCGCCACCGCCGAGGAAATATTCGCCACCTTGGCGCCGCCGCGCCCCTCCAAGACAATGGTGATCGGCACCATCTTCGGCCAACGCCGCGGCCACGTCTGGTTATGCGTCCAGCACGACCGCCTCACCACCAGACCTTCTCTCCTCCTCGAACTCTCCATCCCCACCCACCTATTCGTCAAGGAAATGCACTGCGGACTCGTCCGAGTCGCACTCGAGTGCCGTGACTCGGCCGATTCGGAACTCGGTTCCTGCCCTCTCCACTCTATCCCTGTCTGGACCATGTTCTGTAATGGTCGGAAAGTCGGTTTCGCGGCCCGGAGAAAGGCCACGCAGCAGATTCGCCTCATGCTCAAGACCATGCAGTCCACGACTGTCGGAGCGGGTGTTATTCCATCCGGGTTTGGATCCGGAACGGGTACAGAAGGCTGTGGGGAGCTCATGTACATGAGGGCCAACTATGAGTGCGTGGTGGGCGGTCCTGATTCGGAGTCATTCCATCTCATCAACCCGGATGAATGCCCAGGTCAACAACTCAGCATTTTCTTGATGAGATCAAGGTGAAATCTTGAATTGAGGTAAAAGGGCATTTTTGGATAATAGAAGCTTTTCTGGGTTTGCAGTTGATCTTTTAATGGTGGGATTGTTTGAAGATGGAAGATGAATATGGGGAATCAGAAAAGTTCTGGTTTTCTGTTTCATAAATTTTCTTTGCCAAGGCTGGAAAACTTGGGTGTTTTCTTGCTTAACTAAAATTGTTTTTTTTGCAATTTTCAGTTTAGTAAAAGGGCAATCTTGGTAAAGATTTTTTGATTAAATTAACTTTTAGGAGTCTCAAAGTCACAGGTCTAGTCTATGGATGTTTTTGTTTAAAGGGTAGGGGAATTTTTTCGTGTGTAATTGTTAGGAGGGGATGATTTTTAGGTGTTACTGCCATTAAATTTGACTTCAGTTACATTGAAATTACTTGTTTCTTAATTATTTTTCATCTTCATTTCATTTAGTTGTATTGGCGTTTTACTGAAAAATATGTTCCCATGTTTATTTATTATTTGGTAATATAGAACAATTGAACTTCCATTGATATCCAATGTTGCTGCTTTTAATGGTTTCGAGACAGGGATGTAGTTGTACTACACTTGACACTCCACATGATTATTTTGAATCTTTTGATATTCTAGTACTTCTTTTCTGGAGTTCTGATTCTTGAAATATGTGATAACCTTTAATTGGAACCCATTCAGTCAAAGATTCTAGTCCTCATTCTGTATTACAGTTTGGGAATTCTTACAACCTTTCTGGAAAGTGAGGATAACAACAATAATAAGCAGCAGTATATTCCCCATAAATCATAATCAAAACAAAAGTTCGTAACAGTGATGCTTAGATACTTTGGACCCTTGTTGGGAATGGAGAAGGACTAGTGCATAGTTTTAAAACAGTAACATACATGGGAGTCCTAGGAAGGAAATGAAATTGATACAGTATCAGATAAATCCAGCAGCTAGCCTCCATGAAATTCTAGAACAGAGGCCCATGGACTTAATCCCTTTTTGGCACATTTGGAGCAAAAAAAAATTATTTTGTGGTCATTTTGCTATGGTTGTAAGCATTTGAGTGAAGGTTTTCTAAAAAATTTACTAAAAATATACACACATATATGTATTTCATGCAAGTATGTATATATCTTCCGGTTGAGCTCGATCATCAAACTGTTTGACCAGCATGTTGTCTGTTTATTTGACTGGTTTAAACGTGGGACGAATATATAGAATTATCAACAAAAAAACACTAGATTTGAATCTTGGTAACCATGGTATTAGGAAAAAGTAATTGTCCTTTAGTCCAAGAACAAAAACTATTCAGGTAATATCTCCACAGCCTGTCATGGTTAATATACTAAATTTATGAAATGAACAAGTGTGATTCTTTGGGGAAAAAACTCACAGGCAGAAATATCATCATTCAGCTTTTAATCTAAACAAATTCTCCTCTATTTTTTCTCAACTATGTACCTTGTACTCTCTCTATATATTATATTTATATAGATACATCATACATAGATAGATATATAGACTTGCATCAACCAGACAAATTGCTTATATTGAAGGAAATAAAAAATGGGGGGAAAAGCCATAGTGCACTTGACAGCTATGCCAGAGGAAATGCAGAGTAGCATGTCATGGAATTGGCTTACCAGGTTCTTGATTTATATGAAGGTTCGGATTCTCAATCCATTACACACCACATTAATTAATCATTAACAAATCTCTTAATTAGTATCCGAAGTAAAGAAAACATAGAAGCTGATTTCTTTAAGTAATACATCACTTTATCAATCCCCTGGAAAGAGAGAAGAAATGTTACTTTCAGGCTGTTAACAGACCATTCCTACATAGCAGAATAAAGTAGTGTAGGGAACATCATAAAGCCGACCAATATTTTTGGATAATTTTTATTAAAAACCAGAGAAAACGAGATGCTTAAAGCCTAGAAAATGCTGTTCTTTTCCAAGTTAGAATTCTAAAGGCAGTTACATGTTAACGATGAAAGGACAGATGATAAAATGTGGGGTAAGAGGATTGCTTGTGCCAAGCAACTTTAAAAATTTATAATTTTTAAGTTTTAGTGGACATTGTTAATGAGATTAAAACTAGTAAATATGCGATTTGCTTGTAGATTTCTATTAAAGCGATCTTACTTTTTCTTCTATGGGAAAAGGAAAAAGTGATGGAATAAAGTAGCATATTTTCACTAATTAAGGTTTTAAGGTTCATTTGGTACATGATGTGAACCAAACTAATTCTAATCAGTTGGAATTAGAATATCTCATGATTTGTGCAATTTCTAATCAATATGGTATTTGCCTTCAAATAATTTCATAAAAAATGAATCATAAGAATATGTGAACATAGTCGTATCAATCATTTGGTGCCAACTGCTTTATGATGGTGCCTTAAAGAAAGTAGCCTTGCATTGGTACATCAACTAGCAAACAGGTAATAGTGAATCACATTATTGTGTTGAAGAAGACTGTGCTTAAGTGGGCACCAAAAAACAGAGGCAATGATGGTCATGATGCATTTAGTATTGCTCATCTTCATTTAATCCAAATGTTTGGCTACTCTCCAGAGACGGCAAAGTAGAAATGATAACTAATGCTTCTGCTAATATTATTTGTGCACCAACCAAGCATTGCAGGTCGATTATTTTCTAATACTAGTTGCCTGGAGCTTTCCTCGATGATTTGGCTCCTCCGTTTTGTATCAAAGGGAAGGAAATGAAAATGTAGAGGAAGATGTTTCACCATGGTAAACAGGAAAAAGGAAGTACTACCGAGTAAGGTAAGTGGAAGTTAATAATTTTATGTGCAATTTCTCTTTTCGTTCCTCCCAGGACTAGTGTATTGAGAAACATTTGATCTGTACTTTTGTTGAGGAGAGAAAACATGAAAATCATTTTGGTTTGTGGTTTTCTTTTCCTTTCCTTTCCGTCCGTCAAGGCTTCAAAAAGTCTCCAATATTAGCTTCAATTTCACATAATGTAGGTACAGAAAAGTCTGGATCCCGAGTAGATTCATATCTGTTATGCAGTACTCCATCCATTTCCTTTCCTTTGTAATTTAAAAAGAAAATGCTTTATTAAGAGTTCATCAAGAATATTTTACATGTACGTCTTAAGAGTTCACCAAACATATATACGTCAAGCAGTCAAGTCAAGCTACTGTGCTTGGTGCGTATTGGAACTGTGTCAGGGTGTTCTACCAAGTGTTTTCATTACAAATATATCTCTAAACTAAGCTTCAAATTTGTAAAGAAATAAAAAGAACTTTGATGAAGCTTATGGAGTGGAATCGCATTGTGTGGTTGGCAAATGCATTGGATCTAGCAGTACACATTTATGCGGGAGTTTCATCTTCTTTCGTGTCAAGATGTAAAAGTTTTATCTACAAAGATGGAAATGACTTCCCAGAAAGTGAAATAGAGGCCATAGATGTTCTGCATAAATGAAGCTAATCATCCTGTTACCTACCAAAGCAATACTACTCCATAATGGAATTCACTACTAAAAAGGCGTGCAGAATATGTGAGGATTATTCTTTTCATGTTGGTAAATCTGCAAGATATAAGTCATGCATGTTATTAAAAAGAGAAACAAATATTTGTAAAGAATAGTAAACAGTCAGTCATCTTTTCTGAAATTGAACCAAAGTGATCTGAAAATAATAACAGCCACTTGTTAAACAATGTTACCTTGTAAAATAGGTAGTGCCAAATACTCATGGATTGAAATCGAAATTATATGTTGCATTGCCAGTGAAGAAGAGGTAATCTGCAACCCCAGGGCTAGATGCAACAAATATATTCGTACTGATCTAAACCTCAGGATGCAGATTACCCCATCTTGACTCAATATCATCTAAGGAAGATATGAACTTGATGATAAAACAGAGAGTAGAACAACATTTCGACAATTAGGTTATTTGGTACAATATGCATGGGATCGGGTGGTATTTATAATTGCACGTAAAGTAAAAACATAAAAGGGAAAATTCTCCCAAGTAGTGATTGGTATAATATAAAGAGATGCATATTATAAAGCCATGATAAGGTGCTCTCACCGGGAATAATATAGATGATTCTGTTCTTTTGCAGCCAATGATAAGGTGAGAACCTTCCTTTCATTTGACAATGATGTTTCTGCCATGACTGCTTTCTAGTCTGGAACTATACTCCTTCTGTATAGGCATTCCACACGGGAATTGATATTTCCACACGAATATTTGATATTTCTCACGCAGATGTCCGACTCATTCACTATTCATGAATGAGAACATGGTACAAACTGATCGTTGCTGTGGATAGTGAAGTGATTAAAGATTAGTGCTGTAAGACGTGGGGGATTATCTACCTCTTGCTTCCGTTATCACAAAACACACAAGTGAAAAGGCGGCTAGGGGTACTCCAACATGTGATGTAGATGTTATATCTAGTTGATCACCATCGACTTTAATACACTAACATATTCCATTCCCTTGCTAATTGAAAGATAGATATCCCAGCTCAAAAGGGAATTTTCAGATAAAGGAAAGGGAAAGATTATATTTTCATTGGATTTAAACCAGCATCTTAAGGTGTAAAGTGCTTTAAACGTTAGTAAAATTCAGTTTTAGTTTCTGAATTTCACCGCCATTTGTCAGTGAAATCGCCAATACTGTGTTCATAAGAAACAAACAGCAAAAAAAAGGCCAATAAAGACATTAAGAGTAATTCTTGATTGTTACATGCATGAACCAAGTGATGGAAATGAGTTGTCTGTTATTTTTTGGCTTGAAGGTCAAGTAAACATATTTGAAAGGGATTTCCTCTTCGTTAGTCCCCAAACAATAGCTGCGTTTCACGTTTATTTTTTTCACGTATTTAGTCCTCAAACTATATGTTTCTTTTATGTTAATTCCCAAAATATAGCATCTTTTTCATGTTTAATCCCCAAATTGTGGTGGTTGTTCAAGTTTAGGCCTCAATCTATAGTTGTTTTTCATATTTAGTACCCTTTAATTGTTCTATTTTTGACAAAAAGTACAGAAATAATAAAGTTTGAAGACAAGATGTGCTGAAAAAATAGTTAGGGGACTAAGCGTGAAAAACGACTATAATTTAGGGACTATAACAAAGAGGTGATCCCTATTTGAAATAATTATGTTCTGCCTGTAAGCTTTATTTTTAACCGTGAAACTGCAGCATCACAATATTCATTTGGAGTTCTCAGAATACAAACCTGGCTGTACATGGTACTAAAGTCGGAATATATACCTAGTTTGCTTCTCAAGCCACTGGTAAAATCCAGCAAGTTACAAAGTGATGCATTCTTTTCATCCTGGTAACTTTGTTGTTTCTAGCCAATTATTTAGTTCATTAACCGAATTCCTTTGTCTCAACCTAGATGGCATTGTTTATCACCAAAGAATGTCTGAGAACTATAAAATATCAACAAGGAAACACTACAAATTATGAAGACAGGTCACCAACAGCTTCAAACAACAAAACTTATATCAAAACAAAGAGGAAACATGAGCAATGAAGACAGGTCCCAACAGTTTCAACAACAACTTTTAAGATGATATAATCATCAATTAATAAAATATCCTTTCGAACCTCGGTCTTAAATATATATTGGTAGGAGTACACTCGGATGTGAGAGAATGGTAATTAGTAGCCTATACATTTAAAAATATGATTTATGGCAGGAAACACAAATTTCCACCATAAAATTCTTAAGCAGTAAAAGAAAAAGAAGAGAAAAATAAAAAATAAAAAAGTGAATAATCTTCTACCTACCTACCGTCCTATCTTGATCAAAACTGATCCCTTCCTCTTCTCAACTTGTCTGGCACAATTGGCAAGGTAATATCAGATGCATGGCAGTTAAGCCTTTAAAACGATTGATCTGATAGAAGTTTCTTCAGTGTCTCATATGTCATGAAAACAATTCCTACGCCTGGGACAACTTTGTAATATTCTGGCAGAATTCCTCTATACAAGCCTCGCAGGCCTTCACTCCGGATGATGTGCCCAAACGTCCCAAATAAGCCAGTGTTGTAGACACGGGCTCGACCTCCAGCTCCTTCCAACTGCATTCTTCGCCTCACAAGATCCAAAGGGAATGTTGCTGCAAAGTAACAACAAATAAAAGAAAATAAAGCAGAAATAAGGATAAGGGCCAACAATGAACATTATCGCAGAGGGATTGGTTTAATAAAACTAGTTGTCAAAATTATTTTACTTTTCATTGTCAATCCACTCTATCCTCTATGCTATCATTATATCACTTAAAATTGGTGGATGTTTTACTGGGTAAGGCAAGTTCAGAGGGCAGATTGATCTAAATCAATAGTTTATCGGCAAATATTGATTGCTCATTCATCTCATCTTTCCTCCATATGAAAGTGTTCTATATTATAAAAATAGCCATTAATGCTTATTCCAATACAGATTTAACACCAATTAAAACTGAGCTCCATAATGTATTACAATAATTACATCAATCACTTCATCAGTGACAGAACAAAGGACTAACTAAAATATCAAGCACTTCATCAGTGACAGAAGTGAGTAAATGTGAAAAAGCATAAGATATACATCCTATAAATAAATTAATATAGATTCAGAATATACCCACAAAATTTCAAGAAGCACAAACATCTTTAGAAAATATATTTTGTTTTTAGAAATTGGAGAAATTGAATGCAAACAATATCGTGCCAACGAGCCTAATTGCATATAGCGATCCTAGGGAAGAAACTAAGCTTTCCAGGATCCGACAATACAATATAATATAGCAAATAGTCCAATCACCAAAGTTTACTGAAAAGAATTACCATACCCTGTCCCACCCTCTGTCTATAAGAAAGGTACTAAATCATGCAAAATTACATGTTTAGACTTTAGCCATGTCTGGTACTTGGTAAAGATGAGATACAACAACTTTACACAAAGCCCTAAAATGAGCTATAAATGGACATTGAACGGTACTATGAACAAATTACTTACACAAAGGCCATAACACAGTTTCAGAAACAAGTGGGATATGCAAATACTACCTTTAGTTGAAAAGGCAATAAAAAGCTTCAGTTATAAGCTCAGCTTTCATATCAACTTAAATAGAAGAAAAATTAGAAACAGATGAATGAATTATGCACACAACGCCCATAAAGACTTTGAGATATATTTCCTGTAATGTCTAGGCAGTCGTTTCGATACTGATAGACTAGAGAGGAAGATGATCAATATTGCTGATTTAATTCCGTGTTGACTGCTGACTGTGGATGACGCTTGGCAACCAATTTTGAACTAAAAATTATCACTACTAGTTAACAGTAAAGTAACATGAGTTTTGAATTTACCGTACACCAGAGATGGCAGAACACAAAGAAAACTAGACTCAAAAAGTTTAGTAGAGAAATTTTATAGTTCGTTAGGTATGTAGGGGACTTATATTGTAGATAACATCAACATACCTGTTGATGATGCTATGCCTGAAAGGCTGCCACAAGCAAGGCTGACCATGACAGTAGAATCATTTGGCCTAATAAACAATAACATGTGTTTAGGAACACAAACGAGCATTAAGTGATATGGTTTATCAACAGACTACAGAGAATTCACCTTTGAGAATGCCAGTACGATCTCAGGGTCTCATAAACAGCAAAGCTTATTGCTATACTAGGTCCTACTCCCTGCATCAAGCACCAGTATCTCAATGTTAACCAGCGTTATATAATGGGCCAAAGAGTCACAAGCACACTAAAAGGCATACCAGTAATGTAGCTCCCATCCCTTTATAGAGACCAAAACAGCCCTCGTCTCTGCAAATTGTACGAAGTGCATGCCCAAAACCCTGATAGTATATTGCACTCCTCTACATAGTTCGAGCTAAAAGAGTCAAGAGAAAAGCTCAAACAGAACACCAATAAGATAATCAATTAAAAGCATTACAAAATTTAAATATAAAACAATACTTCTATCTAGTGTTAGAAACCATCGTTCTATATGACATTGCTTATTTTATCTCTTAAGAGAACGCAAAATAACTAGAGGAGACATGGAAGGACTAACTCCCAAAGGTTTGTTAACATGGATATCAGCAACATACCAAAAACTTTGATAGTACAAAGTGTTTGATGATTCTATCCAACCCACCACAAAGAAAAAAAACATTTAACACAATAAATGGTGAAGTCGTGTGGAGTATGCTTATTTACCTGCGCAGCAAGACGTGTTCTGACAAGATCCAATGGATATGTAGCAGAGGCAGCTGTTATTCCCGCTAATCCACCGCCAAAAAAATGGACACAAATATCTGCCCTCACATTTCCTGAGTGACTTTCTAAGCCAGTAAATGATTTTAACAACTGCCAAAATACAAAATTTGAATGACAAAATGAACGGTTATACTTGAGCAGTATACAGTACAATATTGCTGCACTTCTAAAAAAAATTTATACTCACATTTTTGTAGCGCTCATAGGCATAGAAGTTAACAGCAGTATAAGGAAGACGGTGAGCAATTGTGACCAAATTTCCTTTCCAAAATGCTCTAAATCCTTCTTCATTAACAATACGCAAACCTTCACGCCATATACAAGGCTTGCTCAATATCGCAGCATCAGAGTGCATACCTTGCACCTGAAAAATAGAATCAAAGTCATACTTTTTTCAGCCGTAAGTAGACCAATAATAGTGAAGCCAAGTACGCTACCCGTTCAAATAAAATAAACATATAGGTTGAATGTCAAATTTGTAATAGTTTAAAAAAAATTGTTCTTGCTTAATGCAATTAGTTATGGTGCAGGTGCCAAGTTGAGAAGCAAACAAGAAAAGGATTAAAAATGTAAAGATCAAGTTCAAAATTTTGACTGATATAAGATATGCAAAAAGCATATAAGTCCAGGTTTTAACGCCTAAATCTTAATTGTATTGTAGGAAAAATCTATAAATGTCTAAAACTCTAATGGGGTTTCAAAATCCACAATAATCATTTCAAATATCTGGAATAAACATTTTTTTAATTAAAAAAATACATTTTTATGTCCTTATAGCAAACGAGAAGAGACCTGAAAGAGAATGGTGAGGCGGGCAAGTGGAGCAGTACATGTCTTGCTAAAAGCACCAGCAATACCGCCGGCGAGGAGCTGTGGCACCGTACCTATCTGAGACGGCTGTGGTTGATGGTGCTGCTGGTGTAAGAATTTTCTGGCACCCCCATCAACCACAGCTCCATGGCTAGATACCCCTACTCTAGCCTCCATTTCCAATTATCTCTCCCCTTAAAAATTGCGGGTTTTTCGCTATCCCTTTATGCAGGTTGTGGAACCCTAAAACACGGAAATCATGTCACGGCGGACCCGTAGAATTGAAATTACAAGTTACTTTTTTTCTTTGGGGGTGGTAGTTGTTCTTCAAAGAATAGGAAGAACAGAAAAAAAACCCTTAAACCCTAATCAGCGGCGTGACATACTAATGAAATAATTCTAATGTAGTATGGGTCCAATTTTTTGGTGCTAATTACTAGCTAATATGTCCGATTTGTTTCTACTTATTTTTAATAGTTATTTTATAAATAATTGTAAAAAAGTAGACTATATAACACCTCCATACTAATTTAAAAAAATAAATTAGATAAGAGGTATTTTTGCCTTTAATAACTTATTTTGATAATAAAAAAAAACTAAATAAGAAAGTTATTAAAAACATTATAAAACATTTGCAATTACATATAATTATGTCCGTATGAGTATTCCAGTTATCCTATTTTTTATTTATGCTAAGTTTGGTTCAGAGAAATTAAAGTAAGAATATGAATAGTATTGAGAATTTTTTTTTGTCTAATTATAATTGCGACATACGTACACATATATAAGATATGTATGGATTAAGAATAATCTCAACATTTTATTCTATCACAATTCAAATTCATTATATATTTGTCGACATATATATTATTTCCTAATAATATTTTTAACTCTAAAATTATATCTTCGATATAAAGGTACTTATACAAATATCAGCCCTTTTGAACTTGATATTTGTCTTCCCGTAAAAGAAATTGATATTGTAATATTTTCAGAGGACATTGAAATTTTAGTATGATTTTTTCCACCAAATTTCTGTATTTATGATTCATTCTAAACTTAATATTTGGAGTGTTTTTATCACTTGTCTTACAAAATCAATGTTTTTACTTAATACAAATAGGTCAAGATAAATTCGGTTAAATCATTAACCACTTAATACTTAATAGTTAATAGTATTACATTTCATACAATACAAACATATACAAAGAACGTCGCACTGGTAATTTGATGTTACCACTAAAAGTTTCTAACCATGATATGGTGGTTCAGCTATTTATAGCAAGCTAAAAAGAGGAAGGGGGTAAAAGAAGAAAGTGGGATAAATTTTTTACCAATGTTGGTCTAGGGGTTGGACCACAACAAGGGGTTGATTGGTATGCTTCTGCCTACGCTACAATCTTTCATTTTCAGCATATTACGTATATGCTTTCAAAATTGACCACTTCTTATAATACGTAGCAAAGCAAATTTTATGGTGGAATAAAAGGGTAGAATGATTTAGTTATACAAGTTTGATAGTCCATGCGAGACACGATTTAGTTTGTATAATTTTTTTTTTTATAAATTTTTAATAATTTGATTTAGCATATTCTATTATAATTGACTCGTGACTAATGAAATTGACTTAGAAAATTAAATTGTGAATCACTTCTTGCATTATTTAATCAAGTAATAATTTCAATTTAATATCTAAAAGATAGAATATAGGTAGTCTAATATCATATAACAAAGTCATAACATAAATACATACATATATATATATATGGTGATTACGTACAACTCTGTAACATGGGAGGAACCTGTAAAACTTTATTACTAAGATAGTTGCTGATCAATTCTTCCTCTCTTGATAGAAACTAGTAGTCAATTGATCTCTCTCTCTCTCTCTCTCTCTCTCTCTCTCTCTCTCTCTCTCTATATATATATATATATATATATATATATATATATATATATATATATATATATATATATATAATACGTATTTTAATATGAATTGTATGATGATTACTTAAAACTCTGTAGGATCAATACTTGAATAACTTGAGCTTAGGGAGGGACCTGTAAAACACTTTATCAGTGGGATAATAGCTAAACAAATTTTTTCTATGTTGATAGAAACCATTGATCAATTGGCATTTCAGTGACCGTTCCCACAAATATAAACAAAATACTTATTTATACAAATATATACGTAATACTTATTTCAATATTAATGGCATGGTGATTACTTAGTATTTTAGGATATTTGTCATAAAACTCTATAGTATCAATGTCTTAAATAGCTTGAATTGGGAGGGGTCTGTTAAACACTTTATTAATTATTTCTCTGTTGGTAGAAACTAGTTGCCAATTGTCATTTCGGTGACCATACCATAATTAGTAGTACCCATTTATGACTCTTCAAAAGAAGAGTTTTATGAGAAAAGAAGAGTTTAAGAAGAAACGATCATTTCGACCTTATAATCCAAATTGAGTTAAGTCTCGTGACTAATAAAATTGACTCGTAATAATTAAATTTGAGATCGCCTTTTATGTTATTATATATTAGTATTGATTAGAGTTGCATTGCTTTACTATAAATCATATGAAATTCTATAAAATGAAGTAAGGATATAAAATGAATAATTACCCACGATACAAATGCACAAGGGGTCCCACACATTCATTGTAAATTACATAATTTTGCTATTTTGAAAGTGGCATCATCTGTATCTACCATTTGGAAGGTTGTATTTTCCATTTTTTCATACCTCATGTTAAAATTATGAGGCTGTGGGAGGTGGTGATTTTGATGTTGCAAAGAGAGCTTACTTGTTTGTCTTCGTAAAATGGAGCATTTAACTTGGATTGACTGGTCAAGGAGGTTTACTCCATTTTTTGATTTCTTGAATTTGAACCCTGGGGCCGGCACTCAGATTTTTTTTTTTTTAAATACACCATGTCGATGTGGGGGTGCGTCCTTAAGATTGCTTAGGCAGAAATTTAGTCTCAATTAATGTGTACACTGTTATGAGGATACCCTCGCCATTCAAACCAAAAGAGAAAGGAAAAAAAATAAGAAAAGAAAATGGAGCATTTTGACTATAAAATCAGAGAGAAAAACAAAAACAAAGCTGAAACATGACTAATAAACCCCCAATTCTAAGCAGCAGTTATAGGGTACAACACTAATATTTCTTCCCTCATTGATTGTTGACGTATACAAATAGCATGAACTCAACACAACAGTTTTTGAATATAATGCCATATCCTTCGCATTGTAGAAGTGAAGGATTATACATAGGAGTCTAAATTAAGCTATTGCCTCTATGTCATCACCTTCATAGCAATCAGCCACGACCACAGCCGCCCTTTTCTGCACATTCTTGTAAGAATATCTACGTGCCACCACCACGTAGACGCCGAAGTTCACAGCAATCATGGCAGCCAACAGCCAGTAAAAATAGTCCAACCGGCTACTATTCAAATCCCTGCCAAACCAGCTTTTTCCACCTTTTTCCGTTACTTGATCCACTACAGTGATCAAAAAGCTACTAAGGAAATTTGCAACCCCAAGCACACTTAGATACAATCCAATGCCTAAACTTCTCATTGAATCTGGAACTTGGTCATAGAAGTATTCTTGTAATCCCACTAGACTAAATCCATCTCCCATGCCAATGATGAGGAATTGTGGAGCTAACCAAAATACACTCATTGATAATGATCCCTTTACTGGATCCTTGTCCACAATACCTAGCCTCTTTCTTTCAACTAAGGCTGATACAACCATTGTTACAAATGAGAAGACCATTCCAATGCCTATTCTCTGGAGGAGGTTGATACCTCTTTCGTTTCCTGTCGCGCGTCTTAATATCGGGACGAGGATTTTGTCGTAAATGATGACGGAGATGATCATTCCAATGGCAGAAATGCCGAAAACTGAGGCTGGTGGGATGAGGAAATTGTGGATGATGTTTCGGTTCATTACAGTGCATTGTTTGATGAAGAATGTTGACGTTTGTGCTACACAAATACCGAATGGTAAAGAAGTTAGCCAAATGGGAATTACCTTCAGAACGAGCTTCATTTCCTCAACATTGGTCACTGTTGCGAGTCTCCACGGATTTTCTTGTTTCTCAATGCAACTTGGTTTGTCTTCAATGATTGCAGCCTTGTCGAGAAACCTTAAAACAAATAGGGATAGACGTGCATCAAAATTTCAGTTCTTCGATTGTAGATTAGACAATAGAGAGAAATGTTCTCAGATTGTTTGTTATGAGGAGAACATGGTAGTATGCAACAAAATTACAGAACTGTTAAAGTTGCTTACTTAAGGTTCTTGGTGTGGCATAGAAGCCTCCCTCGAGTCATTGCTGATTTGGGAACTTCATACAGTTGAGCTGGGCTAGAAGGATATGGAAGGTTTCTTTTGGTAATTGCTGCCACGAGGACTTGTAGCATCGGTGTTAATGCGCTCCCTGTTGGGCTCCTGAAACGATAAAATGGCCTTCCACTGCAGAAGATTACTATCGTGAAAGCCATTATAGATGTAAGGATAATATCTGCAGCACCCCAGCTCACATGGTCTTGCACGTAAACAATTAGAGTTACAGCAACTAATAGTCCAGAGCAAAGACCACAGTTCCACCAGTTGAAAAAGGACAGCTTCTGTCTTCTTTCTTCAGGATGATCGTCATCAAATTGATCCGCTCCAAAGCTTTCCAGAGAGGGCTTGTGCCCTCCAGTTCCTAAAGAGATTAAGTAGATTGCAAGGAAGAAGATCACTTCATGGAACTTCCTAGGTTTGTGGCAAAGGCCAGAGGCACAAGGTTTCCAGCTCGGGATTACTCTCGACATTGTCAACAGAAGTAAACCCTGTTTTTAAGTGAGCAAGCAAATTTACAGTTAATTGGATCACAAAATATCTATAGAGGCAAACTTAACTCTTTAGTTTTTTTGATTGATGTTTGGCATTATGCTTCCATATCTTGGAAAATCAATGGCACTTCACTATTCTCCTTTAATTTGTTGATAAATTGAGCACATAATTTCAAGTTCTAGAGGATAATGGTGTTCTAACAAACAATTTCTATGAATCACACATACAAACTGGCTTGAAACTGCTAGTCTCTCAAAGATTAATAAAAGAAAAATCTGTCAATTATTTTGAATCTCACTGTTCATATGTCACAAAGGTTCCTTAGCCAGAACACATTATGAATGACATATTCCCTCTTTTAGTTAAAGTTGTAGTGAAAGAATTTGGTTCAGGGGACTGGAACTGAATGATCCATTGTATAGCAAGAGTCCAAGTTAATTTTGGATACGTATATTCCCACTCAGGACAGGACTCGGGGGTTTTTTAAGATATTTCTTTTAGTAGAATTAAGCAGAAATTAAGATTACCAGGAGGTAAACAATGGATGAGATGAGAACTGTGGAGAATCGACCCAAGTAAGCATCGGCTATGAACCCTCCCACAAGTGGCATCATAGTGGTTACACCAGACCAATAGTTGACAGTCTTTGCTGCTGTTTTGAGGTCTTGATGAAGCACCTTGGTGAGGTATATGATTAAACTTGTTGCTATCCCAAAGTAACTCAACCTCTCACTGAACTCAATTGCTGCAGAAGATAAAAATAAAAACAAAATTTTGCGGTTAAAGTAATTGGGACATCTAAAAGAAGGGTTATTTTAAGATAAAGAAGGAAAAACATGCATTTTTTAATGATGTAAATCAGAAAATTTCATTTTACTTTAAATTCACTAGTGTGTATCACTCCTCCCCCTTTTACTGTATAATCAGGTTCTAAATTTTTTAACAGATAGCCTAATGTAACCATTAATCAGACCATTGTACATGAACGGTGAAAAAAATATGCACCTATACCACTTTAGGCTAAAAAGCATAACTTTATTTCTGGGGCATCAATTCTATTCAGCTATGTGAAAAAGAATATATCAGTCTAGTCAACAGTTGTGTTTCGAACCTTTGCTATTCTTTTAGTTCATAGAATCCAACTGATAGCTAGTGTGAGGCACATCCCTAAGGTGGATTGTTACTATTTAGTTTGTCTTTATCAGGCTGCAATTATGATTTACTTGCTCTTATTCAATCAAATGTGTACGATAAAGTGATGTCAGGATGCACTCAGTAATATACCTTGTATAGCTGGACTAAAGGATGGATAAGAGTGAGAAACAAGAGTACTGGGGAACACATCTCGTGCAATATTATGAACATTAGCAAGCAAAAGATCGGTCTGAAAAATAAAGGACTAAAAAGTTACGAGAAGAAAGTATGTTGGCTAGCTCAACAAGAGCCGTTGATTAGGTCATATATGCTAATTGAAGATTGGGATGTGATGCGAATGGATGAAATCTTGCTTAGGGATATGACACTAAGCGGGAATAATATTTTATGTTGTCCTTTCAGAAATGGACAGACACCCAGCTCTCAAGGGCAGTGCGCCCAATTGTTTCTCCTTCTCTAGAATGTATGGTATCGTAGTATGAACCTCAAAGGGTGCGTTGGTAAGAATGTTTCAGAAGGATGAACAATGCAATGCAACTTTAATGGGGGTAAATGGGTGCTTGAAGTCTGTTAGGAATGCTTATCTACCGAGACTAGGCCATATATGACTGGACAATGGGGTTGGAATGGTGACTAGAACAAGAACAAGTAATTAATTTGTGCTGCAGAGACCCCTATGTTGATTGTTGGGAACTTTGCTTCCACATAATCTGCATGCTGAACTCAGAAATGTTAAAACCCGGCTTTCAATACACCTGGGGATTGACTAATTGAGCCATACCATGTACTTTGCTAGTGAAAGCGAAACAAAGCAAAGTTGTAAGCTAGCATTCTGAATTACCTTCTTGAACCGTGTGTTCTCCATGTAAGACAAAACATGAACTGCAAGCTTAAGCAGATTTTGCAGTCTGTCTAATATGACAGCACAAAGGTGCAAACAATAGGTAAGGGTTGTGTTGTCACATTTGAGAATGGTGAATCTCATCAACTCTTGTTTTGTTAGTAATTAATTTACGATGCACCTTTGAAACAAGGTCATTTTCCTGGCTTCTTTGGGGGTGCTTTTTTATGGGATTGGAAGGCAGCCCTCTTCTTAGGGCTTTATATATATATATATATATATATATATATATATTATGTTAGAATTTAAGATCGAATAATAACACAATTACACGAAATATTAGATGAATAATAGAAAAGTAAGAACATACAATATATCTAGGTTCACCAATTTGACTAGTCCTGCTTGTCTGACGTATTCATTAGATGTCGCACACGCTCTACAATGATTCACACACCAAATAATTGTTTTTATTGTAATTAGAAAACCCTACCTGCTATAACATGGTTCAAGCCCAATACATTAGTAAACCAAATACTGGACCACTAACCCCCGACCACCCTGTCGTAATGGCCATTAGTCGAACCCACAGAAAACAACTAGGTTCATAAGCTCATTAACTGGAAAAGGAAAAAAAAAAAACATATATGCCACATCTCCTAAGAAATAGAAATACTCAAAGATAGCAGTATGAGAGTTCACCATATTCATATGTTCAAGAAGCATAAAATACAAATGATATAGAGATTGCATACATAATAATTCTTACCAATAATGAAGAGTGATGCCTTCCATACACCAGTTGAAGCTCGAAGAGGAACCTTTCCTTTATGATCCACAGAAGAATCATGTACCCATTTCTCTTCATCAAGATTGAACGGTTCTTCTTTCTTTATTTGCCTCATCTTCAGTTATGACTAGTAGTTGTCAAGTATGCTTTTAAATACTAAAAAGGAGAGGCTATATGTATGATGATAATGCAGAGTTTGCAGTTGGGGTTACAGCTTTGGTTTTGTACTTCTTATATAGGATTCGTTAATCTATGGCTCACTGAATAAGTGGCAAGTAAATGAATATAAAACTATTTTCAAGAATTACGATGGAGGAAAAGTAAAAGTATTCCACTCACATTTGACTGTTGGTCTCTAGGAGGGAATAGCATCTATGTAACTAATAGTGGCTTGAAGGGGGTAATGTCAAAAAGTAGCTTGAGGTCTTACCATCATGGACCATGTTTGCACTTCTTCCTGTGCTCTTCTCACTTTTCAAAAAACAAAAAATTGGGTGTGAGGTTTCAAATACACAAATCAGGTACTGTTGGCTGCATCATAACAATCAAAGCAATATTTTTTTAAACTTGGTACAAAAGTTTAAGAAAGGACAGCAGCAGTCATTACTCTGTTCCACCTGCTTCTCACAACCATTGCATGGGGTTTGTGTGGTTTTTTTTTAGGAGGGGGGGTCTACCCTATGCCAATATTATTATAGCTATATGCCACAAATTATGATTTAACTCGGATGTGAATCTAGTCAAAGTAAATATGAACAAATCTTTGCACTCTATCAAAATTTTGAAAAGAACAATATCAAGAAAGACAAATATTCTTTTTCATCCTACTTTATTATCTACTGACGTAATTTAAATGTTAATTGTTCACCTATGATATGTCAATCAGAATTACTATAGTCCTTTCAAAAAGCTAGCTTTTGCTGAGGATCACACAGTATATATGTAAACAACATTTTTTTTGGGGTGGGGTGGGGTGGGGTGGGGGGTGTTCTACACTGTTACTATATTATAGTTCATAAATTAAGATCTTAATTAGATCTTAATCTAGTTAAAGTGCAGTCAACAATCTCTCTGCTCTACTAAAATAGAGAAAAGAAGGATAACAATGAAAAGATTATTATTTCTCGACCTGCTTTATTATCTCTTGATGTAATTTTATAAGTAAAATTTTCTCATTTATAATACTGTGATTTCTCATTCAGGATTAGTATGCATGCTTTCCAGAATCCAGCTTTTGCTAAAGGATTATATATATATATATATACATATATACACGTGTGTATATATATTTCACTTTAAGACATTTAAAGCCTTTAGAACTCTCTTCATTTCGTGGACTTGGTTGAGGAACATAAACACCAAGGTTATATGATAACATCCATGACCTACAATCAGCCTCTGAAATTTACTACTAGTATATGATAATAGTAAAACCTGAAGTCACTTTGTGCACCAATTTTACTGTGCTAAAGTAACCAATGTTTCAGGTGACCTAATCTCAAAAAAAAAAAATCTGGATTATTGTTCTAAGATAGGTAGATCATAACACCTTTTCTTCAGTTTGAAGGGGTAGAACTGACAGTTACCAACCCAAAAACGCACCACTATACCTTGTTTCCATGAGTTCAATGTATCTTAAAGATTGTTGTGATGAGGTGGTGATCCATACATATTGCACAGCAAAAGGGAAAAAGAAGTGATCTATCCATATATCCTAACTAAAAGTAGCAGCAAGAATTGAATAGAGCTGAGTTCAATGTCATTTCAGAAGGAATGATCTGAAACTGGTGGAACACGTGTCAGTGTGTTATTGGCTGAATGATGATAGTAATCAAGTTCCGTGGAATCAATTACATGACAACAAAGTCTACTCTCGGAATAAATTAAGTAAAAGACTTGATTTTCTAGCAAGTTCATAGAGGGAGGAATTATTGGGATAATATTCATGGTCCAACTTTTTTGTTATATGGATGTGATTCTTATTTCTCAACTTGAAAAAGTATTGAAAATTAAGTCGATGCAAACTAAACAATATAAAATAAAGATAGTTAAAACAATATAAGAGTTGACGCGACAAACTCTTAAAAAGAAAAATCATACACTAAATTCTGAATCTCCAATAGATCAATAATAATGGGTTTATAATAATCGTCCTAAATTTTTTGCTCAAAAACTTGAGGTTACACAATACTATAATCTGCACAACTTTTTGCACCGACTGAAAGTGCAAAAACTTCCCTCCCACTATAAAACTTTTTTTACATAGAATATAAAAACTGTAAAAACTCTCTCCCTCACACAAACACAACTCATTCACACCATCTCTCGACTTTTAGAATGCTACATTTCAACAATTAAACATAAGATTATATTTATAGAGTATCCACAATTTTTCTCTTCCAATTTAAAATATAAAACTTCTTAAATAAAACTCTTATTACAAATAGAACTACTTTTCAAAAATAATACTTCTATTAAAAATAGGATCTTTTCCTTTTCATAATAGCAATCTTTTATCAAATAAAATTCGAGGAGTATCCCAATAAATCTTCCCAATTCGAGGAGTATCCCCGAAATGGACTATATGAGCAGTTATAATTTCAGAGAAATGAATAAATGATACCAAGATCATTTTGAGTATCAAGGGACTGGTTAGTTACAAGATCAGATTCACTCTATTTTAGTATCTTCTGGGGATTAGTTTACTTCGAAACAAGTAGAAAATAGCTAGCACTTGTTCATAAAACTTGCACTCAAGAATATAATAAAAGAATTGATATTTTTACAAGGGAAATTGATAATAATAATAGATAAATAATTACTTCGAAACAAGTAGAAAATAGCTAGCACTTGTTCATAAAACTTGCACTCAAGAATATAATAAAAGAATTGATATTTTTACAAGGGAAATTGATAATAATAATAATAGCTAAATAAATGGAATGAAGTCCAAAGAATAGTTTAATTCGTTAACAGTTTAGTAAAAGGACTTGACATGAGGCTAAAACTGCTTGCAAATGTTGCAGTTGGTATTTCTACTTCCGTGGAAAGTAGGAAACTATTGTAGAATTAACACTATTTGATTGTATTTATTTTTCCCTTAACTTAATGGACAAATACATAGACTTTGCAATGCCAAAAAATAAAATCTAATTGTGATATTCAATGCAGGAGGATAGAGGTAGTAGTAGTAGTATACTATAAACTTAGCTCTGATGGTTTAACTTGAGTAATTAGCATAAGAAATTTGATTAAAATATTGTTCCCATTAACTAGTGGCTGAGCTTTAAAGATCAAAATATATAATTCAAACTCTGCAATTAGTAACACTAACAAATAAAATAACTTATGGGGTGGTTCTAGTGGCTAGGAGGAGCACATATATATAGCTTAATTTCTAAGTTGGGCATAGTCCGTAACCACATTATCAACATAAAAATAAACTATTATAAGAAGATTAGTATATGACATTAAATTGTGTACCTTTAATGTTGGACTAGTGCACCCCCAATTCAATTAAGTAATCACTTTGATATAGATGATGGGTCATCATTATTATTCTTGTTGTGCACCAAGCAATAATAAGAAGTTGACCAATGACTTTCTTAATAGTTTACTTTTTTTTGGATAGTGATAATAGCTTTAGAATGATCCATGTGTTTTTTTTGCGTTTTCTTCTTCTCCTCCTTTTCATCACGTGAGAGATATACTGTTGAGAATGATTTACTCATGTTACAGATAGATTTGACTACTAGAGATAAGATCCATGAAAGTGGATTACCATGATCTCAATTGGAATCAAACCATGAGTATGATTATGATTTTAATCTCACATTTTCTAACTTTTAATTTTGAATACATCTATTGGTGGGTATAATAAAAAATATTTAAATTGACCCATAATACTGTGAACTATTAAAGTTCTTACACCAATACTTGTTAACGCTAAATTCTGGACGTGAGCTGAAATTACCGAGACGGTCAGTCAAAAACGCGTTATCAATGGAGAACCCAAATCATGATAGATAGATTGATATTTAATCAAGTAAATACAGAAAATAACAATACAAAGATTTTACGTGGAAACCCAATCGAGAAAAAATCAAGAGAGATCTCATAAATCTACTATAATATGGAGAATACAAATGAAACGTTTACTGAGATACAAACAAAGCTCTCGTTGCATGTAAAAAAAAAATTCACTCTCACGATACCATCTCGACGTATACTAATCCGTATCGATATATATTGACTTGTAACGAAGAACAATAATATTTCTTCATACACATGGTGTATATCACCACTCTTCAATGTTTACCGATATGTATAAATGATGCTTGTTATCCAATCGTTATATATCAATATAACTCTTATATATTGATGTGTGTCGGCACGTATCAAGTTGGTGGATTGTGGTTGAACTATATCTTCTGGATTTGAATGTTTTGTGTATTGTTTGTCATAATAAAATCCCCTCTCTCTGGTTTGCAATGTATGTTCACTGACTTCTTCTAATAATTGATTCCCTCCCTCCTCTGCCTTCTTGTATATATATTCAATGACTACCTCCCAACCATCTAATATTTAAATATTTATGAAGATATTCTTGGCGGTGACCCATTAACCCAAAATTTCTTAAATGAGTTTGTCCTCATCTCTCCATTAATAAAACTTTATAAGATATTTAAGTGTGAATCATCACCCATATATCTTATCTCAACAGTACTCAGGGTTCTCCTAGAATTGCTGTAATGGATTATTGTCAATTAGTTTATCCTCCTCACTTTCCACCGTTTCTAAAAATATATGCAGACATGTAACTAAGAATGAAACTCCTTGCCGACATGTACATACAGAAAAACCATGAGGTCTTCGGCCATACAAATCCCCTGCCTATTGAAAATCGAAGACCAAGTCTAGTTGTGGTTATTTATAATGGCAAAGAAGATACTTCTAGAAAGCCAGTAGTGGAGGCAGCAGCAGCAGTAAGCACTAAAGTTCGGATCTCCATCATAATGTGCATTTTACACTAAGCCATGATCAGAAATAAACTATATACTACCCTCTGTGACATATTTGAACCAAGTATATATAAAGAAAATTTTGACTTGGCAAATGATGATTTCTCTTATTATAGAAAATTCCACTATCACTAGACCAGAATGATTGCAAGAACTTAGAGCATAGTTGTACTATTTTCAGAATCTAGCTACCACAGTAAACCAAGATCAGGTCAAGCATCAGCTAGGCCTCAGTGCGAAACTTTGTCTTTAATCGTATGGTAATAAATTATGAATGGAACAAATTGGAGCAATTAATATATGCCTCTCTAGGAGGCTAATTATTCCTTTCTATGCTGTTAATGGAGCATCTTACCAGTGTAGACAACCCAACAAATCAAAAAGAGAGAGACAAAACAAAGCTTAAGCTAAGAGAACAAAGAAAAGGAAGATTCCGGCCTTTATTAGATGTCATTGATCCAAACTATTTTGGGGAATAATTTTGAGCAGATGAACTGAACTTCGAAGCTCGGTGTTCAGATAAAGGAAAGAGAGTAGTCATATGCAATCACAGAAAGAACTTATTTTTACTCTCTAACCGTATGACGAAGAATAGAGATTTACCCATATGCAATTGGGTGGTTGGTAATGGTTGCAAGAGCCCACTGATCAATTGTGCTCAAGAAGTCAAATAGTTGAGATAGTGGATAAAGCTCGACTTTCAACTAATAGGAAAATGAAAACAGAGGTAGAAGACAAAAGGTATGTCGGTACTTGTAGCCCAAATTGGCAGAAGAGAATAGAGTGCAAACTAGTTGGTGCAGATTGCTTCAAGCGTCATTTTGATAAAAGTATACACCACGAAATCTGACTTTTCGACTGGATGAAGATCTATATCCTAAAAGATGGTCAAACAAGTTACCTAGCCCGGTTGATCAAGATTCCGCTGGTAGGATATATCCATTGGAGAGGAATCCACTTAAGGGTGTTGCAGTGAATTTAGAACAATCAAAGGATGTATGGATTAGAATCTTGACATGGGTAGTCCCTCTTCTTAAGATGTTTATTACCCCTTAACTAATAATATGGATTGCTAAAAAGCTACTGGCAATATACCTCCAACATATATGTAGTCTAAGCTTCTGTTTTTGTTTTTTTTTTACTGATAATAGCAATTCACAAGTAAACTTTACGAATATTACTTTATAAAGATAGAAAGAAAACAAATACTATGAGATCACATAGAGATAGAAGGTTCACTATTTAGAAATCAACTGAGTTTCATTATTTATTCAAAGAAAAGTCAGTTACAAAATTAATTTGTCAGTTACAAAATTAATTCTGTAATAACGTTCTTTTAAATTAAAACTAAACAATTTTCTCATTTATATTATTTCTTTGTAACTTATGTGCATAATAAATCCTGAAGATTTAACTTTGTTTGCATTTAATAGCTCTTGCAATAAATTTCTCTGAGAATCATAAATTAGATAGTAGAGCAACTACAGAATCGTAGAGCATCTACAAAATCGTAGAGCAATTACTTAATCGTAGAGCAGCTACAGAGTCGTAGAGCAACTTCAAAATCGTAGAGTAGCTATAGAATTGTAAAACAGTTACATAATTGTTGAACAAGTACCTAATCGTAGAGTATTAACAAATTCTTAGAGCAGTACTATCACAGATTCGTAGAGCAGTACTATAGATTCGTAGAATAGCTCAGAATTGTTGATCAACACTTCAACAGATTCATAAATTAACTCTTGGAATCGTAGAGTAGCACAACAAAGAAGAAGAACTAGGTTTGTGAACAATAATACACCTTTTTATATACTTAACTTTTAGTATAACATAATATATAATTCCTATTCGAATTATATAATTTCTCTTTTATTATTATAGACTATCAAATCTGTAACGCCTCGAGATCCCACATTCCCTAATTATATCTGATTATCTCTGGATAACATAATCATTAACTTTAAACCACAGTAACTGGGATCTCGTGCGTTAAAACTTAATCTTTAACTTATAAAAACCATTGAGTTGACCATAAAGCGGTCCATATTTTTTATTATTATTTATTTTATAAAACTTTATCTTACATCTCTTATCTGCCTCAGGATCGCAACGTTCATTTACCAATCATTAGAACTTAGGTCAAACATTATCAAATTGTGACCTAGTCTATTACAATTTCATAATCAAATATATATTCAAGATTTACATAACCTGTAAATAAAATTTAGCATGAACTACTCATACGTGGCCCTGTTTAAAAATACCTATTCTGCATCTGATACTGTTCGTATACACCTGTACACATACATAACCTGATCCATGCATATTTACCATATATGCGAGTTCGAGAATATATCAGACCCGACTTATAATAATATTTCATTCATATATCTTATTACATCATTTACCTTAAATAATACATACATTCACGTTTAACTATATGGATTTACAAACCATACATCTATTTCTATTGTCTAGGTTTAACATTTAAACCAAACTATTACACATCTTGCATTTATACAAATTTATATATGACAAATTTGCTTCTCGCATATCCCTCTATTCACATTCTTTACCTTGGCTTCACCGGAACCTCCAGCCTTCTTGTACTGTACCTGAAACGTTAGTTCATAGTAAGAATGAGCATAAAGCTCAACAAGTCAATCAGATAACACATTTCATGCTTGTAGTTTATAATATGCGTCATGCCTCCTTACTTTATCATGCTATGTTTAATGTCACATAATTCACTTAACAATTAATGCACATAGTGGCACAGAGTGCACATTTCAACTAACTCACATAGTTCACGTAGAATAATTAATACACTTAAGTCTGAAAAACTTGCCTAGTTAACATTTATTTTACTTAATCTTTACCACTTCGCTTGGCCTTTATATCCTTCCTTGTCGGCTTGCACATTTCAAACTCTGTCTGTCAACATATAACTTATATGTCATTATAAAACCATAAAACTTTATATAACTTGTCAAACTTAATTCATAAATATTATACCATTAGTCTCTAATCATTTCACATATGATGTATTTTACCTTATGTAGGTTAATAATACATCCTAGCTTGCTTTCAGCGTTTTCATAACCTAAAACACACTTTGGCTTAGCTTTAGGCATGCTATATTATGTCATTCATCATATCATTATACCTTAACACTCTTTAATTTGACCATTATTATCAATTCTAGGGTTTACATAACTCATTTCTATCATTCCATATCAAAATATAGCTTTTTAAAAGCTTAAAAATATTTCAAATGCACAGAAACTTCGCCCCGGCACCGTCAGACTTCGCTGGCTGTGAAATCTCCTCAGCCATGAACAGTAACATTGCGCCCCGGCTAGATGTTTAGTACAAAACATCTAGCCCCAGCCAAGTGTTCATAAACAACAATTTTTGATTTTTACCCTACCTTTGCCGATTTTTAACTCATTCGTTTTACATCCAATTAAGCTCAAATTTGGACCACATCTAGACCTTACTACCTAGTATTTTAAAAAAATACTACTTGCCTCATTTGGCTCTTTAAAATCATTGATACATTAGCCCCTAGAAGGGTTGTTCAAAACATTTTCAACACTTAGAAAATTTTTGACTTTTAAACTCAATTTTTTTCCAACTTTGTGATTTTTGGTCATATGCTTTAAAACTTCATTCTAACACTTGACATAGTTCACTTAGGTCATATATGACATGTCTAAACTTTTAAAACCATAAAATTTCGCACGAGGCGATAATTGTCCGTTAAAATCCATTTCGAATCGAAACGATCGATTTCGATCGTTCGAATCGCCTTTTTGCTCAAATTTGAATCTGTTGATTACCAAATCAACTCTAACATGTGTATTATCATAAAACTTAAGTGCTCGGCCTCATTTGACCCTCAATTTCTCAAAATTGCCAAAAATCACCTATAAGTTGGATTTTGTCAACTTTTACAAACTTTTCAAATTCAAAACTTAAACTCCTTTTGACACTTAAATCACCAAGCACCACATAGGCTAACACATATACAATTAATGACTTTGTACGTCCGTATAACTTTCATATGCACAATCTAGTGCACTTTATAGATTATAACGTTGTTCACACAAAAAGTATAGCCTAATATTTAATCATTTCATACCAAAATATACATCCCAACCATCAAAGCATTTTATAAGCTATCTAACAATTTAATATGCAAGAATTCAATATGCTCAACTCTCTAAACTAGGTTTCCATCACCTTTAGCCACATATGACACTTGATCATGCATTAAATCATGACTTTTAGCTTATAATCATACGTGAATATTGTACCACCTTTGATTTACAACCTTAGAGTCTATGATTCCATCAAATCTCAAACATAAAACACATAAACTCACATAAACTTCATAATCAAACCTTATCTTTCAATGATTCATGCATGGCCATACTTGAACTTGAATTTAAACACTTAAACATCAAAGTTCACGACTTAAACTTTGTTATACCTTCTTGGAGATTGTCTTTCTTCATGCAATAAAGCTTGCTCAAGGTTGTATGTTCCATTTTGAGGATAATTTTCACTTGGCTTGCACTATTTCTCTTGGATTCTCCAAGGTTCCTTACAAACCCTATCTCTTCCCTTCATTTCTCTCTTAGCTCACGAACTTGCTAGAACTAGGAATGAAATCAGCTTTCCCTTTGCTTGATACATACATATATTAAGTATATAACACTCCAACAACTAACCATGCATTGGTTAGTTTAACCATGCATGGTTAGGGTCACTAATGTTATTTCTCATGACTAAGTAAGGGCACAATGGTCATTAGACCAACTTGGGACACCATGGTCATTACGTAACTTGACAAGGGCATTTTGGTCTTTTGCCTCAAAATCTAGGAAATTTAATTCCTTAAAATTCATAATTTGCTAATTTTTCATCCAAATCAATTCCTTTTCGATCCAATTTCATTTCATTATACTTGAACTTTATTCTAGCTTCAAATACGCTATAACTTGCTTGTCCCATAACACTTGTCACACTTTAACATATCAATTTCATTAATTAATAATCATTATTCATAATAATTGACAATTTATATTTTGTTAACCTCATAATTTCTCTACGAACCGTCTCGATTCCATATTCCATAAACTTCATTTTTCGACATTTTAACTAGTCATCATACTTACTTTTTCCATAATCCGCTTCCTCGAGAAACGAACCTCGACCGAATTTCCAAAAATTCATCGTCATTTATCCTTTTTAAACTTATATAATCATATTTACGACTTTAACTGTGACAACCCAAAATTTCGAATATATTTTATAAGAATTTAATATATATATAATTCTTATTATAAGATGAAAAGGGTCAAATGAATAAAATATATATTTAATTTGGAATATGTGATATCTGTGGTGGATAAAATAGTTATATATTTAAATGTGAAATATATACAATTATTTTAAAAAGGAAATTTAATGGTTAATTAAAACTATTAATTAATTAATTGGAATTAGTTATAAAATTGTATTATGTTATGGAAAATATGGTTATGTGTATTATATATACACCTATATTTGAAAAATTGGGAATCTATAATTGAATACACTATTGAATTCATTGATTTGAATTAACCAAGGAAATGAAATATGAGAGCCAAGAAAAATTAATAAATCAATATTAACTAATTGGTATTGAGTTAAGATTATAATATAAATTAATATAATGTGTAAGCCTTGAATGACAATGGAGTCTTTATGAATTAAATTTCATAAATGTGTAATTAATTCACTTAAATGAAAAAGTGAATTAATGAATATATATTATATTGTGATAACCCGAATATTAGCAATATTTCTTTTAAATGAAATATTAAATGATTTAATAAAGGTTAGCTATTAAAACCTAGTTTGAGAAGCGAAAGGTGTATAGAAATGATTAAAATATTTTAATATGATATGTGTTAGGAAGAACATATATGGTATATTACATATATTGAAAAGTAAGACTTTTGATTTAAAGGCTCTAGAAAGAAATTGATATGTGGAATTAATTCGTGTCGAGATATGAGAGTAATAAATACATATGAGTGTATATTTAGTTACCAATGTATATGGAACGAAAAGGAAGGACACGTAATTTAAGGTAGTAATTTCATGAATATATATTGAGTTATAAATTAAATGAAAATGAAGAGAAGAACCATGCAAATTATTTTGGCAAATTACATAAGTTACGATTTGTGAGGTGTTAATTAATAGACTTAATTAATATAATTATGTTATGATAGGCCTTGATTGTTATGTAAAGAGTTTTAACTAATTAAGAAATTAATTTAATTAACTATGTCATGGAATAAAGATTCAATAATTATTTCATAGCCCAAATTAGTAATTTGGGAAGGTAAAGGTCTGTGACATTTTATTTATGAAAGACCCAAATGAATTTAAGATTTAAACCCAAGCCAATTTATTGGGCATTTCAGGTAGCAATATTAAAGGTCCAGAGTTATTTATTCACTCCTAGAAGCACAACTTCAGCAGACTTTTAAATTTTTTAGCACATTTCGGTGGCTTGATTAATTGAAGGGAAGTTATTTTAACTCAAATTAAGTCAACCCAAGGCATGGGAACATTAAAGCTTAAGTTTTGGTTAGCCTTGGTATCAATTATGTGCTTCCTGTCGGCAGCCTTCTTGTCTTCTTTCCAGCCCAAAACAAAGTATCTACCTTGTTATGTAGGAATGGTCTACTATGACACTCATTTTGGGACAAAAAGGGGCAAGGGACAAGGAACTGTATTCTGCAGAAAGAAGTCACGTGAGACAAGATGAAAGTGACTAAGAAGCACCCATAGCAGCTGGAAAAGCAGTCTACAGACTCCTTTAGGGGTCACCTAAGGGATAGATAGTTTAGTATGACTTGTAGGGGTTGGAAGTAGGGGATATACTAGCTTGTGCATGCGGCTGGGAAAAGGAGAAGAACTGATATTGTACACCAACCATTCAGCTCTCACTAATTCATTTACTAGAGGAGAGCAAGATAAACAAAAAAAAAAAAAAACAAACAAAGAAATCATAGTGAAGGGGAAGAAAAGTTTCGGGTGCCGGGAAAGAGAAGAAGATTAGAAGCCAGCTGCAGTTAGCATTCCATCCTAGTGACCATAAATCAAGTCTTTCAATCAAAACCCAAAGGTATAGAAACATCATACTTAATTCTCAATGAAATTTAGGTTCATGGCTATGTTTATTGGTTTTTATTTTTACCTTGATGGCTTGTTGTGGGAGGATTGTTGTGAACCTTGTGGTGGATCATGATGGATCCAGGACGTATAAGGTGATGAATGGCTGGAGTTTATGCATTTATGTAGCTTACATGTGTAAATATTAGTAACATGATGATTCCAAAGTATGCACATGATGTGCTTGACAGAATGCCTGCAATAATATATTTTTTGCCAAGTGTGAATGTTAGTTTACAAACAAATGAAGGAACGAAAGATGTTTTCAAATTGAAAAAGAATAATGACATGTGATTTTTGAATCATTGGAACCCAAGCTTTAAAACATGAATTTCCAACAAAATAATGTATTTTGCGTTATGTGTTTGTGTTTTAAGTACATGATAATGATGGGCTCTAGTATAAATTTTAATCATACGTATAACACCGTGAGATGTGATAGAGCAGATTTGGGCAAGAAATTCCATGAAAACTCGCCGGAAAATCTGCCCAGTCGCCGGAGAAGATGACCGGAAAGTCGCCGCCGGTGAACTTTTCCGGCCGAGCCCGTTTCTCTATTTTAGAGGCGGAATCTGGAAAAAGTTCCTTCTAAAAAGTTGTAGATAATTAAATTTCGTGTGGAATGGACATAAGATTCATAATTTTTGGATAAACGGACTAATTATTATGATTTTTGGAAGTTTCAGCACTTTAAAAATTATAAATAAATTATAGAAAAATTATTTTGTTCTGAAAATTATTTTTCAGTAATGTTGTGATATTATTTTAGAATTTCTGGAAACTTTTGGTGAATTTTGAAGAGCTTAGATATTTATTGTATTTTAAGACTATTTAAAGTTAATTTAAAAATAGTGGAAATTCATAGAAAATTCTATGAATGTTAGAAAATTATGAAAAATCTTATAATAATATAAGATAAATATTGATGGTATTTGGAGGATATAAAAGTATGTTGTATTATTATTTTTATTTTAAAGCTATTAAATAATAGTTTTTATAAATAGAAATAATTATAGAAAATTATCGGACGATATGAAAAATATGAAAATTGGCATAACTTGAGTTCTTCAACTCCGATGATCACAAAATTTAAACTGGAACTTCTTGTTATCATTTGTGAGATTCTGTCCAAATATGGTTATTTATTGATGTATAGAATGAAAGTTATAATATTTACTAGAACTTATTATTTTAAAAGTGAATGTAAATAACTCTTTGTGTGTAACTCAGAAAAATATAAATTTTTTACTGGAGCTAGATGTTCATAACAGGAGTTTACTGTGAAAATTTCGTAATTTTTGGACAGAGGAATAATTTATGATAAATGTAGTCATTTCAGACTATTTTGGCCTATTTAAAAAAAAAATAGTAAATGAAATTGAAAAATTCCAGAAAAAAAAATATATGTTCATGAGGATATCATATACTGATGATTCACAGAAAAGAAAACATTTCTGAATGGTTTTGGTATTTTTCATATAAATGTTTGAGTTATGAATAAATGAGAATATTAAGTTAAATGAAGATTAAAAATTATGTAAATATGATTTTATTGACAAATGGTCTTTTTTATGATATGTTCAAATTTTATAAGAGTATGTGGGTCATTTGTAATAAAATGTTATGTGTATATCATTTTATGTTTGTTAGAGATAAAAGAAATAGTATTGAATAAACAATTAAATTAAATTGTTTATAAGTTTAATAAATGATTAAAATATTATTAAACGATTAATAATATTAGTAAGAGATTAAAATGTTATTAAATACTGAACAATATTATAAGATGATGATTAATGATTGAAATATTATCAAAGAAAGATAATATTACTAATAAGTTAATGAATTATCTAATGTTTGATTATGTGGCTAAATGTTAGATAATTTATTGTAAGAATAGTTGTATTATGAGTTAAGATATGATTTGCTGATGGAAAGATCAATATTGTAAATGATAGGTTTTTCATAAGAGATTAAATTAGATTGTGTAGCAGTAATCGACGGATAAGGCAAGTTTCCTAACTCAAACTCGAGTTATTATGTTTCAAGAATGCTAGTGGTTTAATTATTAAAAATTATTCCACATCTATGATTATTGTTATTCGCACTTAGTGCAAGTCTTATATGTTTATCAGGTATGAAGGCTGATCACCTTCATTACCAAAGTATCTGTTCATGGTCATTGTTGGCCACTCAGTAATATTGATTCAGTTATACATGTATTGCACTTCAATTCATACTCTTTCACAATCATTATATATTGTTGAAAATTCGAAAGCTTATTCTTTCTTTCAATCATGATACATCTTTATTGTATTTAAACTTGCTGAGCAAAGTAGTTGCTCACTCTTGCTATATCATGATAACATTTCAGTTAAGTCCAAGTGCATCAGGAAGGACAAAGCCAAGAGGAAAGTTCAAAAGTAACTTAATATGCGTTAACTATTATGTTATCCTAGAAAATGATTATGTGAACCTTTTGGGTTATTAAGGTATGTATTAAGTTAAGGTTGTAGACCTTGGGAAATGTGGTAGAATCATTTGAATAAACATCGTATGTTTATATTTATTACGCGTTAATTATATAAGGATGATAAGATGGTATATTGAGATCATTATACATATGATCTCAAGGTTGTAACAGGATTTTTAAAGGTTGCGATTACTGAGACAGGATTTTGATAAAGTTCTAAATAAATCTGTTTAAACAATTATTTTATTGTTGTAATTTATGTATGAGATAATAAAGGTTGTACTATTACTAGTTAAACTCAGGATTGAGAGTACTTTTGACGGACCAGGTCCGAGGTTAAAGGAACCCGGGTTTTGGGGTCGTCACATTAACGTCCATTCATTTATTTACATAACGTAAATATGCCAAATTTGCATCATTCTTGCATCCAACCTGCTTTCTACTCATTCTCGGGGGTATTATATTTCGTACTTACACATCGTATACATGATTATCTTATTTCAATCCATAATATCAATTTCATCATAACCTTCCAAATATTCACATACCATACACTAAATTTTCCATAAATCCTTCATACGTCATTTAGGTCAAACAGTCCCTTTTCTTTCAGCACATACAACCATACCTCATTGTCGTTCTCATAATCTCGCATCTTCAAACCTATTCATTAAGCTCGTCTTTAATATTCATAACTTAACGTCGATTCACATATACTTTCCTTGTTTCTCACTTTTCTCTATACTTTAAACTTTTCTTTCTCTATCTAACCCAATATACATAAACACATATTCAATTTATTACCTGTTGACACATAACATCATGTCTTATAATAATTTTGTTCAAATTACCTCATTATAGGTATTACCGTAAATCATTCATCTTAATTCTATTATATTGACCTTTAATCATCGAAATTTACATTTCTTAAAATTTCATTATCTGATACATCACTTATACATATATAACTGATCCTTTCCATTATACTTTCTCATTTCCATAATTCTCTTACTCAACTAATTTTATATAGTCGACCACATAGATCCCTCTTTAGTATTTCAACCACACAGGTCTTTTCTAACACATTGGTCACATATTAATTCACATTGATCACTTATCATTATACTCTATCCTTAAAATCTAGGTTTTATCACATAACCTTTACTTAATTAATCATAATCTTCATTTGAAATTTATGTAAAATCCTGGGATGTCACAAAATTACCTTTAATTTCATCTAAATTTAATCAATTAATGGGCCCAAAATTAATCAAAACTCATTGATGAAAAAAGTACATTTAACAGGTGTCTTGTTTTCTCTTGTAGTCATACTGGGCACTCAAGGCCATGAGAACTAGCAGAGCAAATTTCCGAACAGCTTCAGGATTGAGTTGATGATTCTACCATTAATAGTAAACCATTATATGACCATCTGCAATTGACAGTTGCTTCAAAAGAAAAGGAAAAACAGATCTGCAATCTAGTGACAACTAACATTTATAACTACTTTCTTCTTCTTCTTCTTCTTTTCTTTCAGTATAAATATACTTGTTATTCAACTATAATTTAACCCTATCATGTGAGAATCAGATGTAAGAATATGTCACCACCTATCTCAATTTAAAATCATGTTTTGTTAAGTATTCTTCACAAGTAATCATTTTTAAGCAGTTTTACATAAAACGTGAATTATATACATAGCAAACTATTTATCTAAAAACAATGCATAATATACAATTTGAACAAATGAACAGTTATTAGGTAATATCAATAACATTAACCTCACCTATTTTCATATAGCAAAGTTTCCATGAGGGCTGGGTATCCCAGCTGGTGGTATGTTAGTGATGACATGTCATTGGTTATCACTTATTTCATATGAATATGCATGGTTGGCTTGGCTACTGTATGATCCACACATACAATTTCTTCCATTACCTATATGGGGCTCAATGTCATCAACATTTCAAGCCCATATAAGTTGGTCTACTTTGATTATGAGGTCAATCCTCATTGATATTACTACTTTTTTCATAAGCAGAAGATAATACACCTGCTCAACGTTTGCACCACATATCTCTCCTACCTTTATCAAAAAAATTCATAATTAGATGGATACTTTCATTCCATATTTTCATAACGAGATCTACCGGCCAAGTCTAGTTTCTATCAGCAAACTATCTGATAGTATATAACTCAAGCTCGATTTTCATCGATCCAATTTTTTAGCAATGCCAAAAGATTGGGATCAAAGCCAACCCATTAATCATAGATGAGTGGTTTTGAAAAGTTTTTCTTTCTTGTGATTAAATTCTTGTTCCCAATCCTTTCACTATTAATGCAACCTAAATATATGCCTTGATAATGTCAACTTACTATGTCATACTCTCCTCTTCCATGTAATCGGTTATATGATCTTCAATAACAAATCATATACTACTCTGCATAATCAACTGAAAATGCACCATAAAGGATCTTATATTTCTGCACTACCAGATTGGTTAACTAGTTACTTGAATATCCAACTTTATTTATTTTGATAGGTAAGTTTGGCGCCAAGTATGGGGATTGGCATAAGTAACCTTGAGTGTCCAACTGCATTGTTAAGTCAAGAATGAGGCTTGAATTGCTTGATTATATTTTGATACCATTCCAAGACCTTTACTATGATTGTATTACTTGTTCAAATATATAAACACACTAATATTTCTTCCCCAGATATGAAATTTGGTCTAAAGAATTCATTTTGTTTTTTAATTTCATCCTCTTAGAGACTTCTAATTAAAACTGCCTTACTTCCTTAAATTTATTAAAAGTTAATGACTTCACACAAGGCTGCTCTGTCCTTAATAATACCCTATTACCGCGTGGTACTTATCAAATAAATATTTTATGAAGGTAATTTCCCTAGAGCACATATCTGACCTGAAACCAAAATAAACCATCTTTAGTGAGAAGCCATCTTTAGTTTATTCCAGTGCTGCAAGAGGACCGTGCAAAGGTGTGCCTGAAGTTAAATTTCTTGAATCCTTTTGAAGTTCTCAATTTCGACCAGAGGAAGTGTCTAGAGCCTTTTCAAAATAACCAGGATGGCATCCAACTGATTTTGAATTATCAAGATCTTTTATATTTTATTTTGGCATCTCTATCTAATCCGTTTAGACGAGGTCTCCTAAGAATTACTGAAAAACAGATACTGAAATTACTGTAACTAACATGAATATGTACAATTTCTCTTTGAAGTGAACCTGTCAAGACCCAATATACATACAATCTGAATGCCAAAAGTTAAAACAACAAGATATGTCTACCAACGATGGTAGTTACCTGATCATCTTCCAAATTTTGATATCATCTGTCTAAATTACCACATGGCAATCTTGGAAGTGCAACACTTCATGCTGGTAACTTGGAATCATCAAAAATCAAACTGCTCTTCCAGTGTTGATCCAACGCTCCTCAAAATTATTTTTCTGATTGTATATATAAGTTAACTGAGGTTATCTCCGCTAGCTCAACTAATGTTCCTCACCATTATACCAAAGCTACAATGAGTATCTGCCCACTTCTCAACTTGAAACCCGTAAGTACCATCATGTTGCAAATTCATATCATAAACTCCTGAATTTAAACCTTTCAATTTATGAGACCGCATCCCCCTACTAAAGTGTCCTTTTTTACTTAGTCCCCCAGTCTTCCCAATTTTCTCCTGATACTAACCAACTACTCCAGAATCCAACCCATTAACGGTATCCCTAGAGCTCACTAAACCAATATTTCTTCTACTCCCATTCTTGCTCAATTTGTTAGGTTTGTACAACCATGAAATGAAAACTAAAAAGAGCTTGAGAGAGAGATGGAACTGAAAATAAAATTGAATTCCACATAACGAATCTGTTGCAATGCTAAAGTATCTTTCATAAAGAGAATGACCTCACTCTTGAACGCACGCATACACAGCTCACACCACCAGTTACACCTAGTTGTCACTCCTTGTTACTAGGAAAAGTAGTTACATAACGAAATATACAACACACCAAGGTAACACACTCATGCCCGTACTCCTTTATTACTGGCTGTGACCTTCAATACATCAACTACTTTGTTTCTAAACACTAGTGATGTTGAAGTAGTTGGCACAACAACTTCGGTTGTGTGTACTTTGGCCTTGGTCTGTATTTGAGCTTCTGTGCCAACTTGTTCTGTTGTAATATGTGTATTATTCCCCCTACTAGTTGAAGGCCTACATGGATTATATAAGCCCAACTTGGAAGCTAAGTACCAATGACTAGTGCAACCCAATGCCTTAGTCAATAAACCTGCAGCTTATTCTTTTGGAAGAAACTTTGAGAGGTTTAATAACACCGTCATGAACCTTCTGTTGAACAAATTGACAATCAATCTCGATATGTTTTATGTGAGCATGATATACGGGACTAGCTACAATATCAATGACACTGCAACTTGTTCTTTGGAAGAAATTTTGAGAGGTTTAATAACACCATCGTGAACCTTCTCTCGAACAAAGTGACAATCAATCTAGATATGTTTTGTGCGAGCATAATATGCGGGATTAGTTCCAATATCAATGACGGCTTTATGGTCACAGTAAATAGTAGGACCAGTAATGGGAACTGTTGGGAATATTCACTACTACAAAACAGCAAAAAGATAACACTTAAACAACAAGGTTTTTTGGTATTTTTTTTTACAACGTTTTTTCAAAAAACGTTATAGATACATATGTAAAAACGTTATGTATTTATAAGGGGAAATATTTGGTTTTAATGTTATAACGTTTTTTTAAGAAAAACGTTATCTATTTAAAAAACACGGAGCTTAAAAAAAACAGCGCGGAAGTGAAAACTTGAAATTAAAACACAAAGCATATATATATAATTTTTAATTATTAAATGAACAAATTTGATAGGTGAAAAAAATATTTTCTCTCGCTAAACTTTTTCCTCCCCCTTCTCTCTTACCCTTACCCTAGCCGCCGCACTCCTTCCTCCCTGCATTTCTTCTGCTCTTCTTTTCCGATCTTCGTGACCCATACTCTCATTCCCTCTTCTTTCTCTGTTCCCATATGGATGGTTACTCGCATCTCTCAGCGGGTAACTCCAGTAGCAGTCCCTCGAGGGTTGGGTTTGGCCCCTCGCCAGATTAAGTTTTGGTTTCAAAACAGGCAAACCCAAATGAAGGTTCTTTCTTTTTAACTTTGTTTTAAGTTTGGTTGTATTTCTGCTCTATCTTCATTTGTGGTCTAATAATGATGGCTGCACTGATTCAGGCACAACATGAACGAGAGGATATACCATGTAAACCCATTTCCCTCAGGTTATTATTTCAGATTTCATTTGTGTATATATCTGTATATGTACGTATATCTATATCTATATCTATATATAGATATTAAAGTTGTTTTTTTTCTATGTTCACGTTTTGTTTGTTTTGTTGAAGCTGGCACGCATATTGAGGTTGAACAATTTCCAGGATGTAGAGGTAAGCAAATTTGCCCCTTTAATTTATGTATGATTTTGTCCTATAATTTTGTTCACTGTGGTGTTAATGGGGTTTTCTGGGTTTTCTGTATGATGTTCTGTAATATGTAGGATCTATGTATTTTTCTTTTCCTTCTGTTTTCCCCTGACTGGAACTTGGAAAATGAGAGGGAAAATTGCTTGGAGTTTTACTAACCATCCATTACACTACATACATATATATATATATATATATATATATAGTTTCATTTCAACTACTTTTTCTCTATCTATTTATTTCTCTGTCATGTTTGATTTAATTTTGTTTTGGTTCAGGAGTAAAACAAATACAAGTTATTTGGGATTAAGGAGCTTTTGTTTGATATTTTTGGCCTCTCTTATTGGGTAATTTTAATCTGTATAAATTACATATATAGAAGATAGATGATTTACTTACTAATGATGCTTTTGTGTTTATTATTTATAGAGTAACAATGAACCAGAACATATACTTTGAGGGACTATATCTAGCCTCATCCTCCACGGCAAGTGCAATGTCCAATCTGCTCCCTGCAGTCACCTTTGTAATTGCACTCCTTGTTGGGTTTGTCTACAACTTCAACTATATATTACTGGCGCTATTTATATCCCAATTTCAATACTCCTAACTTATATGTATCCCAACAACTGTTCATGCCCGTCTTGGAAACTTCTTCTATAGCAATGTCATTATTGGAAATTGGAATGAAGTAGACATCATATTTCAGTGTATGTATTTATTACTATACCAATTTAACTTACTTTTTCCTAATGTGATGATTATAATTATATAGATAGCAGAAAATAAAACTTCGGAGTTGGAGAAGCATTGCCAAGATAATGGGAATGATATTGTGCGTCGGTGGAGCTTTTGCAATGGCATTCCTCAAAGGCCCTAAACTTTTGAGTTCCCAAACATTATTTATATTGAAGTCAAAAAATTATATAATTGGACACCCAATATAGAACTATTCACCAAACATGAGTTGAATTCTCAGTATGCAAAAGCACTTCACTTAATGCACTGCTTCATGAAACATGTATAAACAAATATAGCACCGAGGAATAATTGACCTTGTATAGATAAAGTGGTTGGAATTAATCAATTATTCTTGTAGGTGAACAGTTACAGGCTCTCTCCCTCCTTCGATTTTATTAAGTTGTTTCATATCAAATAATAAGAATAATAAGTTGAACAATACTAATTAGTGGAATCTATTGCAGGAGAAGCAAGTAGTCATTATTGAAAAGGTCGTGCGCAACAAGCGCAAATGTATCACCACTGTTAAAGGACTGGAGTTCTTTGGTGAGTCATATGTTGTTGAGATGAATGATATGACTATTCACTAAGTTACTGTATTTTAACTTGTGAGGATGTTGTTTTAGGTGTCAAACTTAGTAGCGTTTCAAAACGGTTTGGGAAAAAAATTTCCACTAGAGAATCTATTGTTAAGGTAATAGCTTACATGTACTAGTAGGGAACTTTTTTCTACAATACATTGTTGCATAATTATATGAAAATGGCTGGTTTAGGGGCCAATTGACAAAGAGCATATTGATATTCAAGGGGACATCGCATCTGATGTTGTGGACTTTATATAACAGAAACCTGGTCTGATGTAAGTTGCTTTAACCACCTTTTATGTGCTTTGACATTTGCTAAGCAATATTGGGACTGATCAGATCATGTTATTGTTCCAAGCTATTAAGAAATGAAATTGGACCTTTTCTTTTTAAACAGGTCAGTTACTAAATGTAAACTGAGTTTAGAAAGTACTGATCTCCGATTAAGCTTATGGACTTGTAAGAGTATCACCTATATAAACTGATCAGTTGGATTACTGTTAATAACAAAAGCTAGACAAATTTACTCTTACTAGGTGCCTGAGGCTGCCATCTACTTTATTGAGGACGGTAAAAAGGTTCTAGCTGCTTGACTTTAAAATTTCAAGATGGAGCTGCAGAAATCTGAATGCATCTTCACAAAGACCAAGTAAACTCCATAATGGAAATGGTGGAGCGCCTTATAAACTGTTGATTTCCAATTTTTGAGTCCTTACTGTTTGAAGAAGCTATTAGGTTTTTTGTGTGATGAGTTAACGATGGATATACAGGTTTAGATTAATGTATTTTGGAAGAATGTTTTTTTGCACATGATTAGGTAGTACGTAGTGCACTACAGTTAATTTGGTATATTTTGTAGATAATTGGTATATTTCGTGGATGTAATAATTTGAAATTGTAAACGTATGGTATTATTTGATGTATTTTGAAACTGAGAATGGTTGATACATTTTGGCTTTAAATGAGAATTTAGAGTTTTTTAGCTGTATATCATTGCATTAATATTAGCAGTTTTACATGTACAACATTGCAGGTGCACCACTACTGTGTTACAACATTTTTATGTTACACTACAACATTTTAAAAACGTTGTCTAAACATACTACAATAGATGACATCTTATAAACGTTGTATAAATTAGTCTAAAGGTTGTGTGATGTATCAAATTACAACGTTTTATACCATAAAATGCTGTGGAATGATACAATCTACAACGTTTTCAAGCATCTTAGTATTTATTTAAAAATAATGTACAACGTTTTTTAGTAAAAAACGTTGTATTATGAGCCAACTACAACATTTTAAAAGCGTTGTATAAAATGTGTCAAATAGATGACACTCTTAACCTCAACGTTTCTGGGAGAAAATTACAACGTTTTTTAGGTGTTATCTTTTTACTGTTTTGTAGTAGTGATTCGGCCTATATATGCTCATCTGAAATCATATCTTGACCCAAAAAATTAATATATTATGTCTATGTTCCATTAAAACATATATGTTCTCAATTTTTCTCCTTATGTTTCAATGTGGACTTTACCATCACGCAGTATCTCAACAATTTTTCTTGTGATATCTCTATCCACATTGACAACAAGCTCCCCTTGAACTTTAACTTTACTCTTTTGGGCATTAGCCCATCACTTCTTCTAGTTGATAAGCCACCATCTTCATTATCTCTTGTTTGATCTACCAAGAGCCTCTGTCAAACTCATCAAGTCTCTCTATCTGATGAGCTTATCTCTCAATATCTCTTATTTGATCCACTAAGAGTCTTCCCAAAACGAGTCCACCACTTGCTCAAAGAATACATAATCCACAAAGTATCCATAACTCATTGAGCCTAGCCTATCATATCTATCCTTAATGACGAGCCCACACTCTTTAATATCTCTTGTCAAGAGCGAACTAAGAGCCTCTATGACAAGAATCCACCACTTGCTCAATGAATTATTTTTTGTTCATCATACGTAGTCCAATACCATATACATGACTCAAGCCCATAGCTATGGCTCTGATACTAATTGTTGGGAATTATCCGGCCCACATAAGTTCGTTTGAAATCTTATCTTACCGAAAATGTTAACCTATTAGGTTTATGGTCCATTAGAATATATATGTCCTCAATTTTTTTTCGATGTGGGACTTTACTATCTCGCGGTACCTCGACATGAACTTATAAGTCCTTTAACAAATTGTGCAACCAAAGAACTTCACAAGTAGTAATGTCAAGTGCTCGGTACTCAGCCTCAGTTGTGCTATGAGAAGTTACAGATTGTTTCTTGGATAGCCATGAAACAAGTGAGGAACTAAGCATAAGGCGACATCCTGTTACTGACCTGCGGCTAGTGGGGCAGCCTCCCCAATCACTATCACAAAAACCCTTTAGAAGCATGTCATTGTCTGCAGAAAAGAGCGAGCGTTGGCCAGCAGTGCAGTTAAGATACATTAGAACTCTGTGGACAACTGCAAGATGTTTCTGTCTAGGATATTGCATAAACTGACTAAGTAGCTTATGTTTGGTCTACAGTAAGTAAGATAGAGCAGTTTACCAACATAGCTTCTATAATCTGAAGGTTTAGGAATCAATTCCCCAGAGTTGTTGTCGTCATGAAGCTTAATGCTTTGATCTAATAGAATGGTTAAAGATCTAGGCATCCAATAGATTGGCTGACTGCAATAAGTCTAAAATAAATTTCCTTTGGCTAATGAAAATTCCTGCTTGAGACCTACTAACCTCCAGTCCCAAGGAATATTTCACTTCACCCAAATCTTTAATGTTGAGCTTGGCATCAAGCATGGCTTTGAGATTGTTAACCATTAGTGTATTACTTCCAGTAATCAAGATATCATCTACATAAACCACAACTACAGTGAATAACGTATTGTGAGTATGTGTAAACAAGGAATAGTCTTCCTTATACTGAGAAAATCTAGCTTGAAGTAGACTAGTGGTTAATTTTGAAAACCACTGTCATGATGCCTGCTTGAGGCCATATAAAGACTTTTATATCTTGCAAACAACTCTGTGAGAACCTGGTGGAACATTGTAGCCTTGTGGCAGATCCATGTAAACTTCTTTCAACAAATCTCCATGCAAAAAAGCATTATTTGCATCTTATCGATGAACAACCCACTGCCTTGCTTACTGAAATAGATAAAATACACTTGACTGACCATTTTGGCCACAAGTGCAACAGTGTCACGGCAGTCCACTCCCAATACTTGTGTATACCCTTTAGCTACCAAACGAGATTTATATCTCTCAATGTTACCATTACCATGATATTTAATTGTATAAACCCATTTACGACAAACTGTTTACTTGCCAACAAGTAACTCAACTAGGATCCAGGTATGATTGGGCTCAAGAGCATCAAACTCTTTATTCATTGTGGCAACCCATTGAAGATCTTTAACAGCTTGGAAAATGTATGAGGGTTCTTTAACAGAGGCTAGATTAGCAACAAAATGCTGATGAGATGGAGAAAAACCAAAATAAGACAGATAATGATCAATGTGATGCTTAGGATGAAAAGCTCAAGTAGATAGAACAGAAATATTAGACACCTTGGATTTTTGTTTGTTAGAAATGTCATAGGAATCCCGCCAAGATGGCCTGTGTCTAACTCTGGAGAATTGTCTTATCAATGGTTGAGTTGTTGGTGACATAACAGTGGAAATACCAGGAGACTTGTTTGCAACTTCAGCAACAGGATTAGAAATAAAATGTGAAATGGAATTACTAGGATCTGAAATGCAATTAGGAGAATTAACTTTAGGAGTATGAGGTAAAGGAACATTATAATCATCCTGTTCTGAATGATTAGGAGAAGAAATAGAGAGGGATCTCTAGAATCATTATTAACAACAGAATCAGGAGTCATACCAGGAAAATAATTAGGCTCATGGTGTACCAAGGCAACATGTGGTGAATATCCTGAGAGTGTGTAGAAGTATTATCTAAAAAGCAAAAAAGAATCCTCATGAATCACCACATGTCTAGAAACAAAGATCTGTTTAGTTTGCAAATTGAGAAGTTTATATCCCTTCTTACCATGGGGATACCCAATGAAAATGCATCTAAGAGCTCAAGAAACAAACTTATTATTAAAATGAACTAATGCATATCATAAGCAACCAAAAACTCTCAAATGATCATAGCTAGGAGGTGTAAGAAACAACATCTCACGAGGAGTTTTGTATCCTAGTACAGGAGTAGGTAATCTATTTATAATAGAAGTAGCAGTCAATAGACACTCCCCCCAGTACTTGATAAGCAATCCTAAAGCCCTAGCAATTTCTAGAAGTTGTCTATGCTTTCTCTCTACTCTCCCATTTTGTTGAGGAGTATCAACACAAGAACTCTGATGTAAGATACCATTGGATGATAGAAAAGGAGATAAGTGTTTGTTAAAAAATTCACTACCATTATCACTTCGAATATTCTTGACAGTAGTATGAAAATGGTTCTTAACATAAGAAAAGAAACTTGAAAGATGCTGAAAAACATGTCGTTTGGTGGGAATTAAAAAGGTAGCTCTGGAATGGTCATCGGCAATAGTGGGAAAATACTTGCAACCTCTAGTAGTTTCAAAGGCATGTGGCCCCCAAACATCAACATGCAATTGCTGAAATATAGAAATTGTAAGAGTCATATTAGATTTAGGAAAAGTGAATTTACATGGCTTTGAAACTGGACAAATGGGACAAGTTTTGTTAATACTAGAATTGACAGATGGCTGAAGAAGAAATGAATCACCAACTGCATCAGGTGTCATAGTATGAAGCACTGGTAGATTAATTGAAGAATATATGAACTAACCCCAGTTCGAATCCCGGCTAGTGCGTTATTGTTCTTTTCTTTCATTTCATTTTTTTGCCAATTATACTACTATTCCATGGATTCAGGTTTATCCTATCTTAGATTCGCAAAATACGGTAACCAAACATCACAACAAAAGTTAAACCCTAAACCTAATCTATCATCTTCGTCTTTGCCTCCCTTCAAAACCCTTTATTAATTTTCTTACCAGTTCGCTTTACTCATCTGCAAACCCTATTTTCTCTCTTTCCAGAAATCACTCGTCTCACATCAAACATGGTACTCTCTCTCTCTCTCTCTCTCTCTCTCTCTCTCTCTCTCTCTCACACACACACACACACACACACACACACACACACTAACACTACACACTACACACTACACACTACACACTACACATACACCACACACTACACACTACACACTACACACTAGGTTGCAGGTATTATCTTTAAGGCTTTACTCTTTATTGTTATTGAATTGTCATTATAATACATATTCCTATTGTAGACTGCGGAAGCTGTGAACCCAAAAGCATACCCACTCGCTGATTCACAGCTAAGCATAACCATACTGGATCTTGTTCAACAAGCTGCCAACTATAAACAGCTCAAAAAGGGTGCTAATGAGGGTAAGTTGTATATGTTTGTATATGTATTGCTTATTTATTCAATTCGACACTTTGATTAATTTTACTCTTAATTCAGTTTTTCTTATAAACAGCTATATATTCATTTGAAAATATTGAATTGGGTTTTGATTTCAGCCACTAAGACACTAAACAGAGGAATTTCGGAATTTGTGGTAATGGCTGCTGACACTGAGCCCTTAGAAATCCTTCTCCATCTCCCACTTCTCGCTGAAGATAAGGTAATTCCTTTTTGTCCCCTTCTCTATTAATATGTGCATGTGTGCTACACTTGTGTTATTGCAATTTGTGTTATTTTACCATCAATTAGTATCTTGCCCAACTGCAATGAGTATTAATTTTTGTGGTATTAGTAAAAATGTAAATAAATCATATTTACTACCCCTCCGTTCATAAATATCAATTTTGAACTTTTGACATATTTTCAAATTCAAAATTTATATAAATTCATTTAGTTTTGCACACTAGATGGTGAAAAATGTAAACTATCTAAAGTACTACTGGTGACTAGATTTATTGATATCAAATGTTGAGTGAATCACATCAATTAAATTTGAAATATCTCCCACTGGCTTTGAAACCTGAAATGTCAAACTTGATCTTATAATTCAGAACTAAGGGAGTATTAGGTAGTAGAACCTAAGTCACTAATTTGTGGAGTTGGACAGAGAGCTCGAGAGCAAGGGCAAGAGCATTCAATCTCAAATTACCATAGCGTCATGAAAGTATCTATATATGTTACTATCTAACTGTATAGAGTATGCTTATATGGTTTTCTGTACATGATTTAGCTTCCTAATTTATTAAAAAGTTTAATAAATATATAGATGCACAGTTTTGAGTTGAATGACATTAGACCTTTGATCTTAAATCTTAAATGGATTGAATATTGTTTTATAAAGATAAATTATAATTCCTCCATTCCAAAAATATAAGATCATTTTTGACTTTTTGAAGTCAATTTAGGACATTTTCAAACCCAAAATTCACGTAGAATTCTTCAACTTTAGAACTAACTATAATGAATATTGTTAACTAACTATGATGAATATTGTTAACTACCTAAAAATCCTATTAATTATAAGATTTGTAGATTCATAATTTTTGAGTTTGAAAATATCCCAAATTGACTTTCAAAAGTCAATAATGATCTTATAATTTGAAATGGATGAAGTATAGGATAAAAAGAAATTATAATAAGAAAATACTCTTATACAAATTGTAATCTGGTGCATCTGACATTTTTGGTTTATGAGTAAAACATTATCTGTGTCATAGAGGAAAAGAAAGCCCGGGATATAACAATCAATCCCACATTGTTTCTGTGAGTAAATGATTCTTTCATTGCTTCCACAATCAATATTTTTTAATGCGTTTAAAGCTCCAATCAATATGATTTGTTGAGCCAAATGTGCGCTGGGCAAAAATTGACTTTTATTGGCATAGTAAATGCATTAAAAAAGGTCATGTCCAGTATGGTCTTATAAATCTCCAAACTGTTAATTTTTTGGTATTTGCTTTCCCCTTTCTGAGTTTGTGAATTCTAAATGTATTTGGTTTAAATCCTTAAATTTGCGGAGTTTAGAGCTGGTGCACCAGTTATAGGCGAGTTGGGTGACCAGCAGACCAAGTATATAACTAGGAAGTAACTTAGATCGCAGCCTTAAAGCTATAGATACTTTCTCATACAGTGTCTTGCATAGACCAATTAAATAAAGAATGCTCATCTGTTTTTTAGATTTGCCTTAATTTACCATAGTTTCGTGACTTTTCTTTTATTTATTTGTATGTATATGCAGACACTACATACAGAGAGATAATATGCTAATAAAAGTGAAAAGAGCATGCAGAACAAAATATTTTCTCTACTTGAATAGGTAAAAGTTACAAACTTTTCTTATAAAAAAATTTCAAACTTTTTTGCATACCAATCACTTAACAATAAGATATTACATAAGAACCAGTCCAAATGGCTCCTAAGCTCCAGTATTCAAGACTACTTTTACCATCTATAGAGTTCAAGAGATTGAGACATTAAGGTTCCTCAGTCACCTAGAACAGCTAACCCATTCTATTTAATTTTTACAGAATGTGCCCTATGTTTTTGTTTCTTCAAAGCAAGCTCTTGGGCGAGCATGTGGGGTTACTAGACCAGTGATTGCTTGTTCTGTGACAAGCAACGAGGGAAGCCAGTTGAAGTCTCAGATACAGCAACTCAAGGTAATTTCTTGTTGGTCTGATGTTATCTGAAATTTGTCTTCCACTTTTTTCGATAAATGGTTAGTTGCAAATTCCTAAGAGATGGCCTTGTGAATGCAGGATGCCATTGAGAAGCTCCTGATCTAAACATGTAAAGCCTTTCAGTGTGATGGGCCTATGAGTATTGACACTGGTTTATTTGAGGCTTTGACTGAACAAGATGTCTATTAAGGAAAATTTTCTAGCTATTGCTTTCGTTTATTTTTGTTTCTGGTTCATAGGATGTCTTATTAAAACATAAAGTTCTGTATGCTAAGAAGTAGGTAGCAAGTAAATTTATGAAGATTCCAATTTGTATTGAGGATCACAAGGCTATTGGAAACTGAGCTAAAAGTTATCTCATAACATTGTGAGTTTTTCTAGAACTGTAATAAGATCCTTGATGAGTTTTGTGATTTAATATGGTTTGATTTAAGTACTTTTATAAGTAGGCGTTTGCCTCCTTGTGCAAGAAAGTAACACTCAAGTTTGGTAGAGTGGTTTGGTTAAGTTGGGTGACTTAAGAACGACATGATCTTGGAGCTGGTGAGACAACATATAGAATCTGTAATGGTGAGACAATATATAGAATCTGTAACAAGTTCATTTGTCAATCGGTCAAGCAAACCCAATTGACTGCTGATGGCCGTTTAAGTTTAGAAGAATTATCATGCTGAAAACCATGAATTCTACTGTGCTGATTAATATTTGCATATTGTTCTGAAGATCACAGACTAGTAATTTCTTAATCAATTTAGTGATTAAGAAATGCTCGATAAAGTAACAGCTTTTGTGCTAGTTTTATAAGTTGATATGTAAACTGACTTGATGGACTCTAGCTCTCTAGTAATTTTCCGGAGTCTGAAATTTCATCCTGAATTTATTAGGCGTCAGGGGATCGTGATGTACTCTACAATGTTGCAGCTGGTTTGGTAGCCACTTCCCTAATTTTGGACAAAACATGCATTTTCTCTGCTGAGTGATTTGATCTCTGGGTTTCCAATGCGGTTAAATTGTTTATTCACCTAGATTAACTCGATAATGAAGTCTCCCACCTTTTATATTACACTTGTAATTTTAGCTTTTGCACTGGATTTTGGTGACCTAATTTTAAGCAATTGCCTCCAAGGGAGGAGCTACTCGTCGGATATAGTCTGTCCCAATTTTTATTTATTTATTAGATATATTATATAATTAAATAGTTTTAAGTTATAATAACTTTAGACAATCCAACTCAAAGTAGCCCTAAGTTAGAATAAACTTGGTCAGTTCAATCCAATTTAAATTTCTAGTTCCGCACCTGATTGCCTCCTTGTTGAAGATCAAACATGTGCAAAAGTTGCCCGCTGGTATGCATAGGCTCAGTCATAAAAATGAATGAATGAGTGAACCAGTAGACCAATTGCAATCGAAATTCCATAATGTTAGACAAGAAAAACCCTTGTTAATGAAATGGGACTCTCCTATGGTCTCTGGAACTCCAAGTCGTCGAAAACTTTGATTGTTTTACATACAGACAGTAGTATGCATATTCTTATTCAACTTCCTAAACAAATGATTTATTATATGGCAGCTTGTTTGTTTAACAAACTGTTAATCTACATCATGTCTTTGATTTCTTGAACAATTCGCCATGAAAAGAATTCCAGGATGGAATTACAAAGTATAGATTCGGCTGAACCAACAAGACATTGATGAAGTTATTTTAGAAATTTCATATTACTTTATAGTCTAAAAATATAAATATATCTCTAATTTTAAAATATGATTTTCAATCGTGTGAAATTTACCCAATCACAAAATTATTAGCGAAATGAATAACAGGAGGAAATATACAACTGTAAAAAATATTTACCCAGTCAAATGTTAGCTGTTTTGGCTTAAATTTCTGACCCTGAATGGTTAAATCTTTGCCTTCTAACGTTATGCAATAAAACAGTACCTAATATTATTACTATGGAGCTGCAACGCGACCATATAGCCTTTGACTTCCCATCCCCTTCAGCAAAATATAAATTTATGGGAAATGGAAATTTCTTTTTTAATCCAATAGTCTAATATTTAAACTATATGATCGTACATATAAACAAAAAATAGATCATGTTCCCTTGATTGAAAAAATACCGGTTGTATTCCAAATATTCTAAATGCTCACACGCGTGTCTTCTTTAATTTCCCCTATTTTGCACACAATCCTATAAAAATACTGCCAACAAATTGCATGCATATTCAATTCTTGAAAAATAGCAGAGGGAAGTTTCTATGATCAAACCCTTTATTATGCTGGTTTCTCTCTCTATATATATATATATCATTTTTAAGTTCGGGATAAATTATTATTTTTTCACTGTATTCGATTTTAATTTATAAATATATTAGTGTACTAAAAAAATTTATAATCGAATTATTATACTGAATTTTTTTTTAAAATATTATAAAATTTATTAATTTAAACGATAAAAAAATCACCTGTGAAGAAGCATCCCTTCACTTAATATATTTATTCATGTTACATCCACGTGTAAAACAAGCATCCCAGTCTGCATGACTTCATCTTCTTCTTGCCGTTGTTACTGAGGAAAGAGGAAAGAGGAAAGCAGTTTTCTTCTTGTTGTTGGTGAGGAGAGAGAAAAATAGTCTTGTCCGGGACTTGGCAAAAGAAAGATCGAAAAAGAGCAACTCGTTAGTTCCCATTGGGTTGCCGGTAAGACCACAATAGGAATGGAGGAAGGACGATGAAATAGGGGCACAGAGAATGGGGGTCTATGTGAGCAAAGAGGGGGGAAAGGGAAAGAGGGGAACCGAAAGCAGATTACCAAGGAGGGGAAACCCTCAATCACTATAGGAGGAGAAACCCAGTTCTGGCAAGCAGCCAAAATCCATTAGAATGGAAAATCCAAATCTATGGGGGCAACATCTGGACAACAAAACATATAACCAAAACCATCTAAACAGAGCCACGTCCAAATCTCCGGCGTCTTGCTACCGGAATCTGGGTTGAAAAATTCTTCTATATTTCGGCATATATGTGAGTGTGTAGTCGATTTTTATGTAAATTACATGTTTTTTTTTGTTCTCTTAATTTTCCCAAATCCAAATGAAGAGTATCATACATCTGTCAATTCGTTTAAATTTTGGCTTTTACCCAAATCCATTTCATATCTATCTAATCTGGATAACCATTGTACAACCGACTCCATTCCTTGTAATTGTTAAGCTCATCACCTGTTTTTTTATATTTATGCAAAACAGATTTTGATTTACACTCTTCAATGAATTCCTTCGCGAATTTCTCGAAGCCAAACTTATCAGGAGCATCATAAACATCTACAACCACCACAAAACGATAAAATTAACCTAAAAACAAATCAAATTCATCATTTTACAGAAATTGGGGGGGAAATTCGATTGCTTATTTACCTGGAGAGGACTGAGTCCAATAAGGCGGTGGCGCCACGGTTTTGCAGGTGGGGTCTCTGAATCTAGAAGCTACTTACTGGCTTAATGTTGTTTTTGTGTGAACGGTGGTGAGGAATTTAAGTTTGATTCTTTTGACGATTTGGGTTGCCAGAAGTAAGGTAGGTTGTTTCTGTGGAGAAAAGAGGTGATCGACGGTGAACTGGAATTGAAAGACAGCAGCAGTATATTCAAGCATTTAAACGGTGCCGTTTTGGTTTGGGTATTACGCCAGATAAGCAATGACGTGGTGCCATGTCAGCAATCCATTAAAATTTAACACTCTTAGATGAAAAATCCAGAAATTGTAAAAAAAATTCGGTACAATGATTTGATTGTAAAAAAATTCAGTATAATAATGCATTTATAAATTGAGATCCAGTATACTGGGGGAAAAATTATTTAACCCTTCTAAGTCCTAATGGCTCAATTTTTTATTCTCTTCTTGATCATACTTTTGTGATTTTACCAATGGCTAACATGACAGTTGATTCACTGGACCAGCCTAACCCATCAATCAGAAAACTTGGCAGGCACCGCTATAAGTTAGTCAAGTTCACTGCTGAAGCACCACCACATTTTAGTCCATCCGAATCGCCAGACTGGCTAAAGATGATCATTTGCATTTCGACAAAGAGGTGAGCCCGATGGGTCACCAAGATCCTGAAAGTTGGCTTATGCAGGAGATCCACCCAAAGAGGCATCACCACGCATTCTGTTGCTGGGGTTGGAGTGATTCTTGGAGACCTTGCCACCACTTTTTTGGATGCAATTTCCTGTTACATTCGTGCTTCTAGAAGAAATAATGCAAGGCCTCATTCTAGTAGTCCCTAATTCGATTTTAAATTTTTTTTTCTTGTAAATACTTGGTGACGAACCGTAAAGAAATGTGACATGAAATTATTTTTGCTCAGTCTTATAATACAAGAACGAAAATTTAAGCAACTTCTCATTTTTTTTACTCTATGATTATGATGTTGACTAGGATGTAAATGCATAAATGGTAGAATTGCTTGATTTTGATGCTCTCCATTTATCGATAACTATTTGATCCACTGATATTACTCAATTATATCGTTATAGAGGTCTAGAGTTGGAAATTAAAGCATTCAAAAAAAACAAGGTTCTTTATTTGTATTAAGAAGCAGCTGCACAGGCTTGGAACTTTCTTGTTTGGGCCTATGAAGGGAAGACAAGAAACAAACTATAAATAATCTGGATCAGGCCACCCTACAATTAAAAACAAACAGCAAATCAATCCTAAGCAAACATCAGGCCATTCTAAAATTGTAGAACAAACAAACTACTAATTCAGCAAAAGCGCAACTCTAAAGTCCACATATATAGCCCAGATAAGAACATAATAATTCGACGTAATTCAACATGCACAGCACAATCCAGTAATTCCACCCCATGCAAAGACCCAATTGACACGTCAAAATATAAGCTTGGCCAAGAAGTTGCAGTGACGAACTGATAACTTGCTCGTTCCTGCAACTAGATAATCCCTTCTCTTACAAATCCAGTAGAATAACAATCTAATTAATGGCGACAGAACAGAATGTGATGGCTGCGATTAGGACTTCGAGGCCCAGTTTCCGGAGCCCCCAAGAAGACAAAGTTGGTTACGCTATCCATGCCTCCTTCCTCGCCGCCGGCTATGTCCTCATCGCCCGCCTTAGCCGACGATGCCTTCTCTTCTCTTTCTGCCGGTAATTGTTATATCTCTGTCTATATATATATATGAGTAATCAGTAATGTATAAGTATTTGTATATGTTTCGTAGAAATTGGGATTGAATTTGATTTTTGTTGTTTAGACGAGGTGGGTGTTAATGGGTGGGATCAGTTTGAGGATAATTATGTCTTTCTTTACTTAAACCCTCAAAAGGGTTCCAAAAGACGGCGATTCTGAGCCTCTGCATCTCGAAATCAAGTAGAGTTGAACTTTATTTATATCTGGAATTTGATTATATATTATATCTGTTCAGTTTAAGTTTTTCTGATTGAATGTCATTAATGATGCAGTTTTGTTGAATTGTGCTAAATTTTGTTGGGTTTGTTTGTTGGGTTTTTGTGTTATATGCAGCGTTGGGGATTATGTTACAGAGAATGGGGGTAGTAACTATAGTTCCCACTCCAAGAATTTAGGGGATCTTGTAGCTAGGGTTGATAAAGAAATTCTGTCTAAATTGAGTGGCCCTTCAACAACTAGGCCTTCGAGGTAATTTTGTTTGTATTATAGTATGTTGTAGTTTGTGATTGGTATAATTGCTATATGATTAGTTATGCATTTAAAATAAAACTCCCAAGATTCATTTAGATCACATCACTTTTCACCTGCAATATTTTCCTTAGTCCGGTCATAATAGGACTTGAAACTCGAGTAGAATGTTAGGATGCTGGGAAGAAACTGCTTTTTTCTGTTGAGCTAGAATCCAAGACCTTGACTGCTTATGCATATTATATTCTCTAGCTTAACTATGACTTATCTTGTGGAGATTCATCTCATCATCTAAAGTTGCTATTGACTTCCTGATAAACACTTTGTTAGATCTTCATTTTGTGTAGAGGTTTAGACTGTATGAGTGATCTTTACGTAATATTGACCAAATTCTTACATGAGTTTTGCTTACTGAGGATTGTATTTATTGAACTGGTTTATTGCGATGTTCTACTCTACTTTTTCTTCATTGTAAACCTTTTATGAGATGTCCAATGTTTTCAGTTCTGAAGTTAGAGGATCAATATATAGCTGATACAAACGAGCCAACTGTCGAAGTTACCGAACCCCAAGGCTCTCAACCTTATCATCCTTACAGGCAATGGCAGAACCAGAATGATTTTAGAAGGGTCAAAATACATCAGTAAAAAAAATTATTTATTGACCCTTAAAGTGCTTCTTTCAGTTGTACGACTGATATAAAACAACTGTATCCTGTGAGTCTGCATAGTTTGAAAACGTCTCAAAATTTATTCGTTTTCAATTGTTGAAAAAATATCATTCTCAATATAAACTACCAAAACATCATTCATCCACTCGTCTCCCATTTTATTACGCAAGTCAGTCTTAACAATTTTCAACGCAAAGAATACTCTTTTAACAACTCGATCAATCGATATACCAATGTAAAAATCATATTTTTTCTTGTTTCAATCAACTTCTTAGCAAGATTTCCCAAACCCAAATCTTCTGTCTGCTACGACCGTGGGATCTTATGTTGTCTTTCATATTAATAAAACACTGCAAATAAAATAACATAATAAATAATGATATTAATATTTATATCATGGACATATATAATTAATGTGTATAATCTGAATTTAGATATTCTGTCTCCCTGTCTCGTGTACGATTGTCAAGTATAATATATATATTTATTTATAGTTAACTAATTTCGTAAACCGAAATTATCAAAAAAATAATTTTGTAAATGGAGAAGTTTATGTGAAAATTGATAAGAATGAAAAAGGGACAACATATCTGAATTAACATGCATAATTAGACGAGAAAATATTGTCTAAAACTATTTTACATATTTAATTTAAGCCATATATATATATATATATATATATATATATATATATATATATAGAGAGAGAGAGAGAGAGAGAGAGAGAGAGAGAGAGTGAAATTCCTTTATTAATTTGTCCTTTAAATATGTCTTTATATACCTTGCGCATTTGTTTTCAAGCAAAAAAAGAAAGTTTTTTAGTGCCCTTGGAAATATCAAAAGACAATATTAATTAATTATACCATTAATTATTATTTATAATTAATTATATATATATATATATATATATATATATATATATCAAAGAGCTCACAATCTACCGGGGTCAATTAACCCCCCTGCCCCCCCTTGGTTCCGCCGGTGCTTACAGGTAATCTAAATTTAGAAAATCTTTTGTGATTGCTGTAAATAGGAATATGTTGATTCATTGTAGAATTACTATTTAATCTTCTGCTGTGCTGCCGATTTACACTGCCAATATTTTTGTAGCCCAAGCAATTCTAATAAATACTATATGATTTTCTGTAACATTGTTTGATATTCTAATAAAAGGTATGTCATTTAATGCCTATTTTTATTTTGTCATTTTATTAATAAAACTACGTTGTTTTAGCCATTTGCTGTTGCCTTTGCCACAGTTGCCACAGCCAATTAGCTATGGCAACCAAAGCAATGTATTCCCTTATTTGTTTCAGACAGTGACAATAGATACGGTTTTTTGTGAACAAGTAGAAATATTCATTTATTGGTAAGATTATTATACTATGTGGTTCTAGAGGATCATGGTATAGAATTATGGTGGTACAGTCTCCATGCACTTGGACAGTCAGAAAACTTCAAATTTTCTAAATTGCTGTTTGCAATGCAGAGTTGTTGTTCCTCCCGTTTATCCTACTATTGGCGACACTGATCGCTTTCCCGGGGCTGGTGGAGGAACGTATCCGGGAAGGTGCATTGTTTTTTAATTTTTCACCATTGGTTTTTAGTTGCAGTTATTCAGGGCCTTCCATCCATATTAATTATGAAAGCTTTACCATTATTAACTAGACTCTTTATCAACCTTTTCGGGGTGATTTTGGCAGCGGAGGGGGAATGCTTGCAGGTCTGTAGAGCTAGTCTTATATTTCATCTGTTTGATAACTGCGCACATTAAAGCTCCTTTTATGCTTAGATGTTTCATTGCTTGAAAACAGGACCAGACCATCCACTTTTTGATGATCGGCTAGGTGGACAGCAGCCTGGTTTCCTAGGAGCACCGCCTCCGTAAGTTTTATTCTTGCAAACCCAACCCCCACTCATACCCAAAATATATTTCCTTTTTCAATCTGTTTTGCTATCTGAAGTCGGAAACTATGTGGATTATTGAAACAGGGTTCATCCTCCTGGTGCTCGCTTTGATCCATTTGGCCCACCTGATGTTCCAGGTTTTGAGCCTAATCGCTTTGAAAGGTAATATGTTCAACAATTGATTGTTCTATTACTGTAATTACTAATGCGGGAGCGTTGGGAAGCAGTAGAATTATTTAGTCAACGAGTATTTTGTTCAGAACAGGGTGACTGTGCTCAGTGAACATGCAGCTGGGTTTTACTTCAAAAGTGTTCCATTTCATATTTTCGTTCATTTTGAAAGTTTTGGTTCTTGTGTTTTAGAAGTTAGTCTATTTGGGGTCTATTAATTTCAATTAATTCTTGCTTCCGACTGCTGCCATTTGACAGTTTTGAAAGTTAATGCAATATCCAAACTAATACTGGAAACGGGGTATCTCTCAGCTCTCGTTAGTCGTTAGCCGTCGAACACTACTGGTTCCCATAGTCCAGGGAAGGTGCTGGCTAATGCTTAATCCTTGTATGGGAATGTCAGTACAGCTGCTTAACTAGGGACTTTCCCCCACCCAAAACCCATATATTATGCATGCCTTTATTTGCATAAACAACTAAAAATATGCTCTCCCGTGTTTGATTTTGCTTCTCTTTTCTGTTAAAAATATTCTATAGGGACCCACGTAGGCCTGGAGGTGGCACACACACCCAGATCTCGAGCATTTTGGTTTGGGGATGACGACTTCATACGAAGAGAGAGAGAGAGATGGTTGCATGCATAACTTTCCAGGATTTGATCAATGGTGGAGCAACAAGCACAGTATAAATTTGGGTGTCTTGCCAATTTTCATGTACAGTATAGTAAATTAAATAAATTGATTATTAGATAATGCGGTGGTTATACCATAATTAATCCGTGTTAAGTGGAGTTTAGGGGGAAGAAGAGAACGTTAACGTAATGGCTACAACAATGACAAGTGGGGAATAAATTAATTGCACGTTTATTGTATTCGTACAACAATGGCTTGACTACCCATAATTTCATTTTGCTCTTTGTCGGGTGAAGTTTAATTCACCGTTCCATCCCGGAATATACACGTTGTGCAAATAATGAAGTTTCAACAATTTTGTATTTTAAAATCCTATAAAAAGACTACTTTTTGATGGGTGGTCCAATAATTGTCTGTCTTGTTTTGCAATTTGCATTTTGTACATACACAACTGCACCCTTTTTACACTTTTAAAAATCATCATAAACTAATATCAATATTCCACAAAAAAAATCATTTTTTATTTTAGAAATTAATTTGTAAGATCTTATAATTTTAAATTAAGAATAAATATGAGTACAATATAATCAGATAATATATGGATCTTAACTATTAAAATATAGAGTTTGACAAGAATTTTTATGTTAAATTTTATATTTTAATAATTAAAATTTATATAATATTTCATGTAATATATGATTATAATGTATGTAATATTATTCTTAAATAATGTATATAATATTATCCTTAAATTAATGTGCATTCATTTAATTCTGAGACGGACATCTCATCGACTGAAGGACACCTCCACCCAAAACCCACGAAGACTCGATGTGAGTGTTAAGACGTGTGGCCCCTTCCCTTCTCTATGTCTGGTTGTTTACTCTAGAAGTCTTCATAATTGTGTATCCAGGATTAAGCAAGAATTAAACTTAGACCCCGAAATTATATTAAAAATTAATTAAATTGTATCAATAAAATTGTACTAACGAATTTAATATATATGATAATTTTAACAAGGTTAAAAAATTGTATCTACAATTTGATTTCGGATTTTACAATGTGCCGTATCGTCAAAATCGCATCGCACTAATAATATTTATTATATTTTTTTTTAAAGTTACATAGACCAAAATGACGTCATTTTGACCATTTATAAAAATTAGAACTAATTCATTTATGAAAATAGTTTTCTTAGATCATTTCTTGTTTGTTATTTTCTTTTTATATGTAATCAATAATGTGGTACTTGACTCTTTGAAAAGAAAAATATTGTTGAGTTATTATCAAATTAGTGTTTTAGCAAATAGATTCTTAGTAGAAACTTGTTTATTGCATATTTGTTTATTATAAATAAGTGTTTATTGTAAACTTCGTTCATGGGATTTTATATTTTCGTACATCGACTTTAACTTGGTTTGTTTTTAAAATTATAACCTAATTCAACTCTCTTTCTCTTAGAAAAGATGTTTTTCAATACGTATATATTTAATTGATTTTGAACCCAAAATTATACTAAACAAAATCGTACTGTAAGTTTTCAAATCGCACCACACTAATCACAATTGATTTTATGTAAAAATTTAAATTTATTAAATTACACTTAAAATAATTTTATATACAATTTAAATTTTCAACAACACCATACTCTACGTTATGTGTACTGCATTTCAAATGAATATTTATTTAAAATTATAAACCAGTTGGATACCGTATAGTTTAATCATTATATCATTATATGTATATATATATCTAGACACAGACTACAATACAACCAAATCCCCAAATACACTCTGTTAACAAAATTAGAAGAGAAATATGGCTTGTCTTAAATCATGTATGTTCTTGGTGCTGCTTTTGGTGGGAAGTATTGTTTTTACGACAGAAGGTAGGCTGCTGTCTTCTTCCTCCTCCTCCGTCCTACACTCTCATGACGGGATAAATATGACTATGAATACGGATATGAACATGAATAAAGGAAGATTCTCGAAGTTTTTCGGAACACTGGGAATGGTTTGCAAATGTTGTGATGGAGGAGAGTGCAAAGCTACATGGGTTGAACCTTGTTCTAACCTCCAATGTCATCCATGGAAGCAGCTACAATGATTCGTCATATTCTTTGTGTCGGATTTTTGCTATAAAAATCCTATTTATCTACTTATTTAATATTTATTTATGTTAAATATTTATTTATTAATAAAAATACAGCATTCATCGTCTATTAAATGCTCATTAGTTTGTTTAAATAAATCTCCAAATTATATATATAATGATTTATATGTATAAATAAATTTTATAATCATATATAATATATATAAATAAATATATAATGGTTTATAACCTATAATAATTTAGAGATATTATCAGGTTATAATATTTTAATAGAGACGATTTATCTTGATTATAGAAGTTGAATTTCTAATTAAAATACTAGTGCATTAACTGTGAGCGCGCATTAAACAGATCATGTGACATAAATACTAATTTGTGAATTTTCTTAACTTTAAAATAATAATGGACTTAATATATATATATATATATATATATTTAATGTTTCAATTAGTGAAATTACATTGTGTTAATTAATATCTCGGAATGTTAATTAATATTATGAACATTGTTATTGTCAAAACATTTATAAAAAAATTTATAAGATAATTTATTATTGATTATAGAATCTTGGCCAAGTCTTTTAATATTTATTATTTAAATAATTGATTTAATTGTTAAATCAATTTATGATCAAATGAAGATAAATTATTGACTTATGAAATTAGTATAAATATATTGGGATTATATTAATTCTAAAATATTTATGTACATTTGTAGAGGAAATATTTATAATTTATTAGTAAAGGGTTTATTTTAATTAATTTTTGGACTGAAGTGCAATTATAATTATTTAGTGAAATTAATTATATTTAATATTTATTTTGTATATTATTATTAGATAATAATATTTAAATAAGTATTTGAGTTATAATATGAATCCCTTGCACTCTATTTCTGAATTTTGGACAAAAAAAAAGACAAAAAACTTAAATTATAACAGAAGAGAAAATAATAGAAAATTTAAAATTTTTCTTTGTGTTGTTTCTATGTTTTTAATAAAAAAATAATAAAAAACTTAAAATATTTATTTTCTTGTATTTCTGAATTCTAATATGAAAAAAAAAAGAGATTATTTTTATAAATTTATTCTAACTCTTTTGCTGATTACCTTTATATTTTTCTCATTGATTATGCTCTTCTACTCCTTTCTTCTTCCCTCATCAGTAAATCTCAAAGAGCAATTTTATTTTAGCTTTCTTTTGATCCCATTTATTTATATAAGAGTGTATGTATGCCGCATTTAGAATATGTAATATTTTGATGCAATGAAGGAGTTAAAAAACTTATCAAAAAATAAAAATAAAAAGATTTACCGCCTAAAAGGTAGATTTTCCAATATGTACCATTTTCTTGGGATTTTTGAGATTATCATCATTTTTCCGTAGTTCATCAATTTTGGGCTAGATTTGGTGAAGTATTATTGCCTTCTTAATTTTAAAGTAATATGTTGCCTTTTATTATCTGAACTGAAACTTTACGTCTATGATGAAAATCTGAATATGGCAACGAGATTCTTATTGGAATGCTCGTCCATCTTCCAGGAGGTACTCTATTTCTCAGTTTTGACTAGATACGTTATAATTAAGATTTATCAGATGTTAAAATTAATTTAATTCATGCCATGCAGCAATGATTATCCATTGTTTATACCGCGCCAAAACTTTTGCTCCACTGGTGGGTGGGAAACTTCATGGTCAGACAGAAGTTCAAGTAATTTTGGCGTTGCTTCAATGGAGTCTGAGAGGAGGCATCGTTATATTGCAAATTGAGGAAAATATCAAATTATAAAAATATTAGTTTATCTTCTCTTTTTTTCCGTCCAAATTCGGTTAATTTTGGATGGAAAATTTTGGCCGAAAAAAGTGACTAAGTTTTTTATCCAATTATTTTCTTTTCCGTTTATTAAAAAACTCAAAAACATAAAAATTGGACAAAAAACTCAATTTCTTTTCTTTTGTGTCTATTTTAAAACTCAAAAATAATGTGTTAGGATCCTCATCACAGACTAATATGAATCAATTTTATAAAAGAGGATAAGAATCAAAAAAAAGATATAAATATATCATTGATCAGATCAGATACGTAAGTGAGGCTTTTGTAATCAAAGTAAAAGACCAAATTACGTACTCTTTCTTTGAGCCTAGGAAAAACAAGTAAAAAAATAAATTTAGGATGGTGTTTTGGAGATCACACTACAAATTTAGTATATATATATATATAAATTGTATATAAAATTATAAAAATGATCATATTTTATTAAATTTTAAAACCTATTTATCGGAGAATTTTTCCTACACTTTGTACATACTTTTGTAATATTTATATTCTATACTTTGTACATACTTTTGTTTTATTATACTTTTGTAGCGTGTATTAAAAGTTGTAAATTTATGCTAAAGCGTTACTTTCTGCGACGAAAATTTCATTTTCTTTAATTTTAGTCCTTATGGTGTAGGAATTTTCACTTCTCCCCCTGATTTCTCATGATTAGTCCATTTATGTATTTTTAATTGCATTCGGTCTTTGTAAATAGTTGTGAAGACAACATTGTTTTGAATATGTGAAAGCCAGTGTCGGATATAGGATTTGTGTTCAGTGTTGACAAAAAGAAAATTATTTTAAATTATTATTTTTATTTAAAGTAAAATATTTTAATTAAAATTATAGAGAAGTGAATAAAATTAAAATACAATATATTCCCTCTATTCTAAAATTTTAGATATATTTTTAGAATAAAAACTTTTAAGAATATTTTTATATTTACAATGTAACATTAATATTAATTACGAATTTAGTAGCGGAGATTATATCCTTAGAAATGATAGTAAATATATTTGTCTATAGTGTTTTTAAGTTTCAAAACAGAAGGGGGGGAATGAAAAACTTAAATTTTATATCAATTGTTCTTGTTTGAGCTTTTTAAGGGATGAGAATGAAATAGATAATAATAATAATAATAATAATAATAATAATAATAATAATAATAATAATAATAATTTGACCACTATTCTTGTTAAAGTTTTTTCAATAAAAAATGAACGAATTTTAAAAATATATATATTTTAGTAAATCTATTATAGTCTCTACATTACTCTCTATATACGAATACAATAAAATTTAATATCAAGATAAAGTGATAAATTAAGATTTTCTTTTTTTATAAACTCATAAACAACACAAAAGAAAAGACTTATATATTTACTATTATCTTTTATTTTTAATCCTAATTTAAGTTTTATATTCTTTTTTTATTATCCAAAACTCACAAACAGTGTCAAATTCTTCTTTTATCTTGTCAAATAACATTAAAAATATTATTTAAACTGTTAACTATATATATATATATATATATATATATATATATATATATATATATATATATATATATATTACCCTTACAAATTATTTTTAAAAAATCAATGTAAGCAATCGCCTACCTTAATTGTAATGATTTGGGTCAAATTTTGTGTCCGAATCAAATCATAACAGAATAAGATCCAATGCGTTGTCTCAATAATATCTTCTTGGGTCATCTTAGCCCACCACAGGCTCACCCAAAAGGTTATGACTGAAAGTAAGCCTGTAGTAAGTTAAGATGACCTAAGAAGCTATTATTGAGATAACGCATTTGACCTTATTCTGCTATGATTTAATTTGGATTCGGGATTTTACCCGGGTTGTTACATATAGTATCAGAGCCGACTTTCGAAAGTTCGGGTCGAGTTATTCGATCGGGTTTGCCGAAGGTAAGGACATAAAGGCGGGCTTTGTAGGCCGCTGGTATTATCCCACAATAACTAGATAGGTAAAGTTTATGGGTGTGACTTTGTGTTCGGCCTGTCGGGAACGTCAGGTATTTAAGTGGAGGAGTTTATAACACTTCAGTCCCACATTGATTAGTGTGAGATATTTGGATGTGTATATAAGGACTCAATTTACTATCATTACTACCTTCGGTCATAACCTTTTGAGTGAACCTGTGGTATGTTAAGATGACCCAAAAAAATATTATTGAAATAACGCATTAGACCTAAGTTGTTACACTAACCACACAGTAGATCCTCTCTGGTGCAAGCCCTCTTGAAAGAGAGGATGTTGAGAAATAAGAATGTTGAATGACAGGAGGATAATTAGACATGCTTAAATCACGCATGACAATATAATGTTCTAAATTATCTCCTACGTTTTTTATATTTCAAATATACTAGACGCTACCAGTAGTTGAATTGTTAATTAGGCAGTGGTTAACCTTGATTAGTGGCATACAAAGTGCCATATTATAAGAGAAGAAAGTATAAATTTCTGCTACATTTGCTCAAGTCAAGAAAGAGGGAGAGTTCTGTTGCCCATTCCAGTTCTCCTTTAAAAAAGACTGTGGGGTCCTTGAATAATTAAATTGCGACCTTATTATCTAATCAAATGATTATACATTTCAGAGACTCGTGTAAAAATATTATTTTATATATAAAAATATCAATTTACTTTACATTTTGTGTGCATATCAAAATAACAAAACGACTTATTTTTAACAGTTTTGGACCAAAAAATGTGTTCTAGTCAATTTCTAAAAAATATGTTTAAATCATATTTAGTTTGTATTAATATAAGTTTGCAAGGGGCGTTTTTTTGTGCGTGTGACCAGGGAAGGTCTTAGATCCAAAATAAAATTAAATCTCCCAGAGAACATAAAGAAGTCCCCATTGTGTTGCAGAGCCTATTAGGCTGCGTACTTAAATTGGTTGGTTATAATAGACTTTATTTTTACAGTCCATTAGACCTAATCTGCGAACAAAAGGACTTCTAAATTTGATAGACTTGAGATCGTTGGCTTAACACTTTAGATACTAACTAATTACCATATTCAGTACTTATTAATTTGAAAGTTACCATATCCAGCAGTCTCCAACAGAGCAAGTACTGGAGTTATCGTCATTAAGAATCATGACCTTGTTGAGCAGAACGAGTACTATAAATACAAGGTGAACAATACACATAAGATATTCTACCTTACTAAATATTTGTCACTTGAATTATTAACACATCTTGAAGAGGTATCTTCTAACGGCCCAAAACGTCAAATATTTTCTGATAATTTTTTCTATGCAAGTTCGCGTCCAAACCGATAGTTGAACATGTGGATAAAATTTAAAGTTTAACAAAGCCCACTTTTAATCTTGGTGCGAAACTTGCTATATACTCACAGTTGTAGGCACATAGTTTATACAGGACTTTATTAATTGGAGCATTATTTATACTAGTACTCTACGTCTGTAATTTATATTATGTTATTAATTTTAAAAAGTTCAAATTTTGAGAATTAAGTAGTAAAATACTTAAACTTAAAAGTTAAATAAGAAAATAAGTAAAATTGAAATTATAAGGATAAAATAAAAATTACTATATAAAAGTTGAAGGGCAGTTTAGGAAGCCAAAAAGACTTCAAAAATTGTAAACGCGATACGGCTTTATATATTAGATTTAGAAGGGCTCAATTTCTGCTCTTCAGTCAAAATAGTATTGGTATGATTTGGTCCGTAGAGTAGTATACTGAATGTTGGTTCTTAAGAATTCTTTTATTCATTTTATTTTTAAATTATATAAACTGATATTAACAAAGAAAATGGCAGTGTTTCGGTTTTGTTTGGTGGCATAAGCTATTGTTCCGGTTAAAAGGACTAGGACCACTTGACTGGATTAGTGGATTTGGAAGGGTAAATTGTGCTTGATTTGGCCTGCTAACATTGGTTTTGGGCCTTCATTTAGGCCCGTTTGAAAAGTTGCGACCTCACGAGACCCTCTCTCTGGACTCATGAGTTATGAAACAAGGTTGCAACTTCTTTTCAAGGGATTTGTATGGCATTGAAACGCCTAAACATTTTGATTAGCCAGCCTTGATTTGTTATATTCTCCGTGTTTCATGGACCTGGCAAAGTAGGTACAAAACTATCAGGTTGACCCAAATTCTCTAAAATCATTTGGGTTGGATAACTATATTTCATGATATGGATCAAATATGATTTAGACTTATATTTTTAAAAATAAATATGGCTCTGAACTAGATAATCAATTTTGGCCCATATTTGTCAAATATAACTATGCTACATGGTATGGATCAAATATGGTTTGGATGGGTCTGAACTAGATAACCACTTTTAGCCCATATTTGTCAAATATGAGAACTTCTGAAATTAAATTATTATGATTGATAGAACAAATTAAATAGCTTAATATTTATAATTAAGTATTTTAGAAATATTAATTTAAATTAATAAGAGGAGTTCTATTATTATTATTATTATTATTATAGTTTCCAAATGGTTTAGGAATTATTATTATTATTATTATTATTATAAATAATTAAGTTCTTAAATGGTTTAAAAATTATAATTATTATAATAATTAATTTAGTTCTTAATTAAATTGAGAATTAAATTAAAACCTCATTCCTAAATAGTTTAAAAGAGTTGAGCAAGTTTATAAATAAGAGGGGTCTTATTATAGATATAGGTGTTGGAAGTATTGTAATGACCACGAATTTCATTATACATTGTAATTATAATTAATATATAATTAGCAATGAATTTAAAATTTTTGTACTAATAAATTGTGCATTAGATAATAAAATAGATGTACTTGTTCGTGCATATATTTAATTAAAAAATTAAAGCAATGGTATAATTAATTAAAGCAAATCTAATTGGATTATAATTTTTAATCCAAATGAGTTGTTAAACTAGGTCCAAGATATTAACCTAGTAGCCCATGTAATTAATTTAATTACTAGCCCATATAATTAATTAAACAAGCCCAATGCTTATTTTAATTAAAGTTAGCATAGTTATTTAAATGCTAGCCCAAAGTGTTAATTAAATTGAGCCCAAACCAATTCAATGGATGAGCCCAATATATTAATTTCCTAAGTCCAACATGGAGCCCAATAGGAAGTCAAAATTGGTCAACAATTGAACCCATGTATAGATATATTTGTATATGCATAAATACACATTAAAAGCTAGAAAAATAAAGGAAAAATGGCATGGAAAATACCATTTTTGCTGATTTTTTTTTGGTCCCACTTGTTGTTGCTTGATTTGCTAGATTGCTTCTCTTTTACACTAGATCAAAGTTGGCCAACAACTCTAGTCAATCAACTAGTCAATCACCATGTCAATCCATCAAATAGTAAGCTTGATTAGCCTTTAATTTGACCAACATAGATGAATTAGTGAGTTAATGGTGTGTTAGTAGATGGCTATAAAAGAAACCCCCCACACTTGTTTTAGGTTGGTTAGTTCATTGCTAGAGAATTTCCTAGAGAGCAAAGTGTGAGCATTTGAGAGTGTGAGAAAATATTGAGAGCAAAATACTAAGAAAGGAGAAGGAGTTCTTGGTTCATGCCTTCAAACCTCATCACCTATTTTGGAAGAAAAAGAAGGATAGCCATTAAAACAAGGTAATGATTATTTTAAATGTAGTTTGTTTTTAAATTAAATAAATCATCATGTTAGTATAAACATGTTAATATAGTTATTAATGTGTAGTTGTAATATTTATGCCATGCTTAAGTTTAATAGGTTTGGTTTGTATTTTGGTATCATTTGTGTGCTAAAATATGTGTTTAGTAGTGTATAATCAAGTCTTGAAATTTATTACCAAAAATATTTTTATAAAACTTAGGTTTGATGTTCTAATATTATAGAACATTAAATCATGAGAAAAACAAAGTTTGAATCACTCAAAATGGAGTTATACACAAAAAGTTATGATTTATGGTAGTTTATGTGATGTAGAAATTTTTATAAAAAAATAATGATATTAAATCATGAAAAATTATTTTTTCATGTTATAAATTAAAATAAGGTGATTGGTAATTTTTTTGGATTTTTATTGAAGAGTTAAAGCTTACTTGATGGTATATTTTTAATTAAAATGTGTGTGCCGGAACACTGTTCACATTCTGCTTGGAAGAAAAAAAATTACACTGGCCGCGCAATGCGCGCCGCACTATTCACCGCCAGACACGGAGCCAAACGACGCCGTTTGGCGCATAAAGAAAATAACCTTCGCGCAATGCGCGGAAGCCGGTTACGGCTTCTCAAAACGGCACCGTTTTGGGCCGTAAAATCTGAAACGCGCGCAATGCGCGATAGGAAAATTCCGGCGAAATTACCAGAATGCCCCTCCGTGTTTTTCTTGGCAGAATTACCATTCTGCCCTCGGTTCAGATTTCGACTTATTTACGGAAATGCCATTCGGGTTAAATTTAATTAATTTAAATATTTAAAAACTAAATTAAAATTATAACAAAAATAATTATAATACAAAAATAATATTGGGGAGGATATTTTTCATTAAGTTTAATATTTAAATATTTTAAATATTAATCTAGTTAGCTAAACCATGGTTAAGTTAAATAAATTTATTATTTGTTTATTATTTTAAATGTTAATAATAAATAAAGATGATAAATTAGCATTTATTATTTAATGCCCATTAAATAATACTTAAAGAGAGATAAAATTTATAAATTTATTATTTATTATTTAAATATTATTAAATAATAAATAAGGATAATTAGGTAATTAATTATTATTTAATTAGCATTAAATAACGATTAATGGAAATTAAGTTATTAGAGTAATAATTTATTATTTAATTTAAATAATAAATAAGAATGATTTGATTATTATTTAACCTTAAATAATAATTAAAATTAATTAAATAATTAATTATTATTTAATTGACATTAAATAATAATTAAAGAGGATTAAGATTAGTAAACTATTATTTAATTTCCTTAATTAAATAATAAGTAAGGTTAATTACTTGGTTAATTATTGGTTGATTAACATTAAATTAAAGAAGGTTAAAACTAAGTTAATAATTATTTATTATTTAATTATAATTAAATAATAAGTAGGTACAATTAGTTATTAATTATTTTATATAATAACTAGAGTTAATTAATTAATTTCTATTTAATCAATATTAAATAGTAATTAAAAAGAGATTGAGTTAATAAAATAAATTAAATTTAATTAAACAATTATAATAAGTTGTTTAAAGGTTTAATAAGTGTCCAACACTTAAGAAAAATATTTTCTAACTTATTAAATTATTAACCTAATATGATTAAGGGTTTATAAGGTTAATAATATTGTTTTGACTAATGGAAATTATGTGTTAGTACTTATGTGTGGTAAATAAGTTCATTATCAAGCGTATAGTTATGCAAATACGCCGTGCTAATTATTAGACCGACTTTATTAATGTTAGGTCTTTCAAAGCAAGTAGTTAAAGCTAGACATTTATTGTAGCTGTGCAAACAGGCAAGTTTTCTACCCTTAAACTTGTATTTATTGTTGCAGATATTTTTCAACCGTATTTACATTTCAATTATTGTTGAGCAAGTATTCTACACCCGTAGTTACTTGACAGACCTTTGAGTGAATTAATTATCAAAAATTACTTCACATCATTATTGATTATTGTATTCGCACATAGTGCTTATGCAAACTGTCTAAGAACGTCTAAGCTAATTGATTCGGCTAGACAAATGCATGTTAAATTCATTTAATTGAATATTATAAAAGCTTATCCAAACCATTGGTTGGTGCGGATTCTTACAGTAAGACTGAGATAGAACAACCCTAGTTAAAGGGGATTTTTATTTGTCGGAGACCCGACAGCGCGCAAGAAAACTAAATGTGATGCATATACATAGGACATGAGAGGACTGGTCCCCTCAAGTGTCCCGTTATTTTAACAAGGAGTCAGACATTGTATGTCTGTTCTACCTTAGTAGCAGTTCATGGTCATTAAAGACCACTCAGCAGTAAAGAGTCAATTCCTTCTTTTATTGAACATTGATTCTTGTTATCTTTCACAATTGCTATTGTTGAAACCTTGAAGTTATTTCCCTTCATCATGATATATCGTATGATTGTTGTTTATAAACTTGCTGAGCCATTTAGTTGCTCATTCTTGCTATATCATGACTATATTTCAGCCAATCCCGAAAGCTCTAAATCGAACAAAGGCAAGGGGAAAGCGAATGCTTAGTTGTAGTAATTACATGCTAGTTTAAATTGCGGTTATGTAATTACTGTTGTAAATCTTTTGTATTTCCCTTAAGATATGTAATGTTACAATTTAAGGTTAATAGACCTTGGGAAGTGTAGCCTTTATATAAGGAACCTTTTGTATTATTCCGCGTAGTTTGAATACAATATATGTATTTCATTGTTGTTAAGTATTGTACAGTGAGAACCAAACCCGAGGCTAAAGAACCCGGATTTGGGGTCGTCACAGGTTGGTATCAGAGCCGTAGGTTAGAAACGCTAGGATTTGCGAAACCTAGGTTATAACCTTAGTATTAAACTCTCATCGAGTGCGTTAGGAGATGAATCGGGGAGATTCATCATGTTGTGTATTTTTGGAGATGGATTGAGAAAATCCATCGAGCCGAGATGTACATGATAAAATATCATTTCATTTCATCAATGAATATATTTTATTGCTGTACTAACATGTGTTATTTATGTTATTGTAGGATGACGGAGATAGGACAGACGAGCACTGCTGTAGAGGAGGTGATTTTTACTGATATCCACATGGATACAGTACAGCCACGGGTGGCTGCACCGATCGAGGAGCCAGAGTCAGATCCCGAGAAGGGAGATAGAGAGGACGCTGTCTGGGGCGGAGTTATGGGGCAGTACAGCGAGGAGGAGGCTGGTACTGATGATGATGAGGAGGATGAGGAGCCAGCTGAGTATATTGATGGCATGGGCACTGTCGCCAGTGACATCATTGATACTCTCACTACGGCTAATGAGGAGCTAGAGGAGAGGGTTCAACACCTGGAGGAGCAGAACCAGATCCACCAGCAGACAGAGCAGCAGTATAGAGATACAGCTTATATGTTCTCTGGCGAGAACATAGAGCTGAAGGCGAGGATGGCCGAGATGGAGGCCAAGTTAGTAGCCGCTGAGCTGAAGATTCAGCAGACACAGGCAGAGAGGGAGGCCATGAGGGGCCAGATGCAGCAGGCCGTTGAGGCAAGGTTAGATATGGAGTTTCAGCGTGATGCAGCTCACGGGCAGATGATGGAGCTGGAGGAGGAGGTTAGGGAGAAAAAGGTGAGGATAGATAGACTCAGTTACGTCTATCGCTCATCAGTTGGTAGGATCCAGAGTAGGGTGCACTATTACCCTGCTGAGGAGGGCCAGACCTTGCACACCATCAGTAGGGGTGTGGTCAGGACTATTGGAGAGGAGGAGTACGACGATGCGGTTCGTCGAGGGATGCGCCGTTAGTTGTATTTTCTTTATTTATGATGTATGTACATAGATGCAGTAGAAACCCAACTTTTGTTTTGATAGAGGGTTAGTATGTTGTAAATCCCAACTCTATGAAGTTGTGGGATATGTTAGATCCCGTCTTTTGTTTTAACTATCGGGGTTAGCAGCATTTATAGCAGTATGCATATGATGTAAAAGTGCTACGCACTGTGTTTTAGCATATGAATATAAATGCACTTTCGTTTATGTTTATATGTGTCAAGATGATTATTGGTGCTTTAGTTTAAAATACTTAAGCTACAAAACGAAAGTAAAAAGATTGAAACAACTTTAATTAATTAAATTTTCTTTATACAGAAAATGCCGCCACAGAGAAGAAATCAACGACTACCCCCACCACCACCCGAAGAGTCAGTGAACGCCGGAGGGGTACCGCCAAACCCTGTCCAAGAGTTCGTAGAAATGCTAATGGGAGCATTTCGCGGACGCAACACAGAGGCTACTGGAGCAACAAACCCTGCCGCTCCACTAGCAACCTTTAAAGACTTCAAACTGATAGGACCACCCGAGTTCAAAGGGACCACAGATCCTATAGAAGCACAAACCTGGATAGAGGAGATGGAAAAAGTCTTCGAGGTTGCACGAGTTAGGGAGGAGCAAATGACCTCATTTGCTACCTTCATGATGAAAGGAGAGGCCAGCCACTGGTGGAAGGCCAATAAGGGTAGAGCAGGGGAGGGAACGATCGCGTGGGCGCGATTCAAAGAGGTATTCTTGGAAAACTACTTTCCAGAGAGTACAAAGGCTAGGATGGAAATTAAATTCCTAGAGCTTAAGCAGGGTAACATGTCGGTATCCGAATATGCCGCCAAGTTCAATGAATTGGCAAGATTTGCTACACATCAGGTGGACACGGAGGCAAGACGCGCCAGACGATTCGAACAGGGGCTGAAACCATGGGTTTACAGTCGGGTAGCTGTTCTCCAGATCACAAATTTTGCAACACTGTTGGAGAAAGCTATCATAGCTGAGGGTGGAAATGAAGCTTTGAATAAGCACAATCAAGAACGGAACAAGAAGAGAAGCGATGGGGGAAACAGAGAGGGTAGCAGCGGGGGTAGCAACTCGAACAAACGCAAGTGGAATAACAACAGCAGTTCGGGGACACCCCAGGGCAGTGAGTCAAAGAAAGCAAGCAAATGCAGTCAATGCGGGAAGAATCACTCAGGGGAGTGCATGAAGGGAAGGAATGTTTGTTACAACTGTGGGCAAGAGGGGCACATCGCTCCTAATTGTCCCACACCAAAAAGGAAAGGAGGTTGTTTCGCCTGCGGGGCCATGGACCATCAATTTAAAGATTGTCCGAAGAAGAAGAACACCGGAGGGAGTTCGGGCTATAGGGGAAGCAACAGCAACAACAACAACAACGCCAAACTGACCATTGGAGGGCCGGTGCCACAGAACAAACCAACGGCACGGACTTTCAACATGACGGTGCAGGACGCCGTCGAATCAAAAGACGTGGTGTCAGGTATTATTCCGATCAATGATATAAATGCTTATGTATTATTTGATTCGGGCGCTACCTGTTCATTTGTGTCTGATGAATTCGCTAAGCGGTTAGAATTGCCTAGACAAAAACTAGAGAACCCAATGAACATAGAAGTTGCAAATAAAGAAGTGATTCCTGTAGATTATGTACATAGAAACTGTTGTGCTGAAATCAGGGGTCAGAAGTTGAGTGTAGATTTAATTCCAATACGCTTGGGGGAGTTTGACGTTATACTTGGAATGGATTGGTTGTTTAACCATGGAGCTTTAATTGATTGTCAAAAGAAGTGCATACACCTTAAGACACCAAATAAGTCTAAGGTCGTATTTTATGGCAGCAAATCGTCAAGACAGTCATCTTGTCTGACGATGATGCAAGCCAAGAAATTATTAAAGAAAGGTTGTGTAGGGTATTTGGCTCATGTGGTTGATACACAAGTGGTGAGTCCCGAGATGGAGCAAATACCAGTAGTTAGGGAGTTTATGGATGTTTTTCCAGATGTATTGCCAGGCTTACCGCCGGACAGAGAAATAGAATTTGCGATTGATTTAGTACCGGGGACAGCGCCGATATCAAAGGCACCATATAGAATGGCTCCGGTAGAAATGAAAGAGTTGATGGTGCAATTACAGGAGTTGTTGGATAATAAGTACATCCAGCCAAGTGTTTCTCCATGGGGAGCACCGGTGCTGTTTGTAAAGAAGAAGGATGGATCGATGAGATTATGTATGGATTACAGAGAGCTGAATAAGGTGACAATTAAGAACAAGTACCCGTTGCCACGAATTGACGATCTTTTCGATCAATTGAAAGGGGCGAAGTACTTTTCAAAGATTGACTTGAGGACTGGTTATCATCAGTTGAAAGTCAGGAAGGAGGATGTACCCAAGACGGCATTCAGAACTCGATATGGGCATTATGAGTTTCTGGTGATGTCGTTTGGACTGACGAATGCGCCAGCCGCATTTATGGACATGATGAACAGAATATTCAAGCAGTACTTGGATAAATTTGTTGTTGTGTTCATTGACGATATTCTGGTGTATTCTAAAACGGAGGAGGAGCATGCTGAACACCTAAGATTGGTGTTGGAGATTTTACGGAAGGAGCAGTTGTATGCTAAATTTTCGAAGTGTGAATTCTGGTTGGAGAGAGTTCAATTTTTAGGTCATGTCATTGACAAGGAAGGAGTTTCAGTAGATCCAGCAAAGGTGGAAGCAGTGATGAATTGGGAGCAACCAAGGACGCCGACGGAGGTAAGAAGTTTCTTGGGGTTAGCGGGTTACTATCGGAGATTTATTCAAGATTTTTCAAAGATAGCAACACCGCTGACCAATCTAACGAGGAAGACGGTGAAATACGTATGGACGGAGAAGTGTGAGGAGAGTTTTCAGGAGCTAAAGAAGAGACTTAGTGAAGCACCTGTATTGACTTTACCGGACGATACGGGAGGTTTTACGGTCTACAGTGATGCATCGCACAAGGGACTTGGCTGTGTGCTTATGCAAAACGGCAAGGTCGTTGCGTATGCGTCCAGACAGTTGAAGGATTACGAGAAGGGATACCCTACCCACGACTTGGAGCTGGCTGCGGTAGTGTTTGCCCTTAAAATCTGGAGACATTATTTATATGGAGAGAAATGTGAGATATTCACGGACCACAAGAGTCTGAAGTATATCTTCACACAGAAGGAGTTAAATATGAGGCAACGAAGATGGTTAGAATTGATCAAGGACTATGATTGTGAAATTCTATATCATCCCGGCAAGGCCAACGTAGTAGCAGATGCTCTAAGCAGAAAGAGCAGGGAGAAATTGTTCATCTTGGCAGATCAGGAACAATTGGTTCAAGAGATGGCTCGAATGGAGTTGGAGGTAAGAAATCCAAATGACTCAATGGAAGTGGAAGCAAGCCCAACCTTACTAGATAGGGTGAAAGAGGCTCAAGACAAAGATGAAGAATGTGTCAGAATCAGGATGAGAATGACCGAAGGGGAAGAGGTCAAATTCAAGGAGGATAGCATGGGATTGCTAAGGTTTGAAAATCGTGTTTGGGTGCCGCTAGTGCCTGAACTACGAGAAGAGATTTTGCAAGATGCCCACAGTACGAGATACTCGATACATCCGGGGAGTACGAAGATGTATCAAGATCTGCGTCAGCATTTTTGGTGGCCGAATTTAAAAAGGGAGGTCGCAGAATGTGTCAGCCGATGCCTAACTTGTCAAAGGGTAAAGGCCGAACATCAGAGACCAAGTGGATTACTACAGCCGTTAGAGATTCCTGAGTGGAAATGGGAGCATATCACAATGGATTTTGTGGTAGGACTTCCAGCAACACAGAAGGGATTTGACGCAATATGGGTGATTGTGGATCGACTAACAAAGTCAGCGCACTTTTTGCCGATCAAGATTAAGTTCAGTTTGGACCAGTTGGCTAAACTGTACATCAAGGAGATAGTTTCAAGACATGGGGTGCCGGTATCGATTGTGTCAGACAGAGATCCGCGCTTCACGTCAAAATTTTGGAGGAGTCTTCAAGAGAGATTGGGGACACAGTTGAGAATGAGTACAGCATATCATCCGCAGACCGATGGGCAAAGTGAAAGAACAATACAGACTTTGGAAGATATGCTCAGGGCCTGTGTGATGGATTTCAAGGGCAGTTGGGAGAACCATCTACCATTAGTTGAGTTTGCATACAACAACAGTTATCATGCAAGCATAGGCATGCCGCCTTACGAAGCATTGTACGGAAGGAAGTGCAGAACACCTCTATGTTGGGACGAGGTAGGAGAACGCCGACTGTTGGGACCGGAATTGGTCCAACAGACGGTAGAGATTATCAAGGTAATAAGAGCTCGGCTAGTAGCAGCTCAGGACCGTCAGAAGAAATACGCCGATTTACATCGACAAAAGCGAGACTTCGAAGTTGGGAGTTTTGTGTTCATGAAGGTATCTCCCTGGAAGGGGAAGATCCGATTTGGAAAGAAGGGAAAGCTGAGTCCGAGGTTCATAGGACCGTTCGAGATATTAAAGAGAGTGGGTGAAGTGGCGTACGAGGTAGCTTTACCTCCTGAACTGGAGCATATTCACAATGTGTTTCACGTATCAGTGTTGCGACCATACAAGCCAGACCACAAACATGTGATATCCTATGAGCCAATACAAGTCGAGAAAGACTTATCGTACGAGGAAATTCCTGTCCAGATACTAGATAGGAAAGAGCAGAAATTACGGAATAAGATTATACATTCTGTCAAAGTCCTATGGAGGAACCACAACGCTGAGGAAGCTACGTGGGAGCTTGAAGAAAAGATGAGGGCTAACTATCCGAATCTTTTTGAGTAGTTTAAATTGTAATTCCGGGGACGGAATTCTTATAAGGGAGGGAGAATGTAATGACCACGAATTTCATTATACATTGTAATTATAATTAATATATAATTAGCAATGAATTTAAAATTTTTGTACTAATAAATTGTGCATTAGATAATAAAATAGATGTACTTGTTCGTGCATATATTTAATTAAAGAATTAAAGCAATGGTATAATTAATTAAAGCAAATCTAATTGGATTATAATTTTTAATCCAAATGAGTTGTTAAACTAGGTCCAAGATATTAACCTAGTAGCACATGTAATTAATTTAATTACTAGCCCATATAATTAATTAAACAAGCCCAATGCTTATTTTAATTAAAGTTAGCATAGTTATTTAAATGCTAGCCCAAAGTGTTAATTAAATTGAGCCCAAACCAATTCAATGGATGAGCCCAATATATTAATTTCCTAAGTCCAACATGGAGCCCAATAGGAAGTCAAAATTGGTCAACAATTGAACCCATGTATAGATATATTTGTATATGCATAAATACACATTAAAAGCTAGAAAAATAAAGGAAAAATGGCATGGAAAATACCATTTTTGCTGATTTTTTTTTTGTCCCACTTGTTGTTGCTTGATTTGCTAGATTGCTTCTCTTTTACACTAGATCAAAGTTGGCCAACAACTCTAGTCAATCAACTAGTCAATCACCATGTCAATCCATCAAATAGTAAGCTTGATTAGCCTTTAATTTGACCAACATAGATGAATTAGTGAGTTAATGGTGTGTGTCGACGCCGGGATTTTCGTTCGTCTCGTTTTTTATTTATTAAAAAGTCCCTTTCCAATTTTAGCCTTTTGAATTAAATGTGATTTTGAAAAGGGTCGGCTTAATGTCGACGGGTTTTTAAATGTCGATTTCTTTATGAGCCAATTGACCAGAGTCGCCAGTTGGTATATTTGAAATGGATGTACCAACTCATCCGAATTTATTTTCGTAATTGCTGGCTCATATGTGACTCCGATTAATTGGTCTGCAAACCGAGATTCATAGAGCTCGGGGACTTGCTTAAGTGAGGGGAAGGTGTTAGGCACCCCCCGACTTCCGTGAAACACGGTTACCGCAATCTCGATGTTTTCCTATCCTTTTTAAATCCTAAAATGTGTGGTTTGCGTGTGTGTGCGTGCGTGCCTAGATGAATGTTTGTGGTGCGTTTTGCATAAAAGTTCGCTTTTATTTTTATATGGCAAAAGTGTTATCTGGAAAGTGTTTTGGACGTTCTTTGACCCAAATGACGAAGCTTCGCTTTTTATAAGAAAGATTGATTTTAATTTCGAAAGCGTTGAGGGTTTTTTATTTTAGATGTCATTTTAGAAAACAATAGTTTTAAACTTTTGTCAAATAGGAATCGAGACTATACATTGCCTTCTAACAGTTAATATAAATAAAACGAGGGCAACTTCTAGAACTCTTTAACCCTATGCACAAAGTTTAAGGAAAACGTTTATTTATTTGCTAAATCATTTTTTGTGACATTTTAAAACCAATTAAAGCCTTTTCATCAACCATGGATTAAAGTTTGCCAAAACACTTAACCTTTAAACCTCGTGAATCTAATATCCTAGATTTGATCACTTTTACAAAATCTTCATTATTTGCCTTATTTTGAAAATCATTTTTTGTGTCGTAAATTAAAACAAGCATCCATAACGTGTCGGGGCTATCCACGGGCATGTGAGCCATCCAGACAGCCCCAAACACCCACAATCACATATTTTTTATTATCACAAGGCCTTAACCCGAACACGATTGATATCGCGTTAAGGCCCGATATTACAATTACAACGCTACGGACCCTATGCCACGATTACATATACCAAGACGTCCATCATCGGGGTTCGATCACGAGGATCTCCCCCCTAGGCTCACAATCATCCCATCACAACACAACCAATACTAAACAAATCTAACAAGATCTAGACATTGGCTATCACATTATACAACCCAAATATCGCCCAAATCAACAATACACATTACTTAACATCATAACGAACGAACAATCACCGTATGGATGTCATCGGGGCGTTAGGAGGAGTTACTTTCCGATGGAAACCTCACTAACAACCCCTAATCCACGGATCATTATCAATATATAACAATAAACTAAATCAAATAAACCCAATCACAACATTATACTAATAATAACACAAAAAAAACCCAAGAACACACTCCTCTTTCACCTTGCAATGAACCAAATGAAGCTTTATATTCCACAAAGTGAGCCTAACGACAAGAGTATTCAACTATCTAGCAAAAGAACAAAGATTTCTACTCCATACAAGCCAAAACCGAGCTCCTCTCTCTCTCTCTCGCGTATTTCTCTCTCTCTTTTCCTTTCTTTTTCTTCTCTTTTTCTTCTCTTCTTTCTTCTCGGACGCAGATCTGGACGCTTAATAGACTGCCGAGACCAGCCGCAGGTGCATCTGCGGCTGGCCGCAGGTGCATCTGCGGCTGGGCTCGGCAGCCGTCCGCGCCGAACCTCGGCTGTCGTGTGCCGTCCTCGAGCCTCGTGCCTGTCACCTTTGTCGGTGGCCGCGACTGCATCCGCGGCTGTCCGGCTCACTTTTCTCGATTTCCGTGCCACGCGGTCTTAACTCGGCAATTTCTGCGGTATTATTTTGGGAGGCTGTATTTTTGCAGTCCGGAACTCCCTGGGAAGTGTGCCATAGGGTTCTGGGAGGCTAGTTCGGAGGGTTGCGACTTGATGTAGCATTTGATAATTGTGCCAGGTGAGCGAGACCCCCGAACATTGTAAGCGGAGTGGCCATCAGTCGTCTTTCGTGGTCAGCTCAGGTTTTCTGGGTCAATTGTTCGCCTCGCCTCAAGTGACCGGATGCTCGTTGTCCGTTGTGGCGGCTTTGACCGTAAATCGCTGGAGTGGCTTTGTGTTGGGGTCCACCATTCTTTCCGCATGTCGGGTCAAATGACAATTTTGCCCTCCTGCCAGGATTAGTAGAGAAGTGCAAAATTTGGGTGTCTACAGCTGCCCCTCTTTATCATGTTTATGGAATGAAATATGAAATGGACATGATAAAGAAGTAGGCACCCGATGCATGAAATGCCAAATATATATTTAACGATGCCGCACATGCGTTCAGATGATGCGATGTCACATTCAATATGTTCATGTAGAGGCTATTTTTCAAGGTCACGAATGAACATTGGTCGGGTCTCGTTTCCGGCGGGTCGTTATGAGGGGTCAGGGATTGTTTTATGACTGGTCGCTTTGGAATTGGTCAGGTATCGTCTGTGACAGGTCGTTTTTGAATTGGTCAGGTATCGTCTGACGGTCGGTTTTTTCCAATTGGTCAGATATCGCATCTGACGGTCGGTTTTTTTTTCAATTGGTCAGATATCGTATCTGACGGGTCGTTTTTTCAATTGGCCAGGTCTCGTATCTGACGGGTCGTTTTTCAATCGGTCAGGTCTCGTATCTGACGGGTCGTTTTCCAATTGGTCAGGTCTCGTATCTGACGGGTCGTTTTTCAATTGGTCAGGTCTCGTATCTGACGGGTCGTTTTTCAATTGGTCAGGTCTCGTATCTGACGGGTCATTTTTCAATTGGTCAGGTCTCGTATCTGACGGGTCGTTTTTCCATTGGTCAGGTCTCGTATCTGACGGGTCGTTTTTCAATTGGTCAGGTCTCGTATCTGACGGGTCGTTTTTCCATTGGTCAGGTCTCGTATCTGACGGGTCGTATTTCAATTGGTCAGGTCTCGTATCTGACGGGTCGTATTTCAATTGGTCAGGTCTCGTATCTGACGGGTCGTTTTTCAATTGGTCAGGTCTCGTATCTGACGGGTCGTTTTTCAATTGGTCAGGTCTCGTATCTGACGGGTCGTATTTCAATTGGTCAGGTCTCGTATCTGACGGGTCGTATTTCAATTGGTCAGGTCTCGTATCTGACGGGTCGTTTTTCCATTGGTCAGGTCTCGTATCTGACGGGTCGTTTTTCAATTGGTCAGGTCTCGTATCTGACGGGTCGTTTTTCCATTGGTCAGGTCTCGTATCTGACGGGTCGTATTTCAATTGGTCAGGTCTCGTATCTGACGGGTCGTTTTTCCAATTAGTCAGGTCTCGTATCTGACGGGTCGTTTTTCCATTGGTCAGGTATCGTATCTGACGGGTCATTTTTTATCGGTCATGTGGTTTTAAAATCCTGTATTTTATCACGTGACACGCTACATGTTGACTCGGGGGAACAAAAGGGAGGCAAAAGGATCACCGAGACCAGACGCAGGTGCATCTGCGGCCAGCCGCAGATGCAGCTGCGGCTAGGATCGGTCCTATTTCAGATCGCGACCCCTCACGATCTAGTCACTTTCTCACTTTTCTTTTCTCTCGTTCTCGGTTTTCCTCGTCCCCACCCAGCCTTTTCGTCTTTTGGGCAACTTTTGGGAAATTCTGCTCCGATTAAATCAGTCTACGCACTTTGGGTAACGTTTTAACTCCTTTTTCTTTGATTTTCGCTTTCATTTGACTATTCATTTGCTTGTTTGAATATTTTAATTTTATCAATGCATGCTTATATGTGATATTTGTGTTGCCCGTAGCATAGATAACTACCGGGTTTCGTAGAGATGCCTCATTATTTTGAAAATTTGTTTTATTCATTTTATGCATTTGAGGCATTATTTTCACTTGCATTCTGGGTTTGTTGGTTGCCTGACCAGATTAAACATGCCTGATTGTGCATGGGATGTCCATTTTACAAACGAAACTCTGCCGAAATTTCGGGAAATTTAGTGCACCGCTAGGGACCTTATTTATGCATTTTCTATTTTCACACCATGCTATGCCACCCTATTATTTCTAGCAATATGCAATAAGACTTTTGAAAGATACTGAGCTAAGGGTGTACCTTTTGTGATACCGTTCCAGTTATGGATCCAGATGCTCCCAGTGGTTCCTCAGTGCCCCGAGCGTCGGGTGTCCGTCGTCGTAGAGCGACCTCTTCAGCTCCAGCTCCAGTCCTGACTCGCCATTCCCGTAGACTGGCTGAGTCTGTTATTCGCCCCGTTCAGCCTGATGTGGATGAGGACGCCCCAGCGGAGGCAGAGGCGGGTCCCTCGGGCACAGCGGCTCCTTCTCCCATGCGCCGGACCTTACCCGGGGCCCGTGCTAGGATACCGGATCTGCTCGGTCCTGACCTCGGTCGTCACCCCTCAGCCTACCTTGCGGCTAACGAGGTATATTCGTTTTTTTAAATTCATTCAACCTTGTGAGATTATCGGAACTGACTGTTTCGGTGGCTGTCACAGGTTCCTGAGTTTACCCAGCCTCGGGGTAACTGGTTCAGCATTTACACCCTCTACCACGCGTTGCATCCCGACTATAGGGGAATGGTAGACTCCTGGGGGTTCAGACATTTCTTTACCATTGCCCCTCGTCGATGTCCGTGGGGCTATATGAGGGCCCTGTCTGAGCGCTGGTTCCACCAGACCCAGTCGCTTCATCTACTGGACTGCGAGCTGTTGTTGACTCCTCTAGACTGGCGTTATATTACCGGGGTGGAGTTCTCCGGACCCCGTGTTCCTCTGGAGCCGGACATCACTTCCGTAACCGTTCGATCCTTGTTGGGGTTCACTCCTCAGGATAAGGTCTTTAAGGCCCGCAGCATCCGATCCGGAGCTTTGGCTGTAGATGCCATTGGAGGGGCTCTTTCCGAGCCATTTCCCGAGGACCGCTCCGCTCGTGACTTCCTGCTCCGGCGTCTATTCCTGACTATCATGAGGGGCTGTTTTCTGGGGAACAACTCCTCGACCATTCATTTCAATATCGTCGGCGCTACTCGAGATGTGGATCGGATCGGGGACTATGACTGGGGTTCCTTCACCTTCGCCTATTTCCTCCATGGCCTTCGCCTTCGCTCAGAGGGGCAGACAGATGCCTGGCTGGGGTTTTATCCTTTTATGCTGGTAAGTCCCATTCCTTTAGCCGCTTCATTTGTTTTATTCATTTGCCGTCCTTGGTACTTACGTCCCATTTTCTTTGTTTATCAGTTCTGGGCCTATGAGCGGCTACCCTGCTTGCGGCCGATTACCACCCTCGGTCCAGAGACTTATCCCCGGGGTCGTCGATGGCATCACAGCACTTTGGCGGAGACCCCGGTGTCAGATAGCTTCTCCCACTGCCGGCTGCAGTTAGAGATGGTTTCTTCGGCGGACGTGACATGGGTTCCTTACACTGCGGATCATCTGGCGGCTGGCCTCGCCGGTGGTTATGCTGCGGACCAGGAGTTGGCCTTGTCCACTCGCCGTATTCCCTTCCTGACTTATGGTGGCTGGGAGCTGTATTTGGGGGAGCGAGCCATCAGATGCGTTTCCGGGGAGGTCCGGATCCCTTTCGCTCCCCCTTCCCGGAGATTCTGGTTCATGGATTCCCATCTCCCAGAAGCAGTGACAGCCGGGGAGGATGGATATATGCTGTCCGACGGCCCGCAGACGAGTGAGAGTTTTAGTGCCTGGTGGAGACCTCGTACCATTGGGCCTCAGACTCGGGCCACTTTTTTCCTTGGGGATCTGGTTCACGGGTCGGTGATGATGACAGACTGGATGGAGTGTGTTCGGGCCCCCACCCACTCAGACCAGATTGCTTCCTTGACTCGGCAGGTGGACCAGTTGTCATCTTTCGTTCGGAGCTTGGGCCGGGATCCTGAGGAAGCTTATGCTGCAGACCCGTACGGACCTGACTTTGGCGCAGCTCCCGGCTTGTCGGATGCCCCTGCTCCGCCTTATTCCTGTCCCGATCTGAACTTCGGCGCTGAGGCTTCCATTCCCGGGGACGTGGGTCATGCGGACCAGTTTGATGATGACACCTTTATTGATGGCCTATAGTGCGCCTGCTAGATTCCGATAGGCTAGGACCCCTGTATTTGCACCTGTTTGGTTTATTTGTCATTATTATTTCTCATCCCATGTATTATGTACAGAATTATCTTTATTTCATGCATAACCTTTTCTTTATGATGATCCATTTATTCCTTTATAGCCCTTATGATGCATGATTTATTATATACGTGGATAAAGAAATTGACCCCTGTATAGTCTTTTGATACTGTTTTTTACAGATGTCATCCCTGGATGTGGTTCGCGTGGGTCCTCGCGTGCCCTCAGGGATCCTTGGCAGGCTTCGCTTGTGGCTGGATAGTTTGCTACCCTCTGATCGTATCATCGCAGAGGGTCTTTTGGGACATTCCATGGCTCTTTTGTCATTTCAGGTGCCGCCGGGCTTTGTTGATGGCATTCTCAGTTGTTGGATCCCGGACAGACAGGTTTTCAGGTTTGGGCTGGAGTATCTGACTCCCACCCTTGAGGAGTATGCTCGCTTTACCGGTTTATCAGTGGATGGTCCTTGTGCACGGGTTACCTCTGGCCATATGCGCCGCCAGTTCCTGACTTTCACAGGCTTGCGGAGGACAGCTCTGTTATCTGCGATCTCTTCAAGCCATCTTGTTCCTCTATCCTTCTTGGTTGACAGATTTGGCTCAGTGGATAGCTTCTCTCGATTCTCCATTGATTTTTCCGTATCTGAGGAGCGCTGGGGCGCTTTGAGAGTGGATGTTTTGATGGCTTGTGTCATATCAGTTTTGTACATGCCTGCAGGGGATAACCTTCTGGATATGCGGGTTATTGCAGCGGTGCAGGCTCTCCAGGAGGATCATACCATTCTTCCCATGATATTAGCAGAGACTTACCTGTCGGCCTCATATTGTCATTCCTTCTCTGGTCGCATATTTAGGGGAAGCTCTATCTTGTTATATGTATGGTTCATGAGCCATCTCAGACCCATCGGGCAGTTTCGTCGACACGGGTTCTGTTTCAGCCACAGCCTGGCCATGCAATTCTCATTTCGTCCCCGGCGATGCACGGATACAGCCTCATGGAGGGAGTTCTTATCGGCCATTGAGGAGCCTTTCCATCTTCTGATCTATTCGGGTTATTGCTCCTTCCAGAGTTTCCTGACTCACGTGCCACCTTTTGATTTCCTCCCTCTCCTTGGCTTGAGGGGGGTGACGACTTATCATCCCTTAGCTGTCATGGGGCAGTTTGATCAGATGCAGGATCTCCATCTCTTTGCGGGAGCGGCTGACTACCGATTTCCCATATCGCCTCAGACGGAGGGGGAGCTGTTGAGGGTATATGATCTTTGGTCCCATCGAGCCTCGGCCGATTTCGGGGATAGTCATCCTGGTCAGACACCCGCTTATCTGCTATGGTTGCGAGGAGGTTCTGATATTGCCGACTTTGACCAGATTGGGGCCTTGGATGGTCCTCGGGGACCCTTTCCGGTTGAGACCGGCTCAGATGTGGTCATCCCTCCGGAGCTTTCAGGATTAGCGCCCAGATCTGGTGTGGAAGAGGTTTCTACTTCGGTACATACCCATTCCCTTGACTTGGCGGACCGTATCCAGATACTAATGATTGAGGGTGCCAGGCTCCGGTCAGCTTTGAGTACTACTGAGACTGAGAGGGATAACGCCCACGCGGAGCGGGATGTTGCTGTACTAGCTCGTGATGCCGCCCTATCTGCCAGAGATAGTGTTGTCGAGCAGGTCAAAGTTGTCATGGAGGGCCATTCTGCGACTGTTACCAGGGCTGCTGCTCTTTTGACTCAGATTGACATGATGGGCCAGCAGATTGCGGGTGAGCCGGAGATTTATGATGCCTCGACTATTCTGTCTATCCTGCTTCAGCTGGTCTCTGACCTGTAGATGATTTTATTTCCTGCACAGACTATGTCAGTTTTATCACTTTTATTTAAAAGACAGACTTGTAAGCAAAATGTTTTGTATATATAGAGAAATATTTATGGTTTTAGTCATTTCCCTTTTTGATGCATCGTCGCCCTCCATTGGATCCTCATTTTATCCAGCCGATCATGATTTCGATATATTGCCTCATTTCTTTCCTCAAGTCTTGATTGGAACTCCACAGATATTGCCGCGTGCCCCTTTGATTTCATCGGAGTGAGTCTCGGACTTTGGGCTAATTATGTGGCTAGGCTTGGGTAAGATTTGGAATGTATAGGGCTTCGGGGTTTTCAGAAAGTGGTTTCGGTATAGGGACAAGGTTTATTATTTGTATAGAACGGACCGGGCCATGACGGCTGAGTGTATTCGTCCAAAGTAAGGTTTCGGGTTTTCTGGAAATGGGTTTGGTATAGGGACAATATTTATTATTTTGTATAGAACGGACCGTGCCATGATAGCTGCCTACGTACTCCCACAAGGTCGGGAGATCAGGTCCTACGTAGTTCGAGTTGCAAGGGAGATAGAATATATTATTTTTTTTTTTTATTTTTTTTTTTTTTTTTTTTTTTTTTTTTTTTTTTTTTTTAAGCGTAGAATCGTTTCACAGAGTCAGAGTTCAGGGGCTGCGGAAAAACCTCGCCATCCATTTCTTGTAGGATAAGGGCCCCTCCAGATAGGACTTTCTTGATCACAAAGGGTCCTTCCCAATTTGGAGCGAATTTCCCTTTGGCTTCGTCTTGACAGGGCATGACCCTCTTTAGCACTAAATCATTTTCCTTGAACTTTCGGGACCGTATCTTTTTGTCGTACGATCGAGAGATGCGTTGCTGATACAACTGACCGTGCAATATAGCCGCCACCCTTCTTTCATCTATTAAGGCTAACTGGTCGTATCGACTTTGTATCCAATCCTCCTCGTCAATCCGAGCATCGAGCAAAATTCGGAGTGATGCCATCTCCATTTCAATTGGCAAAACAGCCTCCATCCCATATACCAAGGCGTAAGGGGTTGCTCCTGTAGACGTACGAACTGATGTCCGATATGCAAACAGAGTGAGGGGCAACAATTCGGGCCATCCCCGATGATTAGCAGACATTCTCGCCATGATTCTCTTTATATTCTTATTTGCCGCCTCCACGGCCCCATTCATTTTGGGCCGGTAAATGACAGAATTGAGATGCTTGATCTTGAATTGGGCGCACAACTCCTTCATAAGGGCATTGTTCAGATTCTTGGCATTGTCGGACACCAAGATTTCAGGCTGTCCGTATCGGCAAATCACATTGTTCCTGATGAAACTGACTATAACTTCCTGCGTTACTTTGGGGAAAGAAGCTGCCTCTACCCATTTAGTGAAATAGTCGATCATGACGAAAATGAACCGGTGGCCGTTGCTCGCTTTGGGCTCCACGGGCCCGATAACATCCATACCCCACATGGAGAACGGCCAAGGGGAAGTCATACAATGTAGTTCATTAGGAGGCGCATGCATCACATTACCGTGTGCTTGGCATTGGAAACATCGCTTGACATGATCGTCACAGTCAGCTTTAAGTGATAGCCAGTAATGCCCGGTTCTCAGAATTTTCTTGGCCAACATTGGCCCACTCATATGCGGCCCACATACTCCACCGTGCACTTCGCCCATGATTTTCTGTGCTTGAGTCTCGTCCACACATCGCAATAATCCCAAGCCTACATCCCTCTTATACAGGGAGTCTCCGCTTAAATAGAATTTCATCGCCATCTTCTGGATTCTCTGCCTTTCCGTTCGGTTCGCCTGGTCGGGGAGTGATCTATCCCTCAAGTATTTCTGAATGTCATGATACCAGGGCTGATTTGGTTGAGCCACATCTTCTGACAACTCCGATATGTATTCTTCGTAAGCGGGGGCACTTTGTACTGTTATTTCAATCTGTGGGGTGGCTTTGCCTTTGAGTACGTGGACTAACGAAGCCAGGGTAGCCAATGCATCGGCGAAGTCATTCCGCCCCCGGGGAATGTGTCGGAAAGCTATATCTTCAAATTCTTGCATCAATCGGACTACACACCGGTGGTACGGGAGTAACCGAAGTTCCTTAGTGCCATATTCCCCAGTCGCTTGTCTGATTACCAATTCTGAATCTCCGAACACGGCTAATCTTTTCACTCCCATATCGCGGGCGAATCTCAGTCCCAATATACATCCTTCGTATTCAGCCGTATTGTTCGAGTTACTGAACTTTAATTTGGTGAGGACAGGGTATTGCTCGCTCGTAACGGATACCAGGACCGCTCCAGCTCCAGCCCCTTCAGCATTCATGGCACCGTCGAAATACATCTTCCAAAATTGCCCTTCGTCATCATCCCTCGCTTGTTGGACCCACAATATGTCTTCCCCTGGTAGGAAAGTCTCTAAAGGCTCCATCCCCCCTATCGGCATCTCTGATAACTGATCTGCAATTCCCTGCCCTTTCATGGCCTTCTGGGTGACATACAGGATGTCGAATTGCTGGAGGATTAACTGCCACCTTGACAATCGACAATTCAGCATTGGTCTCTCAAATATATATTTCAAGGGGTCGATCCGCGAGATCAAATAGGTAGTGTGTCCATGGAGGTAATGCTGTAACCTCAGAGCAGCCCAGGCCAAGGCGCAACATGTTCTCTCGATTGGTGTGTAATTCTGCTCACAGCTGCTGAATCTCTTGCTGAGGTAATAAATGGCATGCTCCTTACCGGACTCGCTCTTCTGTCCCAGCATACAACCCATCGCCATATCATTCACGGATATATACAGGAAAAGGGGAATCCCATCCTTCGGAGGTACCAGCACTGGCGCTTCTGTTAATTGCTTCTTGATAGTCTGAAAGGCCTTTTGGCATTGACTGTTCCACTTCCGGGAGGCATCTTTCCTTAACAGTTTGAAGATTGGTTCGCAGGTGGTGGTCAGATGGGATATGAACCGACTGATGAAGTTTATCCTCCCCAAAAATCCCCTTATCTCTTTCTCCGTACGGGGAGCTGGCATATCCACAATAGCCCTGATCTTAGCCGGATCTAGTTCGATGCCTCGATTGCTCACCAAGAATCCAAGGAGTTTACCTGACTGAACCCCGAAGGCACATTTGGCTGGATTGAGCTTCAAATTATACTTCCTGAGCCGCTCAAACAGCTTTTTAAGATGAGTCACATGGTCAGATTCCGCCCTCGATTTCACAATGATGTCATCCACGTAAACCTCTATCTCCTTGTGCATCATGTCGTGGAATAGGGCCATCATGGCCCTCTGATAAGTGGCTCCTGCATTTGTGAGGCCGAAAGCAAGTCGTCTATAACAGAACGTGCCCCAGGGGGTGATGAAGGCAGTCTTTTCTCGATCCTCTTCCGCCACCATTATCTGATGATATCCCGCAAAACAATCGACGAACGAATACATTTCATACTGAGCCGTATTATCCACCAAGATGTGTATGAAAGGCACTGGGAAATTATCCTTAAGACTTGCCTTGTTCAGATCTCTATAATCCACGCACACTCTCACCCTTCCTCCAGGTTTTGCCACGGGGACTATATTGGACAGCCATTCTGGGTAAGTCGACACCATGATGATCCCAGCCTTGAATTGCTTGACTATCTCTTCCTTCACTTTTAAGCTCCACTCCGGTTTCAATTTCCTCAGCTTCTGCTTAACTGGTCTGAAACCCTCTTTGATAGGCAATCGATGTACCACAATATCCGTGGACAAACCGACCATGTCTTCGTGTGACCAAGCAAACACATCCTCGTATTGGCTCAATAGTTTGGCTATCTCTGTTTTCTGGTCTGGAGTCAAGTCTGCCCCAATTTTTAGTTCTTTGGGATTTTCAGGGGTTCCTATGTTGATGGTGATGGTTTGGTCTAGGTTGGGTTTGGGTTTGTCCTCGACCCACTCTTTGATCTCGTCGGGAGCGTCGTCATCATCTACTTCGTCCTGCTCAATTCCCATCAAATCGAAATCCAGCTCTATATCAAAATCATAATCGTCTTTCAAATTTGGAAAATCGTTTGTTAGGCTAGAATGACTCAAATCGGTACACCTGACATGAAACAAAAATATTTGTCATATATATAAACATTAAGTACATGACTTCCTTTTTCAATAATCATGACAAAAGTATGAAATAGACGTGCAGATACATAAAAACAAAAACACCGTCTTAAAAACCCCTTGATCCCCCTACTGGACAAGATTCCCGGACACTCCTGCATTTACCCTTTTCTGGATACTACTGGCTGCACGGTCCAATTCCTGGGGATCACTTCGGTTTTATAGCTAGTGATGGAGGGGGTCTCTGTATCTGGCACCTCTTCAATGATTGCAGCGACTTGGCTTCGGCTTTCCTTTTCACTTTCTTCGGGCACTTCTAACCCGGCCCAATTAATGAATGGCATGATCTGCTTGCCGTCAGTCATTTTCTCCTTTCCCTTTTCATTGGGGCCTGACTGCCCCAGGAGATGACACTTCTCCTCAAACTGTTCCATAATTTCTTGCAAGAAATCCATCTGACGGACCAATCCTTTGGCTGGGGGAGCCTCCACCTTACCCTCTGCTTCAGACGCAGGCTTGATTATCCTCAGGGATTGTTCATTACTGGCTCTCGGTATCGGGACTCCGGTTATCCGCACGGGAATTTTCTTGTATGTGTTCCTCGTCCTCATACCTCCATGATATCCTAACCCTGCCTTGCCTGACTGCACTGGTACTTTGATGGGTTCGGTGATTCCTTGGCTGTGCTTGCCTAGCCCTTGCCCCGGCTGAAAGTTCATTGCCATCATTTCCCGGGCAACGAAAGTGAGCTCGGGGGACACCTTAAGCTTTAACTCCGGGGCTCCCAATTGCTTGTACTGAGGGGTGCTGATTTCAAACGCTTGATAGCTGATTGGTTCGGCTGATTCATCCACATGGATCACCGGCATGCCTTTTACAGAGGGAACAGGGTAGTCAGATTCTGCCGCGATTGTGATCAAGTGTCCCTCAACGATAAACTTTATTTGCTGATGCAGAGTGGAGGGAACTGCCCCAGCCATATGAATCCAGGGCCTCCCCAAGAGCATGTTGTAACTGGCCGTGATATCTAGCACTTGGAAGGAAATATCAAAAGTATACGGGCCAATCTCCACCGGCAGCTCAATCTCTCCCACCGTGTCCTTTCTCGATCCATCAAACGCCCTTACCACCACTTGGCTGGCCCGCAGGCGCTTAGGGTTGATCTTCATTTTCTCCAGAGTATTGTATGGGCAAATGTTCAGGGCCGACCCACCATCAATCAAGACTCCGTTCATCACATATCCGGACGAGATGACAGAAATGTGTAACGGCTTTCGGTGCCCCCTTCCCTCTTCAGGGATGTCGTCGTCGGTAAATGATATTACATTGCTGTCTAACAGATGGCCCACCAAGTGGCTGAATCTTTCTGTACTGATTGTCTTGGGGACATGGGCTTCTTCCAGGATTTTGCTTAATACTTGATGATGGTCATTTGAGGCCAAGGCAAGATCTAAGATGGATGTCAGGGGTGGCTGCACCTCCAGTGTTTTGGCCACATTTGCCTTGCCGTGATTCATCTTCTCCCAAAACTCCAACGCTTTGTCCTCTGATATTTTCCTGTTTTCCCTTTTTGTGTTTTCAAAAACCCGCCTTGGTAGATACAATGGATTTCCTTTGGAACTGACCGATGCACAACTGGCCTCTTCCACGGTTTTTTCCCCGTAATTCCACGGAACAGTCTTCAGGTTGGTGACTGGCAATTGTGATCTAGCTGTTACGACAAGGGGTCTTGGAGCTGATAACCGGATAGGCTCTGTTTTGGTCCCTTGAATTACTCCAACCAACTTAATAGGCTCCCTTGGCGCATCCTCCCGGGCATTGGTCACAGCAATTTCTCCTTCTATCCTCCTTATGTATCTCAATCTTAGGGGACCCTCCGCCCCACTAGCTTCCACTGTATTTACGCCTCCCCCATTATGCTCGGGAAGAGGGTTGGCCTTCACATTCGGGGATTCCGGTTGTTCCACCACGATTTCTCCGTTGTCAATCATGTTCTGGATCTTGTGTTTGAGAGACCAGCACTCCTGGGTGTCATGCCCCGGGGATGCCGAGTGGTAGGCGCATCTCTTGCTAGGGTCATATCTCTTGCTCTTTGGGTCTGACGGAGGCAATAGCTCGGTAATCTTCTTCTGGCTTACCAGCAGGGTCAGTATCTGCTCCAACGAATCCCCCAAAGGGGTGAACTCCCTTTCTTGCGGCTTTTCGAATTTTCGACGCCCCTCATACCTCTGATTGTTGAAATTTGATGGGCGCGGGGCCTCATTTCTTTGTATGTGGACCGGGGGGCTGGTCATTGTTTTCCCTGATAGTCCTTGCAGTACCAGGGACACATCCTCCTCCTTTCTCTTTTGGGGTCTCCGGGATGAACTGCCGTAATTCCCACTCTGGATTTGCTCAGCCACAGCCTCGAGAGCTGTGAGATCTCTGATCTTTCCTGACTTCAAACCCATCTCAGCCATTTCCCCATGCTTGATCATCTCCGCAAAAGGCTTTCCTATTCCCGCCATTACTCTTTCGTAATAGGGAGCCTCCTGGATATCAATGAAAGTCATGACCATTTCTGCCTCACTCATGGGTGGGTTCACTTGGGCTGCCATCCTCCTCCACCGCTGAGCATAGTCTCTGAAGGATTCACTGGTCTGTTTTCTGATTTTGGTCATCTGGTAGCGGTCCGGGGCCATCTGGGACTGAAAACTGTACTGGGTTAGGAAAGTGTGGGCCAGCTCCTCCCAGTTGTGGATCTTAGCATTATCCAATCTTGCATACCACGTCCTAGCCTCCCCTGTCAGGCTTTTCTGGAACAGTTGCATCCTTAGCGATTCATCCTCAGCATATCCTCCTAGCTCTCCGATGTATACTTTCAGGTGCGTGTAGGGATCCCCCGACCCGTTGTACTTTTCAAATTCGGGGAGTTTGAATTTTTCTGGATATCTGGTTCCCGGAAAGATGCACAGGTCGGAATAGTTAACACTGCCATATGACCCGATCCCCTTCATCGTTTTGATGGCCTCTTCCATCTGCTTTATTTTCTTACTAACACCGCTGGCAACCTCATCTTCGGGGATGATAATGACTTGCTTTGGTAGCTCAACTTTAGGAGTTTCCGGGGTCAGTGCGTTTCCTTGGGATGATGGCCCCGCCGGGTCCTCGAGCTGTGGCCCTGACTTCAGTTTGAAATGCTCTTTGAGCAACATGGTCAGCTCGGTCATTTGATTCTTTACAGCATTGAACTCTTCCCGAGATACGGGAGCCAGATCAGGATTAGGGTTCTCAGCCATCTCGACTGTTAATTCTCTGGCTTTCTTAGATCGGAGACGGGTTTGGGGAGCAATCCTGCGTATAAAACAACCGAAGTTTAGTTTCGGGAAATGACATTGGTGGATGCATGCTAAAGCAAATATTTTTTTGAGTTTTTGAGTTTTGTAATATTTTCCTGCAAAACAGGGTTAGTATCCCTTTATTTTGTCCAAAGTAAATGACATTGTGCAATTTATGATGCTCTCCAAGCTGTCCCTGTAAAACAGAGGTTAGTACTTTTATTTTGACAAAATTGGTTGGTACAAAATGATTGACTACAGTATGATATCATGCGCGTAAAGCGTAAAAGGGCATGAAGAGACTTTCCGTGCGTTGGGTTTATCTGAGGCTGACCTACCCTAAGTTACTCTCGCGGGCTTTTCGGCATGAAGGTTCCCAGATCTTCGCAACATACTCGAAGGGAATAAATCCGATCTTTCAATTGGATTGGATCTGAGTGGATGCTTTTCCTGAGCCTCGCCGGGGAGCACCCCTTTGAGTCCAGTAATCCACATCCGACGGGTTCGCCTCAGGAGGAGGAACTGCTCAACATACATTCAATCATACATTCATCGTTCCTTACCGTATGCATATGATGCTAATAAAGTAAAGACTCGAAAGGAAAACGTAATCACACCATCCACATACACGCGCAAAAAGGTAAATCAACGCAAATAACGCAAACACACACATTTTTTAGATTTCTAAAGGATAGGAAAACATCAGGATTTTAAATGCGGCTTAAGCCCTCTAATGTCCCCAGCGGAGTCGCCAGCTGTCGACGCCGGGATTTTCGTTCGTCTCGTTTTTTATTTATTAAAAAGTCCCTTTCCAATTTTAGCCTTTTGAATTAAATGTGATTTTGAAAAGGGTCGGCTTAATGTCGACGGGTTTTTAAATGTCGATTTCTTTATGAGCCAATTGACCAGAGTCGTCAGTTGGTATATTTGAAATGGATGTACCAACTCATCCGAATTTATTTTCGTAATTGCTGGCTCATATGTGACTCCGATTAATTGGTCTGCAAACCGAGATTCATAGAGCTCGGGGACTTGCTTAAGTGAGGGGAAGGTGTTAGGCACCCCCCGACTTCCGTGAAACACGGTTACCGCAATCTCGATGTTTTCCTATCCTTTTTAAATCCTAAAATGTGTGGTTTGCGTGTGTGTGCGTGCGTGCCTAGATGAATGTTTGTGGTGCGTTTTGCATAAAAGTTCGCTTTTATTTTTATATGGCAAAAGTGTTATCTGGAAAGTGTTTTGGACGTTCTTTGACCCAAATGACGAAGCTTCGCTTTTTATAAGAAAGATTGATTTTAATTTCGAAAGCGTTGAGGGTTTTTTATTTTAGATGTCATTTTAGAAAACAATAGTTTTAAACTTTTGTCAAATAGGAATCGAGACTATACATTGCCTTCTAACAGTTAATATAAATAAAACGAGGGCAACTTCTAGAACTCTTTAACCCTATGCACAAAGTTTAAGGAAAACGTTTATTTATTTGCTAAATCATTTTTTGTGACATTTTAAAACCAATTAAAGCCTTTTCATCAACCATGGATTAAAGTTTGCCAAAACACTTAACCTTTAAACCTCGTGAATCTAATATCCTAGATTTGATCACTTTTACAAAATCTTCATTATTTGCCTTATTTTGAAAATCATTTTTTGTGTCGTAAATTAAAACAAGCATCCATAACGTGTCGGGGCTATCCACGGGCATGTGAGCCATCCAGACAGTCCCAAACACCCACAATCACATATTTTTTATTATCACAAGGCCTTAACCCGAACACGATTGATATCGCGTTAAGGCCCGATATTACAATTACAACGCTACGGACCCTATGCCACGATTACATATACCAAGACGTCCATCATCGGGGTTCGATCACGAGGATCTCCCCCCTAGGCTCACAATCATCCCATCACAACACAACCAATACTAAACAAATCTAACAAGATCTAGACATTGGCTATCACATTATACAACCCAAATATCGCCCAAATCAACAATACACATTACTTAACATCATAACGAACGAACAATCACCGTATGGATGTCATCGGGGCGTTAGGAGGAGTTACTTTCCGATGGAAACCTCACTAACAACCCCTAATCCACGGATCATTATCAATATATAACAATAAACTAAATCAAATAAACCCAATCACAACATTATACTAATAATAACACAAAAAAAACCCAAGAACACACTCCTCTTTCACCTTGCAATGAACCAAATGAAGCTTTATATTCCACAAAGTGAGCCTAACGACAAGAGTATTCAACTATCTAGCAAAAGAACAAAGATTTCTACTCCATACAAGCCAAAACCGAGCTCCTCTCTCTCTCTCTCGCGTATTTCTCTCTCTCTTTTCCTTTCTTTTTCTTCTCTTTTTCTTCTCTTCTTTCTTCTCGGACGCAGATCTGGACGCTTAATAGACTGCCGAGACCAGCCGCAGGTGCATCTGCGGCTGGCCGCAGGTGCATCTGCGGCTGGGCTCGGCAGCCGTCCGCGCCGAACCTCGGCTGTCGTGTGCCGTCCTCGAGCCTCGTGCCTGTCACCTTTGTCGGTGGCCGCGACTGCATCCGCGGCTGTCCGGCTCACTTTTCTCGATTTCCGTGCCACGCGGTCTTAACTCGGCAATTTCTGCGGTATTATTTTGGGAGGCTGTATTTTTGCAGTCCGGAACTCCCTGGGAAGTGTGCCATAGGGTTCTGGGAGGCTAGTTCGGAGGGTTGCGACTTGATGTAGCATTTGATAATTGTGCCAGGTGAGCGAGACCCCCGAACATTGTAAGCGGAGTGGCCATCAGTCGTCTTTCGTGGTCAGCTCAGGTTTTCTGGGTCAATTGTTCGCCTCGCCTCAAGTGACCGGATGCTCGTTGTCCGTTGTGGCGGCTTTGACCGTAAATCGCTGGAGTGGCTTTGTGTTGGGGTCCACCATTCTTTCCGCATGTCGGGTCAAATGACAATTTTGCCCTCCTGCCAGGATTAGTAGAGAAGTGCAAAATTTGGGTGTCTACAGTGTGTTAGTAGATGGCTATAAAAGAAACCCCCCACACTTGTTTTAGGTTGGTTAGTTCATTGCTAGAGAATTTCCTAGAGAGCAAAGTGTGAGCATTTGAGAGTGTGAGAAAATATTGAGAGCAAAATACTAAGAAAGGAGAAGGAGTTCTTGGTTCATGCCTTCAAACCTCATCACCTATTTTGGAAGAAAAAGAAGGATAGCCATTAAAACAAGGTAATGATTATTTTAAATGTAGTTTGTTTTTAAATTAAATAAATCATCATGTTACGGCTGGCCGCAGGTGCATCTGCGGCTGGGCTCGGCAGCCGTCCGCGCCGAACCTCGGCTGTCGTGTGCCGTCCTCGAGCCTCGTGCCTGTCACCTTTGTCGGTGGCCGCGACTGCATCCGCGGCTGTCCGGCTCACTTTTCTCGATTTCCGTGCCACGCGGTCTTAACTCGGCAATTTCTGCGGTATTATTTTGGGAGGCTGTATTTTTGCAGTCTGGAACTCCCTGGGAAGTGTGCCATAGGGTTCTGGGAGGCTAGTTCGGAGGGTTGCGACTTGATGTAGCATTTGATAATTGTGCCAGGTGAGCGAGACCCCCGAACATTGTAAGCGGAGTGGCCATCAGTCGTCTTTCGTGGTCAGCTCAGGTTTTCTGGGTCAATTGTTCGCCTCGCCTCAAGTGACCGGATGCTCGTTGTCCGTTGTGGCGGCTTTGACCGTAAATCGCTGGAGTGGCTTTGTGTTGGGGTCCACCATTCTTTCCGCATGTCGGGTCAAATGACAATTTTGCCCTCCTGCCAGGATTAGTAGAGAAGTGCAAAATTTGGGTGTCTACAGTGTGTTAGTAGATGGCTATAAAAGAAACCCCCCACACTTGTTTTAGGTTGGTTAGTTCATTGCTAGAGAATTTCCTAGAGAGCAAAGTGTGAGCATTTGAGAGTGTGAGAAAATATTGAGAGCAAAATACTAAGAAAGGAGAAGGAGTTCTTGGTTCATGCCTTCAAACCTCATCACCTATTTTGGAAGAAAAAGAAGGATAGCCATTAAAACAAGGTAATGATTATTTTAAATGTAGTTTGTTTTTAAATTAAATAAATCATCATGTTAGTATAAACATGTTAATATAGTTATTAATGTGTAGTTGTAATATTTATGCCATGCTTAAGTTTAATAGGTTTGGTTTGTATTTTGGTATCATTTGTGTGCTAAAATATGTGTTTAGTAGTGTATAATCAAGTCTTGAAATTTATTACCAAAAATATTTTTATAAAACTTAGGTTTGATGTTCTAATATTATAGAACATTAAATCATGAGAAAAACAAAGTTTGAATCACTCAAAATGGAGTTATACACAAAAAGTTATGATTTATGGTAGTTTATGTGATGTAGAAATTTTTATAAAAAAATAATGATATTAAATCATGAAAAATTATTTTTTCATGTTATAAATTAAAATAAGGTGATTGGTAATTTTTTTGGATTTTTATTGAAGAGTTAAAGCTTACTTGATGGTATATTTTTAATTAAAATGTGTGTGCCGGAACACTGTTCACATTCTGCTTGGAAGAAAAAAAATTACACTGGCCGCGCAATGCGCGCCGCACTATTCACCGCCAGACACGGAGCCAAACGACGCCGTTTGGCGCATAAAGAAAATAACCTTCGCGCAATGCGCGGAAGCCGGTTACGGCTTCTCAAAACGGCACCGTTTTGGGCCGTAAAATCTGAAACGCGCGCAATGCGCGATAGGAAAATTCCGGCGAAATTACCAGAATGCCCCTCCGTGTTTTTCTTGGCAGAATTACCATTCTGCCCTCGGTTCAGATTTCGACTTATTTACGGAAATGCCATTCGGGTTAAATTTAATTAATTTAAATATTTAAAAACTAAATTAAAATTATAACAAAAATAATTATAATACAAAAATAATATTGGGGAGGATATTTTTCATTAAGTTTAATATTTAAATATTTTAAATATTAATCTAGTTAGCTAAACCATGGTTAAGTTAAATAAATTTATTATTTGTTTATTATTTTAAATGTTAATAATAAATAAAGATGATAAATTAGCATTTATTATTTAATGCCCATTAAATAATACTTAAAGAGAGATAAAATTTATAAATTTATTATTTATTATTTAAATATTATTAAATAATAAATAAGGATAATTAGGTAATTAATTATTATTTAATTAGCATTAAATAACGATTAATGGAAATTAAGTTATTAGAGTAATAATTTATTATTTAATTTAAATAATAAATAAGAATGATTTGATTATTATTTAACCTTAAATAATAATTAAAATTAATTAAATAATTAATTATTATTTAATTGATATTAAATAATAATTAAAGAGGATTAAGATTAGTAAACTATTATTTAATTTCCTTAATTAAATAATAAGTAAGGTTAATTACTTGGTTAATTATTGGTTGATTAACATTAAATTAAATAAGGTTAAAACTAAGTTAATAATTATTTATTATTTAATTATAATTAAATAATAAGTAGGTACAATTAGTTATTAATTATTTTATATAATAACTAGAGTTAATTAATTAATTTCTATTTAATCAATATTAAATAGTAATTAAAAAGAGATTGAGTTAATAAAATAAATTAAATTTAATTAAACAATTATAATAAGTTGTTTAAAGGTTTAATAAGTGTCCAACACTTAAGAAAAATATTTTCTAACTTATTAAATTATTAACCTAATATGATTAAGGGTTTATAAGGTTAATAATATTGTTTTGACTAATGGAAATTATGTGTTAGTACTTATGTGTGGTAAATAAGTTCATTATCAAGCGTATAGTTATGCAAATACGCCGTGCTAATTATTAGACCGACTTTATTAATGTTAGGTCTTTCAAAGCAAGTAGTTAAAGCTAGACATTTATTGTAGCTGTGCAGACAGGCAAGTTTTCTACCCTTAAACTTGTATTTATTGTTGCAGATATTTTTCAACCGTATTTACATTTCAATTATTGTTGAGCAAGTATTCTACACCCGTAGTTACTTGACAGACCTTTGAGTGAATTAATTATCAAAAATTACTTCACATCATTATTGATTATTGTATTCGCACATAGTGCTTATGCAAACTGTCTAAGAACGTCTAAGCTAATTGATTCGGCTAGACAAATGCATGTTAAATTCATTTAATTGAATATTATAAAAGCTTATCCAAACCATTGGTTGGTGCGGATTCTTACAGTAAGACTGAGATAGAACAACCCTAGTTAAAGGGGATTTTTATTTGTCGGAGACCCGACAGCGCGCAAGAAAACTAAATGTGATGCATATACATAGGACATGAGAGGACTGATCCCCTCAAGTGTCCCGTTATTTTAACAAGGAGTCAGACATTGTATGTCTGTTCTACCTTAGTAGCAGTTCATGGTCATTAAAGACCACTCAGCAGTAAAGAGTCAATTCCTTCTTTTATTGAACATTGATTCTTGTTATCTTTCACAATTGCTATTGTTGAAACCTTGAAGTTATTTCCCTTCATCATGATATATCGTATGATTGTTGTTTATAAACTTGCTGAGCCATTTAGTTGCTCATTCTTGCTATATCATGACTATATTTCAGCCAATCCCGAAAGCTCTAAATCGAACAAAGGCAAGGGGAAAGCGAATGCTTAGTTGTAGTAATTACATGCTAGTTTAAATTGCGGTTATGTAATTACTGTTGTAAATCTTTTGTATTTCCCTTAAGATATGTAATGTTACAATTTAAGGTTAATAGACCTTGGGAAGTGTAGCCTTTATATAAGGAACCTTTTGTATTATTCCGCGTAGTTTGAATACAATATATGTATTTCATTGTTGTTAAGTATTGTACAGTGAGAACCAAATCCGAGGCTAAAGAACCCGGATTTGGGGTCGTCACAAGTATTATTAGAGAATATTTCATGATTCTCTATATCTAGAAAGTTAAAGAAAAAGAGAGAGAATTAGTGCTAGTCACCCAAAATCTTGTTGACACTAAATTATACTTTTTCAATTCATAGTCTCTTGGTGGATTACTTTTAGAGTATTACCCACACTAAGTAGTTAACGTTTAATCGGTGGAATCGAAGAAGAATGCAAAGGATTAAGGGAGGTAAACTTGTAACTGTTCAAGAGTTGATTCATATAAAGATATAATCTTTTATCCTTACTCAATTCATAAGAATCGCATAAGAAAGATCTTGAAATTTAATTTATAGAAAAAAAAATTAATATAATTTATGCCTACTTCCGCTGCATTATATCAATTTGGTTATATTTATGTATAGTTTTTGTAAACTAACACTTTTGCTTGATTTGTTCATTGCACCTTTATTTTGCTTGGTAATTCGAATCAAGGCAAGAAAAACATCTCCAATTGGACTAAATCAGGAGATTGAACCCCTAGAGGGGCCAAACCCTAGGCAGTCTTCCAACACTTAGTCATTTTCTTATTGATCTTGTCCAAGCTTTGATCCAAATTCTTTAAGGAATTCAATAAGGGCCTAAAAAGCATAACTAATTGGCCAAATAGAAGGTTGAACCCTTAGAGTGTCGAATCATAGGAGTGCGAATCTTAGGGGGTGGGTTCCTCCCACACTTGTCCGTTATTTTGGCCTTTTCGTTTTGGATTGTCTTGTTCGGACAATTTGATTCAATTGGATCATTAAGATTCACTTATTAAACACGCACCCCTCTTTTTTGCACGCGATACGCGCTCCTCTTTCATATTTAAGGGCTCACAATAAATAATGTTGTAAGATCTTTTCAAATAACATAATATGTGACGCCCCCAAATCTGGGCCCACACAGCCCAAACTTGAGTCGTCAAAATACTACAACAAAATTATTACAACAAACCACAACGTACAACAATACAGTGTATAATAATACACAACTAAGTCTTCACTATTATTGCCACACTATTTTACAAAACGTGAAGACTATGATAACTATTCCTCGGACCCTCACTCCATTCCCCGGCTAGACCCTGTTATGTTTTCATCTCCTGTTGAAAAACAATGGAACAAAAGAAAGGGTGAGCTCAAATAGCCCAGTAAAGAATATCATGACTAAGATAATGACGAATAAATTATCATTAGTCTTCAACAGTTGAGTTCTTGATAGAATACAATAGACTACAAGGTTTATATCAAAAACTGCAGTTAAATTCTTAAACAACGTTCAGATCAATAATAGCAGCGGAATGAGTAATCTATTAGAAGAATAATGCAGACTATAATGTCCACTCGGTTCTCTTTTTAGGAAAAACATCATCAACTTTTATCATCTGAAATATCATTAGTCAAGATAATACAAATTCACAGTTCCTGATCATAATCATGCACATCAACAGTTCATCTTTGTACTACGGGCCAAAGATATTCAAAATAGCACCAACGGTCATGATTATACCAGATTCAGCCTTTGGTCATAATCATACCAAACAACAGTTCATCTTTGCACTACGGGCCAAAGAGAACATTCACCACGTGCCATAAAAGACACCGAACAGATGTATCGCCTTTAACCTATTATATCGCCTTTAACCTATCATCTGTTCAACAAATATATCACATCTGTACCCCCGGCCACAGATATTCACAACAGCTTGATTTTTGGATGATTAGAATGATATAAATGATGAACAGAAGAAATAGGATAACAATAAGTATCAGAAGTTTACTTTGTACAGATTCAAATAATGTCCAAATTGTCAACATGATGTGGAGTGAAATTCAAGATCCACAGTTCAGAATAACGGTTACAATTCAATAGAAAGGTTCACGTAAATAGGAAGGTTCAGTTGAAATAATGAAGTTCAATTATTATGGAACATATAATATTTTCAGGAATTATAGAAGCAATAGTTCCATAATAAATTTCGATTTAGGAGTATGAAAGAAAATAATATCCCTTACCGTAGCAGGTTTGATTAACAAAAGGTGAAGGAAATTAATACAAAGGGTTATTCACCAACAGGCGGCAATCCGCTCCGTAAGGTTATTCCCACAATTTAATAGAATTTGAGTACAAAGAGTTATTCACCAAACAGGCGGCAATCCGCTCCGTAAGGTTATTCTCAGAGATTAATAATGAATGAATACGAAAGGTTATTCACCAACAGGCGGCAATCCGCTCCGTAAGGTTATTCCCACAATTTAATACATGGAAATAAAAGGCACATCTTATGAGTAAGAAAGAAACAATATTATTTTCGAGAATCAAATAATGATAATCCCTTACCATAGTATGTTTGAATAATGGAAGATGAAAAAGATGGTATCCCTTACCTCAACACGTGACTGGATATTGATTTAAATGAGGTTGATTAACTTGAACAGTACACGTATACTTATAGATCTTCACAAATACTCAAGATGACTTAAGCACACTTAGAGAGAACTTTCACAAGAAGTATTTAGAGAGAGAAAGAAAGAACAAGTAAGGAAGTTTATGAAAAATCCTTAAGTTAAGGCTTCTATTTATAGCCAAAAATCTTATCATTCATTTAATCTAAACCATTCATTTAAAGATCATCTTTTAATCTACACCATCCATTTCAAATATTATATTATCTTTAATCTACACCATTCATTTCATATCACCTAATAATCACCTAACTTTATATTATAAACAAATCAATTTAATTATTCAACAATAATTCACACTTTAATCTACACCATTCATTTCATATCACCTAATAATCACCTAACTTTATATTATAAACAAATCAATTCAATTATTCAACAATAATTCACACTTTAATCTACACCATTCGTTTCATATCACCTAATAATCACTTAACTTTTTATTATAAACAAATAACTTTATCAATTCAATTATTATGACTAATTGTTATAAATACAGTATAGTTAGCTCTTAGATATCAAGTCAATAAATTAATGAAATACAACTGTTTAAATAACATCATAATAGAGGTAACAATAATGTAAAATAAAGCATACGTTACTGTGTAATGACAATTATTGATTCAATAATGTGAATTACTGTGCATATGTTACTGTGACAATTATTAGGTTCAATAATTTTAAAAACAGTGCAACAACAATTATTGACTCAATGATATAAAATACAGTGTAATGACAATTATTAAATCAATAATGCAAAATACTGTGTAACAACAATTATTGAATTGATAATATAAAATATTATGCAGTGACAATTATCGATGAAATGATGCGTAACAGTTACGGTGTCAATTATCAGACCAAAAATATGAGACACTATGCAATACCGTGTGTTACTGTAGAGTACCGAGTGCTACAGAAAATACCAATAACTATCGTATGCTACTATTCTTTTATCACCGGTATTTTAACAGTTCTGTTGACTATTTTTACTTAAAAAGGTTATTTCTGTCGTTTTCTATATCCGACAAATATTCCGATGTGGGGTCCACCAATAATTTGTTATTTCGGCGCCGTCGGACCAAACGAATATTCCCCGACCAAACGAATATTCCCCGACAAAGCGAATATTGTCCGACAAAATAAAATTTGCACATAACATCCTTAACTTTTAACTTTATCGATTTAACCACTTACTGTTTAAAAAAAATATCTATATGAAGAAAAATTAAATTTTGTATTTCATAAAATTCGGGGTCTTACATAATACTATCTCTCATCCCATAAAAATTAATCTAATTTGACTTTTTGATCAAATTAACTAATTTTAGAATTAATAATCAAATAAATTTATTTATATTTTTAAACTTATAAAAATTAAATGTTATAGTAAATTAAATATATTTTTTTATGTTTATAATTTTTTTATTTATATTTTGAAAAAAAATAAAAATTAATTTTAAAATTAATTAATTTAATTTTAAAATTTAAACTAAGCCAATCCTTACTAGACGAACGCAGTAATAACATTCTTGTTAACTGTATTTATAACGTGACTAGATTCACTACTATGTGATGTCTTGAGCCCCACCACTGATTTGCCTTCGAGTAATCTTGTCCTTCCACATAATGTTGAAAAGTATAATAATAACTTACTATAAATTAAACATATCGTACATTGGATAATTTTTTTAATTTAATGATCTTTAGGCGTTTAAAATCATTAAATTACTAAATTCACAACTTTAACTTATACATACAAATCAGTTATGAGACTCTTCGGCCATGTTTATTTATAAAAATTTTAATTTAGGATTATAATTTTAATGTTATATTTATTTATAATAATTATACTTGAGATAAAGTTATTAATTCAATATTTATCTTATTTATTTTTAAATTTAAACTTGAGACTATTAATTCAGAAATTATAAAATAACATAATATAATAGACTATTTAGTACTATGTTCAATTAAGAATTATAATCTCAAAACTATTAAGTCATTTTATAATTTTTAGATTAATAGTTCAAAGTTCAAATTTAAAAATAAACAAGATATTTTTTAGATTAATAATTTTATCTTAAATGTAATTCTTGTAAATAAATATAATCTTAGAATTATAATTTATGTATTATTATTATAATGTCGAAATTATAATTTTTGAAAGTAAACGTAACTTTCAATTATTAAGCACACTTAAGAAACAATTTTTGTATGTTATTCCATTATAAAAAAATAAAATAAAAATAAAATACAATTTTATCATTTTGAGTAAATTAAGAGTAACTTAATAATTTTAAAAAATGATACTTTTAGCATTGAATTTACTTTAATATTGTAAAATAAGTTTTAAGGCATAATGTGTATTGTATTATTTATTATGGTGAAATGACAAATTTGCATTTACTTAATATCAGTCCCCTAACTTAGGAGTAATTATTAACCATGAGTAAATGCATTAAGTCAAAATTATGGGCAGTCTCGTAAATTCGTTCTTGTACGATAGGATAAAAAGTAAATCCAGTATTATTATTACAGTTTTCAAAACAGCTAATAAGGGCCCTCTCTCTTGTCATATATGCATTCCCTCTTTCCTCGATTCCCCCTTCAGTGACTTTCTCTCAATGTTCTCCGAATCTGTTCACTCAGCGAATTAAAAAAAGTATGGAGTGAATAAGTTATTAGTTCAATTAATAATTAAATCGTTATTAAATTATTAATAATAAAAATATATATTATTAATAATTAATAAAATTTTAAAATATTTAATTTTTTATAAGTTAAAATATAATAAAATTATATTATATTATTGATATAAAAAAATTTAATTTTTTTTTTTAAAACCAGTTCAACTGACCAATTTTATCGATTGAACCACCAGTTAAACCGGTAGTCAATCGATTATTGACCAAATCTGATTAACTGGTCCAAATCGAATCGAAAAAAGAATCGATTCTCGATTCAACCAATCGGATCACCAGTTCGAAGTGATTTTCATAACATTGCTTTTTCTTTCATAATTGTGTGTGCAGCAAGATTTGAAAATGTATACTAATAAGTTTGAATTGAAAAATGGGTTAATCTACATTATACCTATAATCATTTGGCATACAAATTATATTAAAAGTAGGTTATACGATTTTAGTTCTTAATTAAAAATATAATTATATTGTGTAACTCAAAATCAAATTAAATTCATATTTTATCAGGCCTAGTGTTTCACAAAAAGAGAATGTTTTATTTATAAATATACAAATTTTAAGGATACGTTGTTGTTTCACATCTACTCTTGAAAATAATACTCTCGTTGTTTTACAAAAAGAATCTCATCTGTCAATTATTTTTATATAAAAAATTATATTTTTATTGGTAATAATATAAAATTACATAATATTTTTAAATTTGTATTGCACCATATAATTTAGGCTTCAAATCGATTTAATCTCAAATTTTATTTTTGATTAAAAGCACCCAAACTTCAAGTATTAAAATAATTTGCATCCTCCGTGCTGAAGCTTAGTGTGTAAATTATCTGAATGCCGAAAGATTAATTTGTTTTTAATCAAAATTTAGAGAGGTAGCATACTACAAGTCACGGTGGTAGTACTACAAAATTTGAAAATCTAATAAAATCTTCATCTTTAAATTCCCTATCCAGTCATGTTGGTTTCTATTGTATGACATTTCTTATTTACCTAGTCCGGTCACACAATTAGTCGCAGTTGAGGCTTTGCATTTTCTTCCTTGGGAGTCCATGTATAAAACTAGAGTATATATTTATCCTAATAAATTAAAACGAATAAATCAAAAATAAACAAATAACTAATAACGACCAACGAACGAACGAATAAAGATTAGAAAAGACGTAATTCGAAGAGTGTCATCACGAGTCCTGAGGCAAAAGGCTCGTGAGAATATCTCATATTGGGAAATCGATTAAGAAATTGAACTGATAATTAGAAGAATTGAACGATTTAGGCATTATCCGGATAACCAGGATATTTTAAGAAAATTTCTATTACTAAGGATATTTATAAAATGCTCCCCAGAGTCACATGCATGACACATAACCCTAAGACATAAATTCTATAAATAGCTATCCTCATTTCATGAGGAGGGAAACTTTTGGAGTTTTAGCTATTGGAAGGATTCTCTCTATGAACGCAAAGAATTTTTATTTTTAGAATTTTAATTTAATTTTTTGTTATTTCGTATATTTAGATACAGACAATTACTAATAACGTATATTATAAAAAAGAGAGAATAATATATATAATAGATACTCGTTAAAATATAGGATAGCCCTAGATACTAGTAGATAGAGATGCAAAAGAAACGTATACTACATTCTTACCTTGTCTATCTACAATTTCATTTTCCTTTCGGTGTACGGGCATATATGTCGCTTTAATTTGCTATCTTTCTCGTATCAATTTCATCACCCACGTCTACTTTAATTTCTCTCTTCTCAAAAGATCCTCTTAATATATGCCTTAAAAACACATGTTATATATAAAAAATAAAATTTATTAAATATTATTTATTTATATATTTATACTAAATTCAATACATAAGATTTATTAACATATTATTTTTTTAAATATTAAATTCAATACAAATATATAAATAAATAATATTTAATAAATTTCATCTTTTATTTTATATGGTTAATATATACTCTTATGACATATATTAAGAAATGATTTTCTTAGAATGTGTCTTGAGGGCACATTCTAAACGCTAAAAATAATACATAATAATATTTATTTATGTATTTGTACTGAATTTAATACATAAAAAAATAATATATTATTGAACTTTATATATTAAATTTCGTGCAAATATATAAATAAATAAAATTTATCTTTATTTTTTATATTTAACATATATTTTAAAGACACATGCTAAAGGACCCATTAAAAAAAACCATCTTCAAAAGGACTTCCGTGAATATTTAAATTACTTGTTGCAAATTAATTCAAAGCATGCATGCATGCATCTGATAGCATATAGTAGTAATTATTATCTTCTGTCGGTCTCTGACTTTCTGCTTGCTGATCAACTGATTTTGTTGCGTCTAGTATTGTGCTTAAAATTTTAGTACTTATCCATTCCCTACATATATACCAATATAATATATACCATTATCCACTCGCAAGGATCCTTTGGTGATATGATACTCTCTTTTTTTTTCTTCAGGTACTAAACAGCAGAAAAGCTAACAAATGGAAGCTTCGTGTATTTTTTTTTGGGGGTTGTGTTGAGGGGAATTTTGTTGGAGAAGAATTGCAGAGCCTGCGCAACGTGTAAATACACAAGAAAAATAAACACATGTTTGTAATTTAATTTTATTCAAAAATTTAAGTCATTTAAATTTACACTTATTTATATATACCAATTATTTATATTTATTTGCAATATCTTAATAATTTCTCTTTTACAATTGAATTCATTATATCAAGAATTCACATTTATTAGAAACACACTTTTCTTCAATTACCACAAACCTATTCTTGGCTATCCACTTCTAATAAGAATTATACATCTTTTCTCTAATCATCCATCTTAATTCTCTCTAATGGCCGTGATTACCAATTCTCGACTATAAGTATTGCCCTTGAAACTTTTTCCATTGAGCATTTTTTCATCAAAAATTTATCACTATCGCATGTTTTTTAAATATGTTGTCTAAGATTTAATTTTTGAACCACTGTAGCCTATATTTTGAAGAGGTGCACCAATTCGAAATTAATCTTTCATATCTCTGATACTAATTGTTAGGAGAGAATCGAAAAACTCGTACGTGCATAGGCTCCTCAATTCTGTCCAACAAATTTCTAGGTTGAATATAATTTAATCCTTACACACACCCTTAAGTTTCAGGTGAATTTGACCTTTGTTTAATTAAACTTTGAAACAAAATTTTGTATAATTAATATTATTTTTAGATTTTTGACAATATTTAGGAAGGAATGTATTAACTACAATCAAAGCATTTTAACATCTAATGAATTTATAATTAACTTTAAAAAGTATAAAATGAGACTCTTTTGTATGTTGAACGAATAATGTGTTAAAAGGGGAGAAGTTAAATTTAATTGTGATGAAGTTTTAACCACGTTGAACGGGTAGCCACCACATGAAAATTGTCCTTATTTCTTTGCTTAATGAATGAGCTCGGTATCCTGTTTTACTAATTATTTTTCTTAATCTAATTATCACATTACGTAATTGAATTAAAGTTCTGTTCTAAACGTCAATAGACGAATAAAATTTATTTTCGAAAAAAAAGAGTTAAAAACTTAAAAAGGGAGAAGAGAAGAAAAAATAAAAATAAACATATAAATATAAGTGGGAGAGAGAGGGGGGGGCCACGTAGAAAATAGATAAGGGTGGGGGCGACAAACCATGTGAAGTGGCCTCAAACGTTAATGCATGCGCGGCGCCGCTCAGTGGCATGGCACTATCCCACCGCCAACCTTCTCTCTCTCTCTCCTTTTTATAATTTGGACCTTCAAAATTTTCTTTTCTTGTCAATATCATTCATTGACCCGACCGGATTCTTATATCTCCCCATCACTTCCAATTTAATTATTCTCATTTAATAGAATCCTAAATTGATAATTTAGTGCTTAAAATTATGGTGTGTGTCGTTTATTTTATAATTTAAATATAAATAATAATAACACATTAAACATTAAATTGAAGATATATATATATATATATATATATATATATGACATATTTAAAGCATAAATAATATTAAAAAAGTTGTTTTACTTATTTTTTTTTTATTTATAAAAATGTCACTCGCGGCCCTATTTATTTTTTAAAAAAATTTCTAAAATAATGTAATCTTAAAAAATATGTGCTATTTAAAAAAAGTATGTTATTTAAAATATATACTTTAGATCCGTCACCTCTCTCTATCTATCTATATATATATATATATATATATATATATATATATATTACATACATGTGCACTCTTAAAATAATATAACATATAATTCAAAAATTTTGATATAACTATTAATATAATATATATTGTATAATTAGAAGTGATAAATTCGGTACTAATTTATGATCAATTAAAATGACTCGATTAATTTGATATTCGACTCAAGATAAAAAATTTATTTGTCTTATTATATATAGTATAGCAATAAATTGGGACAAATATATATACTCAATTCGATCTAAAATATAGTGTTAATATTAAATCATACTAATTACTTATTTGCTATAGAATTATAAATATTTGGCTCTTTTATGATTTGTAAGAAATTCCAAACAGATAGTGTGGTAGCTACTAGTCGGAACTTTTTCCCCATGTACCATATCTTAAAATTATGTGATTGAGAGAGAAGAGAGTAAAGAAAGACCCACCACTTTTATTAGGCCGCCAACAAGATCAAAAGATAAGGTTACTACTTTCTCCCCCAAATTCTCTTAAATCACTGTAGGTATAGATAGCATTGAAAGTTGTAACTGAAACTTTTTTTTATATATATATATATATATATATATATATATATATATATAAAATAGTGATTCATAAGACGGTTGTTATAAATAGTATTTCAGCTAATAAATCTTTCACCATCTAATTAAAGATTTAATAACAAAAAAGATATAACACATAGGCCTAACTATTAATAGAAAGGAAAAAAATATAAGTAATAATGTTTTATAATAATTTATGTAATGATTTTTTTAAAAAATAGTAGAACCCACCATATAATTGATGAATCTCGCTATTTTTTATAAAAATAAGTGTATAAATCATTAACAAAATTATTATACATAGCAAAACTCTAGTAAAAGTAACAGTCAGTTATTTTTAGTTTTTTTCCTGCTAATAAGAATTTTATTAATCGCTATTTTTATTAATAGTCATATTTTTTTTCGATCTATAGATTTTTAATTAAAAAATTAAAAGGACTGAAAAATAAAAAGTCAAAAATAAATTTACGTACAAAAAATTATTCAGTGATCATGTTTAAAATTATAAAATAATTTTTTGTATAGGAAAAGGGATCGGTTATGGCGATGGTGGGAGCGTAGGGGTTTGTTAAGTAGGAGTATTATCCACTAGGAGGAATTCGTGGCAGTAGAAGGTTGGAAGATGGGGAAGGAGGTCCCACCTTTCAACACTTATTTCTTCTAGGCGGCACAAAAATGACTATTATAGTTTCAAAGATTTGGATCAGAGTTCAGCAGAATTTAGACAAGACTATATAAACGTAATAAAAAATGGGAATTATAAATATATTTTCTGATATACTAAAATAATTGTCGACGTCGGAATTTTGTGGTCTCGTTTTTTAATATTAAAAATATCCCTTTTCAATTTTAGCCTTTAAATTAAGATGTGATTTTTGAAAAGGGTCGGCCTAGTGTCGACGGGGTTTTGAAATGTCGATTTTCTTATAAGCCAATTGACCAGAGTCGCCAGTTGGTATATTTGAAATGGATGTACCAACTCATCCGAATTTTGTTTTCGTAATCGTAATGGCTCATATGTGACTCCGATTCAAATGGTCTGCAAACCGAGATTTATAGAGTTCGGGGGCTTGCTTAAGCGAGGGGAAGGTGTTAGGCACCCCTCGACTTCCGTGAAATACGGTTACCGCAATCTCGATGTTTTCCTATCATTTTAAATCTTAAAATGTGTGTGTGCGCGTGCGTGCGTGTGTGTGTGCCTAAATGAATGTTTGTGGTGTCCTTTTGCATAAAGTTGCTTGGATTTTATATGTCAAAATGTGTTTTGTCGGGAAAGCGTTTTAGACGTTTTTTTGACCCGAATGACGAGGCTTCGCTTTTTATAAGAAAGATTGATTTTAATTTCGAAAAACGATGAGGTTTTTATTAGATGTCTTTTTAGAAAAACAATAGTTTTTTAAACTTTTGTCAAATAGGAATCGAGACTATACATTGCCTTATAACAGTAAATATAAATAAAATGAAGGCAACTTGTAGAACTCTTTAACCCTATGCACAAAGTTTAATGAAAACGTTTATTTATTTATTCCGAAAACATCTTTTATGATATTTCAAAACCAAATATAGCTTTTTCGTCAAACAAGGATCAAAGTTTCGTCCAAAACTCTTTACTTTTTAAACCTCGTGTATCTAATATCCTAATTTGATTCTTTTTAGAAGATCTTTATCGTTTGCTTTATTTTTTTGAAAAATCGTTTTGTGTCGTAAATCAAAACAAGCACCCAAAAACGTGTCGGGGCTATCTATGGGCATGTGAGCCATCTAGACAACCCCAAACACCCACAATCACATATCTTTATTATTACGGGGCCTTAACCCGATTCCGATTCGGTATCGCTTTAAGGCCCAAAATTACATATATACAACCGTGCACCATTTTTAACGATTACATACACCCAACAATGTCCATCATCGGGATTTGACCACGAGGATCTCCTCCCTAGGCTCACAATCACCCAACCGTTGCACATCCAATTCTAAACCAAATCTAACAAGATTGAACATTACTATCACATTACATAACTCCAATATCACAAACTCAACATTTCGAACCACTCATGACCATAACGGACGATATATCACCATACGGATGTCATTGGGGTGTTAAGAGGAGTTACGTTCCGATGGAACTCTCGCTAACAACACCTAATCCACGGATCATCATCATCATTATCACAACAACACACTACATCAAATAAACCAATCACAAAACTATACTAGCAATACAAAAAATAAAAACATAAGAACACACCCTTTTCACCTTGCAAAATGTCGATTTAAGCCTCTTATTTCACAAATCGGACAACACCACAAGAACACTCAACTATCTAGCAAGAGAATACAAAGATTTCACTCAAATCTCACCAAGAACAAAGGTTTTTTCTCTCCACCCGCGAACTTTCTCTCTCTAAACTCTATCTTCTTCCTCTTTTTTCTTCTCTCTTTTTGCTCTCGGGTGAAAATGGCCGCTCTATAGGCATCTCCAGGCAGCCGCAGGTGCATCTGCGACTGGTCGCAGATGCATCTGCGGCTGGGCTGCAAGCCGCCTGCGCCGTTTCCTCGGCTGTCGTGTGCCGTCTCCTCGAGCCGCGCACTGTCCCGTTTGTCGGTGGCCGCAGGTGCATCCGCGGCTGTCCGGCTTGCTTTTCTCGATTTCCGTGCCACGCGGTCTTAAGTTGCCAATTTTTGCTGTATTATTTTGGAAGACTGTTTCTTGATACATAAATCGTTCTTTGTGCTGGGCAGCCGCTCGCTCACCGGTGAGCGAGACCCCCGAACATCGTAAGCGTAGTGGCCGTTAGTCGTCTTTCGTGATCATCTCGGGTTTTTCTGGATTAACTGTTTGTCTTGCCTCAAGTGACCGGATGCTCGTTGTCCGTTGTGGCGGCGTTGACCGTAAATCGTTGGGGTGACTTCGTGTTAGGGTCCACCTTCCTTTTCGCGTGTCGGGTCAAATGACGATTTTACCCTCCTGCCAGGGTTAGTAGAGAAGTGCAAAATTTGGGTGTCTACAATAATTATGTTAATTCATAACAAAAATTAATATATTTTTTTTATCAACATATATAAAAAGTAATATAACACAGAAATGAGACTTTTACATAATAATGTATAACTTATCATTAGTGAATAATTTATTATAAATTAATAAACTTAATCATTATAATCATATATATTATTTAATATTAAATTTTAGTATCTAAATTTTTTAATCATGAAAATACTATTGATATATAAAATGATTACTTTATAATTTTTTTGTAACAAGTATACATATCAATTAATTATTTATATATTTTAATTAATTTAGATATCGTCACATCTACACACAAGATGGCAAGAAGGATAGACGAATTTTTATTGATATATATATATATATTACAATAAAAATCAATTTTATTACAATAAAAATATACATGTTAATTTATAAATCATGTGTAACAATTTTGGTTAAAATCTTAGTTTGAATTAAATTATATAGTGTATAAAATTTTAATTCACTGTCCCAATAGTAATTTTATGTATTATATTAATTAGAGTTAAATACATTTTGTATTTTCTAATATATCTTTATTTTACACTTTATATTTCACATTTTATAAATAGACACATTACGGTTTGCACTTTATATTTTTAGTGCATTAATACTAGACCTGACAAAAAGGTTCGGGGCCTGCGGGCTGGGCCGGCCGAAAAAAACCGGACTTTAGGTTTAAGAAATACAGCCCAAAAAAATTTATATGAGATACAAAATATATATTCGAAAAATATGAGATGCAAATTGTCAAATGAGTATAAATTGAAGAGCTGTATAATGTATTTAACTCTATTAATTAACACAAACAAATAGTAAGTGATTGACTGAAGATGCTAATAGTTGCTCGAGACTTTATCCCATATATATTAAACTATGTATTTATATTAGTTTCGTTTAAAACAACATATATATATTTTTTATCAAATCCTAAAGTTTCTAAACTTGATAAATTGACTCTTTCTAGAGGTGTTGAGATCCGTATTGTTGATACAACGCCGAGTAACCGAAACTGAACTTTACATCATATATCATATCATAGCACCAATAACAACAAACACAGATATATACTCGGATATATATCAAAAAGTGTAGGGTGACCGGGACATTGAATTAAGAGTCACGATCGATCTAATTTTTTTATTTTTTAACTCTTAAAATTTTTATAATATTTAAATATAATTTAAATATAAATAAATAATTAGAATTATACAATATTAATCCTCCTAGAAGCACTCGATATATATATATATAGGGTGCCTCTCCATGACAATTCTTTGTTTCTGTTTCAATAATTAACGCAAAAAGTATTTTTGTTATAAATTGACCTTGTTATTCATTTTTCTTGCGACAAATAAAAAATTGACCCTGCAACTTATTCTTATTGCGACAAAGCAATTTATACGTATTTTTTGTCCTACCATTCATTCTTCTTACAATAAGTCAAAATTATGGTAATTAGTTCTGTCACTCTTCTTTCTCACGTTAGACCAATTTTAATTGTTCTCAACAACTAATTGTCATAAATAATTTTCATATATATATATAATAGTTACTTGGCACACAACTATGAGTGTAAATTTAAAAATTTACAAATTAAAAATTTAGTAAGTAAGAGAAATTAAGAAGTGATGGATAATAGAAGTGCTGAGAAAAAATAAGAATACAAACGTCAAGATAAAAAAGTTTAAATATGTGAGAGACGAAGAGTAAAAAAATAATTGTTCTTTTTACTCTCCCTTAATAATATATATATGTATTTATATATAGTCTTATTTTTTTTAAATATAATATAATTTTATAATTAAGTACGTTATTTATTATTATAATATTAGAAATTAATCAAATTTTATTAAAAAATTCATTAATTAAATTATAATATCTCAATTTTGACCAGCTAGTACACGTACTATATACACAGAGAGAGATATTGACAGCAATCGGTCTCTTCCTCTCACATCCATCATCCATCTTTCACGTGTCACTTCTCTTCATTTTTTATAATCTGTCGACTGTCTCTAGTCTTTGACGGAAAAAATTATTCTATGCACATGGACAGGATAAATAGTATGCTCCTCCTCTCACATGAAGATGGAGGCCACGCGTGTTAGGATCCGTATCACAACGCGTGCCCTTCACCCTCATGTGAAAGGGGGAGCAAACTGTTTATTCATACCCCAGGAACATGAAATAATTTTTCTTTTGACGGTGGATTTTTGCTTGCGGGTTCTCTTAGCATGCACATGTTAAGCGCGAAAAATAAAGATAAATTTTATTTATTTATATATTTGTACATAATTTAATACACGAGGTTCACTAATATATTATTTTTTTATGCATTAAATTCAATACAAATACATAAATAAATATTATTATGCATTATTTTTAGCGGAAAAAAAATCCTTTGCCTATATATACAAAACCCCTCTTCACCCCCACTCTTCAATTTGTGACTCGATAGAGCTTAATTTCATATACTACGAATATACTAAATAAGTAAATATCATATATAGAGAGAGAGAAACAGAGAGAGATATGGAAGGGGGGAAACACGCGGCTTCTTCATCATCTTCCTTTACTTCTGATCTTTTTGGTTCCAAAGACCCCTTTTCATCTTCATCATCTTCTGGGATTTTTGGCTCTATCTTTTCCCCTAATTCGCCCAAGGTATTATTACTGACTTTCTTCAATTATCATACAAGTTTGGGTTTTATTCTGTTCATTTTGTTGTCTCTTCTGCATTTATTCCATGATATTTTTTTAGTATTCACCACCTGTGTTCTGTTACTGGGCAACAGTTCAATCCTTATACTATATGTAAAGTACCTTTGTTCTTTTCTAAGAAATTCTCTTCTTACTAAGCTATAGAAGCTTTCTAAAGTTGATATTGTGATTCTTGATGAAGTTCTTTTGAACTTCACCAAATTGAGTGGAAACCAAGCATTTGAGGTTTAAGGAGTAATTTAATTTATGGGTTTTATGTTGTAGCTCACTGCTCACCCAATTAGGAAAAAGGCCAAAAGGGTGATAAAACTGTTTGCTCAATTTTGAAAATTGTCAGCCTGTTAAGTGAAAGTAAAACTTGCAATTTGAGTGGAGTGATAGTGTGCATGTTAATGTGAATCTTGCCTTTTGAGTTTCTTTCTAAAGTTGGTATTTCTCGTTGTTTTCATGGACATGCAGCTGTCTCATCCACTCTTCTTCAATTTGTGTTTTATGAAAGTTCTGTTCACTTTAATATTGGTTATGTTTCAGGTTTTCGGAAGGGAATCCCTGCGCTCCGATACAGTTGACAAGAAAAAAGACTCTGCAAGTCAGGCTTGGAATGCCAAACCTGGAGCTCCAGGTTTGTGAAGTCCAAGAGTTCTGCTCTGTAATTTGTAATTGCTTCTCTTTTGTTTATACTGTAGGGTGTGATTCGGTTTGTGTTTGGAAAAGATAAATTCTTGTTATACAATCATTATTTCTTGTTAAATACATCACGGTTAGTGCATCACTGCATCCTGTGGAATGAGTTTGTCATGCTTTATTTATTTATTTATCTGAATTTCATTTGTTGATTTGTTGAGCAATGGGAGCTGAATCTTATCCTACTCTTCCCTTTAGTTGTCATATTTGCAATTTTATATTGAACCGTAAGGCCTTTACCAATTTTTCTTCGTGTTTGGATATTCTTTTGCTACACTAAGGGGAGAGATTTTCTTTTTCAAGTAGTCATAGTATATGAAGTTTAATAATGTTTGGGGCTGAATTGAGATTCATCAGTGGCAGGTGACCATATTTAGTACTCTGGTAAGAAATTATTATTAATGTTTTTAAGATTGTTAAGATAAAGTTCTATTATTTGTTTTATCTTACGTTGTTGCTCCACAGTAAATCAGTTACAAGCCATTTGTTTTAATCTTTGTATAGGTCCTTTTTGTTTGGAATGATAATGAAATACCTGTCAACTTTTTATGATACAGTTCCTTTTAACTATTCCCCTTGATTATATCAATTTAATGAAAATTTTGATTCCATGATCAATATTTGGTTGCAACTCGGAAGCAGCTTGTTCATCTATTGCATGAATATTTCTAAATTTTTTATTCTCAGAATTCATTAAATTTTAGTTCATACTATGTTTTTTTGGGAATGTTAGTCTTCTAACCTTTTAAAGTCGAGTCAATATTTGGATTGAAGTTGGCTTTAATTACTTTTCAGATGCCGTCCCTCGGAGCAAGGAAGGTGAAAGCCATAGCCCATCAAAGGACATGAGTTCATTTTATAATGAACAAAGGGTACAACCATGTCATCTCAGCTCATCTATATACTATGGTGGTCAAGACATTTATTCTAATCCTCAGACTACAAAGAGCTCTGGATACTCAGCTGTGAGTTTTTATTCTCACCAACTATATGGAACCGTGTTGCATGACACTTTGAGCATATTTCTTTGTAGGATTCTGTAAATAAACATCTAATTTTACTTGACAAGTGGGATCATACATCAGATTTAACTAGTCACCGATTAATCTTGGGTATATTAGGAAGATAACCGTTTTTTGAGCAGAATTTTAGATGCGGAAAATAAATGAGAGTTCTTATGTCTTCTATCTATTGTTAGTAGTTTTTAATGATTTATTTATAAAGGATAGACAAAAAAATATGAATAAATTAACATCTAATAATGGAAAAGGAAAACTTTCACAATATCTGACATGGTACCTTTTCAAGCCTTTCATGTTGTGCAAATGCTTAGTTCTAGATGAATATTATTGGATACTTCAATTGATGAATTAAGTTCAAGCTTATGCAAACAATATTGCAATCTCAACAGGTCAATAAAGATGGGGGAGAAGATGACTCTGGCAGTGCTTCAAGAGGAAACTGGTGGCAAGGTATCACTTTGTAACTGTTAAAAAAAGAAAAAGAAAGGTGTATGCAATTGTTGTTTTGACGACTTCTTTTTATTGTTCTGAAGGGTTGGTTGATCAAATTTTCTTTTGACAGGGGGACTCTATTACTAAGAGCGCATTGCCCATGGCTTGTGGATCTTTATTATACTTGATTAGGTATGTCGATATTGACATTCAAAAATGTTGTATTTCTTTTACATTCCGTTGTACTACAATACTGCATTCGTTCCAAAATATATGATTAATATTGACTTTTCAAATTAATTTGAGATATTTTCAAAATCCAAATTGATTTCAGTTCATTTAATTTTAGACGATGCAATTATGATAATCGTAAGAACTATCTAAAAAGTACTACTAATTACAATATTTATTGTTTTTAAAAAAGCTAAATGAAATTGAGTTTAAAAAATTGATATATATAATAAATTTTGGAATGGAGGGGAGGGAGTATAAGATAGTTATGCTATTTATTGTGGACCTGAACACATTCAGATTTGTAAGTTCATTGAGTTCCTATCTGGTTTTTGTGTTAGTAAACAATTTTCCCATAAGAAAAATGCTGATTACCGTAAAATAGGAATAAGCATAATAGAGAAGAAAATATATATAGAGGAAAAGTTGAAATATTGTAATATATAAAAGCTCACAATAAAGGAATGGAAAGCAAACATGATGGGTTGGAGTCCAAGGCGTGTATACAAGAGACTAATACACATGTTTAAGGCGTGTATACAAGACACTAATATACATGTTTGGAGCCTAACTTGACTCAAAAGTTTAAAGTCAGTATGTCTTGGGTTCATTCATATGTATTAATTTTTATTTCTCTAATGTGGGACTCTAACTCACTTTTGATAGCGTAACATTCAACAAATTATTGACGACTTGTTTTCTCATTTGGTGCTCTTTTCTCTTTTGGCCTAATTGTATGAATTATTGATGATGACCTGTTTTGTCATTTGATGCTCTTTTCTCTTATGGCCCAATTGTATGATTAAATCGTTCTCCTTGATTGCATATTTATGCAGGAAGTTATAGAGGGTCGCAGTGTAGTTTTCCTTGCAGAAGATGTATGAATGGTACCAATTTGCAGATGGAGACTCTTGCTTCATTTGCCGAATAGGATAACTGTTTATGTAGTTATGTAATGTACTCGTTATATGTACTCAAAGTTACATTTTACTTGGTGATATTACTGTAAATGATGTTACGTTTAGAGAGACTCATCTTACGATCAGAGCATCTATATATTCTCTTTAGAGACTCATCTTACTCTGATGAGTAAGTTATTGAAGTTGCCATACTTCTGGTTTCCTATGTTAATTAGTAGACGTGTTGCAGACTTTTGCACCAAACTCTTTGAATCACTATCAAAATCTTCCCTCGGAATTGTTGTAAAATCTTTGGCCTGATAAATCTCAAAGCTCATTTTGGCATTATGGCTTCTTCAAGTGATACAGAAAATAAAGCAGATATATACCAATGTGTTTAAGATCATCTTAATGATAGGTTTTAAAGCCCACCAAACATGTTCCGACGTGGGATTGGAGTGTTACAGAGCGACGTGGGATTGGAGTGTTACAGATAAGCTGAAAAGGGTATATTAGCAATTCAATTTCTGTAATTGTCCTCGGACCTCATTGATGTGCCATTTGTTAGGAACTACTGATTTCGTCACCTTGTTGAAATGACACTGGATTATCAAAGCATAATTGCTTTCTCATGAACTGTTAAATCATCACCTCATGAAGGGAAGTTGTGGGACAGCAAGGACAATTATCTTGTTACGAATTTATCCAACTATTTGGCCGAAAGCTGTCGAATTTTAATGCAATATCTGATCTTAATAAGATCTTTAGAGATGTGGCTATTCTCCACCCAACCAACTTGCATGTGGCATATGGATACGATAAGAAGGACGGTTAATGGTCAATATCGAATCTTTCTAAGAGGTTGGTCGTTTCGTTAGTTTCCGGTTGCTAAAGATGGTCGAGCTGCAGCCACATGTTGGCAGGTAGGTATGTGCCTAATCTTGATGGCACATTCAGTACATGTCTCTATTGCTTCTAGCTTATTCTCTCTTTTAAGGGCGTATGACTCAACTAAATTTATGTTAGCTCCATGGTTAATATATTCTTGGTTTTTCCATCATTAAATATGCTTATCTATATTTTTCATAACTACGGTTGAATATATTTTAATCAACTAATAATCCTAAATTTGAGTCCTTAACTAACCTCTCAATTTGGGAAATGACATTACAAGCGTAAATGTTTTAATTTTTTATTTGGCTTTGCAAGTGTTGATATTATTCAAAATAACATTTCCAATAATAAAATGCAAAACATTTGTTCAGACATCAACAATAATACATTCTTTCCCTTCCTTTCTAGCTGAAAGAAATTCACTAAAACAGAAGGGGATTGATATTTACTGTGTTGGAATTACCTTTCCAGTGTGTATGGTGTAATAAATACACAATTGTACCATATGTACGTAAATTACTTGGGAAAGGTAAAATATCATTTGAGAAAAGCCCATCACATGAAGGTTAATTGAAAGTACAAAAAACAATGCATGTAATAATTTGAATTTCATCTATAAATTCACCATATTAATCACTCATCTTTCCTCAAAGTAAATAAAATAAAATGAGGACAAATATAAGATATACAAATCAATGAGCTCACTACCTCTAAGCAACTGCTGAAGATGCAGTATCATAATTATTTGGCAGTTCCAAATGTACATACAACCATATCAAAGAAAAGTATGCATGAAGAAGAACTCTTGAGATGATATATAAACCTAAGAGAACCGGATCGAGATCAATTCTCGGGTTCCTTCTTTACAACTGAGCCATGTAATTCATAGCTAACAGCTTCTTTCGAGCACTCGTAGGATTCTACTACTGATTGGGATCCTGATGATGCTTCTCGAACTGCATTTGAACTTGAACTTGATCTTCCAAGTTGATTACCATAGTTCTTCCTTTTTGTGTCAATACTTAGATAATCTGTCAAAATCTTTTTCACACCAACTGCACGATGTGGAAGCATGCTGCCATCCAGGAACGATGATCTTTCACCCTTTGCAGGACTACCTAGCTGTGTAGGTGAAAATCGTGGCGTAGTAAAAGCTGTTTTATAAGGAGTGCTTGAGATTGGTACTGTGTATGGAACCCCAACACTCTTGCGAGTCATTACACCAACTTTAGATATGGGCAAGAACTGATCTGAATGCTTTTTCAAGTCATCCACATAAAGAAGGTCATCGATACGTGCCACAATGTTGAATGCTAGGCTCTCCAAAACTCTAGAGTAGCTCTCTAAAATGGATTTTCCAACATCCTACAGAGGTTGATGCCATTTAAGTATGATATTGAAATTTTTGTATGAAAAAGACCAACGTAGTAAAAATTGAGATATGATAGTGAGGGTGTATTACCTTGTTAAATTGGATTTTGCTCATGTCTAAGGAGGTTTGAGGGAGACCGGGGAACCGTTGCTTCAAGCATAGCAAGAGACTTTCAGCTCTGTCCGCAAGTAATTCCCTCTTGTCTGCATCAATTACAAGCTCCTTGACCATTACCCATGATGACTTTGAATTGGATCTGTTCATGCTATTTAGGGACTTTGAGTTGGATTTTCTACGCCAAACGTAAACTGATTCCTCCACTCGATTTGCAATCTCCAGTGCTTGATGTTCAGAAGACAAGTCAATGCAGTCTAGCAGACACTCGGGCGAAAATTGATCAGATGTAATATAGCGATGAATAAGATCACCCAAGCTAGTTCTTCCATTCTGTAATAAATCGAAGGAAAGCATATCAACAAGCAAGTCCTGCTAATCTGATTACACTCTTTCCCGGTTTACATTTTTACCTTGGGAAGGCCTTCCAAGAATGACTCAGGGACTTCCATTTCAGCTAAAGTAATACTGTTGATAGCCATGGAAGCTTTCAGTATTTGGTTCGTGCAATCGCGTTTGTGCTGCAACTGCTTTCTTGCGTTTTCGCTGAGGCCACTACTAGGCACTCGAGGAACTGGCAGCCACCACTTCTCCTCCTGACGTGGAAGGGGTTTTCTGAAAGAGGACGATCCATCAGCTTCTGGTGCCAAAATTCCTTGGTCCACATACCAGAACTCTGTAGTTTCAAAACTGTCTAAAATTTCCTGCAACAAGAGTCGAAAATTTAGAATGGTTACTAAACTATAGGTGATCAACCAAGCAATGAGAGTGGGGAATCTTACAAGAAGCATGTTGTCTAATTTGCGAAGAGCTGGGAGATTGCTGTAAAGATCTGATCGGGGTCTACAAGTCATAACCTGGATCATAGCATAAGTTAAAGAAGTGGCTAAAAAGTTCAAGATTCTTTCATATGTACCCGCATCAATAACTAAAACTATTTCCTAGGTGTTATGCATGTATCAATTTTACTGGCTTGACTTTAGTTAAAATTCTTAGAAAAATGTGACATAAGCAAAATGGATAATGTGCAAACTTGAATGAGTATTTACAAGGGGCACAAAAAATGAACATGAAATTCTAAATTAGAAATTACATTTTACCTCAAGCTTGGTTCCATCTGGAAATGTTTGCCAAGTTGGTATCAATTCCACAATGTGATCACCAACACAAAGAAGCCATTCCGTTTCCCGTTGCCACATCGATCTCTTTTCAGGAGGTAGAGGTTCTAATCTCCAAATTTGCCCAAAAAGTGTAGCTAAACGTTGGGTATAAAAATAGCAATAACTATGAGCCAATGCAGAAATTGCATAGTTACCATAAACAAATTCATATCAAACAAATTAACAAGGCACAAACAACAGTCTACACATATGACATACCGCACAGATTAGTGATTGCATTAGAAATAGCCAATGCTGTACAAACCCCATTTCCACAACCAGACATATCTTCCCCAAGCAGTAACTTTGAGAATCTTTCCTTCATCATCTCAATCTCTACCCAGTCCCCAAAAACCAAAAGCAATTTATCAAACAGTTTGAGGTAAGTAAATATAAACCTGCAGAAAACTGAAATATTTTTATAGAAAGTTATCAGATGAAGTCGATGTATACCAGAAAATGAAGAACCTTGTTTCTCAAGCTTTCTGTTGTCCAATTTGGGTTTCTCCAATTCTTCAGAGACATCAAACCTGGGGCAATGTGGCATCTCAGCATTATGAACAGGCCACCTCATTGAAGGAGGGGACGAAAACCCCTCAGAGCTGCTGTGTTCTTCATTCACCGTTGCCTCTGAAGCCAAAAAATCAGAGCCTGAACTACTCTCCCTACAATCCTCTTCAACACCATCCACAAAACCCTCATTAACATTAAACCCCTCCTTTATCTCATCCATTCCTTCACTCTTTTCAATCAAACCCTCCATTTTAGCCTCAAGAAAATAAGGTGAAGCACAATACAGAGAGTTGTTCACCACCATACCAGTGAACCCATTTGAATTCTTAGCTTTACAGCACACATTTTTAAGTGATTTTGCTACCCACAAAGTTAAAACAGAAAAGGGGTTAAAGTTATTTGAACCTCTAGGCTTTAACACTGGTTGATGGGTTTGTTTGTGTTCTTGTCTTTCTTCTTGGAGTGAGAGAGCTCTATCCATAAGGCTTCTTCAACCATCTCTGATTCTGAAGGGTAAAGTTGGTAATAAAGAACATATTGTTGGTGCTGCCTCTGTAAGAATGAGTGAAAATGGTATAATGATTAATGGTGTGATGAATTGAATGCTCAAACACTGAAACACGTGATATGATGTTACAAGTAGAGCCTAGGCTTGAAGCACACTCAATAAATTGGCAGTGACGCTCTCCCTTTGCTTTGCTTAAATCAGGCGTTTTTCTCTCTCTCTCATTCAATATTATGTTCCTATGTTTTGCTTTTTGCTTAAACAAGATTTGTAACATAATTACTAGTACAAATTTTCTAATAGCAGTAAATATAACAAGTTTTTTTCCTTCAAAATATAATAATAAAATATGATATCGGTGGTCGTGTAAGAGAGGACAATTTACAAAGTTACTACTTAAGCAATAGATTAAGAGAATTGATATTTTTACAAGATCAAATATGACCTACTTGTAAAAATATCAATTTAACTTGTAAAAATATCAATTTCCTAATTAATTGTTCTGTGATATATTAATAGTAAATTTATTTTTTTTATTGTGCAAGATCAAAATTCAATATGTACAACACAAGATAAAATGGTAAAAAAATATTTAAATTGTTCTTAATTTCTCTCTTGATCCCTTCTCCATACTCTCCACCTTAAAATTAAATTATAATAGGACCCACACCTATCTTATGCTTAGACATAAATATACTCCTATAAATTTTGAAAAAAGGCTTGACCACTATTGATTTTCAACTTGGGTGATTGATTATATATAAATTCGAGATAAGGCTAGTTTCGTGCTACCCTCAGTCTCCTCCTCGTTTACCAAAATTTTAATCACTAGTATTTGATTAGTTAAAAAATCTCCCTTGACTACATAAAGGATGCGACCTAGTCCCTCCTTCCGAAAACAAGAAGTGTTTGACACATTTTCACATTATTTTTCTCATTAATAATTATTTTTAAAATAATAAATTTTACTATTTCAGGTTTATATTGAAAAAGGAAACATTCAAAAGTTTTATGTTCATGTGACAAATGGAAACTTTGATGAAATAAAGAAGACACAAAATTAACAAAATATTTAAATCTTGTTACTGGTTGTCTGGCTATTAACAAAAATAATTTGACAACCAAAAGGAATTTTTGGTACACAAATTGAGAACGGTTAGGATATAATTATTTGAGATCTGATTTAAGAATAGACCCAAATTATTTTTATTAAAGACTCGAATTCGATTTGATCTATATCCATATTACACGTTGGTTCTGGTGTTAGGGTCAACCCGCTATATTATATTTTTTTGCGGCTTGTTATTCTTGAAGTGTTAAAGTCCATATCTATATATGATTGAGCTTCCTTATTTTGGAGGGATAAGGAAACTTAATTTGTTAAAGACTTACAATCACTTATGAATTGCAGTTATAAGGATATTCTATTCAGGACTTCTACTTTTAATGGGTTTCGAGTATGCATAGCATATATAAATACAACCATAAGTAGAGGATTACGGTACAATTTAATTACATATAGAATTTTACTATTTTTTAGCAATTTTTATCCTTTTATTATTATTACTTTTGACCTATACTGATTTTCACATCGGAACTATTTCTGATGACTTTTTGATGATTTGATTTTGCGAACAAAGTCAGACGTTAACATAAATTATATAGATTGATGATATTCACACCTATGTATCATTATAGTTTGAAACCAAAATAATATGTTAACTATTTGTAACAAATCGGAAATTAATTGACAAAATATCATTTGTACTTCGACTAGTTTGAACAGTTGGACATATTTTGGTGTGCAAATTATTATCTTGGGATGTTCAGATAACAAAAACTTTTCACTATATCTTAAGGTTATTTTAGTGATTTAATAGTGAGCCCAAGCAGGACATCCTTTGGTGGCCAAATCAAAATTATGGAGTGGACAAAATATTAAGCCTCTTAGAGGTCAGTAGGTCACAATGGCTGCCAAACAACAAGACATGTGGGGGATGAAAATTATGAAGAATACGGAAAAAACAAACGTATACCACTACCAATGGGCGATCAGCCATAAACAAACCAAAGCATGAAGGCGTGAAAGGGCAAATTAAAGAGTGCAAGTTTTAATCAATAATGATGTTGGAAAATTATCAAACGCAAAGAATGTTGTTGACATAGAGAAATAATACCAAGTAAAAAATACCACTAAATATGCACAATCCCATAACTCTTGTCACGTCTTAAGATCTTTAGACTAGTCTTGCACAGCATCATCTTATTCTTTGATGGTTTTTGTCCAATATGTTACCTTCACATGAAATGGTCATTTCAACAAATCTCAATTTTTGTTGGGATGAACCCCTAATGTTATATTGTCTTATGCAGTGTTATATTATGTGTACATTATGATATTTTGTTGTATGCATTAATGGTTATATCTTGTGTTTAACTGTTTTCACATTATCATTTCTATTAAAGATATTGATATGTTCCGAGTCTTGTAATAGAAAATATTAATTCAACTATGAACGCGTAAGGGAAAAAAACAAAAGTAAGGAAAAAGGGAGGTGCTGTTGAAATCTAATGATAGCCATTTCAATGTTGTAAGCACATCTATCACTGGTATGTATATATATCTTTCCTTGTAAGGCTCTTAATCTAAATAGTAGTAATTTTTGTTTGATCATTTTGCCGGTTGGTTGTTTCAACAGCTCCTTGTCCTAATAATGCCCACTAATTAAAGACGTTTGGTTTGACGTTGATGTTCGATTTGAAGAAATCAAGAGGGGAAGAGAAACTTGCAAGTGATTCTACCAAGTGTGCCAATTTTATTTATTTATTTATTTTGTGTGCCTTTTTGTCAAAGTTTACTCGAGGTCTGATATGGGAAAAGGCAGACAAACAGACCCTATTCCAAATCTGGGTAGGGACCCTCCAAAGAGAACTGGATCCTTTACAAGCGCAAAGATAAAAGAACGTATTGGGTCAGCAATAGCCCAATTTAAAGTAATAAACCTATGAACCTTTGACAAGTCTCTTAAACATGTATACCTTAAAAAATAATTCTCCGAGTTGTTAATTTAATAATTGTGACATAATAATAAAATTATTATTGTGAAAAACTTAAAGATGATGTATTATTTTATATTACCATTACAAAAAGAGAATCTTCTATAGAATAAATTTATTTATTTATTTATATTCTTTTTTCAAAAAATATATTACAAGTTGATTGTGGTCACCACATAGGTAACTAGACCCCAATGCCCAAAACAAAAGACCAACTTTGAATTAGTCATCCATTTCTCACTAATAAATAGTAAGTGAAATTCATCTTCATGTGAATAAAATTTTGTGAAAATATCAATTTTTCTCGTGTAAATATAGTCTCCATCATAGAGACATCAAATTTGCAGTAGCGCAAAATTAAACTGATCACAAGAACAAAGAGAAAAAAAGGGTATAACTATGGCAGATCATGAAGAAGTGAAGTTGTTTGGTTACTGGAGTAGCCCCATATAGCCGACGAGTCGAAATTGCTCTGAAAATGAAGGGAGTGGAATATGAATACATAGAGGAAGATCTGTCCAAAGAGTCCTCTGCTTCTCAAGTACAGCCCTGTTCATAAAAAGGTCCCTGTGCTCTTCCACAATGGAAAGCCTATTGCTGAGTCTCTAGTCATTCTTGAGTACATTGATTAGACCTGGAAATAAGGCCCACCCATTTTACCTACAGATCCTTACCAAAGAGCCCGGGCACGTTTCCGGGCTAAATTTATGGATGACAAGGTATATATAATCATGTATTTCATCTTCTCCTACTAATTTGATGCCCGGATATTTGACGCTTAAAATGCTCGGATGGGCATTATGGTGGTGTTGTGCATTATGGTGTTGTACTTTGAGGTGCCAATTATCCGGGATTTTGCTAATATTATCGGGTTAAAAATAGTAGTTCAGAATTTCTTGTTGGTGGTTAGCAAAACTAATCCACTCTTTAATTTTGGGTTATAGTTCTTGGTTGTGCTACGGAAGATTCGGCCAAGCAAAAGCCTAGAAGAAGCAGAGAAGACCATTGAAGAATGAAGTGCTCTCTTGAAAACACTTGAAAATGAACTGAAAGACAATAAGTTCTTTGGAGGAGAAAGTATAAATCTGATTGACATTGCTGCTGGTTATGTAGCACTTTGGCTTGGAGTTCTTCAAGAAGTAACTGGGGTACAAAATTTGTAGACCAAAGAGGATGTCTTAACCTAATCGGGCTAATTTCATTTCAATTTTACTAAATTCACCTTTTATTAGCTCATGCATTTTTTTACTTGATAGTTCAAGAGTTTTTCACTACATTTCAATTAATACAAAGTTTCCATTACCTTGAACGTTGTGAACTTGAAAGGAAGTAAGAAGTCCTTTTCTTTTCCCTTTAAAATGAAGAATAGTTAAATAAATCTGAAATAAAATATCAATATACTCGATTAAAATAGCTCAAATTCAATATTTATATAGCATTTGTCATCATAACTCGGCTCCCAAGGTCAGTTCTTGATAATAAAAAAAAAACAAAGAAAGAATCTAATTGTACAATGAATAAGTTAGGTATAATTTTACTTATACGTACTTTTGAATTATTATACAGAGAGCTAAATACATTTCTGTTACACGAAATTTCATCAAATTTATAATTTGTCCCTTAAAATAATTTGTGTAGCATATGTCACTAATAAAATTGAGCATAATCTTCTATGTAACACAAACTATCCATTGTAGTTTGTTCTTGTGTATATACTAGTGATTATCTCTAATGTATTGTTTGTTTAGGAGCTTGGCTTTTCTTTGTTTTATTAGTCAAGCAGAAGGTGAAATATGTACTAGTTTTTGTTGGAGATGTGTTTATAGCTAGTAGTTTCATTGCATTTTTCCTGAAATCAATATCCAGTAGCTTTTCGTCTCGAACTGAAGTCAAAATAAAATGAACTCAACAAGCAACGATTAATAGATTTGCCTTCGATCGTCAATTGGTCTTCTTTCATTTTTTTGCAAAGAACAAAAGATTTTCATTTCTGGAAAATCTTGATTCAAAAGGCATGGATAAAAAACTCAGTAACACACATGCATGAACGTTAAACAATGCATCGCCCATGGTTTATGGCATCATTGACCTAATTCACTTGCTGCTACCAAAGCTGCTGCTGCGAGTAACCATTTCAAAACTTGAATACTATCAACATGACTGTAGTTCTCTGTAGCTAACGGTGCAAATAACTCAACTTATTTCAACACTGTTAGAAAATAATAAAGCAGTAATCACAGATTAATCTCACTAGTCACTATATACAAAGCAATTGGCCCCAAAAGGTGGGAGAAATGACAGAGACGCTGAAAAATGACCTCAAGGTCGGCAGTTGCAGTCCCCATGCACACTTGGGGCCAAAACTTATCCATTCAAAAGACACCACCAATACAAGCAATATTTATCAAGAAAAGAAATTAATATTCAAGTGTGTCCTAAAGCAAAATTATTTTTAATACGCAAGTAAAAGTTAAAAAATGAATATATTGACTTTAAGAAACGCGGATGAGGATTGAGGACCAGGCGGCCATTCGGTAGGTAAGTTCTGAAACATCTATCACAAAATTATATTTGAATAAAGAAGTAGAAAGAAAATCACGTTCCAAAAGTTGTATTAAATTAAACAATGGAAACTTAGTAATTAAGGAGCCTGAGCCCTGAGGTTACTGAAAAATACAATACAAGTACAAAAAATTACGTCAAATAAATAATACAATTTTACCAAATAAATAATAACTGCAAAAAATACAAGTGCAAAAAATTAATCACATGCAAGACACTGAATTTTACATAAAAAAAAAACTCTTTAAAATTAAGAGGTAAAAATCACAGGACGAGTTTCAAAAATTCCACTATAATTAATTATGAGTACAAATAGTCCTTTTAAGTTTTAATACAAAAAATTTAAAATATCACAAAATTGAGAGAATACAAAAAAACCTTAATTTGAGTGAAAACTCAAATATTCTCGCTACTCAAAACTTCCAAATTAATTAAAGTCTTCTAATTACTAATTGATCTGAATAAATGACGATACCCGTAAATAAATTTTCAAAAAACTCGCAATTTTCTTCAATTCCGTACTCACTTTTGATTTCTTGTAGCCTTATTCTCGCCACAGTTTCAATATATATATATATACCACAACTTCAATCCCAACTTGGTCGGGATTATCAAGTTATATAGGTATCAGAATTGTTTTGAAAATCGGTTTGGACTCTATAGTTCGATCGATTAGACCAAAAATCGGTCTAAAAAACTAATTGCTTTGGCCCAGAAATCAATTTGGTATCAAACCAATCAAAACTCAGCTGACCACTGATCGAATCGGTGTTTCAACCTAGTTAAACCGGTTTTAAAACATTTTTAAATTTTTTTTTGGTATAAATTTTTTTTTATTTTTAAAATTATTAATAATATATATATATATATATATATATATATATATATATATATATGATGTTATCAGTTCAATAATGGTTCAACTACTGATTTAATTAATAATTTATCTATCCAGTACCTACCGATCCGAATTTTAAAACATTGAGTATTAGGCTTCCTGCCTAATTAAAAACTCCTAATAACTTTTGGAAAGTTATTCAACCGCCACCAAAGTCCACACACCCACCAAAACCCATTGTGACTTCCGTCTCGGTTTCGGGAGTAACCAACCACGTGCTGACGAAACTCCTATTGCAATTCGGCCACTGCCCAGCTTAGCTAATATTACAATAGAGCATGCTCGGTCAAAAAAAAAGGAAAAACCATTTAAATGGGTAATATTCCCATGTGTCCAACACAGATAACTATACGAATTACCAATTAAAATTGATACATCTCGTGGGTTTGGACCTCACAAATCCAACAATCACCCCATAAGTTTGCCAATTTTCTTGAAGTAAGTAGATCATCAATAAAATATGAATTGGTCAATGTCAACGACAAAAAAATATGCAGAATAATACTCCAGTACCTTAGTGGCTAAGTAAATATGTGTATAAGAACACAAGAAGCTAGAGTAGAAAAAACATAACCAACTCGATCAAAATATAGGAATAGTCTCCAGAAATTTAAGAAGCAAAATAATTGGAAAAATGGCAGATGAAGTGAAGTTGTTTGGTGTATGGGGAAGCCCATTTAGCCGAAGAGTAGAGATTGCTCTGAAAATGAAAGGAGTGGAATATGAATTCATACAAGAAGATCTCTCTAACAAGAGCCCTTCCCTTCTCAAGTACAACCCTGTCCACAAGAAAATCCCTGTGCTCTTGCACAACGGAAATCCAATTGCCGAGTCCATCGTAATTCTTGAGTACATTGATGAGACCTGGAACTCAGGGCCATCTATTTTGCCTAAAGATCCTCATCAAAGAGCCACCGCGCGTTTTTGGGCCAAATTCATCGATGATAAGGTGTATTCAGCCTCTGTCTTTTTTCTTTCTTTCTACATTCAATGCCATAGAGTTTAATTGGAGAAAATATAATTATTTCACGTAGAAAAGATATGATACCACGTAAGTTAAAACTCGTTAATATTTGAGTCGCTGAACTACAAGTAGAGAATAAATAATTATTCCATATCGATGGATCTGATACTACTTAAGTTAGAACTCGTTAATATTTGATTTACTTCTTGGTTACGAGCAAAGACTAATCAATTTAGTTTCTTTTTTTTGATTCAGTGTGTGCCTACGTTATTGAAGGCTTGTAGGAGCACAGGGCAGGAGCAAGAGCAGGCCATTAAAGAAACTAATGACCTCCTAAACATACTTGAAAACGAACTGAAAGACAAGAAGTTCTTTGGTGGAGAGAGCATTGGACTTGCTGACATTGTGGCAAATTTCATTGGCCTTTGGTTCGGAATTTTTCAAGAGATATTTGGGAAAGAATTGTTGACAAAAGAGAAGTTTCCCAAATTAAGTGAGTGGATTGGAGAATACCTTAACTGCAGCATTATCAAGGCTGGCCTGCCTCCTAGAGATGAACTACTTGCCGTTCTTCGAGTTGTTTTCAAGCCCAACAAATGATTAGTACTCTCAACTTTTGTGCTGCATATTTGCATAGGCTGTAATCTCCACTAATAAACCATGTTTTGTATTTTTCTTTTTTTTCTTTATTTTTGTTGTGTAAATGTTTCTGTGTCTCAGTCTTTGTTTCTGTTTCGGAGGTTCAGTATTTTCAAGAATGTCTCGACTTAATTTCATTTCAATTTCCCTAAATTCATCTTTCATCGGCATGGTTGAGTTTTTCAGCACATTCCAATACAAAGAAGGCTTTTGCTTTCCCCTTTAAAATGAAGAAGAGTTGAATAAATCTGAAATAAAATATCAATATATTCTGTTAACATAGCTCAAATTCACTATTTATATAGTATTTGTCATTAACTTGACTCAGTTCTTGAGAAAAAAGAAACCAAGGAAGAATCTAATTATACAGCGAAGAAATTATGTATAATTTTACATGATTAGCCATTTGTACGTACTTGTAACTTGTTATAGATATATAATTGATTGTTGATGGTATATATTGGTGAAAAAATATTATGATTTGTCATTAACAGGTAGTGTGATTAATTATAAAATTTAATAAAAAAAAAACAGATTGTATTGAAAAATTAAAAAATAATACTTTTTTTTAAAAGGTCATTTTCGACGGACACAATGTATAGCCAAGAGACTGGACATAATGTATAGCCGAGAGATTGTGTTGTCCAGAATCGGTAATATATATATAAATATAAAATAAAAATATATTATAAACGACATATGTATGACTAATGTGAACATTACCAAAAAATGGCTTTATGTGATGGCTCAAATTCATCATATAAATTTTAAAAATTATCACAAGGCTTTTGTGGTGACTTTAGCCATTATAGAGATCGTCTTTGTATACCCCCATTATAAAAGTCTTTCGTGATTATTTTGACAATTAATCATGCAAATGTGAACTGATTTTGTGATGATATTAATACAATCACATTAGCATGCGAGTCTTTTATGTCTGTTAAATGTTTGTTATAACAATCACATTAGTACATAACATCTTGTGATTTGTCAAAGGTGTGACGCCCCCAAATTTGGGCTCACACAGTCCAAACTTGAGTTGTCAAAAGACTACAACAAAATTATTACAAGTAGTGCAACGTACAACAATACAGTATATAATAATACACAACTAAGTCTTTCACGATTATTGTCACACTATTTTACAACACGTGAAGACTACAATAGCTATCCCTCAGACTCTCACTCCATTCCCCGGCTAGACCCAGCTACGTTCCCATCTCCTGTTGAAAACAATGAAACAAAAGAAATGGTGAGCTCAAATAGCTCAATAAAGAATATCATGACTAAGATAATGACGAATAAATTATCATTAGCCTTCAACAGTTGAGTTCTTGATAGAATACAATAGACTACAAGGTTTATATCAAAAACTACAGTTAAATTCTTGAATAATGTTCAGATCAATAATAGCAGCGGAATGAGCAATCTATTAGAAAAATAATGCAGACTATAATGTCCACTCGGTTCTCTTTTTAGGAAAAACATCATCAATTTTTATCATCTGAAATACCATTAGTCAAGATAATACAATTTACAGTTCCTGATCATAATCATGCAGATCAACAGTTCATCTTTGCACTACGGGTCAAAGACATTCAATATAGCACCAACGGTCATGATTATACCAGATTCAGCCTTTGGTCATAATCATACCAAACAACAGTTCATCTTTGCACTACGGGCCAAAGAGAACATTCACCACGTGTCATAAAAGACACCGAACAGATGTATCGCCTTTAACCTATTATATCGCTTTTAACCTATCATATGTTCAACAATTATATCACATATGTGCTGTAAGACCCCGGATTTTATGAAATATAAAATTTAATTTTTCTTCGTATATATTTTTCCTGAAACAGTAAGTGGTTAAATTAACAAAATTGAAAGTTAAGGATGTTATGTGCAAATTTTATTTTGTCGGACAATATTTGCTTTGTCGGGGAATATTCGCGCCGTACGACGGCGCCGAAATAACAAATTATTGGTGGACCCCACAACGGAATATTTGTCGGATATATAAAACGACAGAAGTAGCCTTTTTATATAAAAATAGTCAACGGTGTTAACTGTTAAAATACCGGTGATAAAAGAATAGTAGCATACGGTAATTTATAGTATTTTTCTGTAGCACACGGTATTGCACAGTGTCTCATATTATTGGTCTGATAATTGACACCGTAACTGTTGCGCATCATTTCATCAATAATTGTCACTGCATAATATTTTATATTATCAATTCAATTATTGTTGTTACACAGTATTTTGCATTATTGATTCAATAATTGTCATTACACTATATTTCATATCATTGACTCAATAATTGTTGCTGCACTGTTTTTAAAATTATTGAATCTAATAATTGTCACAGTAGCAAATATACTGTAATTTATATTATTAAATTAATAATAATCTGTAACGTGTTTATTACATTATTGTTGAATTATTGTTGTAGCATTATTTTATATGTTGGACTCACAGGAAGAATAAATAAATAAATAAATAAATAAATAAAAAAAAAATAATAAAAAAAAAAAAAATAATAAAAAAAAAATTAATTTTACTATTTGAAATAGTAACGTGAAGAGTAACGTGAATAGTAACGTGAATAGTGACGTGAATAGTACGTGAATAGTAAGAAACATGTGGGACCCATTGTGGGGTCCACATGAAATGTGAGAAATGTGAATTTGCTGAAGTGGGTTGGTGGAGGCTGCGCAGCAGCCTCTGCTGAATATTTTTCAGCCCACCTACCACGCATAGTAACTTATTTTCTCCTATAAATAGCTTGCTCAGCTGAATAGAAAAATCACACCTAAAACATAAAATTTTTCTATAAGAATTTTATGAGCTTTCTCTGAGAATAGTAAGGTTATTTTGAGAGTTTGAAAGCCAAAAGGAGTGCAGGAATTTTTCAAGTAAGTGTTTTATTAAAGAGTAGTAATTTCATAAATTCCTATTTTTCACGGTATTCACAAATCTTCCTTTAGAAGACTCTTCTTTGAGAAGATTCATTTTTAAAAGCTTTCTTTGGAAGATTTATTTTGAAATATTATTTTAAAAACTATTTTAAAGTTGTTATATTATACTACAAAAATTATGTTAAATATATATAATTTTGATAGTTCATATTATACGAGTTATCATACACCTTGAAATTTATATGTGGTAATTACTAATTTTATTATAAATATATAGGTTGATCAACCTCATTTAAATCAATATCCAGTCACGTGTTAAGGTAAGGAATTTCATTTTCTTTCATACTCTTAAACTTACTACGGTAAGGAATATTATTCTTTTCACACTCTTAAATTCATTGTGGTAAGGAATATCATATTCTTTCATCTTCTTTCGTATTCTAACTTACTACGGTAAGGGGTATTACTCTTTTCATAATCATAAATGGGTATTATTTTCTTTCTTACTTGAAGGGATTATCATTCTTTGATTCTCGAAAATAATATCGTTTCTTTCTTGTGCCATTTATTTCCATGTATTAAATTGTGGGAATAACCTTACGGCGCGGTTTACCGCCTGTTGGTGAATAACCTTTTGTATTCATTCCTTATTAATCTTTGAGAATAACCTTACGGTGCGGATTATCGCCTGTTTGGTGAATAACTCTTCGTATTCAAATTGATGAGAATAACCTTACGGTGCGGATTATCGTCTGTTTGGTGAATAACTCTTCGTATTCAAATTGATGGGAATAACCTTACGGCGCGGATTATCGCATGTTTGGTGAATAACTATTCATATTCAAATTAATGGGAATAACCTTACGGCGCGGATTACCGCCTGTTGGTGAATAACCCTTTTTATTTGTCTCGTGTGGAAATAATTTGTCTACACGAATTATCACATGACACTTTTATTCCATATTCGTAAGTGATATCATTTTCCTTTATACTCATAAGGGATACCATCTTTTTCATCTTCCATTATTCAAACTTACTATGGTAAGGGATATTAATTCCCTTCACCTTTTGTTAATCAAACCTGCTACGGTAAGGGATATTATTTTCTTTCATACACCTAAATCGAAACTTATTATGGAACTATTGCTTCTATAATTCCTGAAAATATTATATGTTCCATAATAGTTGAATTTCATTATTTCAACTGAACCTTCCTATTTTCTGAACATTTCTATTGAACTGTAACCGTTATTCTGAACTGTGGATCTTGAATATCATTTTTAAATTTCACTCCACATCATGTTGGCAATTTGGACATTATTTGAATCTGCACAAAGTAAACTTCTGATACTTATTGTTTATCCTGTTCTTCTGTTCATCATTTGTATCACTGTTATTTGTATTAATCATCAAGAATCAAGCTGTTGTGAATATCTGTGGCCGGGGGCACAGATGTGATATAATTGTTGAACAGATGATAGGTTAAAGGCGATATACTAGGTTAAAGGTGATACATCTGTTCGGTGTCTTTTATGGCACGTGGTGAATGTTCTCTTTGGCCCGTAGTGCAAAGATGAACTGTTGGTTGGTATGATTATGACCAAAGGCTGAATCTGGTATAATCATGACCGTTGGTGCTTTATTGAATATCTTTGGCCCGTAGTGCAAAGATGAACTGTTGATTGGTATGATTATTACCAAAGGCTGAATCTGGTATAATCATGACCGTTGGTGTTATATTAAATGTCTTTGGCCCGTAGTGCAAATATGAATTGTTGATCTGCATGATTATGATCAGGAACTGTGAATTTTTATTATCATGACTAATGGTATTTCAGATGATAAAAGTTGATGATATTTTTACAAAAAAGAGAAGCGAGTGGACATTATAGTCTGCATTATTCTTCTAATAGATTGCTCATTCCGCTGCTATTATTGATCTGAACGTTGTTTAAAAATTTAACTACAGTTTTTGATATAAACCTTGTAGTCTATTGTATTCTATCAAGAACTCAACTATTGAAGGTTAATGATAATTTATTCGTCATTATCTTAGTCATGATATTTCTTACTGGGCTATTTGAGCTCACCCTTTCTTTTGTTCCATCACAGGAGATGAAAACGTAACAGGGTCTAGCCGGGGAATGGAGTGAGAGTCTGAGGAATAGCTGTCGTAGTCTTCACATGTTGTAAAATAGTGTGGCAATAATAGTGAAGACTTAGTTGTGTATTATTATACACTGTATTGTTGTACGTTGTGCTTTGTTGTAATAATTTTGTTGTAGTCTTTTGACGACTCAAGTTTGGGCTGTGTGGGCTCAGATTTGGGGGCGTCACAGTTGGTATCAGAGCTTAGGGATATGGTCTTTAATGGAGATCTGGGGTTAGAATTAGGAGGGGAGAGACGAATAGAATCGGTCACTAGTGTGTCCCATCTAAATTAGATTTTATTATCTAATGAGTTGATTTGAATATAGGGACAGGAAGTGATGAGTCAGTTTGTTTGAACTAACAATTATTTTGTGACAACAGTTAGGTATGACATCTGGAAATCAGGAGGTTAACTATGAAATGACCGAAACAAATGTAGCTGCAAAACAAGAGGCGACGAATAATCTTCTTACAAACTCAGAGTTGAATCATTTGCCTAAGACAAAAATTATGCGTGTTCTATCCAGTAAGGATGAAGGTGAAAGTTCTGTTACAGTCGTTCCAGATCCATTATTAGAAGCAATTAAAGAAAGTAATGAACTTGCGGAAATTATCGCCTTTAATTTACTCACTAATTGGGAGAGTCATATCACCTGGTTATGCTCTATAACAAATGATCAGAATATATGGACTTTTCATATTAGTCTTTGGGATTTATGGTGTTCCAGCTATGAGTTTCAAGATTATTTAAAAATGATGTTTCTATACTTTTGGGCGTTACAATTTAAAGGAATTCAGGTTAAGTTAGTCATTATCGTGGAAACTGCAGTCTATCGAAAATACTATTCTTACAGAAATCATTGGTACGTTACTACTGATGAAGTTGAAGAATCCGAGAAACAGTTCGTTAGAGAATTATTTAGTGGTATTCCCATGGTTGAAATACGTGAAGATCCGAATGAAGTACTCGGGATTCGATTTGACGATAACAGTCAAGAAACCGAAGGAGGTGATAACTGGTAAGTTATTCATAAATTCTCGTGAATTCTACGCTCTGTTAGATCCTGGCTCTACCCATTCTTTTATCTCACCTACAAGTGCTCAACGTTTAAATTTGACTTCTGAAAACTTAAATCTTGTCTTATCAGTTGAAACCTCATTGGGAGAAATACCTATTACATTTACTATCTATAAATGTTGCCTAGTTCAAATCAACAACCTCACATTACCTGTTGACCTTATTTCTTTGGAGATGCATGAATTTGATGTGATTTTAGGAATTGATTGGTTGACTACCCATCATGCTAAAATTGATTGTTTTCATAAGATTATTAGTTTTCATATTCCTAATCAACCTGTCATGCAAATTCAAGCAACTAAACCATTGAAATCTATAACTGTTATTTCTAGCCATAAAGCCATTCGTTTATTGAAAAACGGATGTCAAGCCTTTTTAGCTCATATCACTGATTTGAACAAAAATACGTCAAACTTGAATGATATTCCCATTGTTAATGAGTTTCCTGACGTTTTTCCTGAGGAACTTTATGGCTTTCCCCCAAACTGAGAAATTGAATTCTGTATCGATCTTGAACCCGGCATTAAGCCCATTTTCAAAGTCCCATACCAAATGGCTCCCATAGAACACCAAGAGTTGAAAGTTTAATTATTAGATATCGGTATCATTCGTTCTAGTACAAAACTTATATCAAGCGAGGAATACGAGAAGAGTTTTCAAGAACTCAAAAGGAGACTTGTTTCAGCTCCTGTTCTGACCATTCCATCAGGATCAGGAGAATTCGTCATATATAGCGATGCTTCAGGCAAAAGTCTAGGTTGTGTCCTTATGCAACATGGAAATGTTATAGCTTATGCCTCTCGACAACTCAAAGATTATGAGAAAAATTATCCTACTCATGATCTAGAGTTGGCAGCAGTCGTTTTCGCGTTGAAGATCTGGAGACACTAATTGTACGAAGAGAAAGTGGATATCTATACAGATCATAAAAGTCTCAAGTATTTCTTCACCCAGAAAGAACTCAACATGCGACAACGACGTTGGCTTGAGCTGTTGAAGGATTACGACCACACAATCCAGTATCACCCGGGAAAGGCAAACGTTGTAGCTGACGCTTTGAGCAGAAGATCTTATGCGAGTACAAGTGCACTGCTGACAACACAAAAGTGTATTTTGTACGACTTGCAAAAGATGGAGATACAGCTAAAGACACCAGGGACCCATTCGAAGATTGCTCACGTGCGAGTAGAACCGGCTTTAATCGATAAAATTAAAGCTGCACAAGCTACCAATCCGGAACTGATGAACATGATGAAGAAAGTACAAGAAGGTGTCATCCCCGAATCAAGAATCGACGAGACAGGAATACTTCGAGTTAACTCTCGACTCTGTGTTCCTAACGATCCTGAATTGAAGCATAAAATCATGATAGAGGCACACAACACGCCGTTTGCAATCCACCCAGGAGGTACCAAGATGTATCGAGATTTTCGACATACATTTTGGTGAAACAATATGAAAAGGGAGATTGCAGAGTTTATCTCAAGGTGTCTAACTTGTCAACGTGTCAAGACAGAGCATCAAGTACCTAAGGGTCCATTACAACCACTTGAGGTTCCCGAATGGAAGTGGGAACACATCAATATGGACTTCGTGACGGTCTACCCAAAGTTTCTCAAGGCTTAGATGCAATTTGGGTCATCGTAGATATACTGACCAAATCCGCTCATTTCTTGCCTATACGAGAAAACTTTTCACTTGAACGTCTTGCCGGTATGTATATAAATGAGATTATGAGATTGCATGGCATGCCAGTTTCCATAGTTTCTGATCGAGGTCCTAGATTCACTTCACGATTTTGGATCAGTCTACAGAAAGCTATGAGCACTGAGCTACGATTCAGTTCTGCATACCATCCTCAGACGGACGGACAATCAGAAAGGACGATCCAAACCCTCAAAGATCTTTTGAGACTTTGCGTACTAGATTTCAAAGGAAGTTGGGATAAGTACTTGCCATTGGTGGAATTTTCTTACAACAACAGTTACCAAGCAAGTATAGGCATGGCTCCATTCGAGACTTTATATGGACGCAAGTGTCGCTCTCCAGTATGCTGGAATGAGGTAGTAGAAGCAAAACTGTTGAGACCCGAGTTGGTACGCTTGACAACAGAAAATATCGAAATGATCCGACAACGAGTACAGACCGCACAAGAACGACAAAAGAGTTATGCTGATCTTCATCGGAGAGACGAAAGTTTCAACGTCGGAGATCATGTATTCTTACTTGTTTCTCCATGGAAAGAAGTTACGAGATTCGGAAAGAGAGGAAAGCTTAACCCTCGATTTATTGGCCAATTTGAAATCCTCGATCGAATAGGAACCGTAGTCTACAGACTAGCCCTACCACCAAGTATGTCTCGCATCCATAACGTTTTTCACATATCTATGTTACGTAAATATGTGAAGGACCCAAACCACGTCATTGAATTAGAACCGGACGTGATAGCAGACGATTTAACGTACGAGGAGGTACCTGTTAAGATCCTAGATAAGAAGAAGCAGATTCTACGCTCAAAGGTTATACCTCAAGTTAAGGTTTTATGGAGGAATCAAGATACTGAGGAAATGACCTGGGAACTAGAATCTGAGATGAAATCTAAGTATCCTTACCTCTTCGAAATGCCAGGTACGTCAATTTCGGGGACGAAATTTCATAAGGAGGGGAGGTTGTAAGACCCCGGATTTTATGAAATATAAAATTTAATTTTTCTTCGTATATATTTTTCCTGAAACAGTAAGTGGTTAAATTAACAAAATTGAAAGTTAAGGATGTTATGTGCAAATTTTATTTTGTCGGACAATATTTGCTTTGTCGGGGAATATTCGTTTTGTCGGGGAATATTCGCGCCGTACGACGGCGCCGAAATAACAAATTATTGGTGGACCCCACAACGGAATATTTGTCGGATATAGAAAACGACAGAAGTAGCATTTTTATATAAAAATAGTCAACGGTGTTAACTGTTAAAATACCGGTGATAAAAGAATAGTAGCATACGGTAATTTATAGTATTTTTCTGTAGCACACGGTATTGCACAGTGTCTCATATTATTGGTCTGATAATTGACACCGTAACTGTTGCGCATCATTTCATCAATAATTGTCACTGCATAATATTTTATATTATCAATTCAATTATTGTTGTTACACAGTATTTTGCATTATTGATTCAATAATTGTCATTACACTATATTTCATATCATTGACTCAATAATTGTTGCTGCACTGTTTTTAAAATTATTGAATCTAATAATTGTCACAGTAGCAAATATACTGTAATTTATATTATTAAATTAATAATAATCTGTAACGTGTTTATTACATTATTGTTGAATTATTGTTGTAGCATTATTTTATATGTTGGACTCACAGGAAGAATAAATAAATAAATAAATAAATAAATAAAAAAAAATAATAAAAAAAAATAATTAATTTTACTATTTGAAATAGTAACGTGAAGAGTAACGTGAATAGTAACGTGAATAGTGACGTGAATAGTACGTGAATAGTAAGAAACATGTGGGACCCATTGTGGGGTCCACATGAAATGTGAGAAATGTGAATTTGCTGAAGTGGGTTGGTGGAGGCTGCGCAGCAGCCTCTGCTGAATATTTTTCAGCCCACCTACCACGCATAGTAACTTATTTTCTCCTATAAATAGCTTGCTCAGCTGAATAGAAAAATCACACCTAAAACATAAAATTTTTCTATAAGAATTTTATGAGCTTTCTCTGAGAATAGTAAGGTTATTTTGAGAGTTTGAAAGCCAAAAGGAGTGCAGGAATTTTTCAAGTAAGTGTTTTATTAAAGAGTAGTAATTTCATAAATTCCTATTTTTCACGGTATTCACAAATCTTCCTTTAGAAGACTCTTCTTTGAGAAGATTCATTTTTAAAAGCTTTCTTTGGAAGATTTATTTTGAAATATTATTTTAAAAACTATTTTAAAGTTGTTATATTATACTACAAAAATTATGTTAAATATATATAATTTTGATAGTTCATATTATACGAGTTATCATACACCTTGAAATTTATATGTGGTAATTACTAATTTTATTATAAATATATAGGTTGATCAACCTCATTTAAATCAATATCCAGTCACGTGTTAAGGTAAGGAATTTCATTTTCTTTCATACTCTTAAACTTACTACGGTAAGGAATATTATTCTTTTCACACTCTTAAATTCATTGTGGTAAGGAATATCATATTCTTTCATCTTCTTTCGTATTCTAACTTACTACGGTAAGGGGTATTACTCTTTTCATAATCATAAATGGGTATTATTTTCTTTCTTACTTGAAGGGATTATCATTCTTTGATTCTCGAAAATAATATCGTTTCTTTCTTGTGCCATTTATTTCCATGTATTAAATTGTGGGAATAACCTTACGGCGCGGTTTACCGCCTGTTGGTGAATAACCTTTTGTATTCATTCCTTATTAATCTTTGAGAATAACCTTACGGTGCGGATTATCGCCTGTTTGGTGAATAACTCTTCGTATTCAAATTGATGAGAATAACCTTACGGTGCGGATTATCGCCTGTTTGGTGAATAACTCTTCGTATTCAAATTGATGGGAATAACCTTACGGCGCGGATTATCGCATGTTTGGTGAATAACTATTCATATTCAAATTAATGGGAATAACCTTACGGCGCGGATTACCGCCTGTTGGTGAATAACCCTTTTTATTTGTCTCGTGTGGAAATAATTTGTCTACACGAATTATCACATGACACTTTTATTCCATATTCGTAAGTGATATCATTTTCCTTTATACTCATAAGGGATACCATCTTTTTCATCTTCCATTATTCAAACTTACTATGGTAAGGGATATTAATTCCCTTCACCTTTTGTTAATCAAACCTGCTACGGTAAGGGATATTATTTTCTTTCATACACCTAAATCGAAACTTATTATGGAACTATTGCTTCTATAATTTCTGAAAATATTATATGTTCCATAATAGTTGAATTTCATTATTTCAACTGAACCTTCCTATTTTCTGAACATTTCTATTGAACTGTAACCGTTATTCTGAACTGTGGATCTTGAATATCATTTTTAAATTTCACTCCACATCATGTTGGCAATTTGGACATTATTTGAATCTGCACAAAGTAAACTTCTGATACTTATTGTTTATCCTGTTCTTCTGTTCATCATTTGTATCACTGTTATTTGTATTAATCATCAAGAATCAAGCTGTTGTGAATATCTGTGGCCGGGGGCACAGATGTGATATAATTGTTGAACAGATGATAGGTTAAAGGCGATATACTAGGTTAAAGGCGATACATCTGTTCGGTGTCTTTTATGGCACGTGGTGAATGTTCTCTTTGGCCCGTAGTGCAAAGATGAACTGTTGGTTGGTATGATTATGACCAAAGGCTGAATCTGGTATAATCATGACCGTTGGTGCTTTATTGAATATCTTTGGCCCGTAGTGCAAAGATGAACTGTTGATTGGTATGATTATTACCAAAGGCTGAATCTGGTATAATCATGACCGTTGGTGTTATATTAAATGTCTTTGGCCCGTAGTGCAAATATGAACTGTTGATCTGCATGATTATGATCAGGAACTGTGAATTTTTATTATCATGACTAATGGTATTTCAGATGATAAAAGTTGATGATATTTTTACAAAAAAGAGAAGCGAGTGGACATTATAGTCTGCATTATTCTTCTAATAGATTGCTCATTCCGCTGCTATTATTGATCTGAACGTTGTTTAAAAATTTAACTACAGTTTTTGATATAAACCTTGTAGTCTATTGTATTCTATCAAGAACTCAACTGTTGAAGGCTAATGATAATTTATTCGTCATTATCTTAGTCATGATATTTCTTACTGGGCTATTTGAGCTCACCCTTTCTTTTGTTCCATTACAGGAGATGAAAACGTAACAGGGTCTAGCCGGGGAATGGAGTGAGAGTCTGAGGAATAGCTGTCGTAGTCTTCACATGTTGTAAAATAGTGTGGCAATAATAGTGAAGACTTAGTTGTGTATTATTATACACTGTATTGTTGTACGTTGTGCTTTGTTGTAATAATTTTGTTGTAGTCTTTTGACGACTCAAGTTTGGGCTGTGTGGGCTCAGATTTGGGGGCGTCACAGTTGGTATCAGAGCTTAGGGATATGGTCTTTAATGGAGATCTGGGGTTAGAATTAGGAGGGGAGAGACGAATAGAATCGGTCACTAGTATGTCCCATCTAAATTAGATTTTATTATCTAATGAGTTGATTTGAATATAGGGACAGGAAGTGATGAGTCAGTTTGTTTGAACTAACAATTATTTTGTGACAACAGTTAGGTATGACATCTGGAAATCAGGAGGTTAACTATGAAATGACCGAAACAAATGTAGCTGCAAAACAAGAGGCGACGAATAATCTTCTTACAAACTCAGAGTTGAATCATTTGCCTAAGACAAAAATTATGCGTGTTCTATCCAGTAAGGATGAAGGTGAAAGTTCTGTTACAGTCGTTCCAGATCCATTATTAGAAGCAATTAAAGAAAGTAATGAACTTGCGGAAATTATCGCCTTTAATTTACTCACTAATTGGGAGAGTCATATCACCTGGTTATGCTCTATAACAAAGGATCAGAATATATGGACTTTTCATATTAGTCTTTGGGATTTATGGTGTTCCAGCTATGAGTTTCAAGATTATTTAAAAATGATGTTTCTATACTTTTGGGCGTTACAATTTAAAGGAATTCAGGTTAAGTTAGTCATTATCGTGGAAACTGCAGTCTATCGAAAATAATAAAGTATTTAGAGAGAGTAATAAAGAACAAGTAAGGAAGTTTATGAAAAATCCTTAAGTTAATGCCTCTATTTATAGCCAAAAATTTTATCATAACCAAGATTTTCTAATTTAATCCAAACCGTTCATTTCAAGATAATGTTTAATCCATACCATTCATTTCATCTTTTAAGATTTCTTTAATCTAAACCATTCATTTAAAGATTATCTTTTAATCTACATCATCCATTTCAAATTCTATATTATCTTTAATCTATACCATTCATTTCATCTTTTAAGATTTTTTTAATCTAAACCATTCATTTAAAGATCATCTTTTAATCTACACCATCATTTTCAAATTCTATATTATCTTTAATCTATACCATTCATTTTATATCACCTAACTTTATAATATAAATAAATAACTTTATCAATTCAATTATTCAATAATAATTTACACTTATTCATTATTATGACTAATTGTTATAAATACAGTGTAGTTAGCTCTCTGAGTTAGATATCAAGTCAATTAATTAATGAAATACAACTGTTTAAATAACACCATAATAGAGATAACAATAATGCAGAAAGTATGTAAAAGAAAGAATACGTTACTGTGTCATGGCAATTATTGATTCAATAATGTGAATTACTGTGCATATGTTACTGTGACAATTATCAGTTTAATAAAGTCAAATATTGTACGATAACCACTTTATCAGTTTAATAATACGAAACACTGTGCAATGCCGTGTGCTACTGTGCAATACCGTATATTACTATTCTTTTACCACCGGATATTTTAACAATTAAAAGTGATAGTACCATTGACCATTTAAAAATTATTTATGTCATTTTCTATATCCGACAATTATTTTTTGTGGGGTCCACCAATGATTGGTTTGTACGGCGCCGTCGTACGAATATTCTCCGACCAAACGAATATTGTCCGATATAATACAATTTGCACATAACATCCTTAACTTTTAATTTTATCAATTTAACCACTTACTGTTTCATGAAAATATATATGAAGAAAAAATTAAATTTTATATTTCATAAAATTCGGGGTCTTACAAAAGGCATTACAAAAAAATACAAGACTTTCGATATCAAAGGTAAGAACACGGATATCTTTTTACGAAGAATTTATTCTATTATAATAACAGTATTTAATATTACTTATAGGATTTGAACCCTACCCTATTTGTAAACTAAATTAGGAGTAATACCATTACACCAAAGGTCATTTTAAACAAATATATAAAAGAAAATACATGAGAGTTAACTTATTAAACAAAATTAGTTCTGTATAAAATTTGGTGATTGTTATGTCGATCACAAATACTCTATAATAATGATAAAATTAGTTATCAAAAAGAGCCATTATATATGTTATTATTTTGTGATGACTCAAAAATTTCATCACAAAATATATTTTTTTGTGATTGCAAATAAAAGTCATCACAAAAATCTATTTTTTTAATGATTGTCATGGCAATCACAAAATATTATTTTGATTATTTTTTTAATCAGAATTTTGGTGATAGCCTAAATGTAATCACGAAAAGTGTATATCTATAAGTGATGACTTAGTCCGTCATAAAAACAAATTTATTTTGGGAATTGACATGACCATCACAATTATATTACATTGACAGCAAAATTAACCATCACAAAGAGTCATCATATATATCATTATTGTTCGAAAAGTCCATTACAAATTATTATCTTTTATGATTGTTCTAATTAAAAGCCGTCGCAAAATTCAGTCACACATTCTTATTTTTCTAGTAATGTGATAAAAAATATCTAACGCAAATGCATAGTATCTATTGTAGACTTAGTAAATACATGTACATGTCGAACCACATAAACTAAATTAACTTAAAATGTTCTAAATTTATATTTCAAGCGAATTAAAAATAATAATAATGATTAAAAATTAAATAATGAAAACTAATAATTAATAATAGAAACTATTAGTGGGAAAAACTACCTAGCTAGGAATCTCTAATCACTAAGTATTAGCATAATAAATAATTTCTTATTTTCTTAATTTTGTTTTTCCTTTTTTTTTTAAAATAATGAATCTTATAATTAATATGGATAAATAATATGGCAAGATAAAAAAATATTATTTTCTACAAAACAAAATAAAAAAATATTAGTTAAATAAAATAAACATATAAATTAATAAAAATAGAAATAATAAAATGTATATAAAATGCATTTATCACTTAGAGCATCTCCAACAGATAGACTATTTCATGGACTATATTCAGTCCATATGACATCATCAAATGTCATTTAGTCTTCAATCATTCCAGCAGATGGACTATCATGTGGACTATAATATAAAAAAATTAAAATAATCAATGAATTCAAAAAAGTTTCAATCATCTTCCATCATCCCATTTAAATATTATTAAAATTATAGTCCATGGACTATCTCATTCCTTGATTTAGTCTTTCTCTTTCATCAAATATAGTCACAGACTATATATAGTCTGACTACTGAAGCTCTAAGACAAATTCTAGACTATATTTAGTCTAGGATTTCATTTATAGCCATTGCTGGAGATGCTCAGATACTTGAACGTTTCAACCATCTATACAATTAGTATACTAGTTATCGTGGGACAGGCAACGCGTGTGCAATTACTGTAATAATATAATAGTAATTGTATCAAATTTAATTAGAGGATGAAATTAAAAAAAGAAAAAAGGGCAAAATTGCAAAATAACCAAACTTATAAGCGCAAAAATGGAAAATTTTCTCGAGCTCCGTTGCACTCTCTCCCCCTTTATATAGAAGAAGAAGATAGATATATCTTATATATGCATATGCATGCAGTTATCATACAACAAATCTGATGGCACTACTTACCTACCCCCCTCTGCCTTTATATATAACGTATCTAATGGGGCACTACTTACCTAACCCCCCTCTGCCTTTATATAGAAGAAGAAGATGGATAGATGGATAGATCATATATATGCATATGCATACAGTTGTCAGACTCAGATTGAGATACAGCATATCTGATGGCACTACTTACCAAATAATTGTCATTTGCTATATTCTGGTAAATCGACTTAGGGGTTGTTTGATAGTATTTGAATGGTTGAATGGCTACATCGGTAAGTCATTTAGTGCGTTTGTTTAGAGCTGAATGGGGCTAAATCGGTTAGATTTTTGGGCTGAATGACTCAATCTAATTTTTTTGGCTAAATGATTAAGTCCCGACTGAATATAATAAAAAAATTAAATATTATATTAAATAATATTAAATAAATTTACAACAAGTTTAAATTTTTTTAGATGGGTAAAATAGTAAAAATATGTTGTTCAGATATTTCAAACATATCACTTATCAAATAACTTTTTTTATTCAGTATTCAGAAATCTATTTCATTCAGCTCATTCAGATTACTTAAGCATTCAGAACTATTTCATTCAGTTGTTATCAAACACCCCTTTAGTCAAACGTTTAAAATAATGAATCTTATAATTAATAATTAATATGAATAAATATAAATTATGAAAAAAATCATAAATTATAATTGATTATCAAAACTTCTTAATTAATATATATAAGAATAATTTTGTGTGAAGGTATTTTATAACAAAATATAAAGGCAAAAATAAATTATCAATTATGCACTAATATCAAAATGCAATGAAAATATTAATTATGAACTATCTAATTTCATCATATTAAAACTTATTTATTCATGCAATTTCTAATTAACAAAATTAAAATTAAAACTAGTAGTAATATTTTGTAGGAAACAAATCACTAGTAATAACTAAGAGTAATGCTACTATAACAAAAGATGGTTACAAAAAAATGAATAATAAAGGATGTATCAAATTATAATCGATGAATATTTCATCATATATGTATAGGTCCAATGATTATAATTAATAAGTATCATTCATATTATTTTGTATATTTTTTGTATATTCAATCTTTAGTCATAAAAATATTATTAAATAACTAAATACTTTAAATAAAGTTGAGAGAGAGTACAGTAGATCAATAAAGACAATTCACTTGTACGAAATTAGTAAATATTAACCAACTGAATACATATATTGAAAGGAAGAAGAATGATGTAGCACGAAAGGAATATTTTAGATAATCTGTATATAAAAATTATAAGCATTTCTTCCTCTCTCTTAAGAAAGAGGCAGGCCTGAATTGATACAGAAAAGAAAGACGCGTGAATGGTATTTCCTTTATTTATTTCTTAAAATTGGGTCTTTTTATTTATTGATAAAATAAGTATTTTAAAAAATAATAGCATAGCTTAATTTTTTTGTTAGGACAAAAGATGTCCCACTATTTGGGACAGCTTAATTCAGACGCGTTAGAAACATACCAAGACAAGCTATATTATTATTGGGGTTCAAGCTGGCTTCAAATCCTCTCCGTACGATTTTTAGGGTTTATGGCAACAGTATATTTCGTCGTCGTAATCTTATAAAAAAAAAGACTATGGCAATAGTACATACCGTCGTCATAGACTATAAAAAATGTCGTCATAAGTCTCGACACAGAGAAATAGAGAAATTTAACTACAGAGAATCTCATACCGTTCAAGCGTGTCCTAAATCAAAATCATTTTAATACCTAATAAAAAGTTAAAATTGAAAATAAAGACTTTTAAGAACCATGAAGCCATTCGGTAGGTAAGTTCTTAAACATGCATCTCCCACAAATGATATTTGAATAAAGAAGTAGAAAGAAAACTAAGTTCCAAAAATCGTAAATATATAAAATTAAACAATGAAATCTTAGTAAGACGGCTGAGGTCACCCATGAAGTAAGTAGACAGCTCATCAATTAGGACAACTCTATACCCACGGACACCAAACACAAATTTTTACACAAATTTCATCTCAACTATTAAAAAGTAGAGTCTGACACGAATATTCGCGTTAAACCCCACTTTTTAATTTTTGAAATGGAGTTTATGTAAAAATTTGTGTTTGGTGTTTGGTGTTTGTCTATGTGAACTTATTCCATCAATTAACCGACCATATATTATTCCTTATAACTTGGTCATGAAAAAGACTAAAGACTACGCAGAATAGTAGTCCAGATTCCTGGTGGCCAAGTTAATATGCGTAAAGAACACTAGATGCTAGATCAGAAAAAACATAACCAACTCAAAATGTAGGAATAGTCTCCATAAGTATAAGAACCAAAAGAAAAATTGAAAAAATGGCAGATTATCTAGAAGTGAAGTTGTTTGGTGTATGGGCAAGTCCATTTAGCCGAAGAGTGGAAATTGCGCTAAAAATGAAGGGAGTGGAATATGAATACATAGAAGAAGATTTGCTTAACAAGAGCCCTTCACTTATCAAGAACAACCCTGTTCATAAGAAGATTCCTGTGCTCTTGCACAATGGAAAACCGATTGCTGAGTCCGTTGTTATACTTGAATACATTGATGAGACCTGGAAATCAGGCTCTCCTATTTTACCTAAAGATTCTAATGAAAGAGCCATGGCGCGTTTTCTGGGCCAAATTCATCGACGATAAGGTATAATACTATTTCATCTTTCTATGAGAATTTCATGAATTTTCATCCTTGCATTTTTGACTTATGAGTCACTAGATTGACTCTGTTCATTCCATCTTCTACTTGAATTGATCCATTAAAAGTGTTTTAAGTCTGCTTACAATTGGGTTTATTCTTGTGATATACTAATATGCGATTTCTTTTGGAGATCAAGTTTATGCTCCCCTCTCTTGTTTTCTATTTCCTTCAAACTTCCTAGGCTACTTTGCTTTGATTTAAAATCGGAAAACAACAATTTCTTATATATGAGCCACAGTTGTGTTCTTGATGAAGTATATACCCTATTGCGGGGCATTTTTACATTAAATCAAAGGTATAACATCAGTACTTTTATATGCATTAACAGTTGTGCACTAATAAGAAAAAACAGTACAAGAACTAATTCAAAAAGCAAAACCATATATGTATTGTTTTCTTTCTATTAGCGCACAACTGTTATTATACATAGAAGTACTCACACAAGATGTCATAATGCTTAGGTTACCTCTCGCGGACTAATTTGTTATTTATTTTTGGTTTAGTGCGTACCTGCGCTATGGAAGGCCTGTTGTAGCCAAGGCAAGGAACGACAGAAGGCAACTGAAGAAGCTAATGAGGTCCTGGAAGCACTTGAAAATGATCTCAAAGGCAACATGTTCTTTGGTGGAGAGAGTATAGGACTGATTGACATTGTAGCCACCTTCCTAGGCCTTTGGCTTGGAGTTTTTGAAGAAATAATGGGGTTCAAATTGTTGACGAAAGACAAATTTCCAAAATTAAGTGAATGGATTGATGAGTACCTTAGTTGCAGCATTGTCATAGAAAATTTGCTTCCTAGAGCTGAATTATTAGCTCATTTACGCCCTCGTTTCCAACCCTAAAGATCACTACAATCGTAGTGTTGTGTTGCATATGTATCAAATAAATTTGACAATTATCTATCTATATATATATACTATGCCTTCTAGTTTGTTCTCATTGTTATGAACTTATGGTTTCAAGCCAGAGTATTGTTATTATATATCACCACTAATTATTACCCACACCTTATCAAATTTTTCCAAGATGACTCCCAAATTTGTTTTATTAAGAATAAATGTACAAGCCCGATGATTTAAATGAACCCTAGCATATTTTCCAATGTTTCCAAGTAAATCCTTTTAAAGATGGATATTAGAAGTTGAATATAAGTTTCCTAAAATTGTCTGTTTACAAATCATTTTCAAACTAGACCTAATCCCAAGAGTTTCCATGCATGTTTAATATTCTTTCTGTTTTACGAAAAAGAGTATTACTCGACAATTTTTATATTTTATAAAAAAAAATCTCTTTTATTAATATAATATAAAATGACACAATATTAATATAATTTTTTATTATAACTTTATTAACATGTCAACAGAGTTAATTAACAGCTATATTTTTAGAGAGAAACATAAAATAAAAATACGTTTTTAATAGTTTTAAATTTTTTTAAATAAAACTCTTTAAAGACGGTAGGGGTAGATCATCGTCATAGATGGCCGAAAGGTTTGGTATTATTGTGCTCAACACTTTTCTCCAGCTGGGTAGGGGTAGGTGATTGTTATTAACCCATATCTAAGGACCGACATATATAACAAATTGGTTGACAAATTTCAAATAAAAATCAAATGCCTAAATATGATAGAAAAGGTAGCTGAGAATTGAGATCATTCAATAGGTCAGTTCGGGAAGAAAACCAATATTTCACATTAAAATTTTGAGTTGACCGAAAAAAATCCAAGGAAAATTTACCAAAAAAAGAAAAGATAAAATCAATTAAAAAGAAAATGCTAATTTAAAGAGCATATATAAATTTTAATGTCTTCAGACATTTTGTATGTAAAAAATTATTACTATTGAATTTCATTACATTATAATAAGTTCATTGATAATATCAAAGTAGAAATTATATTTTTTTTTAAATAAGTATAGTTAAAAAATTTAAATATTATTAAATACATATTTATTCTGACAACAAAAATATTACTATAGTATTATCAATATTCATACAACTAATAAAAATAAAATAGCATAAACTTGATATAAACTTATAGATAATTGATATTTTTACAACAAAAAAAAATATTTTTATAAAATTTTATTTACATAAATAATAAATAAAATCTATTTTCATATAAATATAGTCTTACAAAAATATCCTTGCAAAAATATCAATTCTTAACTTATGATATAAGTAATAATGGTAAAATTCTAAATTAAGGTTGCTGAGGTCATCCCATAGGTCAGTTGTTGTAAAGACTGGGCCTGAATCATCTAGAGCCGAAATGGGACCAAAGAAAAGAAGAATGTAGAACCACTCATTTATTTTTGATTATGTTGAGTATGGGTTTGGTCAATGGAAACGAGAAATTTCGGCAGAATACTAGTATGTGCTGTTGGCCAAGTCGAGATGTGTACATATACAACTCAAGAAGCTGGATCCCGAATAAAAACCCAGATCAAAATCAAAACACAGAGTCTTTCTTTGTTTATTTCTTAGTTTAAAGAACCAAAAAGTGTAGGAATGGCGGATCAAGAAGTGAAATTGATAGGTGTATGGGGAAGCCCTTTTAGCCGGAGAGTCGAAATAGCTCTGAAAATGAAGGGGATAAAATATGAATTTTTAGAAGAAGATCTGTCCAACAAGAGTCCCCTGCTTCTCAAATACAACCCTGTTCATAAGAAGGTCCCTGTCCTCTTGCACAATGGAAACCCAATTGCAGAGTCTCTTGTAATTGTCGAATACATTGATGAGACCTGGAAATCCGGCCCACCCATTTTGCCTACAGATCCTTATGGAAGAGCCATGGCCCGTTTCTGGGCAAAGTTCATTGATGATAAGGTACAATAATACTGTTTCAATTTTTCTAATTTATAGGATTATTAGTTTCTTGTTTGTTGCTAGTAAAACTAATTGATTCTTTGATTTGGGTTTAGTGTTTGCCTGCAATATGGAAGATTCGGCGGAGCCAAAAGGATGAACGAAAACAGGCCACAGAAGAAGCTTTTGAGCTCCTGAAAATTCTTGAAAATGAACTCAATGGCAAAAAATTATTTGGTGGGGAGAATATTGGATTTGTTGACATTGCGGCCAATTTCATAGGCCTTTGGCTTGGAATTTTGCAAGAAATGTTGGGGATAGAATTGCTGACCAAAGAGAAACTTCCCAAATTATGTGAATGGGTTGATGAGTACCTGAACTCCGACATTATCAGGCAAAGTTTGCCTCCTAGAGATGAACTAGCTGCACGTTTACGAGCTCTTTTCCAACCCAAATGATCAGCACAATATTGATCATGGAAAGTTTTATGGCTAACTATCGTTTGTAGTATTTGATTTTATGGTGTTTTATGTTTTCAAGCGAGTCTTGTTGTGTTTTGTTTCGAAATTTACTTTTCAATGTTTGATTAGGTGAGGGGAAAGGTGATGTGTGTGCTATTTTGTAGTCTATGATCAACTATGCGTTGAAGTAATTTGTTCATCATTTTTCCTAATAATAAATCAGGTTCCATTATGTAGTTTTTTGTCTACATATTACAGTTCAAAGATTCCATTAGCTTGAAGATATTCAGCATTAATTGAGTTCAAAATGAACTGAATGAGTAGAGTTTTATGATTCTAACAGCACAGCTAGTCATAAAAGACCATTTCCGTTTGTAGTCTATGATCATGATCAATCTGAAAAGGGGATCAACCATTTTCATTTTCCTTACTTTTGGTGCAAAGAAGGGTGATGATATTTGCATACCTTGCAGCGATGGTGCATACCCAAATATGAATTATGCGTATTCTGCAATCCCGTAATGCATATCAATTAGCATGTGTAATTACTATTTAGAGTGAATAAATCTGTAACAAGAAAATATTTGGAAGGACAGTAGAAACCTTCCCCCCCCCCCCCCCCCCCCCCCCCCCAAAAAAAAAAAAAAAAAAACTCCTTGGCTTTGCCACTGCCATTTAATGGAGGACCTATGGTGCCCCAACTCCATAAACAAGTACAAAGAAACTTGAAAGGATGAACAAACCAGCATCAAAGTTGCATCAGATATTAGCAGTCTCTGTCTCTCTAAGTTTAAGAGCCAAAAAGTGTTGGAATGGCTGATGAAGTGAAGTTATATGGTTTAAGAGCCAAAAAGTGTTGGAATGGCTGATGAAGTGAAGTTATATGGTGTATGAGTGGAAATTGTTCTAAAAATTAAGAGAGTGGAATCTATCTATATAATAAAACAGAGCGGCTCAAATCTCAAAATTTCAACATCTAACGGTCTCAAATCAATTTTGGCTTCAACATCCAACAATCTAAAATTATTTAGGGCTTCAACATCCAACGGTCACTAATCTCTCACTCATTTTCCCCCTAATTCAACATCTTTTTTTCAAAAATCTACCCACTCACATTTTTCTCCTAAATCAAATTCAAAACTACACTATAATAATACAAATAATAATACTAATACTAATACTAATAATATTATTAATAATAATAATAACAATAATAATTATAATTATAATAATAGTAATAATAATTACAATAATAATTATAATAATAGTAATAATAATAATAATAATAATAATAATAATAATAATAATAATAATAATAATAATAATAATAATAATAATAATAATAATAATAAAGCGGGAAGGGGGCATGATTTGGTTACTAAACTATTTTATAAGCCTGCGCTGGAACAAAAATAAGAAGAAGAAAAAATATTTAAAAAAATATTAATAATCACAAAAATAATAGAAAGAAACAGCTAAAACTAGATGTATGTTATAGTGGGTGGGCGGGCCAATGTGGGTATGTCACCGAGTAAAATATTCAGTATTGTAGTATGTTGTTGCGGTATGAAAAGAACATAAATAAGATAGTTCATACAAGAAAAAACAAGATCAAAATTGCAGGGCACAGTATATGAAGTCTCTTTCTTAGTATAGAGAACCAACAATGGCTGATCAAGAAGAAAAGTCGATTGGTGTATGGGAAAAGCCCTTTTAGCTAAAGAGTCGAAATTGCTCTAAAATTAAAGGAGATCAAATATGAATTCATAGCAGAAGATCTGGCCAACAAGAGTCCCCTGCTTCTCAAATTCATTCTTGTTCATAAGAAAATCCCTGTCCTCTTGCACAATGGAAACCCAATTGCAGAGTGGCTTGTAATTCTTGAATACATTGATTGGACCTGGAAATCCGGCCCACCCATTTTGCCTACAGATCCTTGCGGAAAAGTCATGGCCCTTTTCGGGGCAAAATTCATTGATCACACACACACATTATTATGTTTCTGTTTCCATCAATCTTATTCAAAGTTTATTAATTTTTTGTTTGTCGATAGAAAACTGATTGATTCTGTAATCTGGGTTCAGTGTTTGCCAGCTTTATGGAAGATTGAACGGAGCCAATGAGAGGAACAAAAGCAGGGCATCGAAGAAGCTATGGAGCTTCTGATAACACTTGAAAATGAACTCAATGGCAAAAAAATCTTTGGGGACAAAATATTGGACTGGTTGACATTGCTGCCAATTGCATTGCCCTTTGGCTTTTGGAGTTTTTGAAGGGATGATGGGGATGGAAGTGCTGACCAAAGAGAAGCTTCCCAAATTAAGTGATTTGGGCTGATTACTACCTTAACTGCAGCATTATCAAGCAAAGTTTGCCTCCAAGAGATGAACTATTTGCGCGTTTAGGAGCTCATTTCCAAACCTCCAAATGATTATTATAGTACTGCTACTGTTGTCTTGTGCTGCAATTGCTACGCAAAGACCGTTTTATGGCAAACTATAGTTTGTCTAGTTTTTATGATGTCGTCTTTGTTTCCATCCCAAAGTCTTGTATTTGTTTCGGAAGTTTAAATTTCTAAGTTTGATTCAGGGAGGGGGAAGTGATGTATGTGTTGAAGTAGTTCTTTTTCATTTTCCTAATAATTTCAGTTTCCATTGTGTAGATTTTGACTTGAGCCAAGAGTTTGTCAAGCTAATGGATTCAAAGTTTCCATTAGCTTGAAGGTATTCAACTAGAATTGAGCTCAAAAGAAGCTCGGAGGAAAAAATGCCGTTGACATCAAATTTACTTATGAACCTAAGTTTCTTTATTTTCAGTTGCAAGCAGAACTAATTGGGGTAAAGTGCTTAGCTATGATATTGAAGATTTTGCGGAGCTAAGACCTGGAAAAAGGCCATGAAGAAGTCAGTGAGCACTTGAAACTCTTGAATGAACTCAACGATAATGAGTTCTTGGAGGAGAGAATGGACTAGATCTTGGAGGAGAGAATGGACCGGATGAAACTGCTGCTACTTTCTAGGCTTTTGGCCTCAAGATGTAATTGGGACATAATTGTTGTACCCACCTGTGAGGTTTTTAAATTATCAGCCAAGTGGAATTTTGTGCTGAGGCGAATTGTTTTTTTAAATAGAATAATAAGCTAACAGATTAACATTAACCATGGAGAGAAAGGGTCCTAGGGACCTCATATGCACATGTTTCACTACTAATTGAACATAAAATAACTATGGTACAAGGTAAACTACTAACAGGCCATTAGTTTACCAAAACGTCAATCATAATTTCAAAAACAAACCTACAACCTATATAGAGATAATAATGAAATACTTGTAAATCCCATATTATAAATTTCACATGTCTTGAAATCTACAATCATTTTGTGTATCAAATCCGGAACAGGCTTTATATGAATGAAATATAATTCAACCAAAAAAACCTGAATTTATTTATACGAACTACAGTAAACAAAGAAGACTCGAATCATTATTAATTGGTACCCCCTTCTAGCTCACGCAAGGGTAAAATTTTGTTCTTGATCAGTGCTTCTTGATTTCTGGCTCCTTGACGACTGTGACAGGGCAATTAGCATTTGTAATCACATAGTTGGTAACGCTCCCCAAGATGATCCTGCATCATCATTAGAAACCAAATAAATTACACATCTAACATGATGCAATATAGAAGATCCAAACTGCTTTTAACAAGGATTTTTGTTTTACTGGAAAAAAACATTGAAAAAAGGTTAAAGTTGGGACCTTTGAATGGTACCAAGTCCTCTGCTACCCATGACCAAAGAATTCAGCTTCAGATCTTCAGCAGCATCACACAACTTCTCTCTTGGATCGCCCCAATACAGTTTCGATACAATGGTAATCTACAAAAACTCAAATTAAACAAAAAGAATTCATTAAACACCCACAAATCTACATACATATATAGGAAAATCAAAGAAACTTTCTTCGAACCTCTTTCTGTCGAGAAGCAGTGTCAAGCGTGTCAAGAACATCAATATCGATCTTTACATCGTACTGTTTAAGAACCTCGATCTCACGAAACTCCGCCAAAGGAATCAGAGCTAACAAAAGAAAAATACCCAGATGAATTTTGATCAAAATCAAATCATTTGAAATAGACAAGAAGGTAAGAGTTGATGATCAAGATAAAAGGAGATCGAAACTTACGGGAACCAGATTCAGCCCAGAGTTTATTACGAGACTCGTCATGAGAAGCAGACTTGATGTGAATGATGTAAAGGGTGTCTCCTTTATCAGCCAAATTGTTGATGGCCCAATTAAGTGCCATTTTGCTGCTATTTGAGAAATCCATGGCCACTCCTATCTTCCTGTCTTTCGACATTTTCTCTCTCTTCAGGAGCTTCTGCAGGTTTTGGTGCTGGCAAATACGAAAACTAAAAGTGTCTACTGGTTTCAAGTTTCCTTAATTTCGACAGGGAGACGATTGCTTTTATAAAGCTGTATGGAACGAGAGATGGCCTTGTGAATTGATTTTTCCAAAAGTAATAGTTACGGGTGTCATAAAAGGATAACTATATCTGCACAAAAATTAAATATAAAATTAATTATAACATTAATTATAATTATTAAAATATATATATAATATAAATTTTAATATAAATATATAATTTTAATAATTAAAATTAATATAAAAATTAATTTTATAATTAATTATTGTATATCTAGACTTATCCGTTAAAAAAAATCTCTCCCTCCCTCGTGCCAAGAAAAACGTTCTCTTGGCCCGTTACTATCAATAGATTGTTATAGACTAGTATTAATGTTTGACTATATATTTTTTAATATTTTTATAAATATGATTTAATAAATATATAACCTATTTATTATTATTTATGTAAAGGGAGGGAGATTTAGGAGAGAGGGTTTAAAAATATCAATTCTCTACTTTTTATATAAAAATATATTTTTATTTTTTAATAACAAAATGACATGAATCGCCACACAATAACAAACTAATTTTCTGTTGTATCTGAACATTTTTAATCAACCCTCAATTTAATTAAATATAATAATGACATAGACAGAGACATCGAAACTTAAATTTGAAGGGAGTACATATGCTTAAACTAAAAAAAGGCACAACTCAATCAAATGGCCAATGGGGGCTTCCTTGCAGCTTCCTTTATCTTGTCATTATTCGTCAAGTTGTTCGATCATGTTATAATGCGAGCTTCTTTAATTTTTAAAATAATAGTTTTATAGTTGATAATATTTTTAATAAGATTATAATTTTATTACATTAATTAATATCAAAAAATCATATCAATTTTTTAATTTTTAATAATTCACACATTAATTAGAAAAAATCTAGGAATAGAGTATTATGAAAGTAGCTATCACTTGGAGCTACCCTCTAACATTATTTGAGAGCTCAAATTAAATATATACATTTTCTTTCAAATGTATCTACTTTAAATAAAGTCAAATACATTTATATTTTTATTTCCTTTCCTTAAGTAATAAATCCAAAAGCAATAATTGTCATTCCAATATTCAAATTTCAAGATCCTCTGAGCCATAATAATTTTCAATACTCCGATAAAGTAGTAGTAATACGTTTCATCACTACAAGGAGTTTTTGACCTTTGCAGATATTTATAAAGTAGTAGTAATAGGTTTCGTCACTACAAGGAGTTTTTGACTTTTATATGTATTTATGTAATATATATATATGATGATTTATATAGCAAACGTTTGTTATAAATATTATTTTTAACAAACGAATTTTTTATCATTCATACTAAGATCTATGAGATAGGACATAAGTCTGGTCACAACTCTTACACGCAGTCAGAGTACGAAATAACCAAGTTGCTTTCTACTTTATCCCTGATCGCATACAGGAATTACGCCCAGCGTAAAAAACATAAATTTTTGGCCGCATATAAGTGTTGCGATCAGACAAAAATTAAAACAATATTATTTTTTCTTGATCGTATGTAGGACGACGTTTTTTAATTTTTAACACTATATTTACAAATCTGTTATGATCGAACGACAGTTTTGAATTTGGCCTAACCATAACTCTTTCATGCAATAAGAGAATTAAGTTTTTTTACCTTGACCACAATTCCTACGTGCGGATAAAGTTGGGGCAACTTAGTCCTACCCTGACCGCTTCGGTGTTTTGCAATTAGATTGTGAAGTATCTTTAGAATGCCTAGTCCAAGATAAAAGCATCAGCGCGAGAGGATATAATTGTATTAGGATCATGGGCCTATATGTACGCGAGATGTTTTGGGCTGGTTAAATTTGGCTGTCTCATTTTATTACTAAGCCCAACCTAATTCACTTATATTTCACTTTGTCTGTTCTTTTATTTGGGGGATAATTTTGTGAATAGGATAATATAAATCATCTCTGGACTAATCTTGGTATGTAAGTTGGGCTCTTTGGATCAACTTCATCCCTCCAATTCAATATGTCCATTCCACACGCACAAAAAATATATATATATATATAGTCCCATTTTTATTTTTTAAGAGTTCGTTATTGTGAAAATTTAAATTTTACTTAAGATTTTGATAATTATTGTAAGTTATCTAAAATATACAATGAATTATTCGTCACTTTTTAAAATTAGAGATATATTTTTTTTCTCGTCTATTTCAAAATAAAATTTCTAACATATTAAAAATATGATTAAAAAAATAAGAAATTGATATTTTTTGTATAGAAGAATGATATTTTTACATGATCTCTTTCAAATGAATTGTGACTAAGTCCGACATCAATGTAAAAAAAACTCTTGTGAAAATATTATTTTTTTCCCGTATGTATTCGAAGTTTACAAGAATCATATTAATTACCTTTAAAGATTAATGAAATATGTGTTCCCTCAAAATAATATTTTCGTATGTAAATTCATTTCTTTTTATAGTAATACAAAATAAAATCATGCCATTATTATTCAAGTAATTTCTCATCAAATATAAAGTTAAAAATATTTTAAAATTTTATTTATTATTACTATTTTTGCTGTACAAATCGAGAAATAATAATATTATAATAGTAGTACTCCCTCCAGAATTATTTATTTTTTTCATTTTTCTATCTTTTGTGTATTTTAAGAGAGATTAATAAATTGATCCTTTATACTCCGTTATTTGTAAACCTTAAATGCTACTAATAAATAAATTAATTAATAAATGATGTTACTAAAGGAATATTACTTCGGGCGCACATGCCAAGAATGCATTTGGATATAGGTGGGTGGTCAAAGTCAAAGAAGTTGCTGCCTGCCTGATGAGCTGGATATAACTGGGGGACGGATGTTCAAATTTTTCCCCTTAGAATCTGCTAACTCTTTCTCAAGACAGTGCGACAGTCAGTCAGTTACTCCATCCGTCTCCGTCTCTTAATATATTGTTTGAGAGTTATGAACAACTGCACAAGTATTAAAAAAATAATTATATAATATTAATTATTTATATTATTTTTAATTTGAAATAAAAAAATATTATTTATTAAATAAAAAATAATAAAAGAGTCAAAATTATATTTAATACTTTAAATAATATTAAAAATAATATAAATAATTAATATTTACATAAGATTCTCAAACAATAAATATTAAAAGATAAAAATATTTTTCTAAAACAATATTTAAAAAAGAACAGAGGGAATATTAAATAACCAACATAATAATAATAATAATAGAAAATTAATATTTTTATAAATAAAATTTGATATTTTCACAATTTTTTTCTCACATAAATAGTAAATAGAACTATTATTTTTTATTGTAAAAATATCAATTTTCTAATAATATTAATTTCCTTCCTTTCACGTTATCTCCTTTAATTTTTTATGATCAATTTACAAATTCTTAAAATTTAAAATTAATGTATTAATATAATTTTTTTTATAAACTTAGAAAGTATATTTTTAAAAATTAAAGACACATTAATACTTATAAATTATAAAATAATATAAAATATTTGACATGTCGCTTATTTATATTATAAATAATTTTATCATCTCGATACTAGTATATTTCTAATAAATGTTGGATATTATACTTAATAAGATATTTTTTTTTTATTATTAAGTACTCCATTAAAAGTCATTATTTTTAAATTAGAGTAAAATTTTGTATTTTAAAATTCAAAGGGTGAGAATAGCACTAATCGACAAGGTTCAGCCTCCCAAAACCTCTTGCGTTCCGCTAATCAAGGCGACGTGTTTCTCGCTCCATTTCCAGCTTTTCCCCACACTTGCACTTCATTCGACATTACTACATATACAATTTCTTTTTAAAAATTATTAATTAATTATACTTTCACACATTATTTCATAAATTATTTTCTTATATGTATAGTAATACTTTTATTAAACTTAATCTTGCTTTACACGGAAGGTGATAATCTACTGGTGGATATCGCTCTCGTTATTTTTAAGATCATATGTTTGACTAGAAACAAAAATTGTAATAATTCAAATCAGATCGTCAGTCCAAATCAAATTATAACATAATAACACTCAATGCACTACCTTAATAATATATTTTTGAGTTATCCTACCACATCACAAATTCACTCAAAAAAATCATGACCGAAAGTAATATCAATAACAACTCGAATGTTTATATCTATATTCAACTATTCTACCTGTTACGATGTGAAATTGGGATATAACTAAAATCATAATTCAATAAATCTTATAAAATGAAGATAAATTTAACCTAGAACTCCTAATTTCTCTCCTAAACCTTTTTCCAAGTTATTTTAATCCGGTTGGTTTTTGGATACTCAAATAGATATCCAAATAGGATGTTTATGAAAAGTTCGACCCATTTTGTTGTCGTTTTCTGTTGATAAAATTATTTATCTGTTTGTTTACTCAATTGAAGAAAAATAAAGGCCGTGGGTATAACTGATTAACAACGTTGATATTATAAACCTAATCATAGTAATACGATTAACATCTCCAACAGAGAAAAACTACTGCCATTGGGGAGTTCTCAAAACGAGTGATTCTTTGATTACTTCGGACGGTAAAAATGAAAGTTATTCTCATCTTACGAGCCAAATATGAAACAACCCATATGACTTTCTCCATTCACTAATGCTAAAAGCACAAAATTTGAGTAAATCTATATTTCAGAAGGAGCTACTGCCTACATACCCAAACATGAGAAATCTCAAACCACCAGTATCCATTACTCATTTTTCAAACTTTAAATTCAAGAACTCTGCCAATCATTTGAAGATAAAGTTCCAGTTTTCATATATATATATATATATATATATATATATATATATATATATATATATATAGTATTGATTAGAAGCACCTAGAGGGAATGACTTGAATCTACACGAATTGCAATTCAATGTATCTGATTGTTGTAATTCATTCATACGTTAACATAGGAATTTAATATAAATATATGTATACATATCAAAAGTCATTTCACCTACACTTATGTATATGTATGTATTAATTGAAGACAGAAATTTGCTATTTGCTGCTATCAATGTTACCATTCGAATTAACTCAATGACTATCCGAGTCAACTTACAATTATTTTAAATTATAATTTATTATCGGCCTATTATTATATGTGAAGTATTGATTTGGTTTTTTCTGTTTTATCCTAATAAATAAAACATTTTCACAACAAATAATTTTGTAGGGTTTATCAAGTATTGAAGATGTTTAAATTCCCTAGTTATTATATAGAAAGAAGGTACATAGTTAAACTGAATGCAACACCATATCATAATCTAGTTAATAGGTCAACACTTGGGATTGTGATATAGAATCTTAAAATAACTCTCCTCGCTTAATTAACACGCCGAGCAAACATATGAATTCTCTAACACTGATAATTTTTCGGTATTAATTTTTATTAAAATTTTAATTAATAAAATAGATCAAGGTTTATCCGATAACCTAAGGAATCTTTAATTCGAAGAAAAAAAGAAATAATAAATCAACAAACAAATAATACCTTGTCTTTTAGGATAGAGGGATTATTACATACCAATGGCCTACTTTGACCATATGTTAAAATATTGACAAACGCAATTTGGCAAATATATAAACTCCAGTATGAAATTGTTGTTACCACCGTAAAGTCAACATGACATCCTCTTGTAATGGCCCTCCCTGTCTTGTAATCGAACATCATTATATATATACATTGTCGCAACTCGCATGCTTCTAAATTTACCTGACAAGAAGGGTATGTACACCATAAGAATGAACGATTCTAAACGTTAGTGTCATGATGTTGTATGGTTCAGATAAACTATTTATCTTTTAGTGAAATAGCACTGCTCAATAGGATGGAAAAAAGAATTATGAGTAATTTATGTTTCAAATTTCTTTAAAATTCTTATGTCTCAATATCTTTCTATTGCTTTTATTATCTTTCTTATATTTGTCATAATTAATATAATTGCCATATTTATTAGAAGATTACTTATTACAATATATTTTTATTAGTAAACTTAAAACAGAACTGTGTGTTTATCTTTTAAAGATCAGAAAAGAGTTTTACCAAATAATTATCCAAATTTATTACAATTTCACTATCTGAAATATGTAATAACTGAATTATATTATTCGGCTATTCGGTATACAACGAAATATAAAACTATTTTTACTAAATAAAAAAATTAATTTCAAATTCATACTAGAATTTTTAAATAATATTTAATTATAATCCACAACCATAATAATTCATAAACTAGTTTAATAATTTTAAATTAACAATATATATATGTACATAATCCATAGGACAAAATCTATTAAAATTTAATTAAAAATAATATTTAATTTTTTTAAGTTTCAAATTCGGTTAAATTAGTCACCCGAATAATCTAATTTTCATACTAAAAATTGAAACCAAATATCAAATTATAATCAAATATATACGAATAACCGAAATAAGTAGGTTAAAAAATACCATTCGATTTGATTATTTAATTTTATCCCTTTTTTACTCAACCGCTACTGCTGCTCATGCTCGTGCCATGCGAGTGAGACTACTAGAATAGAAGGAAAATACTTTTCTTTTCCTTTAGCTTTTGGAATGGATATTTTTTGAGTATCCTAGGCATGTGAGACATGGTCCCTACTAATGATCTTTTTAGCTAAGAAGTTGGACTAATGAATCAAAGCAAGATAGTACATATATTATATATATAAGATGATAACATGTCCTATTCTTATCAAACCAACCATTGGTCATGTGACTTGTGGGGCATTATTTATAAGAAAGTGAAATTATGTTACCTAATAACATGAAATATGTAGTAAATTAAGTAGCCATTAACATATGAAACTGACCTACTTTTCCATCGATAGCTTACGGTGGAAAAGTGAAAGGAAAGTAACGTGAGAAATCTTAGGGTTCACTCAAGATAACGTACATCTTTATAATTAGAGTAGTTCACAGTCTCTCTTCCCTTTGATTTTTCTTGATCAATAACTTTTTTAGACTCCACTCACCTCCCACTACACACTCAGCTTCGATTAAAAAAAACTAAGCATGTTTATCAAATTAATTATGTCAATGTCACGCTACAAATAACGGATCTAATTATCAAAGGATCTACTTTTCTTTTCTTTCTTTTTCTTTTTATATATTCTTTTCCACCATAAAGAAATTAAAGTACGTGAAATTAACTCTCCTAATTCCACTGCTAAGATGGAATTAATGGACATCTATAATGATTATAGACGGTCCAACAATTAATGTGTAGTTAGGTGATAGTACAATATCACTCTATGATTTACGCTCGATCTTATTACCCAGTTGTTGAGTTTTAAATTAGACGAAAAAGAAAAAGAAAAAAGAACTAAAAATTTAGGTTTTTTGTTTAATTCTTATGTTACTGAATTTTTTAATGAACAAGAAAAAAGAAATTGACAAAAAACTTAACCACTTTTTTTGTCAAACTTTTTTGTTAAAAAATAAACGGATTTGAACGAAAAACTAAATAACATGAGATCGTCTTTTATAATGCTTATTATACTCTCTAGTTATAAACATAATGAAACGAACTTTAAGGATAACTTGGTAACTTAATGTATAGCTTTTCTTTTATTTTCTTTTATTAACTCAGTAGCAACATAAAATAAAAAAACTTATTAATTTTCTATTATTTTCTTTTTCATTACAAATTATTTTTGTATTTTTTTAATTTTTTTTTCGTCCCAAACTCAGAAAGAAACAAAGTGTAAGCATAATTGGCGAGACAACTTTAGAAATTACAAATTGTTGGAATAATATAAACAAAATAATACATATATATATAGCGAAGGAGTGTCTTAATCAGTTGCAACAATTTCTACTCTAATGGAAATGGACCAACGTTTCGAATCTTATGCATCATATAGAATGATTACGACCCCTATTATCGTGTCACATGCAAGACAACACCCCTTATTGAAGCTTAGCTCTAGTGACTGTCATTTATAATTTCGAATTTGGTTAATTATCAGGGTGATTAGGTTCATCTCCATGGTGCGTGCATGGTGGGAAAGAGCGGCAAAATGTTGAATTAGTGTCTCAATACTTCTTCGGTACATTTGAGATTAAGCCATTAATTACACAAAATTAAGTCTTTGTTCATATATGGAGTTATGTTGCCTTTGTAAACCTCGACTATAAACACTTTATGTAAAATAAAATTTTACCTTTTAATTCACGAATGGGATGAAAACAAATTGCATCAACAATAATAAAACATATTTAGACCTTTAAATATATCAAATGCTACTTCTAAAAACACCATAAAAAATATATACATGTCGACAAATACGTGACGAAATTAGATTACAATCAACTTAAAAATCTATACGAAAAGATCATATAAGATAAATTATAATGAAATCATTCTTAATTTCTACTTATTCTATATACACACATAAATCACGATTATAATTCAGCTACAAACTTTTGTATAATACATAGCAAGATTCTAAACAAATATATAATCGGATAAATTTATGTACACAAAATCAATCACTATATTATTTTTAACTATTAAAAAGTGAGACTTTTTATTAAAATCTGTACTATATCTTATTTTTTAATAATTAAAATTAATATAATAATTAATTTTATAATTAAATATTATGTACATAGACTTATATTGTACAATCAAGTATTTGGATTTGAGATTAGAAACCCTACAAATCACCAAAGGGTCCCAGTCAGCTCGCGGGAGGAAGACAGCGATAAATTTCTGACCGCTCAATTCAAAATCTTAAAGAGGAAGATAGCTATGGATATAAAGCGGACATTATTCAAATTCATGAAAATGACATCTGTGCGTTGTATTAACACTACGGCTACTTCTTCTTCTTCTTCTTCTCTTTCGGTAGAAAAAGAAAAACCAAAATTCAACTGTGTTTTACGGAAATGACAAGCAAACTTAAAATCTTAGGGTTTTTTTCCCTTCACATAAAAGAAAAAGAATCACACATAAAAATGTTGACGGATCTACTTTATTAGGTTTTGCTTTTTCTATATTTTGATTTTCACTGTACAATATAATGAGGACAGTGAACAATTTGCCCACTCTATTGCTCACCTTTTCTGGAGGTTCACAATAATCCCAATTAATTCACGCAATTTATATTTTACGAGTTTAAAATAAATTTTATCATCCAATTCATTACAATATATTTTAAAGTCGAGTCGAATTTTGGCTTGTCGAGTTCCACTAAAATTTAAATGAGCTTGGGTCGAGTTAAGCTTTCAAAATAAACTTAATACATTGTTTGAATTCAACTCATTCATGAACGAGTCGAGCCAGGTTTTAATCGCGTTAAATTAGATTTACATAATTATTAAATTAATTATTTTCATAATTAAAAATAATTATTTTAATTAATTGAAAACTGAATGAACCGAGCTTAAGCGAGCTCGAGCCTAACTTAGACGACGATTTGAGCTCAAGTCAAACGTTGCATAGTCGAACTCGACTAGTTTAATTAAACGAATACGATTCTTTATTTGAGCTCAACTAAATAAATGAAGTTGAGTCAAGCTGAGTTTAAATGAGTCGAATCGAACTTTAATCACGTACAGTTCAGTTTGCTTACGAATCTAGTGATACGTGAATACATGATGGTTGGTGGTATTCAACTACAGCTACAGATGATTTGTAATCCTTGTTAATTGTTAATGGATGATTTGTAGTCCTTGTTAATGCTGAACAAAAAACAGGTAAAACTGAATTATTGAATAAAAGTACCGAATTTGTTTAACTGAATTATTTCGGTTATTTGGTTATAACCGTTTACATTTTCAATATTTAATTTCGTATACAATTTTAAAAATTAGTCTATTCGAATATTCGAAATTAGGAATTAAAAAAATAATATTATAATATATGCGAAAACACTGCAACTTTCACATGAGGATGTTTAGTCTTAAAAAAAAAAAGAGAATTGATAAATCTACAACAAAAAATAATATTTCCATAACAAACCTCTCACATGAACAGTAAGTAGGCCCCACACCTATATGAGAGAGGTTGTTGTGGAAATATTATTTTTTATTATAAATTTAACCATTTCCTAAAAAAATTATCACTATTTTAACGAATTGAAGAATAGTTTGAGGGGAAAAAATGCTAAATTTAGTAATAGACATTTGATTCATCATTGATTAGCCCATCTAATTTCTTTTATACATTAAATCAAGCTTCAAATTGATCCTGCTGAGTTTAAATTACCAAATGTTATACCTAAACTTGAATGTTTAGGCTGCCTATCGATAGAAACGATTAGCGAGATGGTAGTATTAGAGAGATGGTAGTAAATTTACAGAGAGCCACCACCATATGATCTGTGACTGAATGACAGGAAATGTATTGCCAAAACTAAATACAATTTGCACTAGTACAATAGTTTATTTAAAACCACTGATATATATCAACTTTCAATTTGTATAAAATATAGCTATCCATTCATGGATAAGCTTTGCAGTGTGTTTGTCGTATAAAAATCACGATCCACCCTTTTGTTAATAATAGCCTTTAATTAAAGCTAAGAATTATGTACTGTCATTTTATTATGAGTGACTTTATGCTTTATGATTAATGGTTAAACGTATGTAATTCTTATTTGCCCTAAAATATAGCATTAATGTTCAAATTTAAATAAAAATTTATATAATTCATTCAAATTTGAATAAAATTAATTTTATACTTAATAATTTTATTTGAATTGAAAATTTTTGTTTGATAAAAATAAGTTATAATTTTAGGATTAAAGTACAGATTGCACTCCAAAGTTGTACGAATTTTGAGTTTTGCATCTTAATGTTTAAACCGTATCTAAGTGCACTCTAAAATTCTTTTTACCGGATAAAATGCACCTGCCAAAGATTTTTGCTAGACAAAATGCACCTCAAAATTCTTTTTACTAAATAAAATGCATGCATCCTTAATTTTGAGTCAAAATTGTATTTTTTAAAGATAAAAATTATTTTAGGGTGGTGCACTTAAATATTTTTTAAATATTATGGTGTAAAACTCAAAAATCTTACAACTTTAAATACAATCTGTACTTTAGTCTAATTTCAGTTATAAATTGAAATAGCCAAATAATATATTCGATATTCAGTTATTCAAGTAGTTTAAAATTAAAATGTTTATTGAAATAGTAAAAGTGTACAAAATTTGACAATTTTAATTCAATTATAACTGAACACTCGCCGTTAGGGGTGCACACAAAATCAAAAAATCGACCAAACCAAACCAAACCGTTAAGAAATCGAACCGAAAAATCAAAAATTATAGAAACAAAAAATCAAATTCGACTAATCAATTTTGGTTTGGTTTTCACAAAAATCGAAACGGCAAAAATCGAAACCAACCGAACTATTTAAAATTTTAATATAATTATATAATTTATATAAATTTTATCTCACTCAATATTAGTATACTAACACATTCAGTTAATTTATATCTCTTATGTTGCGTTTGGATTGAATGAATGGAATGGAGGAAGGAATGAAATAATTTTAAGATATTTTAAGTATATGTTTAATTGTTAGTAAGAGTGGGTGGTCTAATATGATGGTAAAATTATCATACAAATCTATTCCATTTGAATGAATTTTATTCCACCACCTCTCACATGGAATAAAAATCAAAAGGATAGAATAATTCATTCCATCCACTAGAATGGTTTATCCTCCAAAATAATCATCTAATACACTATTTTTTATTATATTCTTTTTTTTATTTTATTCATTCAATTCAAACGTAGCATTACAACTGTTAGATAATTAGGCAATATTTTTCTAGTTTTACCACCCCCACTTTTCTTTTTCTTGAATTGATGACTATTCCTTTGATCTTTTAGTTAGCAGTGGATAAAAAAATGAGCTTATAATTGCAGTCTTTTATAGATAATGCTGCAGTAACAACTTTCCAAATTTGACACCATTACTTTGTGCTAACAGATTCCACCGGCCTTCTTCATGCCAAGTGATGTAATGAATAAGCATATTGTCTTCTTCGAAAGTCCACAATCCTCTTTTTAGTTGAGATTCTTTTTCACTACAAGTAGTATCAGACATATTATTAGTAGGCATAGATAAGTATGAATTAATGAAAGAAAGAAAGAATGGAATTGGACTAAAGAACTTCAGAAGAACTGCTGAAGTATGAAAGAGAATATCTAAAGGAAACTAGAGATTTATAGGACCACGAAAGAGTAGTTGAGATTTAAATAGAATAAATTCATCAATTTAACCGAACCGAATAAATTGATAATCAAATTTTTTGACCGTTTTAATTTTTAATTTTTTAAAATCGATTTAAATAATTTAATTAATTTTTTACTAGTCAAATCGACCGTTGTACATTCATCCTCACCCTAGTCCTTATACTGTTCCTCTCCGCCGGTAAGCAAGTCGATAAGCAAGTCCCTACCATTTACCTAGTCCTGTATTTTGTGTCGCTTATTTAATGGCCAATTTGTTGGTAAATTTTTATTTTTATTTGTACGTTTGGATTTTCTTTAAATCCAGTTAATGGAAGAGATTCGCGTCCAGGAGAGAAAAAAGCGCGAAACAAAAAGCGCCGTCTAGTGCCTGCAGCGTCCGCAGCTTGAAAACGACGGGCCTTCAATTTTTGTAAAGAAAAAGACGACCGTTAAAACGGACGGAAGGGGTTTGACTAAAACAAACGGACAGTTAAGGTGCCGAATCAACTGTTCTATCCAACCGCCATGTCACCTGAGGAGTGAAGATTTAGATCCATTTGGTCACTTATCTAACACTAACACGTAACAACCGCAGCTTAATTATTAACTACAAAAATGTTTACTTAATAATAGAAAATTAATATTTTCATAAAAAAAATTAATATTTTTATAAAACTCTTTTTATATAAATAATAAATAAGATTTATTTTATACAAATGAGATATTATAAAAATATCAATTTATATTATAAAAAAATCAATTCCCTATTAACAATGTGTATTTATCACTAATATAAGTGATATACTTTCGGACCAAAGATAATAGGCTAGTGATAAAGACTTTTTTGTTTACTATTGTCGCTCTTAATACCCATTCACTTTTACAAAAATAATTTTATTTATAAATTTATATATATTTGGGTCGTGTTGTATATTGTCAAAGTTTTCTGTTGACTTATAATTGCTACTTACATCAATATATATGATTAAATAAAATTATAAGAATAGTCCACTATTCTATATATTTAATTAAAAAATATATCACTAATTAATTTATATTCTCACTATCATGTCATCATTATTAAATTAAATTAAATTTTAATAATAAATTAAAAAATAAACAGAGAAAAAATATATTCTTTAATTCAAAAAAATTGCGCTATTAGTGCCATTCTTCGGTTCCTTGGACGGATCATGCTATTAAACAATTAAAGAGAACAATTAAAAAAAACAATATTGAAATATTATAAATCGAGTGAACTCTCAATTAATAAACATAAATATATCAGGTGGGGTTAACTATATGTAAGGTGCAGAATAATTAACATATGGTATAGCCTTGAAATTAAAATGTTTTTGTTTTGTGAAAATATGGATCCGGTTATGGCATCAACTTTACCGTTATAAATTCATGTAACTTTTTATTGTAATAATTATAAAAAAATATTATATTAGTCAATATAATAAGAAGATATAAAATTTATTAATAAAATATTTTTTATAATTAATATAATAAAAAATTATAAAAACTATTATAATAAAGTTGATGATAACTTTGTCCTAACCGGACCTTTCAAATATACTTTAGCAATAGATAAAAAGCAAAGCAAATGTACAATCTCACAGGACTGAACCCATTTCTTGTAAACCAGGACAATTACAAAAATTAGGGAAAATATTACATATACAAAAATTAAAAATAAAATCAAACGTTATATTTATTTTAATTATTAAAAAATAAAATTGAACTTAAATTTTTGTGTCAGATTTTACTTTTTAATAATTAAAATATATTTTGTCGCCTATTTTTATAAACTTATACTTTTTAATAAATTATTTGAATATGATCCGAATGATATAGAATACTTGAGTAGGTATAATATTATCATGTCATGTAGTTTAATTGCATTGAACCAATTAAAGCAACTAGGGCTGTAAAGTGCTATCGATATAAATCACCACAATTTCATGAGTAGTTGGTTAAATTTTTCTATTGCTGAAAATTAGTATAAAAATAATTATTAAAAGAAGTCATAAACTAATTTTTGTATATAAATAAATAGCTATATCCATATATATTCCATAGAAAAAGAAAAATTAATGGAAAATTTTCAAACATTGATTTTCTCATAAGTGATCATATTTGTTCGTAAGAATTATAATATCGGGATTATAATTTATGATATTATAATCTATAATATTATAAATTATGAGATTATAATATCTGATTAAATATAATATTAAATAATTTCTCATATTAAATTATTTTATAAATTTTAAATTAATAATCTTAAATTTAAATTTATAAATAAATAAATTACTTAAAATTAATAGATTTATTCTAAATATAATTTTTATCAATAAATATAATTTTAAAATTATAATTTATATCTTAAAATTATAATATCAAAATTATAATTTTTTCAAATAAATATCGCCTCAGCTTTAACCGAACACATGAACACCCCACCCCCGAGACAGTAGTGACTAGTGAGTGGAAAAGCACGTTCGGCGTTGTACGTGAAGGGACAAAATAGTCCATTTAACAAAAAATAAAGCAAGGGCAAAAACGTCTTAATAACAAGATCCCATTTACTTTCTTGCAAAGATTGAATGCCACGTCAGGTATTGGTGGATGAGGAGTGAGGACGAGCTCGCTCCCACGTTGTCCACTCTTTTTTGCTTCCTCTGGGGTTTCATTTTAAAGTTAGACAATCAACCGTATACTCTGCTATACACAGGACAGGAGAGAGAAGAAAAATTCATATAAAATTACTCCTTTTCAAAAAAATATTCCACCTATTCTAAATTATAATATTATTTTTAAATTTAAAATTGATCAAATTAATTTAAATTTTGAAGCTATGTTACAATTTTACATTAAATATTAATTTCTTTTTTCATATCCCAATTTTTATTCCTAAAATCTCTCTTTTACTCTCTCACTCATATTTTGATAACTTTAATTTAAATATTTATTTTTTCTTAATTGTACACACGTAATTGCGTGTCACAAATATTAGGACTCCATAAAGGTATTTCCAATAGTAAATTTAAAATTAATTCATAAAAATAATAAATTATTTATATGTAAGGAGAGAGAAGGTTATTTTTGAGTAAAATTATGTAACAATTTATATTTTCCCCTCATTTTTATATTATTTTTTCAAAAATTAATCAACACAAGAAGTTACACGAAACAAACTAGCTTAAAAATATGTTTAAAGACGTATTTCACACAAGCTAAAAAAAAATTAAAGTAGCAAGAAAAGATAGTAAAATAAATATCAATTACATTCGTAATGAATTACATGTAACACATTAATAAATTGTTGTCTTTTTTAAATTTAGTAGGATCTCAAATAAATATATTTTTAAAGATAAATTATTGATTATACATATTTTATTTTATTTTTATGCATCATTTTTTTATACAAAATATATAAGGATAGAAGGAATATATGATAAAAAAAATTATAATTTTCACAAACATTTTTAATAATCCCACAAACGAATGTGGAATTAATAAAACAAGAAAAACTTTTAAAAAAAAATTAGAATTCTATTACTATAATTGTCATATGTGTTATAAGTAATTATTCAGTTATTCTAAAATAAATTTAGGTGATGTCTCATGTTAATAAAAAAAATTATTTTAATAGACTCATGGTTGTAACTAATAAAATAATATTAAAATGAAAAAAATTCATTACTTTGAAATATTACGTGATATTGTCCAAAATTATTAAATAATTTTAACAATGTTAATTTTATTTTTATATTGTGTTTAATTGTATTTAAATATATCTTAACAATTTATCTTTTAATATATTTTAAATAAATTTTTTAAATAATTTAAATTTAATTTTATATCTTAATAATTTAAATATATATATATATATATATATATATATATATATTTTATTTTAAATATTAAAAAATAAATTATTAAAATATAATAATGTACAATCATACACAACATTACACACTCCTCACCATCCTGAATCTGGAAAACGGGCCATGGTCCCACCTAGGGTCACATGCAAGTGGAGTGCTAGTGTCAGGCCGGAGCCCACACACACCACACACGCACAAGCCCACCGGCCCGAATATCTCTTACCTGGCTACAGCTCTGCATATCCCTGTTTCCCATCACTTTTGCGCCGCGTGTTTCTCACATTCTATTATGGAGCGTGATATTAATTATCCATCAACCTAGGGTTCCCTCCCTTCTCTCTTAAGAAAAACACTTTATATACACACTCTCTGCCTTCCATCGTATTCTCTCTCATTACCCTAAAATCTTCAAACCAACTCTCTGTGTTCTTCTTCTCCGCACTATCTTCTTCCCGGGCCCTGATAAAAGCAGCGGTGGTGGGGCTTAATAATAATAATAATAATTCAACCTTAAAGAAGAAGCAACACCATGGTAATCAAAGCTTGTCCTTATAACTGTATATCATACAGTATTTTTAATTCTTAGTGTTTATATTTAGTTCCTGTGATTTGTTCAGATGGCAGAGGATTTGGACGACGGAGAGTTTTGGCTTCCACGTAAATTTCTTTCTGAAGACAACTTACTCATGGAATTTAGCAAAATCACGGAGAAGCGCAACAATGGAAAGTTTTTTGGGGAAAACAATGGCGGATACGATTTCCCATATGGTTTTGGGTTGTACGGCCCTGACTCGGATCTGAGTTCACCCGTTGAGTCTTTAGTGGGCTCCACAGAGACTGAGAGTGATGAAGAAGAATACCTCTCTGGGTTGAGCTGGAAACTCGCTCAGTCTACTCTTTCTGATGATTTATGGAAAGCAGACCATGGTTTGGGATATGAAAAGACCAAGGTACTGATTATTTCTATATTCATCTTTTGCTGTTTTTTAATTCTGTTTATGGGAGTATTTTCTAATTTGGGGTTTTGTTTGTACAGACATGGAGCATGGCAACTTCGCCTCAGTCGACTCTGTCCAATGTTATGGGAAGTGGATGTGGTTGTAAGCTGGGCTCGAGCGGAGGAAGCCCCAACTGCCCTTCACCGCCTCCGTCTGCGGCGGTGATCGGCAAAAACGAGACAGCTTGGGATCTTCTTTACGCCGCCGCAGAGGAGGTGGCTAAGATGAGAATGATCGAACGGGCTGCCGCTAATGGGTATAACCATAACAGAGCTCTATTGAGTGCACCTCGAAAGCCGAGTCACATCTCTGTCCCTCTGAAAACTCCCAATCTCGGGTTCCATACGAATCAATCTCTCTCATTCCAGCAGCAGCTCCAAGCTAACCAAGTAAGCTTAAAGGCATTAATCTTGCAAAAGTTTGATAAATGTCCTCAAAGAACTGGAAAAACTAATTTTTAACTTGGATTTCAGTTTCAGCAGTTGAAGCAGCAACAAATGATGAAACAGCAGCAGCAGGGTCGACTGGGTTGGGGACAACAACAGATGGTTCATCAGAACAGAGCTAGAAATGGTAGTAATGGGCGTCCACTGGTTTTATCCCCATCTGCTTGGCCTACTTTGCAACAATCTCAGCAGCAACAGCAGCAGCAGCCTGGTTCAGGGATGAGGGCTGTATTTCTGGGAAATCCAGGCGCCAAACGCGAATGTTCCGGTACTGGTGTTTTCTTGCCTCGTCGAGTAGGCACACCTACTGAAACTCTTAAGAAGCCAGGTCCATTTTCTCTCTCATTGGTTTGAAGTTGGGTGAATCTATTGTTCGTTTGGACATTAGTCAATATTTAACTGTTTTTCAGTTTATGTTTCTTAGGGTTTTAGAAGACTTGATATTTGGGTGTTGGGGTTGGGTGTAATGTTTAATCTGATTTTTCACTGCCCTATTTTTTACTCGGATCTGATAATTTTTTTTTTGTTTTATACTACAGGATGTTCAACAGTTTTACTTCCCGACAGAGTGGTCCAGGCTCTGAACCTGAATTTGGAGGCCATGGATGCTCCTCCCCAGCTTCAGATTCGATCTATTGGCAACAACACTGGGTTCTCTACTGACTATGGTAAGATATTTTACTTGCTCTATATTGTGGTTAGGTAAATTTCTTCAATTATACTGATTAACTTGTTTTGTTTATTTGCCAATTTGTAGATGCGGCTATGAAATACCGAAACAATGTTCTTATGGAACAAGCTCAGCAGAGACGAAATGTCGCCCGGCGGCAGCCGATGCCTATGAATAACGAGGTCCGGCTTCCTCAGGAGTGGACTTACTAACCCATTTGACAGTTTTTTATGAGTTGGGGTGTTGTTTTTCTTTAGATGTTTACAAAGGAGAAGAAATGGAAAGGAAAGAAGTTTGTTTTGTTAGGTTTGTGATAGAGAAGTTTTAGTAGAAGTATAGATGGGATAGAGAAATAGTCCAAGGAGGAGGAGGAGGAGGAGGAGGAGAAAGAATTTTAGAAGAACGAGAGGTTTTTTGGTTAGTGGTAGTAGGGGAAAAATAAGGAAATCCAAGCAGCTTTTTGTTTCATCACTTCATCTTTTGGTTGATTCAAGATTTAGAAGAAATTGGTGGATGACAGTTTCTCTTTTGTTCTCTGTTGGGATTTAAATAAAATAACAAGTATTAGTAATTAGGGTTTTTTAAGGAGTTGAGAAACGGAGTTGTGGGTCTTATTTTGTTTGAATTACAACCCTCTCTTTTATTGTCATTCTCATCTCTACCACGGTGGTGGGTTTATAGTGTAATGCGAGAATGGCAAGTTTCTTTGTAGAAATGAATTCCAACCCGGCCACCAAACAGGCCGTAATTATCACTATCAGATCAATAAAAGTAATCTTAGTATTGTACTATTTGTTGTCTTGCTAAATTTTTATGCCGTGTTGTGTACCCTTCCATTAATCAAGTCCCAAGTTTGTGGCACAATATCTTACGTTGCCTTGTACCTCATGCCTTGACGCCTGCCTTTTTGACTGTTCTGGCTATAGCTAGAAAGGGAGAGCATTGGAATTGCCAGGCACGAAACAGGATTTTTTTCCATTGATATTTTGGAGAATGTGTATCGTTTCATTACGTCATTTTATTTATAAAAGAAAGAAAAAAAGTGTGGAGAATCAGGGGCGTTAGAACATCTCCAGCAATGGTTGTAAATGAAATTCTAGATTAAATATGGTCTATGATTTATTTTAAAGCTTTAGCAGTCAAATTATATATAGTCTGTGATTATATTTGATGGAAGAGAAAGATTAAATCAATGAATGAGAATCCATAGATTATAATTTTAATAATATTTAAATAGGATGGTGGAAGATGATTAGAATTTTTTTGAATTCATTGATTATTTTAATTTTTTTTATATTATAGTTCATATGATAGTCTATCTGTTAGAATGATTGAAGATTAAAAGACATTTAATGATGTCATATGAATTAAATATAGTCTATAAAATAATTTTATCCGTTAAAAATGCTCTTAGTGATGAAGTGTGTGTGCCTTCTCTCTCTCTCTCTCTCTCTTTATGAAACACTGTGCCTTCTCTCTTTGGAAGCAAAGATGCTCATGAACTTTTACTCTACCCGAGGCCCGGCCATTTGCAGTTGGTATATCTATATGTATACACTTCAAATTAAACTCTCCTTTTTATTATGTTGTCGTTTAAGATGAAATTATATATATTAATTTTTTTTATTAATATTAATATTTTGTAATTAATATTAATCTGAAAATTTATTATTATTTATGTATTAATTAATTATTCCTCTCTCTTAAACACAATTATTTTATCTTTAAAAATAAAGTAAAAAATAATTAATTTTTTATTTAGATATATGTAAAACGTCGGATATTTTGAAGAGATTTTTTTTTAAACCGACTGTATAATAGAAAAGAGAGAGTACATTTAAAGACATTCAAATATAAAGTAACAATAAAATGTATTTTTTTCTCCTCTTTTTTAGATTTATTATTATTATTTTATACTTGAATATGTTTTTAGATGTATTTTAAGTGTTTATATAAATATGATCTTTTGGTAGAGTTTTTTTTATTTAAGACTTGTTTTAATGTCTTAATTTTTTTATAATATTTTATTTTAATTTAGGTGTAGGGATCTAAATGAAGAAAGAGATAACTTACTGTATTTATGGAACAACTTTTTTTTGCTTTTTCATCAAGTGCTATCAACAAGAAACGAATTCAACGAGTCATGCTAGTAAATTAAGTGTAAAAGCCTTTCTAGTACAAATAGAGTTTGGAAATTGATAATTTTTACGAGTTGAATTTGATATTTTTATTAAATCTCTCTCATATAAGTATGAGATTTATTTATTATTCATGATAGAGAGATCTCGTAAAAAATATCAATTCCATTTCTTTATTGTTACTTAATTGTGAAGTTATAGAGGATACTGTTAGCTGTCGCCCGTCTATGTGCGTGAACTATATATAATGCATACACGTCTGGTACTACTACTAGTGTGTATTTTTTCTTCTTACCCTTTAATTGTCCAATAGAGATGACGAAAGGAACCACCTTTTCTTTTTGAAGGATTGAGGGCCTTAGCTCGAGGTCTTAGAGAGATGAAGTTTCTGTCATCTTTCTCTCTGTCTTGGTGCTTTATGGATTGCATCTCTTAAATGAAATCCTTGCTTTGGAACATCTCCATCAACGGCAATGGTCACCCCATGCCATGTTGGATCATTTACGTACCTTTTTCTACCTCTTTCTTATTTAATCACGTTACATTACATAGCGCAATGGCCAACACGAGTGGCTGCCTCCGTTAGCATTACAGATAAGACATTACGGGACGAAGGGAAGGGGGAGCACTAAAATGGGATGCCGCTTGCTCACCATTGGAAATTCACAATACAAGGGAGGTCCATTACTCTTCAAAATCAACTTAGTCTACTTGTCACATATCTAATAAGACCATGTCCGTGAAGTTTTGACAAAACCAATTAAATATAACATTTTTGAGATAGAAATAAAAAAAGTGACATTTTTTTTCTTTCTCAAAAATGAGAGATAAGTAAGGTTTTCTAAATTTTTGGGACATATTGCCTTGGACATTTTTCGAATTTTATTCAAAAAAAAAAATTTTATTATGAAAGAAAGGTGTCCTATTTTTTTTTATAGGATATTAATTAGGGAAGTGATATTTTCACATAGTTTTTTAATATTCTCACATGTAAACTATTATTATACACCTATAGCGACGGTCAAAACCGTCATTATAAACCTATAACGACGCTTTTTATATAAAAATATCAAAAAACCCCTTTGAAAATATCAATTTCCTATTAATTATAATAGTGTAGAAGCTCAAGTTTTAAGGTGTAAAATTTGAGAGGAATATTATAAACCCAATATTGTTGTTATAGTAGATATTCGGAGTTTGACCCGTGATTTTTTTTTTATAAAAAAATTTCGCATTAAATATTATATTATTTTATCTCTCTCTTTATTTTGTTATTTAATTTGCGTTAATTTAATTCAATTAATAAGTGGTATCGAAAGTTAGATTGACTGGATCCAAGATAGAGGGGATTAATTGATGTCCTTAGTGTGAGGAATAAAAAAAGTTCATATCGAATGAGTTGAATTTGAGTTTCGACATGACAACGATAAACAAAAAAATTAGCACTTATGTAGGATTATAGATTGTTGAATGTTATGGATACCATGAAGTAGGTTTTATCACTCGGGTACCATGAGGTGAGGTGATGATGCAGATCATTGCACCTATTACACCCATAGAAGGAACTCTTATTGCACCTATATCGAGATTGAAGTTCAAGAATTTTTCGCGAGTAAGATACAAGACGTAATCACTTGCTATGAGTGGTAATCAAACTCAAATTTTAAGCAAGATAAACGACCCACTTACTATTATACCAAGAGATGGTTGAACATAAGAGATTCTAACCAATAAATCTACTATGTAAAAATAAAAACTTACATATTTTATGTTATTATTGAAAAAATTCATAGTAAATTATGTTTGACGGACTCGAATAAAGTATTGAAGTCTTATAACTTCGATTCTTTGAATACACTTGTTATTAAGTTCTGCGGATAAAAGAATATATTTGGACGGATGGGGTTATATTCTATAAAGTAAAAAATATTATTATACTCTTATCTTAATTTAAAGAGAGAATAGAAATCGAATATAAGATGTAAGCTGATTCGACCCCAATACACATCCATGTATTGTCGCGTACGAAGGTTTCCAATTCAGGTCACTTGTCTGAGCTCCGTGCAGCACCAGAGTTTCCACATTTATAATATGGTTGGTTTATTAAATTTGACAGTTGGTTGTATTGTCGCCCATTTGTTACCATATCAATACTTCTCATGTTGCTTTCTTGCTGTGTTTCTACAGCCTGCCTGCCTGCCTGCCTGCCGACTCACTCTCTTCATGCGAATCATTACATGTACAGTTGGGTTACAATTCAACGGTTGCTCAACAACCTAACAACACCGTTTCATTATAATGTGAAGGTTGCTTTGGACAATTATATTAAAAATATTTGTGGATATTAGTTGGTGGATCATATTAGGGGTAATGAATGTTACATATTATTAATTAAAGGAAAATTGACTGTTATTTGAAAAACTAAAAAGATGTTGAGTATTATTACAATAGAAAATTCTAAATTTACCCGAAAAAATTACCCGCTAGCCTTACCCGCAAAAAAGATGAAAGAGTATGGTTCCATCTTATTTGTATTTTACAAATGCGGTGAGGTCATACTCTTTTGTCTTTTATAAAAGTAAGATTTGTGATTAATTTTTTCGGATAAGTGTAAATGCATCTTATTATAATTATCTATTATGAATGTCTATTTTATACACAGTCACCGAATTTCAATTAAATCTTTAAAAAAAAGATGAAATTTTGAATCATTTGATACTAACAAGAATATTATTGATATATATAACGCTTAAGATTATGCGATAACATGATAGGCAGATTAACCACGTACCTAGTTGAATAATAAAATTCCTCTGCCCCCGTAAAAAGAGCCTTAGTACAGGTTAAGTTCGCCATTGTTTCCGTGAATTATTTGATGAAATGGGTTGAAACCAAAATATTGAGAAATACTCTCTCTTTTTTATTATATAGATCGTTTAAGACATAATTACTAGAGAATTGATATTTTTATAAATTAATTTGATATTTTTACAGGTGGATCTCATTTGATTTTGTAAAAATATCAAATTAACTTGTGGAAATATCAATTCCCTAATACTAATGTTAGATAATTAATATTGGTTTGAAATTTTATTATTACCTATGCACTAATTAATTATTTTTCCTCCTCTCTCTCACAATTATTCCATCTTTAAAGGTAAAGTAAAAAATGATTAGATTTTTTCTCTTATATATATGTAAAATATCTTATATTTTAGAAGAAAAAAAATAACTCTCTAAAACGACCTATATAATGGAAATGAGGAAGTATAACAGAAAAAGTTTACTTAAATTTCCTTATGAAGGAAGTAATTATCTTTGGCATCTCCAAAATACTGATTTCAAATAATGAAACTCAGTTTGTTTGAAGAAAGTTTGAAGAACGGCTGACATAATTAAATATACAACACAGAAAAGTTTCGATCAAACACCTCCAGGTGAACGACGAACAACTAACAAATAATATACCATCAAAACTATACGAATTTTTGACAATACATCTACGCATGTTTCTAGTGACGAAACCAGAATATTTTTAGAGAGGGATCAAAATACATCAGTAAAAAAAAATTATTTATCGACGCTTGGAGTGTTTCTTTCGGTTGTACAACTGAGGGGAGACAATCATATATTGCGAATCCGCATAGTTTGAAAACGTCTCAAAATTTATTCGTTTTCAATTATTGAAAAAATATCATTCTCAATATAAATTACCAGACTGTCATTTATTCACTCGTCTCCTATTTTATTACGCAAATCAGTCTTAACAATTTTTATTGCAGAGAATACTTTTTCAACAGTAGCAGTCACAACTGGTAAAATCAAAGTCAACTCAATCAATCGATATACCAATGTAAAAGTCATATTTCTTCTTGTTTTAATCAGCTTCTTAGCAAAACTTCCGAAACCCAAAACTTTGATCCCAAAAAATTGATTATCGCATCACATATCATAAATATAATTTTCAAGTTGATCCCCAAGTATCATCCAATCAGTCAATGAGAAATCTTTTGGATAAAACTCAGCAAGACGGAGAAACTTATTTTTGTCAAATTTAGATAACGAATCTCTTAGATCAAAGCATGATATGCATAAAAGTATCTATGTGTTTGCTTCTGAAAAACGATTGTTTATCTCTTGAACAATTGAATCAACAACCTATATTGTACTTATGAAAAATCAACAAAAAAAATATATTCTTGGATAAGAATAATGAAAAAAGATTTATAGAGATTATACCTGGAAAAAAATCTCAACACGATAATGATGAAATTAATAATAATTTATCCATTGTGCCTGCTACGACCACGAGATCTCATGTTGTCTTCCATATTAATAAAACACAGCAATTAAAATAACATAATAAAGAATGATATTTATATTTATATCATAGACATATATAATTAATGTGTATAATCTAAATTTAGATATTTTGTCTCCTATATCTCGTGTACGGTTGTCAAGTATAATATATTAATGTATTTATAGTTAACTAATTTCGTAAACCGAAATTACCAAAAAATAATTTTATAAATTGATAAGTTTACGTGAAAATAGATAAGAATGAAAAAAGACCAATATATCTGAATTCACATGCAAAAAACTATTTTACATATTTAATTTAAGACTTGCATAAAAACTAGGTGTATATATATATATATATATATATATATATATATATATATATAGAGAGAGAGAGAGAGAGAGCTAGTGAAATTCCCTTATTAATTTGTTCCTTAAATATATGTCTTTATATACCTTACGCAATTGTTTTTGAGCGAAAAAAGAAAGTTCTCTAGTGCGATAAAATCTAGTTGTTCTTTTTCCATGTGAAATATCAAAAGACAATATTAATTAATTATACCATTAATTGTTGTTTATAATAAAATTAAATAAATAAATGGAAAAGAAGTTAAAAAATTTTGACGTATATATATAAAGAGACAGAGCTAGTGAAATTCCCTTATTAATTTGTCTCTTAAATATATGTCTTTATATACCTTGCTCACTTGCTTTTGAGCGAAAAAAGAAAGTCCTCTAGTGCGATAAAATCTAGTTGTTCTTTCTCTCTGTGAAGTATCAAAAGACAATATTAATTAATTATACCATTAATTGTTGTTTATAATAAAATTAATTAAATAAATGAAAAAGAAGTTGAAAGTTTTTGACACACACACACACACACACACACACATATATGTGTATATATATATATATATCAAAGAACTCACAATTCTTCATCCACTTGACTGATCATCATGTCTGCATCTGCAAAATATTGATCTAGAATACCAGGGTCATATAACACCCCTAGTTCCGCCACTGCATGTTTCTGCTCCTCCAACTCATTAACATGAGTTAAAGGAGTGAGGGAAAAATATTAGGAAACCTAGCATTAAGGAAACACCCTTGGGTCTTCGGGTCTAGATAAGATTTTATGGTCCCTTTTAAAGAGTCCCTCGCCATATAAGGCAAAGACGAAGGATGGTACTCTAAGCACTAAATAGATGCCATCTAGAGGCGTGGTGACCCCACTTTCCAGCTTCATATTCACGACTCTCAGGGACTAAGGCCAAAATCTCTTATAGCGGCATCTGATAGTGATCTTACAAAGACAATGCTGAAGATATGTTCATGCCCCTATCAGCCTTTTAAAAGGCGATTAGAAAAGTAGTTTATCTCCTTTTCAGGTAAGAGGTTCAGATTCTTTGTAATGATTTTTTATGTTTCTTTGTGCCGAGACTCATGACGATAATTGTTATGGTCTATAGCTATGGCAACGGCGGCGATATGCCCCGTTGCCGTAACTCTACAAAAAAAAAGAGTATGACGATGGTATGTACCGTCATTATAGGTATCGACACAGAGAAACAGAAGAATTTAGTTACAGGGTATCTCATGCCCCAAGACACCCTTTACATGTGAGTTTGTAAGTCCTAACCAATAAGAAGGTGACACGTCATCATGTTTGGGGGAACTTAATACACGTGAATGATCCATCAGGTACCTATAATACCAGAGGACCTTCGGATGTAATATTTAAGTTCTAATTGCTTATTTTCTCTCTCAAAAACCTCTTGAGCCCTCCGTTGTATATTTTCAATTATCTTCCTCCACATTCTCATACTTGGGTATCCTCCGATAATTTCGGGCGTCAAAAATATTTTTGGTTTCTTCTTCTTGTAAGTCGAATCTACACCAACTTAGCTCATTATCAGAACTAGAGAATAATCACCTAACCGTAGATATAATAATATTCACTATAATTAATATGGCAATTTTTATTTGTACCTCATTTCTATATATACGAACTCCTCTATTAGTGGTTTGGTAGGTTTGCTTATGGAAGATTCCTAGTAGCATTTAATTTGAAACACTAGGGCTATGTTTGTTTGTAAAATGTATACTTGGGATTGGACTATTTGTATTAATCTAAAGCTATTTTCGATTTTTTTATCCCATGATGGGGGATTAATAGTCTTTGGACTATTTTTTATCATTCTTAAGGCTATTTATAAGGGATTATATAATCTCATGATGAATTTGGAATTAATAGTCTCTCTCATTTTAAGCTATTAAATGATTTTATGGGACTAATATTTCAACATAAAGGAATTAATAATCCCTCATTATGAGATAAAAAAATCAAAAATAACTTTAAATTAATATAAATAATTTAATTCTAAATATATATTTTATAAACAAACATATCCTAGTGGTATTAAACATTAAGGGGCTGACAATACAAAAAAACACCAATAGACATACAAATGGCTTGTTAAAATAATAAATTTGTGAAGTGATATACTACAAGTAAACTTTGACATTCTCTACAACCTCTTCTTTCACAAATATCAGTGCAAGTCCCACGTGCTATTCATATGTAAAATATTTTTGTAAAAATATCAAGCACATAAATAGTAAAATATTATGTAACCGGTTAATTATTCCGAGAGTACTTTTCGTTCCATTTTAGAAGAATAAATAAAAATACATAATATCTAAATACAATATTTAAATATTATATTTATTTTAACTATTAAAAAATGAGGTATGTCATTAAAATTCATATCGTGTCTCATTTTTTTAATAATTAAGATAAATATAATATTTAATTTTATATTTAAATATTGTGTAACGCAAACTTATCCAAGTTAGAATTAAATTTTCTTGTTCTTTTAAAATGGGTGCGATTGCAAACAAAGGAATTTTCGTGTACAAATGCGTATAACATGTGCAATTCTTCTTCATCCAATTTCCATTTTACTCGTCTTTGCTGTAGAACATATTGAGTCGTCCAATGGGGCTTTGTGCTCACATGTTTGAGCTTTTGTTGTTTCAGAAACCGGACCGGGCTGCCTCATGACATTTACTATTCTTGACATTGGCCGATTTAGTGTATATTGAAGTAGCTATTTCGCGTGAAGCCAGTAAGCCACGCACCTCAAGATGGCACAGGGAAAAAATTATTATGAGTTTATTAGAGTCTTACTATATATAACATATAACGATAAATTTATATTAATATATATAATTATATGAGATAGGTAAAAAATTTAAAAATAGTCACACATTATCATTTTATTTTCTCTCGAAAAGAAATTAAAAAAAAATACTCACACATTATTATTTTATATTCTCTCATCGAGTTTTACGTTAGTTACAATTTAATTTTATTATTATTATTTATCGATACGTGTATCATTTTTTAAAATCAAAATACCAGTCCTCCCACAGTATTGTGGGGGTAGTGATTGGGTGCATAAGAACAAAGATGAGTCGTTGACAATAGATTAAAATGAGTATTAAAATATTAAAATTTATATTTAATGCTTGGAGATATAAAAATTAAATAATCAATTCATCGTTGGAATTTACAATGACAAATAAAAAAGGGCAATTTTTTTTATAAAGAATGGAGAGAGTATTACCTATTTAAAATTTATTAGAAAAATGAAAGAGAAAAAGAAAAATATTAAATTATTTGAAAGAATGAGAGAAAAACAAAATTGTAATGGAAAACTATGTAATTAATATTTCATTAAATCTACAAAAGGAGTGTCTATATATATATATATATATATATATATATATAAATGATTTTATTTTTAAGAGGCAAAAAATGCGTTTGGGCTATCTTCCCCATTTTACAATTCAGAAAATGAATTAAACATAAGGAATACACAAAACGCAATTTTTGCCTATTAAAAATAAAATCATTTGCCAATCTCTAATGGGTAGTTTACAGGGATAGCTTAGCTTAAGTTCAACTTTCTTACTTGCAGTCATTTAGTTGGTGTTTTATCATTCATAGTCTCAAAGCAAATTTGATTGGGGTTGAAGCTCAACTGCAAATTCTAAAGTCATTTGAAATGATGTTGGATGATTACCTATTAATTAATTAGTTCACTTATTTTAAACTATTTTTTGTATTAAAAAAAAACAAAATTATAAATAAAAACAAATTATTTATTTTATTTAAAAAAAATTAATTTATTTTTTTTAAAATTAATTTATTCTTTAAACAAAATTTCAAAAAAAAAAGAAGGTATACTTCAATGCCAATATGAATGGGGTTGAACCCAAAAGTAAGATTCAATTTTTTTCCATGCTTCAAAGCCAATCAAAACGACGTTCAGTTTTTTTTTTAAATGCTCATTCAACGCCCAAATTTATAATTTTTATTTTTTTAAAACGAATTGTTTATTTTTTTAAAAAAAATCTTTTTTTTTAAAAACAAATTTATTCTTTAAATAAATTTTAAAAAAAAGGACACACTCCAATGTCGATCCGAATGCCATTGAAAGTCATTTTTCTAGTTAATTTAAAAAAAAAAGAATAAAAAAGTAATACATGATAGATGTAACTGGATGCATGTTGTTTACCCAACGCATATGACCTCACAACCCTTTCATAAATATAAAAAAATTGAAATACTTAAAAAGTTTCATAAACATTAAAACATATATACTTATAAACCAAATGAATTCTAACGACCCCAAATCCGGGTTCCTTTAACCCTAGACTTGGTACGTCACGATACATCATCTTCATACACGTTCTATAACTAATGCGGAATATATAAACATAAATTGTTTATTCTACAACATTTCCCAAGGTTTCTAACCTTAACTTACATATATACCTTTAGATTCATAAAAAGGTTTACAAAATTACTTACATCATATAACAATTTAGTTATAATGCATAACACTATAATCTTGTCTGTTGCTTCTGTCTCCGTCTCTCCTTGGACATTCGTATTATTCTGAAATTTGTTATCATGATATAGCAAGAGTGAGCAACGACTTTGCTCAGCAAGTTTAAATACGATAACGATATATCATGATTGAAAGAAAGAATAAGCTTTTGAATTTTCAACAATATAATAATTGTGAAAGAGTACGAGTCATAATTTCAATAATTGAATGACTAAATTAATTAATTTTGAGTGTCAATAATGACCATGAACAAATTTAACTGAACCTTATGGTAATGAAGGTGATCAGCCTTTCATACCTGATGAACACATGCAACAAGCACTAAGTGCGAATCAATAATTTAAAGATGTGGAATAATTATACAGAATTAAACCATAGCATGCTTGAAACATACTAACTTGAGTTTGAGTTAGAAACTTGAACAATAAAATAATATATCCTGCTCGAATATAAATTGAGTAGGGTTTAGGAAACTTGTCTGTCTGCTCAGGTACAATAAATGTCTAGCTTTAACTAACTGGCTTTGAAAGACCTAACATTAATAAAGTTGGTCTAATAATTAGTACGGCGTATTTGTACAACTATACGCTCACTAAGGAACTTATCTACCACACATAAGTATTAACACATAATTTACATCAGTCAAAACGATATTATTAACTTTATAAACTCTCAATCAAATTAGTTTAATAATTTAATAATTTAGAAAATAATTTTCTCAAGTGTTAAACACTTATTAAACTATTAAACAATTTATTATAATTGTTTAAACAAAAGAGTTAAAAGACATTTTCTTTATTTCATTTAATTACTATTTAACATTAATTAAATAGTAAGTAATTAAATACCTTTAGTTATTATTTAATAATAAATAATACCTTACAAGATTTATTTATTATTTAAAGTTAATCAAATAATAAATAATTATATTATATTAAAAATAATCAAATATCTTTAGTTATTATTTAATAATAAATAATAACTAACTAACTAGATTCATTTATTATTTAAAGTTAATTAAATAATAAATAATAAAATTATATAGTAAATACTCAAATATCATTAGTTATTATTACATAATAACTAACTGAATTTATTTATTATTTAAAGTTAATCAAATAACAAATAATTAAATACTCAATCTTAGTTGTCTTTAATTATTATTTAATAGTAATTAAATAATAATTAATTAATTTATCATCCTTGTTTATTATTTAATATTAATTAAATAATAAACAATTAGTTTAATCATAAATTCAGAAGATATAATATTAATCTAACTAGATTAATATTTAACATTTAAATATTAATCCTAAATACTTATTATATTTGAAAAATATAATATTAAACTAACTAGATTAATATTTACAACATTTAAATATTAATCCTAAATACTTATTATATTTGACAAATATAATATTAAACTAACTAGATTAATATTTACAACATTTAAATATTAATCCTAAATACTTATTATATTTGGAAAATATAATTTTCAATACCTAAATATCATTTTTGTATTATTAATATATTTTTTATAATTTTAAATTAATTTTTAAACATTTAAATTATCCAGAATGGCAAAATCGTAAATAAACTGAAAAACCGGACGGAGGGGCAAACCCGTAATTTCGCCAAAATCTGTATCCCGCGCATTGCGCGCTGACAAATTCTAATGTTCCAAAACGGTGTCGTTTTAAGGCACCGTAGCTGGCTTCCGCGCCTTGCGCGCGGATGAAATTTTTATTCGCCAAAACGACGTCGTTTTGGCTCCGTGTCCGACAGTTATAATTGCTTGCGCGCATTGCGCGGTAACCCTCTTTTTTTTTCTCTTTCAGCAGATCATGAACAGTGGCTACTTTAATACACAACTTAATAAAATTTATACCTTCAAGAAATCTTTAAGTCCTCAATAAAAATCCAAAAAAATTATCCAACACTTAATATCAATTTATAACATGAAAATATAATTTTTCATGATTTAATATTAAAAATTTTTATAAAAATTTTTACATCACATAAACTACCACAAATCATAACTTTTTGTGTATAACTCCATTTTGAGTGATTCAAACTTTATTTTTCTCATGATTTAATGTTCTATAATATTAAAACATTAAATCTAAAATTTATAAGAATATTTTTGGGTCATTAGTTTGAGACTTGATTTAACACCACCAAACTCATATTTTTAGCATATAAATTATACCAAAATACAAACCAAGCATATTAAACTCAAGCATGGCATAAATATTTCTACTATATATTATTAACTACATTAATATATTTATACACACATGTTGGTTTTGTAATGACCACGAATTTCATTAGTCATTGTAAATATACTTAATAAATATTTAGCAATGAATTTAAATTTTTCTCATTAATTAATTGTGCATTAGATAATTAAATAAATGTACTTATGTGCTTGTATATTTATTTAAAGAATTAAATCAAAGTGTATAATTAATTAAAGCAAATCTAATTGGATTATATTTTAAATTCAAATGAGTTGATAAACTAGGTTAAAGATATTAACCTAGTAGCCCATGTAATTAATTTAATTACTAGCCCATGTAATTAATTAAACAAGCCCAATGCTTGATTTAATTAAATGTAGCATAGTTATTTAAATGCTAGCCCAATGTGGTATTTAAATTGAGCCCAAACAATTTAATTAAATGAGCCCAATAGAAGTTATTCCCAAGCCCAATGTGAAGTCCATTAAGGGTCAAACTTTGGTCAATATATATATATATATATATATGTATATATATATATAGATGTATATATGCACATTTTTGCATTAAAAATAAAGGAAAAATGGCTTGGATAATCCAATTTGCTGAATTCTTGGGGGCCCCACATGGATAATGTGACGCCCCCAAATTCGGGTTACAAATACCCGGATCCGGTCATCACGATCCAATACAAACATTCACCTCTAAACAACATACAATAACTAAATGCGGAATAATAAACATATGTTGTTCATTCAAAAGGTGTTACTAGTCCCAAGATACGATAACCTTACAAAAAGTACACAAATACCCTTAATAAAGTACTTAGGGTTTATATTACATAACAGTTAATTTAAATTAACTACAGGACTGCAATCTCGAAGTCTATTACTTCATCTTTCCTTTACCCTTGTTCTTTCCCGAAGTCTCGGGTTGCACTGCAATAAGGTTTCATGATATAGCAAGAGTGAGCAACTAGTTTGCTCAACAAGTTTAAATAACAACAAGGAACAATATATCATGAATGAAAGGGAATAGCTGAACAATTCAATAATGTGAATAACATAAGCAGGAATAATAAGTTGCTTTTAAAATTAGGATAGTCAAATAGACTATGAACTATAAATATCCACTGTAGTCAATAGCAGGTTGACTCAATGGTTACTACCAGAAATATGTACCCGAGGGGATCAGCCTCAGTACAATATGTGTATGCATAACATTTAATTTCCGTATTTTTGTACCTAATATTAGATACAGGGTACTCCCCTATAATAAAGGGGTGTTCATAATAGTCTAAGAATCCGCATCTTCAATGATTTGGATAGCTTTTAAAATCTTTAACATAAATGTCTAGCCGAACAATGACTTAGACTTACTGTGAACAGTTCTTTAAAGAATAGAACAATAATTAAGTACAAGTCAATGACTGTACAATCTCAAGTGCAACAAGTGCGAATAACAATAATATCGATGTGGAATAATTGTAAAGTAATTAAACCACTCAAAGCATGCTTGGAAATAACAGTTCAAGCTTAGATAAATAATTTGCTCAATGAAATGAGTTTAGAGATAAGGAACTTGCCTGCTGCTCAGCTACAATATATGTCTAGCTTTAACTAACTGGCTTTGAAAAGACCTAACATTAATAAAGTTGGTCTAATGATTAGTACGGCGTATTTACACAACTACACGCTTACTAAGGTACTTATTTATCATATAAGCACTAACACATAATCTACATTAGTCAAAACAATATTATTAACCTTATAGACCCTTAATCATTTTAGGTTAATAATTTAATAAGTTAGAAAATATTTTTCTTAAGTGTTGGACACTTATTAAACCCTTAAACAACTTATTACAATTGTTTAATTAAAGCATAATTAAGTTCAATTTATTTTATTAACTCGATCTCTATTTAATTACTATTTAATCTTGATTAAATAGAAATTAATTAATTAACTCTAGTTATTATTTAAAATAAATAATAACTAATTGTACTTATATATTATTTAATAATAATTAAGTAATAAATAATTATTGATTCATTTTAACCTTCTTTAATTTAATATTAATCAACTAATAGTTAACTAAGTTAATTAACCTTACCTATTATTTAATTTAAGGAAATTAAATAATAGTTTACTCATTTTAATCCTCTTTAGTTATTATTTAATGTCAATTAAATAATAATAAATAATTATTTAATTAATTTTAATTATTATTTAAGGTTAAATAATAATCAAATCATTCTTATTTATTATTTAAATTAAATAATAAATTATTAATCTAATAACTTAATTTTCATTAATCGTTATTTAATGCTAATTAAATAATAATTAATTACTTAATTATCCTTATTTATTATTTAATAATATTTAAATAATAAATAATTACTTTACAAATTTTATCTCTCTTTAATTATTAGTTAATAGGAATTAAATAATAATTTGCTAATTTATTACCTTTATTTATTATTAACATTTTACATAATAAATAACTAATAAATTTATTTAACTTAACCATGATTTAGCTAAGTAGATTAATATTTAAAATATTTAAATATTAAACTTAATTAAAAATATACTCCCAATATCATTTTTGTATTATTATTATTTTTGTTATAATTTTAAATTAGTTTTTTAAATATTTAAATTAATTAAATTAAACCCGAATGGCATTTCTGTAATTAAGTTGAAAACTGAACCGAGGGCAAAATCGTAATTTCGCCGAGAAAAAAACACGGAGGGGCATTTTGGTAAATTCGCGGAAATGTCTTCCGCGCATGGCGCGCGTAATAAACTGAACGGCCCAAAACGGTGCCGTTTTGACATCCATTCTGCTGGCTTCCGCGCGAATGCGCGGAGTAGTTTATTTTCTTGTGCCAAACGACGTCGTTTGGCTCCGCGTCTGGCGTGAACAGTGGTTCGCGCATTGCGCGGCAGTGTTATTTTTTTTTGTTCCGGCAGAGTGTGAACAGTGTCCGGCAATACCCATTTTAAATAAAAATATACCAATAAGTAAGCTTTAAATCATCAATAAAAATCCAAAAAAATTACCAATCACCTTATATTAATTTATAACATGAAAAATAAATTTTTCATGATTTAATATCATTATTTTCTTATAAAAAATTTTACATCACATAAACTACTATAAATCATAACTTTTTGTGTATAACTCCATTTTGAGTGATTCAAACTTTGTTTTTCTCATGATTTAATGTTCTATAATATTAGAACATCAAACCTAAGTTTTATAAAAATATTTTTGGACATAAATTCCAAAACTTGTTTACACACTATTAAACACATATTTTAGCGTATAAAATATACCAAAATACAAACCAAACCTATTAAACTCAAGCATGGCATAAATATTACAACTACACATTAATAACTATATTAACATGTTTATACTAACATGATGATTTATTTAATTTAAAAACAAAACTTTATTTAAAATAATCATTACCTTGATTTAATGGCTATTCTTCTTTTTCTTCCAAAATAGGTGGTGAATCTTGAAGACATAAACCAAGAAATCCTTCTCTTGATAATTTTGCTCTCAAAATATTTTTCTACACTCTCAAATGCTCTCTAGCTCTCTCTTTTGGACTTTGAGAAAATAATGAAATAAGTTTTACCAATTTCAAGTATACTTGCAAAATTATTAGATACACATAATATATCTAATAATTTTGCCCATGCCCCTAAATGACAACTTACACATGGAATGGGTTAAATGACTTAGTTGGTGAAAAGAGGAATGGTGTCCATGTACCAAAAAATAAAACAAGCAACCTTAATTTAATTAAATGAAAAATAAAAGAAAATAAAACAACTCATTTTCTCTCTCCTTGTACTCTCGGCTGATAGCATCTTTTTGTCCCAAATTTAATGTCACATTTCTTACTTTTTAATAATTAATAGTTTAATTAAGTATTTTTTCAAGTGGGCCAATCATTGGGCTTTAATTTAAAATACCAATTGGGCTTCTATTAAATTGTTTGGGCTACTAAATTGTCAAATTTTATTATTCTACACTTGGGCTACTAATTGACCCATGTTGGGCTAATTTAATAATTTATACATTAATTATTCAATCCATGATTAAATAAATAATTAGATTGAATAAATAATTAAATATTCTAACCCATAAGTATTAAATTACTAAATGGACTAATAAATATTATTATTAATATTTCACATTATTTACATTAATTAATAATCATATCAATTAATTTATTATATTTAATTAACTCATTATATTCAATTTAATTGAATATTTAATTAATAGGAAACTTATCAATTATTTTGATATTAAAACTTTAGGGTTTGTTCACTAATTTAAATAACATATTAGTGACCCCCTTTAATTAATTTTAGTAATTAATTACATAATCATTTAATCACATAATTAATTAATCACATAAAACGATTTAAATAATCTCGTAAAACTAACTCGTCGGAAATTAAATTAATAATTTAATTAATAATGACGTGGAAATTCCAGGACATTACAGATAACTTGACTTCTTAGATTGCTTGGAAATCCATCCATGTCATATAGTGGTTGAACAACCCTAGTCATTCCATGAGTCAATCAAATGGTCATTCAATCAAATAGTAAGCATGATTAGCAATTAAATTGACTAACATGGGTGAATTAGTGAGTTAATGGTGTGTTAGTGGTTGGCTATAAAAGAAACACTCCACACTTGTTTAATGTTTGTTAGTTCATTTGAAGTTGCTAGAAAGAAAAAGAGAGAGAGCATTTGAGAGCAAAACACCTAAGTGTTGAGAGAAAAAGCTAAGGAAGGTCTTGGTGGATGTCCTCAAGCTACACAACTTACTTTGGTAGAAGGAGAAGAAGAGCATCCAAGACCTCAAGATTTAAAAGTGCTCTCAACTTCATCTTATTTCATTTTTGTAGTCTAGAAAGCTTTTGATCGGTTAAAATTAATTTTTAACCGATCAAAACTCGTTTTGATGATCTAGAAGTATTTAACTATGTAATATATGTATATTCATAGATCTATGTGTTTATAAAATGTTTTGGTATGTTAGAAATACATAAAAATGGTAGAAAAGTTCATAACACAATTTTACCGGTAAACCCTAACTATGCATGCTAGGTTTATGGTTGTATTTTGAAATGTACAAATTGGAAAGTGGATTTTTATGGCTAGAAAGCTAGATCTATGAGTTTTAAAGATAAAACCTTTTTGAACTTTTCAAAAATAATGAATAACAAAGAAGTTATGGCTTTTACCGCAAAGGATGTTGATTTTAAAACCCTATGTTGCATTGTGAGCCATTTTGAGTCTAGTTACGTTTGGAATTTGGATTTGTGGTCTAAAGAGAAATTGTAGAGGGGGAAATTCTAATGAGAATGGACTCAAGAATCACCCCAAAATGTTTTCGTATGAAGAAGTTATGGCTGTTGGAGCGTCGGAGGGTCGAACAGTCAAACAGTTGACTTTCGGATAAAACGGCTGACGCAGCCGCGTCAGGAGTGACGCAGCTGCGTCAGAACAATCTGCTAAGCAGATTTTTGGTGCTCCGGGTCGGGTCGGGTCGGTCCGGGTCGAGTTTACTTTGAAAAATTAAGTTGAAATAGGTGTAAAATGAATATATTTGGGTATTAAACAAATTTATATGGAGTCTATTTGTAAATCAATGCTATCTAAATGTTTAAATTAAATACTAAGGTTAACCCAATTTAAAAGTTAACTTTTGGTATTATTTAAAGAGTATTAAAATATTACTACACGGTTAATAATATTAATAAGTAATCAAATATTATGAAATGATTGATAATATTAGTAAGAGATTAAAATATTATTAAATGAGTAATAATATTAATAAGTCAATAAAATATTATTAAATAAATAATAATATTAGTAAATGAATAAAATATTATTTAATGATTAATAATATTAGATAATGAATAAAATATTATTAAATGATTAATAATATTAGATAATAAATAAAATATTACTAAATGATTAATAATATTAGATAATGATTTAAAATATTATTAGATGATTAATAATATTAATAAGATAATAAAATATTATTAAATGATTAATAATATTGGATATTAAATAAAATATTATTAAATAATTAATAATATTAGATAATGTTTAAAATATTATTAAATGGTTAATAATATTAATGAGGTAATAAAATATTATTAAATGATTAATAATATTAGATAATTAATAAAATATTATTAAATAATTAATAATATTAGATAATGATTTAAAATGTTATTAAATAGTTAATAATATTAAATAATAAATAAAATATTATTAAAGGATTAATAATATTATGAGGTGAATAAAATATTATTAAATGATTAATAATATTATAAGGATGATAAAATATTATTAAATAATTAATAATATTATAAGGACAATAAAATGTTATTAATGGATTAATAATGTTAAGTGATTGATAAAATATTATTAAAAGATTAATAATATTAGAAGACTAATAATGTATTATTAAACGATTAATAATACTACAAGACTAATAAAATATTATTAAATTGTTAATAATATTATATAAGTGTATGAACTATATTAAATAATTAATATAGGTTTTTTTTGTGTTTGAAATATTATCAAGTAATTAATGATAATGTTTCCTATGTGTTTATATACCCATAATTATATAATTATGTGGTTCGTAAGGTTTATAAAGGTCATTATACTTACAAGTATAAGATACTAATTTAAGATCAAACTGATTTAATTGTTAGGTCCGTTCAAGGATTGTTAAATTAAGTTGGTTAGCAGTAAACGACGCACGAGGCAAGTCTTCTACCCTTAACTTGTACTTATTATTGCAATTATTATTCAACTTTAATTACTTTGAGCAATTCAATTATTGTTGAGCAAATATCTACACTCGTAGATATTTGACAGACCTTTAAGTGAATTAATTATCGAAAATTACTTCACATCGTTATTTATTATTGTATTCGCACATAGTGCTTTTGCAAACTGTTTAAGAACGTCTAAGCTAATTGTTTCGGCTAGACAAATGCATGTTAAATTCATTTAGTTGAATATTATAAAAGCTTATCCAAACCATTGGCTGGTGCGGATTCTTACAGTAAGACTGAGATAGAACAACCCTAGTTAAAGGGGATTTTTATTTGTCAGAGACCCGACAGCGCGCAAGAAAACTAAATGTGATGCATATACATAGGACATGAGAGGACTGATCCCCTCAAGTGTCCCGTTATTTTTAACAAGGAGTCAAACATTGTATGTCTGTTTTACCTTAGTAGCAGTTCATGGTCATTAAGGACCACTCAGCAGTAAAGAGTCAATTCCTTCTTTTATTGAACATTGATTCTTGTTATCCTTCACAATTGCTATTGTTGAAACCTTGAAGTTATTTCCCTTCATCATGATATATCGTATGATTGTTGTTTATAAACTTGCTGAGCCATTTAGTTGCTCATTCTTGCTATATCATGACTATATTTCATCCATTCCCGAAAGCTCTAAATCGGACAAAGGCAAGGGGAAAGCGAATGTTTAGTTTTAGTAATTGCATGTTAGTTTATATTACTGTTATGTAATTACTGTTGTAAATCTTTTGTATTTCCCTTAAGATATGTAATGTTAAGATTAAGGTAATAGATCTTGGGAAGTGTAGCCTTTTGATTAAGGAACCTTTTGTATTATTCCGCGAAGTTTGAATACAATATATGTATTTCATTGTTGTTATGTATTGTACAGTGAGAACCAAACCCGAGGTTAAAGAACCTGGATTTGGGGTCGTCACAGGTTGGTATCAAAGCTGTAGGTTAGAAACGCTAGGATTTGCGAAACCTAGGTTATAACCTTAGTACTAAACTCTTATCGAGTGCGTTAGGAGATGAATTGGGGAGATTCATCATGTTGTGTATTTTTGGAGATGGATTGAGAAAATCCATCGAGCCGAGATGTACATGATAAAATATCATTTCATTTCATCAATGAATATATTTTATTGCTGTACTAACATGTGTTATTTATGTTATTGTAGGATGACGGAGATAGGACAGTCGAGCACTGCTGTAGAGAAGGTGATTTTTACGGATATCCACATGGATACAGTACAGCCACGGGTGGCTGCACCTGTCGAGGAGCCAGAGACGGATCCCGAAGAGGGAGATAGGAAGGACGCTGTCTGGGGCGGAGTTATGGATCAGTACAGTGAGGAGGAGGCTGATACTGATGATGATGAGGATGAGGAGCCAGCGGAGTATATTGATGGCATGGGCACTGTCGCCAGTGACATCATCGATACTCTCACTACGGCTAACGATGAGCTAGAGGGGAGGGTTCAGCACCTTGAGGAGCAGAACCAGATTCACCAGCAGACAGAGCAGCAGTACAGAGATACAACTTATATGTTCTCTGGCGAGAACATAGAGCTGAAGGCGATGATGGCCGAGATGGAGGCCAAGTTAGTAGCCGCTGAGCTGAAAATTCAGCAGACACAGGCAGAGAGGGAGGCCATGAGGGGCCAGATGCAGCAGGCCGTTGAGGCGAGGTTAGATATGGAGTTTCAGCGTGATGCAACTCATGGGCAGATGATGGAGCTGGAGGAGGAGGTTAGGGAGAAGAAGGTGAGGATAGATAGACTCAGTTACGTCTATCGCTCATCAGTTGGTAGGATCCAGAGTAGGGTGCACTATTACCCTGCCGAGGAGGGCCAGACCTTGCACACCATCAGTAGGGGTGTGGTTAGGGCTATTGGAGATGAGGAGTACGACGATGCGGTTCGTCGAGGGATGCGCCGTTAGTTGTATTTTCTTTATTTATGATGTATGTACATAGATGCAGTAGAAACCCAACTTTTGTTTTGATAAAGGGTTAGTATGTTGTAAATCCCAACTCTATGAAGTTGTGGGATATGTTAGATCCCGTCTTTTGTTTTAACTATCGGGGTTAGCAGCGTTTATAGCAGTATGCTTATGATGTAAAAGTGCTACGCACTGTGTTTTAGCATATGAATATAAATGCATTTTCGTTTATGTTTATATGTGTCAAGATGATTATTTGTGCTTTAGTTTAAAATACTTAAGCTACAAAATGAAAGTAAAAAGATTGAAACAACTTTAATTAATTAAATTTTCTTTATACAGAAAATGCCGCCACAGAGAAGAAATCAACGACTACCCCCACCACCAGTTGAAGAGTCAGTTAACGCCGGAGGGGTACCACCCAACCCTGTCCAAGAGTTCGTAGAAATGCTAATGGGAGCATTTCGCGGACGCAACGCAGAGGCTACTGGAGCAACAAACCCTGCCGCTTCACTAGCAACCTTTAAGGATTTCAAATTGATAGGACCACCCGAGTTCAAAGGAACCACGGATCCTATAGAAGCACAGACCTGGATAGAGGAGATGGAAAAAGTCTTCGAGGTCGCACGAGTTGGGGAGGAGCAAATGACCTCATTTGCTACCTTCATGATGAAAGGAGAGGCCAGCCACTGGTGGAAGGCTAATAAGAGTAGAGCCGGGGAGGGAACGATCGCGTGGGCGCGATTCAAAGAGGTATTCTTGGAAAACTACTTTCCAGAGAGTACAAAGGCTAGGATGAAAATTAAATTCCTAGAGCTGAAGCAAGGTAACATGTCGGTATCGGAATACGCCGCCAAGTTTAATGAATTAACGAGATTTGCCACACACCAGGTGGATACTGAGGCGAGGCGCGCCAGAAGATTCGAACAGGGGCTGAAATCGTGGGTTTACAGTCGGGTAGCTGTTCTCCAGATTACAAACTTTGCAACGTTACTGGAGAAAACTATCATAGCTGAGGGTGAAAATGAAGCTTTGAATAAGCACAACCAGGAGCGGAACAAGAAGAAAGGTGATGGAGGAAACCGAGAGGGCAGCAGTGGGGGCAGCAACTCGAACAAACGCAAATGGAATAACAACAGCAGTTCGGGGACACCCCAGGGCAGTGAATCGAAGAAAGCTAATAAATGCAGTCAGTGCGGAAAGAACCACACCGGGGAGTGCATGAAAGGAAGAAATGTCTGCTATAACTGTGGGCAAGAGGGGCACATCGCTCCTAATTGTCCCACACCAAAAAGGAAGGGAGGTTGTTTCGCCTGCGGGGCCATGGACCATCAATTTAAAGATTGTCCGAAAAAGAAGAACACCGGAGGGAGTTCGGGCTATAGGGGAAGCAACAGCAACAGCAACAACAACGCCAAACTGACCATTGGAGGGCCGGTGCCACAGAACAAACCAACGGCACGGACTTTCAACATGACGGTGCAGGACGCCGTCGAATCAAAAGACGTGGTGTCAGGTATTATTCCGATCAATGATATAAATGCTTATGTATTATTTGATTCGGGCGCTACCTGTTCATTTGTGTCTGATGAATTCGCTAAACGGTTAGAATTGCCTAGACAAAAACTAGAGAACCCAATGAACATAGAAGTTGCAAATAAAGAAGTGATTCCTGTAGAGTATGTACATAGAAACTGTTGTGCTGAAATCAGGGGTCCGAAGTTTAGTGTAGATTTAATTCCAATACGTTTGGGGGAGTTTGACGTTATACTTGGAATGGATTGGTTGTTTAACCATGGAGCTATAATTGATTGTCAAAAGAAGTGTATACACCTTAAGACACCAAATAGGTCTAAGGTCGTATTTTATGGCAGCAAGTCGTCTAGATAATCAGCATGTCTGACGATGATGCAGGCCAAGAAACTGTTAAGGAAAGGTTGTGTAGGGTATTTGGCTCACATAGTGGACACACAGATGGTGAATCCCGAGATGGAGCAAATACCAGTAGTGAGGGAGTTCATGGACGTGTTTCCAGATGTACTGCCAGGTTTACCGCCAGATAGGGAGATAGAGTTTGTAATTGATTTGGTACCGGGGACAGCACCAATATCAAAGGCACCATATAGGATGGCTCCGGTAGAAATGAAGGAGTTAATGATCCAACTACAGGAGTTGTTGGATAATAAGTACATTCAACCAAGTGTTTCTCCATGGGGAGCACCTGTGTTGTTTGTAAAGAAGAAGGATGGATCGATGAGACTATGTATGGATTACAGAGAGCTGAATAAGGTGACAATTAAGAACAAGTACCCGTTGCCACGAATTGACGATCTTTTCGATCAATTGAAAGGGGCGAAGTACTTTTCAAAGATTGACTTGAGGACTAGTTATCATCAGTTGAAAGTCAGGAAGGAGGATGTACCCAAGACGGCATTCAGAACTCGATATGGGCATTATGAGTTTCTGGTGATGTCGTTTGGACTGACGAATGCGCCAGCCGCATTTATGGACATGATGAACAGAATATTCAAGCAGTACTTGGATAAATTTGTTGTTGTGTTCATTGACGATATTCTGGTGTATTCTAAAACGGAGGAGGAGCATGCTGAACACCTAAGATTGGTGTTGGAGATTTTACGGAAGGAGCAGTTGTATGCTAAGTTTTCGAAGTGTGAATTCTGGTTGGAAAGAGTTCAATTTTTGGGTCATGTCATTGACAAGGAGGGTGTTTCAGTAGATCCAGCAAAGGTGGAAGCGGTGATGAATTGGGAACAACCAAGGACGCCGACGGAGGTGAGAAGTTTCTTGGGGTTAGCGGGTTACTATCGGAGATTCATTCAAGATTTTTCAAAGATAGCAACACCGCTGACAAATTTAACGAGGAAGACGGTGAAATACGTATGGACGGAGAAGTGTGAGGAGAGTTTTCAGGAGCTAAAGAAGAGACTTAGTGAAGCACCTGTATTGACTTTACCGGACGATACGGGAGGTTTTACGGTCTACAGTGATGCATCGCACAAGGGACTTGGCTGTGTGCTTATGCAAAACGGCAAGGTCGTTGCGTATGCATCCAGACAGTTGAAGGATTACGAGAAGGGATACCCTACCCATGACTTGGAGCTGGCAGCGGTAGTGTTTGCCCTTAAAATTTGGAGACATTATTTGTATGGAGAGAAATGTGAGATATTCACGGACCACAAGAGTCTGAAGTATATCTTCACACAGAAGGAGTTAAATATGAGACAACGGAGATGGTTAGAATTGATCAAAGACTATGATTGTGAAATTCTATATCATCCCGGCAAGGCCAACGTAGTAGCAGATGCTCTAAGTAGAAAGAGCAGGGAGAAATTGTTCATCTTGACAGATCAGGAACAATTGGTTCAAGAAATGGCTCGAATGGAGTTGAAGGTGAGAAATCCAAATGAGTCAATGGAAGTAGAAGCGAGCCCAACCTTACTAGATAGGGTGAAAGAGGCTCAAGACAAAGATGAAGAATGTGTCAGAATAAGGATGAGAATGACCGAAGGGGAAGAGGTCAAGTTCAAGGAAGATAGCATGGGATTGCTAAGATTTGAAAATCGTGTTTGGGTGCCGCTAGTGCCCGAACTACGAGAAGAGATCTTGCAAGAGGCCCACAGTACGAGATACTCGATACATCCGGGAAGTACGAAGATGTATCAAGATCTGCGTCAGCACTTTTGGTGGCCGAATTTAAAAAGGGAGGTCGCAGAATGTGTCAGCCGATGTCTAACTTGTCAAAGGGTAAAGGCTGAACATCAGAGACCAAGTGGATTACTACAGCCGTTAGAGATTCCTGAGTGGAAATGGGAGCATATCACAATGAATTTTGTGGTAGGACTTCCAGCAACACAGAAGGGATTTGACGCAATATGGGTGATTGTGGATCGACTAACAAAGTCAGCGCACTTTTTGCCGATCAAGATTAAGTTCAGTTTGGATCAGTTGGCCAAATTGTACATTAAGGAGATAGTTTCGAGACATGGGGTGCCGGTATCGATTGTGTCAGACAGAGATCCGTGCTTCACGTCAAAATTTTGGAGAAGTCTTCAGGAGAGATTGGGGACACAGTTGAGAATGAGTACAGCATATCATCCACAGACCGATGGGCAAAGTGAAAGAACAATACAGACATTGGAAGATATGCTCAGGGCCTGTGTGATGGATTTCAAGGGCAGTTGGGAGAACCATCTACCATTAGTTGAGTTTGCATACAACAATAGTTATCATGCAAGCATAGGCATGCCGCCTTACGAAGCATTATACGGAAGAAAGTGCAGAACACCTCTATGTTGGGATGAGGTAGGTGAACGCCGACTGTTGGGACCAGAATTGGTTCAACAGACGGTAGAAATTATCAAAGTAATAAGAGCTCGGCTAGTAGCAGCCCAGGACCGTCAGAAGAAATATGCCGACTTACATCGACAGAAGCGAGACTTCGAAGTTGGGAGTTTTGTATTCATGAAGGTATCTCCCTGGAAAGGGAAGATCCGATTTGGGAAGAAAGGGAAGCTGAGTCCGAGGTTCATAGGACCGTTCGAGATATTGAAGAGAGTGGGTGAAGTGGCGTACGAGGTAGCTTTACCTCCTGAACTGGAGCATATTCACAATGTGTTTCATGTGTCATTGTTGCGACCATACAAGCCAGACCACAAACATGTCATATCCTATGAGCCAATACAAGTCGAGAAAGACTTATCGTACGAGGAAATTCCTGTCCAGATACTGGATAGGAAAGAGCAGAGATTAAGGAATAAGATTATACATTCTGTCAAAGTCCTTTGGAGGAACCACAACGCTGAGGAAGCTACGTGGGAGCTTGAAGAAAAGATGAGGGCTAACTATCCGCATCTGTTTTGAGTAGTTTAAATTTGTAATTCCGGGGACGGAATTCTTATAAGGGGGGGAGAATGTAATGACCACGAATTTCATTAGTCATTGTAAATATACTTAATAAATATTTAGCAATGAATTTAAATTTTTCTCATTAATTAATTGTGCATTAGATAATTAAATAAATGTACTTATGTGCTTGTATATTTATTTAAAGAATTAAAGCAAAGTGTATAATTAATTAAAGCAAATCTAATTGGATTATATTTTAAATTCAAATGAGTTGATAAACTAGGTTAAAGATATTAACCTAGTAGCCCATGTAATTAATTTAATTACTAGCCCATGTAATTAATTAAACAAGCCCAATGCTTGATTTAATTAAATGTAGCATAGTTATTTAAATGCTAGCCCAATGTGGTATTTAAATTGAGCCCAAACAATTTAATTAAATGAGCCCAATAGAAGTTATTCCCAAGCCCAATGTGAAGTCCATTAAGGGTCAAACTTTGGTCAATATATATATATATATATATGTATATATATATATAGATGTATATATGCACATTTTTGCATTAAAAATAAAGGAAAAATGGCTTGGATAATCCAATTTACTGAATTCTTGGGGGCCCCACATGGATAACTTGACTTCTTAGATTGCTTGGAAATCCATCCATGTCATATAGTGGTTGAACAACCCTAGTCATTCCATGAGTCAATCAAATGGTCATTCAATCAAATAGTAAGCATGATTAGCAATTAAATTGACCAACATGGGTGAATTAGTGAGTTAATGGTGTGTTAGTGGTTGGATATAAAAGAAACACTCCACACTTGTTCAATGTTTGTTAGTTCATTTGAAGTTGCTAGAAAGAAAAAGAGAGAGAGCATTTGAGAGCAAAACACCTAAGTGTTGAGAGAAAAAGCTAAGGAAGGTCTTGGTGGATGTCCTCAAGCTACACAACTTACTTTGGTAGAAGGAGAAGAAGAGCATCCAAGACCTCAAGGTTTAAAAGTGCTCTCAACTTCATCTTATTTCATTTTTGTAGTCTAGAAAGCTTTTGATCGGTTAAAATTAATTTTTAACCGATCAAAACTCGTTTTGATGATCTAGAAGTATTTAACTATGTAATATATGTATATTCATAGATCTATGTGTTTATAAAATGTTTTGGTATGTTAGAAATACATAAAAATGGTAGAAAAGTTCATAACACAATTTTACCGGTAAACCCTAACTATGCACGCTAGGTTTATGGTTGTATTTTGAAATGTACAAATTGGAAAGTGGATTTTTATGGCTAGAAAGCTAGATCTATGAGTTTTAAAGATAAAACCTTTTTGAACGTTTCAAAAATAATGAATAACAAAGAAGTTATGGCTTTTACCGCAAAGGATGTTGATTTTAAAACCCTATGTTGCATTGTGAGCCATTTTGAGTCTAGTTACGTTTGGAATTTGGATTTGTGGTCTAAAGAGAAATTGTAGAGGGGGAAATTCTGATGAGAATGGACTCAAGAATCACCCCAAAATGTTTTCGTATGAAAAAGTTATGGCTGTCGGAGCGTCGGAGGGTCGAACAGTCAAACAGTTGACTTTCGGATAAAACGGCTGACGCAGCCGCGTCAGGAGTGACGCAGCTGCGTCAGAACAATCTGCTAAGCAGATTTTTGGTGCTCCGGGTCGGGTCGGGTCGGTCCGGGTCGAGTTTACTTTGAAAAATTAAGTTGAAATAGGTGTAAAATGAATATATTTGGGTATTAAACAAATTTATATGGAGTCTATTTGTAAATCAATGCTATCTAAATGTTTAAATTAAATACTAAGGTTAACCCAATTTAAAAGTTAACTTTTGGTATTATTTAAAGAGTATTAAAATATTACTACACGGTTAATAATATTAATAAGTAATCAAATATTATGAAATGATTGATAATATTAGTAAGAGATTAAAATATTATTAAATGAGTAATAATATTAATAAGTCAATAAAATATTATTAAATAAATAATAATATTAGTAAATGAATAAAATATTATTTAATGATTAATAATATTAGATAATGAATAAAATATTATTAAATGATTAATAATATTAGATAATAAATAAAATATTACTAAATGATTAATAATATTAGATAATGATTTAAAATATTATTAGATGATTAATAATATTAATAAGATAATAAAATATTATTAAATGATTAATAATATTGGATATTAAATAAAATATTATTAAATAATTAATAATATTAGATAATGTTTAAAATATTATTAAATGGTTAATAATATTAATGAGGTAATAAAATATTATTAAATGATTAATAATATTAGATAATTAATAAAATATTATTAAATAATTAATAATATTAGATAATGATTTAAAATGTTATTAAATAGTTAATAATATTAAATAATAAATAAAATATTATTAAAGGATTAATAATATTATGAGGTGAATAAAATATTATTAAATGATTAATAATATTATAAGGATGATAAAATATTATTAAATAATTAATAATATTATAAGGACAATAAAATGTTATTAATGGATTAATAATGTTAAGTGATTGATAAAATATTATTAAAAGATTAATAATATTAGAAGACTAATAATGTATTATTAAACGATTAATAATACTACAAGACTAATAAAATATTATTAAATTGTTAATAATATTATATAAGTGTATGAACTATATTAAATAATTAATATAGGTTTTTTTTGTGTTTGAAATATTATCAAGTAATTAATGATAATGTTTCCTATGTGTTTATATACCCATAATTATATAATTATGTGGTTCGTAAGGTTTATAAAGGTCATTATACTTACAAGTATAAGATACTAATTTAAGATCAAACTGATTTAATTGTTAGGTCCGTTCAAGGATTGTTAAATTAAGTTGGTTAGCAGTAAACGACGCACGAGGCAAGTCTTCTACCCTTAACTTGTACTTATTGTTGCAATTATTATTCAACTTTAATTACTTTGAGCAATTCAATTATTGTTGAGCAAATATCTACACTCGTAGATATTTGACAGACCTTTAAGTGAATTAATTATCGAAAATTACTTCACATCGTTATTTATTATTGTATTCGCACATAGTGCTTTTGCAAACTGTTTAAGAACGTCTAAGCTAATTGTTTCGGCTAGACAAATGCATGTTAAATTCATTTAGTTGAATATTATAAAAGCTTATCCAAACCATTGGCTGGTGCGGATTCTTACAGTAAGACTGAGATAGAACAACCCTAGTTAAAGGGGATTTTTATTTGTCAGAGACCCGACAGCGCGCAAGAAAACTAAATGTGATGCATATACATAGGACATGAGAGGACTGATCCCCTCAAGTGTCCCGTTATTTTTAACAAGGAGTCAGACATTGTATGTCTGTTTTACCTTAGTAGCAGTTCATGGTCATTAAGGACCACTCAGCAGTAAAGAGTCAATTCCTTCTTTTATTGAACATTGATTCTTGTTATCCTTCACAATTGCTATTGTTGAAACCTTGAAGTTATTTCCCTTCATCATGATATATCGTATGATTGTTGTTTATAAACTTGCTGAGCCATTTAGTTGCTCATTCTTGCTATATCATGACTATATTTCAGCCATTCCCGAAAGCTCTAAATCGGACAAAGGCAAGGGGAAAGCGAATGTTTAGTTTTAGTAATTGCATGTTAGTTTATATTACTGTTATGTAATTACTGTTGTAAATCTTTTGTATTTCCCTTAAGATATGTAATGTTAAGATTAAGGTAATAGACTTTGGGAAGTGTAGCCTTTTGATTAAGGAACCTTTTGTATTATTCCGCGAAGTTTGAATACAATATATGTATTTCATTGTTGTTATGTATTGTACAGTGAGAACCAAACCCGAGGTTAAAGAACCTGGATTTGGGGTCGTCACAGGTTTATTTAATTTAAAAAAAATAAACTACTTTTAAAATAACCATTACCTCAATCTAATGGCTATCTTCATTTTTCTTCCAAAATGGGTTGTGCAACTTGAAGATATGCACCAAGATCTCCTTCTCTACCTTCTCCATGCTCTCTCTCAAAATTCTTACTCTCCCAAACTATTTCTCTCAAACTCTCTCTTTTGGAACTTAGAAAATAAATGAAGTATAATGTCTACCATTTCAAGTATACATATAAAATTCTTAGATATAAAAATTATATCTATAAGTCATGATGCTCCTAACTTGGATACTTGCACAAGAAATGGCTAAAGTACCTAAGTTGGTGAAAAGAAGCATGGCTAGTTGTACAACATTTATCCAAGCAAGTAAGTTATTAAACAATTAAAAGAAAAGCAAAACAAAAATAATTTTTTGCTCTAAACATACCTTGCACGGCTGATGGACTTTTGTCCCATAATGATTGTCACCTGCATTTTACTTTTAATAATTAATAGTTTAATTAAGTATTTTTCAAGTGGGCCAATCATTGGGCTTTAATTTAAAATACCAATTGGGCTTCTATTAAATTGTTTGGGCTACTAAATTGTCAAATTTTATTATTCTTCACTTGGGCTACTAATTGACCCATGTTGGGCTAATTTAATAATTTACACATTAATTATTCAATCCATGATTAAATAAATAATTAGATTGAATAAATAATTAAATATTCTAACCCATAAGTATTAAATTACTAAATGGACTAATAATATTATTAATAATATTTTACATTATTTACATTAATTAATTATCATATTAATTAATTTATAAAATTTAATTCACTCATTATATTCAATTTAATTGAATATTTAAATAATGACAACTTGTCAATTATTTTGATATTAAAACTTTAGAGTGTGTTCGCTAATAATAATATATATAATCTATATATATTATTTATACACATTACCTTACCTCGAAAACAATTTCACAATAAATTATGAAATTAAAATAAATACAATATATAATTTAATATATATTATTTAGGCCATAAATTAAATTATTTAATATATTTACATTAAATAATTCATTTCTCATCAATTATGGAAATAATTCCATTTACCCGAAAATACATTGAAATAATAATATATTCACTCAATTTCTTATTTAAATAATTTATTTAATTATTTAATTAATATTACACAAATAATTGTATAATTAAATTTCTCACTCTCATAAATCATTTACAATGATTTAATTATAGAATATATTCATTTAATATATTCAATTACTATTTGAAATTACTTAATTAATTTAATCCCTTTATATATATGTACATGTATATGAAATTAAATGTTGTACATATATACAATTACTAATCTCCCTTAATTAATTCAACTACTTTATATAATTTATAATTATATAAATTACATAATTATTCCACACAAATAATTTATCAACAATTTGCATAATTGTTGATTAATGAATAAATTAATTCCACAATAAACCTTTTAATTCAATTTGGATTATTTAAATATTAATCCCTTTATTTACCATAATTTATTTAACCATTAAATTATGTTACTAAATATGCACATACATATATATATTCATATAAATACATATTTAATTTACACGCAACCACGTCGCATAATTACATAACTCCACTAATTAATTCTCTTAATTTAATTAGACTTGTTGTTAGTCAAGTTTATTGAATTATCACTTTACTTGCTAACTTATAAAAAAATAATTTGATATCACCATATCTAAGTTAGTCCGTTAAATTTAATTTGGACCTCTATTTATCTACCACTACTAGGTTATCAAACTCCAACCTTTATTAAATATTAGATATTTTATTTCTAATTCATTTAAATATCCGGGATATTACATGAATAATCCCTGCTGCCAAACAATTGAACTTATTTAATTATTTCTCTTTTAACGCCAATTCAATTGGCGTCCAACTCCTGCAAAAAGCCAAAGTCAATTTAATTAGTGTCCAAATCTGCATAATTTTATTTTTTTATTTTTATTTTTATTTTTTTTAAAAAGGCTCCTTCAACGTCCAAATTTATAATTTTTATTTTTTAAAAAAGTTTCATAAACATAGAAGATAAGTATAACATATCTATTTAAAAAATAAAATACTAACATATATAGATACAATTTTAATACTAAATACAACAAAATAATTTATCTATCAATGCACCCGGTCATATGTGCCACATGGTCTCCCTCTATCTCTAGCCTCTCTCAGAGGTCCTCTACGTGGTCCCCTAATGTATGTAGAGGGTGTCTTAACATGTTGTGCAGCTAGCGGTGTGAAAAATGTTGACTTATATTGCATTGAAGGAAAATTTTGATAGTTTGATGGAACTCCACCTGCTGATGGAAGTGGACTAGGCTGATGGAAGTGGACTAGGGAATGACTGTGTATATATCAAATGATGCATAGTACAAATTTGAGATGAATCATAGTCCATATAATCTGTCTCTACATCACCTTGCGTTGTCCGAGATGAAGATGGGATGTTGCGTGGCTGAAATGTTGACGGGATATCCTCGCGAGCTCTACCACGTCCACGTGTGCGAGGTAAACTAGATTGTGGAACAGGATCACTTAGTTGAGTCTAACAAGTGTGATTGACATACATCGGTAAGGGTCGTAGTACAAATCTTCATAGCATCACTAATATAAGGAAATACTTTAGAGTCTACGTTTACACACGTGTATCCCTATACCAATGTGTGGTATACACGAGTAAGATTTTTAGCCTGTAAGATAATATACGTACAATATGTCATGTCATACGTAGAATATTTTTTTAGTTTATGTAAAGTTATAGCAAATAATAATACTAATCATTTAAAATAATAACATTGTAACAAGAAATTAATTATTTTCTAACATACCAAATAAGTTGTAGCTACATATGTCCCCTCGAACTCTCCTGTCCTCTACTGAACCAACCTAGGATTCAACATCTGACGTTTGTGTAACGCTTCGATACCAAGACATGTAATCAGAGTCACACTCTGGATGCTCATGTGTATCATCTTCAGTAACAACAAGAGTTCTCCTAGTTTGTTTGGTAGCAAAGATTCTTCATTTGGTTTATAAATATATATGTTATAATGTTTATGAAACTTTTTAAGTATTTCAATTTTTTTTATATTTATGAAAGGTTTGTAAGGCCATGTGCGTAGGGGGTAAGCAACATGAATCAATCACATCTATCATATATTACTTTTTTATATAATTTATTTAAAGAATAAATTTGTTTTTAAAGAAAAAAATTAATATTTTTTTAAAAAAATAAACAATTTATTTTTAAAAAATAAAAATTATAAATTTGGGTGTTGAATGAGCATTTATAAAAATAATAATAAACTGAACGACATTTTGATTGGCTTTAGGTTCAACGCTATTCATATTGACATTGAAATGTATCTTTTTTTTTTATTTTAAATTTTGTTTAAAGAATAAATTTATTTAAAAAAACAATTTTTTTTTAAAAATAAAATAAATAATTCTTTTTTATTTATAAATATTTTTTTATAAAAAATAAATTAAGATAAATAAATAAATTAATTAGTAAGTAATCATTCAACATAATTTCGAATCACGTTGGAATTTACGGTTAAACTTCAACGCCAATCAAATGACTTTGAGACTATGAATCACAAATCACCAACTAAATGACTATAATTCAGAAAGTTGAACTTAAGCTAAGCTATTCTTGGAAACCACCCGGTCTCTAATAATCTTCAACCTCTCTCGCACCTACTCAACCGGTCTACCAATTTGCAGGTATTTGATGCTTAAATCTCCATTGCTCTCTGTTATTATCACCTAGGGTTTTCCGCCCCTTCTCAACACCTTCTCTCAATTTCAGCTTATAATTCTAGACCGATCTTCAGTATTGCTGGTTGAGAAAAATGTCTCCAATGGCCGTGGATGAAAATGGTGAGCACGAATACAAGCCGCAGAAGAAGAAAACTGATGATAATGAAGAGAAAAGGTCAGTCTCTTTATTCAGTAGAGTCTAAAGTGTGCACAATTATCGTAATACAATATACTCCCTCCTTTCTACTATGATCCTAGTTGAAATGATTAAAATTTATTTTAATTTTTGAAATAAAAATTTGTTCTTAGTAATAATTTTTAAGTAGTTGAAAATCATACTTCAGGGGTCCGATCACAAAAGGATAGTTGGGGGGTTTTGCTCCGACAAGTGTCATCTGTATTTGGGTTGGGAATTTATTAGCAGTCCGGTTTTGAGTGCGTTTGAGCCCATGTTATACTCACTAGGATTTTCTAATTACTATATAAATATTGTTTGATGGATGAATTATTGGAGAGTGTGAGAGGCACACAAACAGGACTTGTCATAATTTGGTGAACCTGGGTAAATCTTGTATAATTTACTTTCCATTCTTCTTTAATTTCTGTGAGATTGTTTGCAATATTCGATCTTAAATCGAACAGAATCAAATAGACATCAATTTTGAATTATAGTATTTCATGAAACTTTTTCTATGGAACGGAGGGAGGTAAAATATAAAGTGTGTACTTATTTCAATTTTGGCTGAATAGGAAAATGAAGATTGTGCCTGGAAGTTTGATGAAAGCTTTAATAAGGCCTGGTAGCGGCGAAGCTACACCTACTGATGGTGATCAGGTTATTGGTCTGCCGCAATCATTAGTTTATGAATATTTCATCATATGACTCGTGAATGTGAATTAATCTATATATTTCTTATTAAATAGTAATGTCAGTGTCTAAATTTGTCCCTTGAAAGTGATGAACTCTTCAGCCTCCATAAAGTTTAAGATATTTAAGCATGAAGGATAAATTGACATGGTATTTTGTTAATTATGCCTTGCCTTGTTTTTCACAGGTTATATATCATTGTACTATCCGAACACTGGATGGAGTTGTTGTTGAGTCTACTCGTTCAGAATTTGGTGGTGAGTTTTAAATATCAACTTTGTTATTGCTTCTCCATTGGATGCAATATTTCATTTTATCTATATCAGAGGGTAGGCAGGATGCTATGAGGCCTTGAATATAATTGACTGCTTTCATTTAGTTGAGGTGGTAATATTCATCCTTTAGGTATGAGCGTTGCATTGAATTTAATAAAAATGTTCTTTGTGTATTGGCCTATAAACCGGATATTCCACCAGTTCATTATAAAAAGAGTGCTTGAGAACTTCTATACTTTACATATTTGCTTATATAGAGAAATTCAAAGTCAGACTTTTGTAATAGTTCAAATATTTTAGCTTCTAAATAGTTGGAGCCGCCGAATCAATCTCATAGTTTTTCCATATGTTGCAAAGTTCTTCCCTTTATAAATGTGAATTCTTTGGTGTTCTTTGTAATATACATAATGGCATAATGCACTACAATTTTGTTCAAGAAAGTATAAAATTCTGATACAACTTTGGCAGAAACACATGCTTCTACTTTGGTAATTTTACATATTAGAATATGGAAAGTTTTTTGATTCACTCCTTTAGGCTGCACCGATCACACTTCAGTGTTGACTCTATATGTGCTATATTTCCAGGTTTTCTAATTTCTGTAGTTCCTTGTTTTTTATACTTTTATATGTTGTTATTTAGCTTCTACTGGTGAGACATGACAGGTTAACTATGCTTTTTGGAACTTCTGCCAGTTGTTTCAAGTTCATTAATTGATACTTTTTTCCAATTCATTTTTTTTCTCTCTCTTTTTTCCCCTCACTGATTGATGTCACAGGCAAGGGTATCCCAACAAGGCATGTTTTGGGTAAAAGCAAAATGATATTGGGGTTGCTAGAAGGTATTCCCACAATGAAGAAGAGTGAAGTAGCTATGGTAATTATTTGAATGTTATATTTGTCGATATGAAAGGCAGACATACTTAGAGTTTTAGAGGAAAATCGTATTCTATTGATCATTTTGGAAGCTATAGCCTTAGCATGCTAAGATCTTTTAAATTTCTAATAAAATTTCTACATCAATCGCTCTCAGTTATTTAATTTTCACATTATCATGGCTACATACCAGATTATAGAAACAAGCTGGTGCCCATTGTTGTCAAATCGTGAATCGTATCGTGTATCGAAAATCTTCATATCGTGTTTCATGTATCGTATCATGAATCGAATCGTATAATACGAAAACAAAATAAAAAATATAGTAATATATATTTAAACATATAAAACACAGCTTGATTATATATAAAAGTAGTCAAGTAAATATTATTATAGATTAAAAATAAATTTTAAAGTTAAACAGTAGTCAAAATATTTTAAATTGATTTAGTAGATATTATTTCAGTAATCTTTATAGAGTAACAAGAGAAAACAAAAATTCAGATTCACCTTTAATCTATAAAAAAAAAAAAAAAATTTAAATTAACAAGTGGAGATTTATATATCTGCTTTTAAAAAGTGACGTGAGAAAAATAGAGCGATATTTTTAATAAGATACAATACTTTAAAAAGTGATTAAAGGCTCATGAAGCGATATAGAATATGTTTGTGATAAAAAATCTCTTCAATTGAAATGGTAAAATGCTTAAAAGTTTTGTTTTTAATCTTGTGGATGTACATGAAAACTTTTTCAAGTTGGTTGCCATAAAATAGTATCGTACATTGTATCGCATCGTAAGAATCGTAATTGAATCATATGATACGGTGTCATTTTCGATTCACTCTGCGATATGTATACGTATCGCACGATACGTATCGTATCGTGCGATACATATTGCGTATCGCGTATCGTAAGATTCTGACAACTATGCTGCTGCCATACATTATGTATTCAACTGTTTTTGTGGGATTACTGCCAAATATGTTTGGTTGCTTCAATTCATTTAATGAAATCTAATTTTACATTTTCCGTACCATTGTTTAACCTACTAAGTGAACCAGTTTCTTAATAACCAAGTGAAAAGGCTGAATGAGTTGCATAAAGTGGGATATGAAAGTAATCAAACGGCTTAACAATGTAAACATAAGATTGTAGCTCATGTATGTGGGTTAGCCCCCTTTTGGTACTTGTAATGGACTTGTTAACTTGTGAAAAAACATATGATTTTGGTATATGATGGAATTTTTTGGTGCTCAACTTAACTTTTGATGCCTCTTGTTTCAGTTTAAGATAAAACCGGAATTGCACTATGGTGAGGATGATTGTCCTGTTTCAGTTTCTGATGCCTTCCCCAAGGACGTGGAACTTCATTTTGAGACTGAGATGATTGATTTCTCTAAAGTCAAGGCAAGAAAGTTAGATTCATTGACATAATTTTGTGGAAACATATGTAAGCTTATGTTTATTTAGAAACACAAAAACACAGCAAATTTTATAGTAAACACTACATATGTAAAAAAAGGGGTATATTTTTGATAAATTTTTCTTGATCAATTATGCCCATACGTCTCCATTTATTCTTCTGTTATATATTGTTGATGCAAGCATCCTAATGTAGAAAAAACATTTTCTTAGTCTGAAAAAGTAAAAATAAAGGCATACACTTTTTGGTTTTTTGTGTTTTTCGCTTTTCTGCTGAATCTCAGGTTTTTTATGTGCTTTTATGTGAGTTTTCGACTCAGAATTTTCTTTATTCGTTGAAACCTGGGCATAATATTGTTTGGGTTTCATTCCCAAAGTAGGTCAAATTGTCAAACTTTTAGTGCTTCAATTGTGGGGGGATTTATAGCTTGAGCTTGGTCTTTGAAATGAACAACAAATTGTTATTACACATATTGCCTTATCACGTTGTTTCACTGGAAATTGTTTGTTAATTATTGTTTTGCTTATGTTGTTGCATTTGTTGTATTTCCTCATTGCTTATGTTAAGATATTTGGTCTTATGTTCAGATGTATAGTTCTACAAATTGTTATTATAATCCTTAATTAGTTTTAACCTTGAATATGTGTTTTTCCATTTCCAGGTCGTCAGTGAAGATTTGGGAGTTTTAAAGAAGGTATTTAAGTCTACGACAAAATGCTTTGCAACAGCTGATCGAAGTTAATTTTTGTTTTTTTTAATTATTGGGGTTGTTTTTTGCAATCAGGACTTGATGTAGGGTTTATGTGGAGTGCGCGAGTTGTTGTCCATATGTTTAGTCTTTTAACTACATTGATGCACATTTTTTGCTTGGTGCAAATTTCAGTTTTTTATTTTTTTACTTTTTTTATGGGATGCCGAGTGCTTAAGAGTATGTTATCATCCAAATATTGTATGAAACAAAGAAAGCTGATATTTTCTTTATTAATATTATGTAATGAAAGAAATTATGAAACAATTAGGTTAGCCTTTTGTCTTGGGTAAATCACGTGTATGGGCAAGGATCTGTGGGTTTACCCCGCGCACGCCTGAAGGATAGCAGTTGGGGCTTCCTCTATTACTAGAAAAATGGTGTATGGCAAGAATAATCTATTTCTTTTCTTCATGTGTAATTTAATATGATAGCGACGTTACCTGTTTAAGGCAATCTGAAACTTATGCTTCATATCAATAAACTTTGATTAAACGAACATTAAGAGGCATGAGAAGAATACGTGGAACATATTGGTATCAGTCATCAGTTCAAATGGAACTTATTGGAAGGAGCAACTGAAGTTTGAGTTATAAAGTATTCTACTAGTACTACTACTAGCAGTAGGAATTATGTGCTAAGTGTATGATAAACATGCAAATGATAATTGTCCGGCTTTTCCTCTATAGGTTATGGATGAAGGACAAAGTTGGGAATTACCAAGGGAACCTTACGAAGTAAAAGCTTGGTAACAATTTTTTGTTACTTCTCTATTCCTTTTACTTATGTAGTTATGTTAAATGGTGGACTTAACTACCTGTATTCTTAATTAACTTTAACATTGACTATATCCGTGATTATTCTAGGATTTCAGCAAAAACAGGGGATGGAAAATTGATTCTATCACATACACAAGGAGAACCATTTTTCTTCACCCTTGGAAAATCTGAGGTTGGTAAGACATTTTTGGATCTTCTTATTCGATCTTTTCCTTTTCATTATTTGCTACTTTTCCCCTTATAAAATACCTCATTTGTTGCAAAATACAAGATCATTATTTAGTTTTTGAAGTCAACCTAAGACATTTTCAAACTCAAAATTAACACGGGCTGAATTTTAGTCAATACATTGATTAATATTGTAACCTACCAAAAGAGTATTACTCATTTTAAGATTTATTGTTTTATAATTTTAATGAATTATCTCAATTTTGAGTTTGAAAATATCTCAAATTGACTTTCAAAAGTCAATAATGATCTTATAAATTGGAACGGGGAGTACTTAATCTGCTTCCTCCAGCAATGCTGCGTAATTCTTTAAAGAAGAGGACTTTCTTTTTTCCTTTTAACTCAGGGCTCTTTAAATATATGTGAAAGTTATATCTGCTGTGTTTAGCTATGCAGATGCACCTTTTGTTCAATTAAAATATTGATCTGTCTGTTACCCTGCATGTTTAAATCAGGTACCTAAAGGTCTGGAGATGGGGATAGGAACAATGTCACGTGGAGAAAAGGCAGTAATTTATGTAACTAGCAAATACCTAACTCAGTGCTCATTCATGCCCATCATAGAAGGTACTGAGGAAGTTCATTTTGAAGTGGAGCTTGTCCACTTTATTCAGGTGCGCATAGTTCTTTTGTGCTGTGAATTACAGTTATCTGTGGTGTCATATATAGCTTGTAGTCCTGATTAGTCTGGTTTCATTCAGTTAATAAGAACATGCATTCTCAATAGACGTGTATAATTTGATAGGGTGTCTTTGTGTGGAAGTTGAACTTCTTTCAAATGCAACGGCCACTTTGATCATATTGTCTCGGTAATGTTAGACTAAGATGGCTTAGTAAGATTTCCAGTTTGAGTGAATTATATTTTGAAGTCGAATGCTATGTACTCTAAAGTCTCTCTCTCTCTCTCTCTCTCTCTCTCTCTCTCTCTCTCTCTCTCTCTCTCTCTCTCTCAGTGAATCTTGTTACTTCTAGGTGTGGTATGATTTGTCATGACTAGACATGTACTTTAGCATACCACCATTGGCACTCCCTTAGCATTCTTCATCATATACTTTGGTGTAGAATGTTGTTGCTCCAAAATTTAGTGTAGATATACTTTCCTCGTGTTCCTTTCTGTGCTTTACTAAGATTGTTCAAACACTCTGTGAATCTTTTTGCAACACTAAGGTGCCTTGTTATTATCAACAGGGCATTGCCTTGCTCACATAGGCATTTCATATAAATGTTAATGTCATCCGGTGAAATGTATATTGATACCTGAAGTATTTGTGCCTCTTTTTTCGTTACACTTTCTTCAAAATTAAGTTATCTCTACTATATTCAATTTTGGTATGGATTTCCTGAAACTTAGGTTACAACTTGCAGGTGCGGGATGTGCTTGGAGATGGGCGTCTAATTAAACGCCGCATCCGTGATGGAAAAGGTGCCATTTCAAGCCTTTACTTAATCATTATAAAGAGAAAGGATATAATATTCCATGATATTTCTATTTATTTTTTTGACAAACAGAATTATCATTTAGAATCTTTATAATGCAGGGTTTTTAAAATTTAATGGTTCACTTTGAAAACATGAACAATATAATGCATAATTCCTGCAATGAAGTTAGCATCATAGTGCATTTTAGCCCTAATGTGTTTTATTTCAAGTTACCGTTTCTGCAATTCTGCTACTGTTTGGTCATCCTTCTTTATCCTGATTCTTACTTTGGCAGCTCATCTTTTTATGTGCTGGAATTTAATTCTGTGATCTGTGACATGTGTCTACTACTTGCATCAATCATGATAAGCATATTTGATGTTTGATTCTTCAAAATTTCTAGGTGAATTTCCTATGGATTGCCCTCTTCATGACAGTCTACTACGAGTCCATTACAAGGGCGTGATTCTTAATGAAGAAAAGACAGTCTTCTATGATACAAAAGTCGATAACAATGGTCAGCCTTTGGAATTCAGCTCAGGAGAAGGGCTTGTGAGTTCACTTTTGTTAATAAAGCACAACTTGACAAGTTTTCAATCTTATTTATTGATAAGGTCTGTAGTGGCTGATTAATTTGTCTATATATCAATGAGGCATTCCCCCGTCCCAACAAACAAACTCACCAAATAACAGTAGGAGGCATATGCTGTAATGTTTGAAGACCTGAATTTAGACTGACCAACTTTTTTCTTTAATTCTTTCATTTCGTATACATTCCGTTTTGGTACCCCCCCCCCCCCCCCCCCCCCCCCCCTCTCTCCTTTGGCACTTTCTAACAATCTCATGTAAACAAAAGATTCTAACTTCTTTTTCTTGAATTTTTGATACATTTGTGTAGTTATACATTGATGATAATTTTCTGTTCCCTATAATTTCCACCTTAGTACTTATGGGATAAGTATAATTACCTTTGTTTTTCTTATTTTAATTTCCTTTTGTGACGATTAATATGTCAAATGTATTGTTTGTTGTGTGGTAGGTACCTGAAGGGTTTGAGATGTGTGTTCGTCTGATGTTACCTGAAGAGATAGCTCTTGTTACATGCCCTCCTGATTATGCATATGACAAGTTTCCGAGGTATCCTTTTTAATTTAGTTTTACATCGTCGTTATTTGTATATCCGGTATGGTATACATAAGACCTTTTCTATGAAGTAGTCCTTTGATCATCAGCAACATCTTCATCTTCTTACTTTTCAATCAGAATAGTCTTAAGTATAATATTTTCTGCCTTTCTTCTCTTGTGATTAGGCCATCTAATGTTCCTGAAGGTGCTCATATTCAATGGGAGATTGAACTCCTAGGTTTTGAGATGCAAAAGGTAAGAGAGTTGGTATTATTTAAAAACAAAAATGTACTGAAACTTTTTATTCTTACATTCACAGTAGTGAACTAATAAAATATTTCAATAGAGTTGTTTCATAATTTTCCGACAAAATATTAACAGAAAAACTTATGTGGCAAACGGTTGACAAAAAGATGTGGACCATTTAATGAGATTCTAATTGGCCCCCAACTTTTACATTTAAATCATTGAAAAAATTGCTTCATAGCAAACAATTAAAATAAAAAATAAAATCATATATACCTTGCTATAAATAAAATTAAAAATTAAATCAAAACTATTATGAAAAGTATAATGAGATTAACAAAGAGAAAATAAATAAATTATATCCATCACCTCTCTCTTCCCTAAGCCACCTGCAAGTTTCAATCCAGCACCTCAGTCGCCACTCTCTGCCCTTCTTTGCCATCTCGCCACTGTCCCCCACTACCACCACCCCAACTACCGCCTACCACTGCCGCCCCACCAAACCTAGATTGTCGTTGCAATAAAGGAGAAACTAAGTTAGAGAAGTAATAATATGAAATTAAAATTTTGTGCTATCAACATCGAACTCCATCAATTACAGCAAATTAGATGGAAAAAGAACGGATCTGCGATTCCAAATGAAGAAGAATATTAAACCAATCTCTCTCGTGTTTCTTTATGGGATACCAATTTGGGTTGCTATTGTGTTGAATTGTTAGGTGAAGGTTGAAGATGGTGATGTGTGAGGGAGGTGACGATAGTGATAAGTGTGGGAAGGTAACGATGGGGATGAGAGGTGATGGTGGCGTAAAAGTATTGTGTAAGAAGCAGTGATGGGTGATGAAGATGCCGAAGTTTTTGAAGAAGAAGATGAAGATGTGTTGAATTTTTTTTTCTTTTTCTTGATAATGATGGTTTTGCTTTTAAATTGTGATTTTGTCCTTGTTTAAGAATGATTTTTATTTTTTATTTTATTTTTTTCTAGGTAAACATTTAAAACATTAATTTTTTTTTGTATTAATCCACATTTACAATTTTATTTATTTTTAGTAAAAAAAGTGGACCTCGACGCCCACGTCATCATAAACATTAGCCACGTAAGCAGTAACATTAATTATTTAGTTGGATAATTATGAAATCACTCAATTAATTGAAATATTTTTATTGGTTTAGCAATACGAATGTAACAAAAAAAGTTACAATAACTAAAATGAAAATCGGGCTCTAGTACAGTAACCAAATTATCAAGTTACTCAACAAAAATGAAAACATGAACATTTCCAAATCTGTAATTCTTGTAAACTTAATTGTTGCCTTTCAATGTAACCACTCAAATGGAAGGACTATCTATGTGTGAGGCTACAGACATGGATGAACTTGCATGGACATGCTCAAGTTTTATGTTTTGTAGTAGATATGAAACAATTCATCGGGAGAATCAAATTCATATTGAATAAGGTATATAATGGATAGTTCCGGAAAGAAACTTGTGAGAATCATCCTGATTGTCACACAAAAGACTTCTGGGAAAACCCTTTGATCTAAGCAAGTGAATATGCTATTGACTATGACATTTGTTAGAACTGTTTAATTCCAAAAGTTTCATTTTCACTTAAAAATGTTGCGATTTTTTTTTTTTGTAATTCACTTTGTGGCCCAGGTGACCGTATCATGCATCATTGTTTTTCTGCATAGAAATTTCAATCTAGCACTAGTTTCCAATATTAACATGGGAAGACAAATGTCAGCAGAACATCGGGGATTTTTTTTTCTTTTCACTTTTATTTTCTCCGGTTCTTGATTTACTAACTATGATGCAAACTATTGATTTATGATTAAAGCAAAATGTTAAGCTCAACCTTGGATGTTTATGCAAGCATCTTCCTCCTGGATATTAACTAATTGTCGTTATGCTTCTTGCCTCTCCAAGAGTCTAAGAAAACCTTGTAGGTTTCACTTTTTATAGTCCAGTACTGGTTCTTATCATGTTCGGTACTCTTTTGTCCACGTAAAGGTGACATCCTTGATCGTTGCTGATACATAGAATTAAGGATATGTTGGTGTACGGATGACGAAAAACTCTTATTGCAGTTGTGATGATTGATGGATTTTTTCATTTACGATAATATAAATTAACCAGTGTTTAGCAAAAATAAGGCAGTCATTTGACTTTAATATTTGATCTTTCAACTGTTACACTGTTAACATTAACTTACAAAATAATAAAACTACATCTTTTGAAATAAATTTTCATCTTTTCTTGTGGCTATCATTTTCTGATGCTTTGAATGTCATGGAGTGGAGGCGCCTTTAGTAAATAGTTGAACAAAAAATGGTATTTTTCTTCAAGTACATGGTCCAAATTTAACATTATCCCACCATGTTAGTTATATACTTTGATCTTCTTTTTGTTTTTCCCCCCTTTTATGAAGTAATACTTGTCTTGCTCTTCATTTCTTGATTTCGTTCTACCTAATAATGTCTCGTGCATAATCAAACTTCTTGTTGCAGGACTGGACTGGTATGAACTTTAGAAGTATAATGGATGACGTTGAGAAGACCAAAGGAACGGTATGACTATTCTGAGAAACTGTAATAAAATAAGCTAGTTGGTTACAATAAAGTATTGAATGTATGGACCCAGCTGAGCTCTAGCTAGGTGATGACTTACCTCATTTACTCATCATAACAAACTTCTAGTGGACTTCATCATGAGCTAAGGTAGCAAGGACAAATTTGTGAAGCTCTTACTTTAGGTTCCGACTTGTGTGGGACACTGAATCTGTGGAAATGAAAATCTGTATAAATAGACATGTTAGATATTGATAATTCAGGACTTGAAAGCCACACTAAAGCTTTTATCCTTTTCAACCTGAAAATGAGGCCAGCCTTGGGTTTTTTTTTAAAAAACTGAATGAAACAATTCTGAATGTTTAAGCAATTTGAATGAGCTGTATGAAACAAAATTTTGAATACTGAATGAAAAAAGTTGTTTGATATTTGACATATCTAAAATATCTTAATAACAAATTTTTGCTATTTTATCCCTCTGAAAAAATTCAAAGTTGTTGTAAATTTATTTAATATTACTTAATATAATCGTTAATATTTTTTTATTTTTTACTTCATTCAGCTGTGAATTATTCATTTAGTCAAAAAAAAAAAACTTAATCATTAAGTCCAAAGTACTAACCGATTCAACCATTCAGATCATTTTTATTCAAAACAAACGCACTGAATGGTTGACCGATTCAGCCATTCAGCTTCATTCAGTCCCAAACAAACACACAATCTTAGGTTTGGTTTTCCTACCTTTTCCTTTGCCTAGTTGTTTTGTGATAGATGGTTGTATCTATATTCTATTACCAAATATCCGTATTCTTGATGATTTGATTCAAACATTTGTGCAATTGTGTAGATGCTAACTATGTAGTTTAGTTCCACCATGTTCATTTTGTCAGGCACATTCAATTTTATCATTCCTTTTCAAATCTTATTTATACCAACTCTTAGAATATAAAAAGTAATTATACCTAGAATTTTTACTTAAGACTGCGATTATTTGAGATAAATTATAAATCATTATAAATTGTTCAATTTCAGGGTAACAGACTTTTTAAAGAAGGAAAATTTGAGCTTGCTAAGGCCAAGTACGAGAAGGCATGTATTCCTCATCGTGTTGACTTGTTTCATCTGATCATTTGCTGAGAACTGACCGTCTTGATATATATCTCTCTTCTTTGGAAGTAAAATTTTCATTTATCTGAACAAATATCCTCTTCTTGCAGTTTGATTATTTCTCATATTGTGAAATCGTAATTGTCAATACTCGTTAGTTTCATTTCGGTTAGCATAGAACACCAAGCTAATGATGATGGTGTTAGTACTGCGTTGCAGTCTCTCACATGTATTGCAATTTATTCATCCAGGGGATTTACTTCATCGTAACATTCTAGATAAGATGTTCGGTTCTTTCATCATCCAATATCTGTTCCTGGCATATATTTCTTTCATAATAACTGCTTTATTGTGAAATTTGACCTACTTTGGTTGCTTATTATCATGACTGCAAACTAGTAAATTTATGACAAGTAGAATTTTTGTCTTATTGTTATTGAGCGTCCAAGGGAGTCCAATGCACATTCAGTACACTAGATATATTACAGGAGGTCAAAACCTACCTTGAAGTCATATCTGAGCTAGTACAAATTATAATTTTCATTAGCAGCCAATCGTAGAAGCCTGTTTTAATTGTGTACAGAGGCAACTCTCTTGCATATGTATGCGTTCATTGATTTTATCTTCCAAATACTGAGAATCTACTTTCTGTTTATGCCTAAGCCTCTGTCCCTTCTGAAAATCATTCCACCGACCCCTTACTTGGCACATATCATCATTAGTGGTACATGACACTCAGAATCTCAGAAAACCCAGACTTGCACCTACTGTGATTAACTATATTTTAAATAAAGTAACTTGCATGATGAAAGCCTGTATGTCCGAGAAACCTTATTGCAAGAAACACTTGATGAAAGTTAAACACTTGACATAAGCAGTTCACTACTTGATGCATATTCAGATCTAAGCAACCCAAGGTTGGCACAGTAACATGTGCCCCCGTTTTAAGTGGGAAATCACTTGCTCAAACCTTGTCAACTCCAGGATATACCAAGACTGGGTTACGTGTAGACTTTCCTAGATGCACGACTCCTGTGGGATGGGTCATGTGTCTGAAAGATTTGTCAGATGCTCTAATAGCTCCATATACCCTTCAATCCAATTGAAAAAATAAAGAAGAAGAAGATTTAATTAACTTGCGAAGTCAAAATTGATTCCATGCTCTGGATTAATATATGATAGTTTCTTTACAGGTGCTTCGTGAATTTAATCATGTAAATCCACAAGATGACGAGGGAAAAGAATTCCTGAATACAAGAGTAAGGCCCTTACGACTTTTTTCCCTTTAATAATTGTTTTTTGATCTTTAATATTTTAAATTTCACTTTTATGTAGGTGATTTAGAATGGTTTTTATGTAGTATACCTGTATGCATATTGCTAGGAGCTTTCATGTAGGCGACATAGCGCGTCAACATATTCTTTTGAATCCCATTTGTTCTCACTTGTAGCAACCTATCCAATGTTAGTTCTATTTCCTAATGATATTTTTATTTTTGGCATGTTTGAAGAATTTGTTAAATCTAAATGTGGCTGCCTGCTATCTGAAAATGGGGATGTGTAGAAAGTCCATCGAGGCATGTGATAAGGCAAGTTCTTATGACTTTAAGCTCAAGTATATTCTGCTACTTTGTTAGAAAAACAAATGCTGTAGTAAAAGTACTAGTTTCCTATTCCTTTGGTTGAGGCATTCTCCTTGTGCTACCACCACAACTTGGATGGTAGAAATAATCCATCATTATCAAAGAAAACTTTTTTTTTTAACTTGTGTTTCTAAGCATGCAATTCTACTAGTGCTGAAGAATGGCATCCATTTGTATCTTCTTCTACCTCTTGGACAAAGGTCTAATCTCTATATGATCTCATAGAGACCGAATACCGAAATTTGAACTCTATTAGCTAATTACAAAAACTATATAGTTTGGTTGGCACGTTAGTCCATTAGTTATCATATGGTCAATCAGCTCACTGAAAGAGACCTTCAATTTTCTCTTCTCAATTCTCTTTTGGACTTTGATGGATATGTTTCATCATTTATTTTTCTTTCTTTTATTTTTTCCATGTTAGTCGTTATGGATTGCTTACCTGAAGAATTCATCTTAATGTTTGATGGTATTTCCACCAAGTTAATTTCATCATTTTTACTGAATCTATTAATTACTTTCATAAATTGGAAATATATTATTAAAGGAGTACATATTGTGTATATGTCATATTCGCACAGCATATCACAAGTTCATGCTGCCATTGATACATTAATCTTTTAAACGCATCTTATGCTCAATATCCCATACCTGCTCTGTTTGATAGTGACGTCAAACCATTTTTTGAGAACTCGAATAAATTAAACCTCTGATGAGTAATATGTAGCGTCTCTACAATGGCCTTTAAGAGAGTGGAGTAACTATAGCTGTGGGCCCAACTGGGTTTCTATTATTTCTTTGACTTGAGTAATCTGACATATCCTAATGGTACGTTTAGATTGAGAGAATGGAATGAAAGAAGGAATGTAATGAAAAATAGTGTATTAGATGATCATTTTGGAGGATAAACCATTCTAGTGGATGGAATGAATCACTCGATCCCTTTGATTTTTATTCCATTTGAGAGGTGGTGGAATAAAATTCATTCTAATGAAATGAATATATACGATAATTTTACCATCATATTAGATCACTCACTCTCACTAACAATCAAACATATACTTGAAATATCTTAAAATCATTTCATTCCTTCTTTCATTCCATTCTTTCAATCCAAACGCAATATAAGAACCATATTGGGTTTCTTTTAAGACCACGGTTACATTTGAGTTTCAACCTTGGCATACATCACTGATGAAAATTTCAGGTGTTAGATGCAACCCCTGTTCATGCCAAAGCTCTTTATCGTCGTGGAATGGCGTACATGGAAGCTGGAGATTTTGAGGAGGCAAGGAGTGATTTTAACAAGGTAATGTTTCCATTTATGCTTGCAGCCTGTATTGAATGGAAATGCTTGGATACAGTTCTGATTTCTGTTATTGACACTAGTAGATGATGATCGTTGACAAGTCATCTGAACCTAATGCAAGGGCGGCTCTCTTTAAATTAAAGCAGAAGGAGCAGGTGTGTGGTGGTTAAAAATAGAAAATTGTTTTCTTTACTAGTTGGCGCATAAATGCTTGATCCCGTGTCTGTCTACTTACTTCATGACAAGCAGGAAGTTGAAATGAAGGCTCGGAAGCAATTTAAAGGACTTTTCGACAAGAAGCCTGGAGAAATTGCCGAGGCTGGAAACATTGACAGAGATGATCAAGCTGACACCACGAATCTCGAGAGAGATGATCAGGATGATATGGAGTATGATAAAGAGGATGAGAAAGAGGATATTCATCAAGCAGCAGCAGCTCCACCTCGTCTGGGTATATTATCCCATTTGTGGTCCACTGGTAAGAGTCTATTCACAGCTCTTGGTGCACAAAAATGCACCATATTGTAAGTCTGGATCTTGAGAGCGTTTTGGGATGTAAAGCTCTTACTTTAAGGATTAATTCTACAAAAAGAGACGACGAAAAGTACGAGTGAGAATATCTAATTGTATACTTCATAATCACCTGTTTAAAAGATTATTAAGGGGCAACAAAGCTTAGAGATGTCTAATGTTTTGGAGATGTTAATTTTGCTTTGGCACCTTTGTCTGAATACGTTAATGTACTACATCCTTAACTCAAATAAATTTAGACTGATCATGTTCCCGAGGACAAATTTTGCTAGGTTGAATTCTGTCTGTCGAAATGCAGGTAATAAGGTTTCAAGAAAATTGAATTCAATGCAAGGATTATTTTTCATCCTGGCTATTATTATATATTAGAGAAAAAGTAGTCAAATAGTAGTATATGTTAGTCGCTCTTAAACTAAATTTGGTAAATAATTAGGATAACATTTTGCAGAGCTACAGTTCAACTTTCTTATTAAAGCCATCTCTGTATGGGAAACCTTAATTAATTAACACGATAACTGTTTAGGACAATTCTACAAACATTAACAAGATTAACTCTCATTTTACAGTTAAAAAGTGGGTTTGATGTGAAGTTTTTTACCTTTTAATGGTGAGATAGGAGTTAATAATTTAAAATTGTGTTTGTAGACTTAAGGGCATAGGGCATAGAAGAACATTTAACTCAACATAATTTTTCTCATACAGAAAACAATTAAACCACATATTTTTTCCTAAATACGGGGATATGAATATTTGAAAATATTATAAAGTTTATGTATCTATATGTATTTTCCATTTTAGGATCATATGGTAATCATTCATTATGATCATTGAGTAAATTACAATTTTTTCTTTTTGGATTCTCATTAATCATCATTATTGTTCAAAAGAAAGATATATTTATAATTATTTTGTATATTTCTATAAAAACTCTTACAACTCGATAATGAATGAAATTCACATTAATTTGTGAGAAAAGATGAACAGTAAGAAATTGAGTGCAGTTATCACTTTACTGTCTGTAAAGAATATTATTCCTTCAGTTTTGAAGTTCCATTTAGCATTTTAATATAAAGTAATTTTGTTTAGAACTTGTAAATTTACCTAAAATGTTTTCTGGAGTAAAATATATATTCAATGAAAATAAATAAAGTAAATATGTATTATTTTTCGTTCAAAAATTTAAAATTTATTTTTTTTAGTCTTTTTTAAAGCTGTAGTTAAGCACCTCTATCACAGAAAGTCAGGAAATGATTTGTTATTATATTTTCACCGTTATTTTTAATATTACACCATAAACACAATTAATTTTTTAATTAATATTAAAGTTATAATTAACATTAAAATTAAATTTAAAAATATAAAATTATTCTTTATAATTATTTTATAATTTTTTCTCTAATTTTAAAACGGACGAGTGAGAATATTAATTAAACAATTTTTTTAAGTAAAAGTATAGTCCACTTGTGAACTCCCCACAGTTCTGCTTGGGGATTCGCCCCTAATGAAAATTTTGTCCTTAGGTGGGGCCTGACCCCTCAATAGCCCATAACACAGTATAAACCTCTAGCTGATGCTGACCACCTAGCTAGCAATTTTACCCGTCCGGCAAACTCTCACACACACAGTGTCTCTCTCTTCTTTGATATACTATCAGTATTACTGAACTGATACAGATTTCGCGGTTATTCACGGGCCCCTGCTTTCTGCTTTTTCTTTCTTCTTCGCCGTCGAAGAAAACACATTACGCGAATTACGAGGAGATCCTTTCACTGCAAATTCCTTTCTTTGCTTTCGGTGTACATTCGATTATTGTGCAGTAACGTATCGGATCTTCATTGAAATCAATTATCAATGCGATATTTGTTGATATCTTATGAGGTATATATGCTCTATTCTGTTTTTAGTTTATCAAAAGTTCATTGAGTTGATTCTGGACTTGTAGCTATAAATGATGTTCTGTTGAGCCTTTTTTTTTTAAAAAAATTTATGAGAAAGACATCAGTTTTATTAAAAAGATTAAGAATATAATACATCTCGAGCCGTAGCGGTCTCAATAATGGATTGGTTTTCCTCAATTCAAGTTACAAATGAGTCATGATTTTTGCGTATTGGACCAAAATGTGGGCTGGTCTATTCCACGTACATGAGAAAACTGTAATGCTTTAAAGTTTTGAATCCGAGACAAACATGCTGCAATGACGTTGAAGATATTAGTAGAAGGAGTTGCTGTACCCGTGAATGCATGAAAGAGAAGTTCAGAGTCACACTCAAATATTACGTCCTGAAGCCCCACGTCCCATACAAATAAAATACTTTCCTCCATAACCTTGACTTCTGCTTCTAGTGAGCCGAGTGACACCTAAAGCTTCTTACTCATGGCTGCAATGACTTGTTCTTCGTGATCACGAGCTACCGCTCCAATACCTGTGTTTGAAGACGGCGCCGTCTGTGTTTATCTTGTACGGGCTGTTCGTTGGGGACCAAGTGATGGTATGTGGTACAGTGGGTGGCTGGAAATTGTGATTAGCATTTCGGAATTCAAGCAGAAACGTTGCTTTCTTGAGGATGCGATTACTTGTCTGCCGTGTTCCACCTGTTCTGTTGAGTCTTGATTTAATAGACATTGACATTTGTGCGAAAATGGAGTGAATTTCTTTGGTTATTTAGCTCTAAAAAACTTGGATCTGTAATCTTTTTGGTTGTGAAGTATGTGTTTGTGTGTGAGATATATATTCAATCATACATATGTGCATGAATTTGTTTCTTATCCACAGGAAAAATTATCACTGCTACAGTTAATGGCAATTGGTAGCCTATAATTTGGGATTAAGTTCTTGTCTTGTGATGATTCTTGGGATTAAAATGATATTTATGATTCTGATGTTGTTGATATTACTAATATATTTACGCTATATAAGAAATAATTTTATGTCTGTATTTGAATTTAAATAACATATTTATGTTATCCTAACAATATCAAATCCAGACAAATAAATCAGACTTAGTTTGTTATGACAAAGTCTTCCTAATAGTTGGCTTAAGGTTTCTAAATTTGATTGAGTTTACTTCTTGCAAAATAGGGTATAAGGTCAAATTATTCGTCTGACTATGACTCTGGGCAAAATAGGGTATAAGTTTTTCCTTCACCCAAATTTGTGTTCTTTTACGTTTTCGTCAATTAATCTTTGCTTAACATAATAGCATGTAGGACATGTCACATGCTCATGTTGATCAAAGTAATCCAACCTTTTGTCTAGTGTTGTTTTAGTCCTTACTTTATTGGGATTTCATAAAACTTTGGCCTAGTTGAATGCTAAGGTACCAAGGTACTTATTGTTAATCATGGAATGCAATCTCTCTTCCTCCTGCTCGATATTCATTCTTTTCTGTTATAGCGCATTAATAATGGACTTGGAATTCTTCACTTTCTATATCAGAAAACACTTGATACTCTCATTGGCATTTTAATTTGCAGAAGAATTATTAAAACCGTCTCGTGCTCTATTTTTTGGCAGCTAACACATGAGTAAGCATAAGAAAAATTGCAATGTCACCTGAGATATGTCCAAGAAATTAGTAATGAGGACCTCTCTTGAATATGGGCTACGGTGTAGAGCTTAAAACGAGTTCAAGACAACAACAAGCCTCAAAATCTGCGAAGGAGAAGGCCATATCACCCCAAGCACATCGAAATCTAAAATTTAAGAATAAGCATCAGGTAGAAAATACTCTTGTTTTAGCAATACATTGAACGGTATCATGAGTTAAGACAGAATGCGGATGACGTAGTCCAACTAAAGCATTCAGGAAATCACCAGAAAAAATGTTCTGAGAGTTGCACAAAAAAAGGCGATGAGCTTATCAAGCACATGCCAAATTTGTTTGGATATCTCCAGTAAATAAAGAGGGGAGATAATTTCCAGGAGAAGGCTCCGAATTTTGGAGTTCTTGAATGGAAGCGTCTGGAAAGATGGAAGTACAATGAGCAACTCATTCCAGCAAGAGGTCATACGAAAGCATCATCTTCTGGCAGTAATTCCTCATTAATGGCGGGTGGATCGTCAACAATTCCTAGTACAGCTCAGAACAAAATTTTGTCTTCTCTGAGGAAGCAATCAGCGTTGCATGGTTGGCGTCTTAACTCGGCTCATGAAGAAAGAGACATGGCTTTCAGTCTCAACGAAAGGTCACGAAACCCCTTGATTTTGAAACTGCTCCGTGAAGCACCGTGGATGGGCAGCGAAAACCTCCGCATGAAAGAAAAATTTTCTGGCAGAAAGTACTCTGAAATAAAGCTTGATAGAGGCAAGAGAAAAGAATTAAATCGCATGACCACGTCAGGAAAGGAAACTTCATCATTAGGCTGGAGAAAACATGGTTTGCCAATACCTTCCCATGATGCGACGAATGCTTGAGATTGTGAAACAAATATGGCAGTAGACAAGGAATTTAATTTTGCTCGTCGATCTTGTGGGCGTGAAAGCATTGTTCTGCTTTTACCCAAAGGCTCTCCCAAGAAGAGTTGTTCAGAAAGTGGTCAGCTTTCAAAATCCAGGACGTCATTTGATGGAAATTTTGCAGGGGCAAACGGAAGAGATTTTCAGGGTGCTTTTCCCCTGAGGAGGAGCTTCACTCTGTAGAAGTATGTTCTGAAATATCGCACTCTTTTCCCCTCCTTAATGGTGCAACCAACATCGGGTAAGACATGGAGCAATGCTGCTTGGTCAATTCTCAGGGTCTCGAACTTCAGTTTGATGCATCTCACATGCATCAAAGGCCAAAGGAGGTGCCAAGCATACCTTCAAACGTTAAATGTCTTGAAGTGAACAGCTTAAAAACAGATCCTTCAAGTACAAGTGAGACAAGTGAGACTCCCAGGAGACTGGATCCAGATATTGTTGAACAGCCTGCTACTAAGGGGAGGCATCCATCACCCGCTCGAAGATTTAGGTTTAGCAACCTTGGCAGGATGACAAGAAGTCTCAGCTTCAAGGAGGGTCCCATTGTAAATCTGGGCCAGTAGGGTCTGAAGCTTCTGCTAGTATGGATAAATTTGACGAAGACAATATAAGTGCTAGTAACAGAGCCAGGTCCTGCCCTTTAAGGAGGTTGCTAGACCCACTGCTGAAGCCCAGAGGAGGAGTACATCTTGCTGAGACTGTTTAGCTATCAAAAGAAAACTTGACCTCCGTGAGCTTAAGAGCACATGAACACTAGTGAATTGCTTCGTGTTAGAATTTAAGAACGAAATAGAATACAATCACACAGAATATAAGACGAAAACAGAAATTAAGAACACGCGATATACCTAGGTTCACCGATTTGACTAATCTTGTTTGTCTGATGTATTCATTAGATGCCTCACACGCTCTACAATGATTCACACACCAAACAACTATTTTTATAGTAACTAGAAAACCCTAGAAGCTATATAACACGGGCTCAAGGCCAATACATTAGTAAACCAAAAACTAGATTACTAATAAATTTCCAAGCTCAATTACACCCGACTACCCCGTCGTAGTGGTCATTAGTCGAACCCGCAGAAATATGAGTCAATCCCAACACTTCGGAATCAGAAGCATGAGACATCGAGTATTCAGGCTCTTCTGCAGCTTACACTAAATAATGGGCTCCCCCTTTTCAAACTTGTAGTTGATAATAGCAGTTACATACTTGCTTCTGCTGTTAAGCAATTACCAACACCCGGGGAGGATGCTTCTAGCTTGATCTATGCAATCTCCTCTGTTCACAAAATTAAAAAGAAGAGTGGAAGCTGGATGAGTCAAGGTTCTATAGGGAAAAGCTCTAGCTTTGGCTATAACATCATTGGCCAGATGAAGGTTTCTAGCTCTTCTCCTCCATATTTAAGTGGACAGAACACGAAGTACCAATATGTAGCAAGAGAGTCCGTTTTATATGATGTTGATATTGGACAGGCAGATAAGGAAACACCCGAGTTCAAGCCATGCAAGGAGCTTGCTGCCATTGTTTTCAAGAATCCAAGTCATAGAAATAATGATGGAGAGCAGAGCCATAATAGCAATCTTTGCTCACAAGATGGGTTTTCCAAGTATTTCCAGGAAGATGCCTGTAATGGAAGAGAAAATGAAAATTTTAAGAGCACCACAGTTATTCTAGGTGGTAGTCATGGCTTGCCTAATAAAGGAGTACCATCTCCACTGACAAACCTATGGAGATACGGTGGCTCCTGTGATTGTGGAGGATGGGATATTGGTTGTAAACTACAAATTCTCACCAACCTGGATCAGAACAACAACATGAGACCTCTAATCTCTTGCTCCACCGAAGAACATCTCGATCTTTTTGTTGAGGTACTGCTTTTTACTTCAGTCTTGTGCTGTTGCCTCTTTTCCTCATTTCTACTTTTACCAAGATTTCTCGACTTCTCTAAATTTATCTATGGCTTTATATGGGTGGACATCAAAAGAAGAAGCCATTTTTCAGCCTGGCACCTTTCAAGAGTGGACTTTACTCTGTTGAATTTAGTTCATCAATCTCTTTGTTACAGGGATTCTTCATATCTGTTGCATTTCTAAGTAGTCAGAAACTATCCAACTTCTTTGAAGTGAAGTTGGAAGCAAAAAGCTTCCCTGAACCCAGGAGTGATACAAGGAAGATTCCAACTACAATTTGAGGGCAAATCCCAGTAAAAAAAGTTACAAATCCACCCCTATCGCCGGTTGGAAGAGTCTAACTTCATGAAAGGACTCGGCATTCAGTTATTGCTGCTCTAAAAATAGCTCCGGAGGTGGCATATCTACATCTTGAAGGGAAAGTATTTGTCAAACATCAACATAGTTTTGTCGAATTTGCATACAAACAGATGTGGAAAATTCGCTTCTGCATAAACAAAGAGTGCAGTAGGATGAAGACCCCCGTAATTTTGTACTGGTATGTATATGTAGTTGATAATATCTTTGCTACTGAATGAAGAAGTGGAAAAAGAAACAATTTGTAGATATTACTGGAAGGGAAATGGGGGCTCAACGGTCCTATACTAATATCTATACTAATAAAATGCAAGTGAATTTGAAATCTAAAAAACTCCCGCTCACCTCAACATTTGATCCGGACCGTCCAAAAAATAGGATAAATCTGACCCTTCGTTGTTTTCTCTTTTAACAGCACGAAGAATCAATCCCTTTCATTCGTTGAGCGGCATCTTCCTCTTCCTCTCCTCCAAACCCATCTTCCTCTTCCTCTCCTCCAAACTCATCCCGTCCAGAAACCGGTGACTTCGTAGGGGGCGGTTTCTGCCGCGGAAGCAGCTTCGTCGGGGGGAGGAGGCGTCGGTGACTTCGACAGCCGGCGGCGATTTCGGCGACTTGGCTTTCAGGTATGTCGGCTTCTTGCTTAGTCTCTGCTTGATTGCTTCTACTTTTCTTTTCGTTCTTCTCAGGTTTTCGGACTATGGGTTGCCGATAATTGTCTTCGACAGAAAAAATTAGGGTTTTTGATTTTGAGAATTTCTGATTTTGATGTATAACAGCAGTTAGAGTTAGGGCTTGCTGGCGGCAGAAGGTAGTGCCAGAGGCACGTGTTACTGCTAGTGTATATATATATTACCAGCAGTCCCTCCTAATTGAAGAAAGTAGTGTTCAAGAAAAAGGAGAAAAGAGAGGGAATAAACAGAAAGACGCGACGATCTAATCATTTGCTTTAGAGAAATATTGATGTTCAGACTTTTTCTAGCAAGTAGTCAGGAACCAAATAGTAGCTTTGAAAACAGGAAGAACTTTTGAATTTTCATAGAATTTTGGGGAAATTTGTGTTAGGTTCTGAACAGGAGAAACAAAAAGTTTGTCACCTACAAGTAGCGTTTTAACTTTTTGACTTCCCATAAGGCCACGAGGAAATGTTTTGCAAAACAAAAATAAAAAGAGAAGATTTGCAAATGTAGAATACAGTGTCTTTCAATTCTAAAGAATACTTGTAAATCGTTTATCCTTGTGTTTATACAGTTCTCCTTGTCAACAATACGATGGACATGCATTTTTACAGAAGCTGATATTGAAAATGTTCAGAGCACAAAGCCATAATAAACTACCAAAAGGACACACACACACAGAGGAAGTTGGAGTTTGAACTTACAATCAAGCATACAACGAAGGCCATATAATAAAGGTAGCTACATCAAAATTTAGAATGTCTAATTCGTATATTTTAATTCATAAGTCAACGTATGATGCATGGTGAACACACATAAACCATCGACCACCAATCTTCTCAAACACATTTGTAGCAAACTGTCTACCCCAGCTCTTGCCCTTTGTCTTGACCATTTCAATGCAGGTTACATACCCTAGATCACCTCGGACATTAACCTGAACATCCCTAACCTCAATCTGTAGCGGGAACTCATAATCTGCCCAGACAAACTCCCAGCTTCCCATTACAAGGTCATAGCCAGATATGCCACTCACACCAGGGTGCACAACACATACATTTTCTCCTTTTGACCAGAGGGTTTGCATAGCGGCCAGATCCCCAGTCCTGAATGAGTTGTAAAATTGAGCATTTGCTGCTAGTACAGAAGCCTTGCTATCTTCCTGGAGATTACGAAGGCTATCCCTGATTTTTGCTGCTTGAGCATAGTTCTCCTCCTTGATGGCATTCTGTAGTTCCTGCTCTAAGGTCTGCTTATTTATTATGATGCTTTCACCACTTAAAGTCCCCTCTGAGTCCTCACTCTTAACTTGACAAGGTTTCACCAGGTAGGAACGGGAAGCTTGTCCAGAGAATGCTGCACTGAACAATTCTAAATTAGAGACCAACTCACAGTTGAACATGAATTTCTGTATCCTCGCGAGTAAATATTGAATATACGTGCACTCCTTTAATGATATTAGGCAATACTATTGAAAAAGTATAGTTTTATAAAGATATACTCCTTCTATCTCAAAACAAGGGTCCATCTCTTTCTTTTAGCTTTAGAGGATTGTAAGATGGTGGTATACTTTCAAAATGAATGCATCAAATCTCAAATGTTTTAAGTGACTTGTGTTTTGGCTAATAAATTTCAAAATTTCCTAATAACTTTGATCTTTAAAGTTTATTACAGTGCAGGAAGCAAATAGAACTTACTGAGAGCCCCAAATTGTAAATGGGGACAATGATGACCAGAAAAAAGCTTTGGCTTGATCCCTCTTCCAGAACTGCAAAGTACGACTATGTTATGGGGCACCCCAAAATGGCCTATACTTGAACGTGGCAAGCTACTAGGCTCCTTGACATTGCAAACGTTGCCCTAGCATTTGAACTTATTAGTCAATAAGTTTCATTACAGACATGAAGCAAGTATAATAAGCTCTGCATATAAACATAGTGGGAAGTATGCTGCTAGTTTCTATAACATAATTAAATTTTCATTAATCTTTAAGGAATTCTGTCACAAAATTAACCAATATTGTGGATCTTATAGGAAGCCATCCAACTAACTAAGACATTAAAATAATGTTGAAATACTCTTTCACTATTGCAGTATCAACCATCAGTCAAGCACTTAACTATCCAATTTCTGAATACACAATTGTAGAGTAGTTTTGATTTGTTCTTGATCACCTACAAATTTAAATGCAATGATAGTTCATTCAAAAATTAATCTTGAAACATTATTAAGCGTATTTCATAAGTAGATATTTTTTTTTCATAATAATGCTCAATCATATTCCTCCTCTTTCCCCTATACTCAAACCTACTCAGAATTAATTGAAAGCAGCATTTTGAACTAGATTGCTTTCACAAAAATATGTTTCTGAATGAAAAGCTCAAGGTGTTTTTCTCCAACTCTAATTCCACACAGGAATCCACCATCCTAAAGTCAGAATCTAGAAAAATGTGTCTTCATCTTCCCATTTCTTTATAATCAAAAGGCTAAAAGGTTACTAAAAGCTAAATTAATGAGCATGTCTCCCGAAATAACACATGAGACATTCCAATACAAACGTAACTGCACACCAAATCTATAGAAATTAATTCAATTAGATGTAGAACAACTTTTTAACATGAACGATTATAAAATTTTCCAAACATTTCAAGTAATAAATTCCAGTACATGAATTAGTCAGCACTTACAGAAGGTTGACCAATTCCAGGTTTAATTGACATTGCTGATAGATTTAATATCTCCATAATTAGACGCAGCAAACTCAAATCATCAACTGCAGATAATAAAAAGAGTATATAAAAGTTAATGGAATAACAAATATTTAGGGGGGAAATAAGAGGGTTAGGGTTTGAGAAATTTCGTTACCTGTAAAACATTTGAACGAGAAGACTACTGCAACTCTATTATCTATATACAGAAGAGAGAGATCACGAGTAAATGGAGTCGGCTTACTCCACAGTAGTTGACGCTACCTTTTTACTATTCGCTGGTTGATTGGAAGTTGGTACTACAGACGTCCAGGTTGGTTCAATAGCTTATGGGCTCGAGCATTTTTCAGGACTCATTTTCTGCACCGTTGTGAGACAGTTTACTCCTATAATAAAAACTTTTATGCACAAAAAATTCATATGAGATAGCCCAAACAAAATAGCATATGAGCCTGGGTATGTTTTATTTCTTTTGATGTTACTGGGAGAAATTGCAATACGGTTTAATGGGCTTCATTTGACTGATTTAGTGTAAGCTTCAAAAGTCCTAAGCCCAGAATATTAGGTTGTTTGAAGTATATGGGGCTTGAGCCATTTTTACTGTATTATAGTAGTATTAATGATTATGGGCTAGGCTAAGAAGTCTTGGATTATAATGTTTACAAAGGCTACATTTGCTTACCCGTTAAGAAGATGGGAATGGGATTGAACAGTTAATTCTACTTTAAAAAATAATAATATATTTACTTTTTGTTATTTTCAAATAATCCCCATATAAGGGACCAAATAGAGTGGGAGATGGGATGGGTTTTATAGTCCCCTCATAAGAGATTATTAATTTGAAGAGCTAATACTCATCAGAGAGAAAGGGGGTTGTGTGTGTGTGTGTGGGGGGGGGGGGGGGGGGGGGGGGGGGGGGGGGGGGGGGGGGGGGGAGACTATTAGCTTAAATCAGTGCTAAATAGTTGCTTATAAACTTGTTTATTGCACAATTTGCACTTATTTGATGCGTCACTTATGCAACAAATGGACATATTTTTCTTGCTTATTTAACAACTCTGTCTTCTCTTGTAATGGATGGGATCAAATGCCTCACCCTTTCTTTTCGCTAGCGAATTGATTAGACTACAGCTTAACTCCATTAAAAGAAACAAAAAACAAATTAAATGACACTACACCGACGGATGGGCGAATATTTGCAGCCCCATGTGCAAATTAAATTTGTCTGCTCTCTCTTAACATAGATTATTACGATACACGCTGTCAAAAAATAGAAACCGTGTCATTTTGTTTAATCGTAAATTAAAGAATATGGACACTTATTTAAGGATAATAATAACAATCAATAGTGTAGTTTTAAGAGTAAAATGACGCTATTACCTTTTATTAAAAGAATGAAAGAGAATGAAAAAATAGTTGTTCGATTGTATTACATTACATATATTTTAAAAGAGGATATAAATATGAGTATTATAGGAAAGAGAATTTAAGAGGAGGGCAATATTGTAATACGAGTATTGGAGTGGATTAAGCATATACATAGATCTTTTTGCTGGTATATAAGAGGTGGGCAATATTGTAACATCAATCACTTGCACATTAATTAATAATGTGAAAATTCCTCAAAATGGAATTAAGATTTTCTTGCAAGTGTAAATGGACGAACCACTAAAAGAGTAATTATTCAGTGATCTTAGGGTATTTGTCACGTGATATTTTGCACCACTCATGTGCTGTCATTTCAGCACTTAAAGTGAAATTACTAATTTTAAGTACTAAAGTGACAGCACATAAATAGTGTGAACACTATGTGGTAGGTGCCCAGGAGCATATAATAATTTTTTACACCAAAGTGGAGGGATTCCATAAAGTTAATGCTATTATGTGGTTCTAATAAATACCCATTTGTCAATTACCATTTTTTATTATTATTAAAAACTAGTGAGAATATAAAGTGTTAACAAAAGAAGTTAATATTCTGGTTGGTGGTTGAAATTCAGACATGGACATAACTTAACAAGAAGCTGCTGCTGATAAAAAAAAAACATGTTGTAAAGAAATCGGGCCTGTATTTTGGGAACATGACAGAAACTGCCTGCCTGTCTGCCTGCCTAAGTTTCAGAATTTCACATGTCATAGTATTTGCTAGTTAGTTACTACTCTATATGCTTAGGCCTTGGGGTATGAATTGATGTTGCCTCACTGTTGGTAAGTAACAAAATTTCAATGGCCAAACATAACTCCACTTTCCCTTTTCTTTTCGTTTTCTTTTCTTTTTTGGTACAATAAAGAATTACATTTCAACTACTGCGGAGGGGGGATTTGAACCTGCATCCTTTGCATTTTAAAAATGAAGCTCAAACTGCTCAAGCTTTAGGTTGAAGAAAATTACTTCATCATTTATTTTTTCATGTTATTGACGTCCAATTTTACACTTGACAAAACCATTAAAAGAGTAGACCAAAAAGTATGTTAATAGATGTTGAAAATATAAATTATACTTTAGACACACTAATATTTGTTTATACACATGATGTATATGTCTACCTTTCGATATACACTCGGCGTATATCACTACCTTTCGATGTTTACCAACGTGTCTAAATGGTGCTTGTTGTTCACACTATATATCACTATAACTCTGTGTATATCGGTATATGTCAGAGAGTGACAAAAAATAGTATTTAGGTTGAATTGTATCTTCTAGATTTAGTATTTGTGTATTGTTTGTAAAATAATCCTCATTATCTTCTCTGTGATGTGTGTCTTTGTATGCATGCTCACTCTGCTGATAATAATCATCCTTCTCTCTTATGTTTTGTATATAAAATATATCTATGACTGCCTTTTTTTAAATATAATATTTAACTAATGAGAAGATATCTTTGGTAAATCTCTACCGTCCAAAATTTCATAAAATATATTTGTCATTATTTTTTTATTAACTTAATTTTATAAAATATTAATGATGAGCCATCACTTCAAATATTTACGTCACAACACGTGTTTTGGGAAAGTTTAGTTCTACGTATGTCAAAAAAATTAGCTCAAAAACATGCCATGTCATAGGGATGTGTCCTGAAAATAGATACAAGCCCAAGGACAATTTATCGGCGTGTCTACTCGTTTTCTCACATTGTACGCCTTAATTTCTTATAAATTTTAAAGTCAGTCAAACACTTGTAAGAAGTAATTTTTTAATTTTTAAATTTTTTTTTTTTAGAATTCAAGATTTCTTCACATGTAAACATAGCTTAAATAAATTGGTTGGAGACTTGTTGCCATGTATTACATTTTAAAGCTAATTAACTTATTTTGATCAGCACATTGATGAGCTATTGAGCATCTCAAGACTTCAAAAAAAATTCTAACTACCGTAACTTGACTCAATAAATCAAGCAATAGTATGATTTATGACATAGTTGCTGTGTAATTATGAGTGTAACATATGAGTTGTTGATATCGTGTTTGCCAAAAAAATAAAAGAACAAAAGAAATGGAAGGGTCTCGATTGAAGTGAATTCTTTTTTTAAGGACAAGTTTACATATATAATAATTAAATATTATATCTATCTATACTATTAAAATGTAAAGCATGACTTGAATTTTAATATTACATTTTATTTTTTAATTATATAAATAGATATAATATTTAGTTGTTATGTTTATATATATATATATATTAATGAACTTGAGCTGTATCAGCCAAATTATTTGGTGCACGCAACACTGATGAATTACGTAAATCAAGTAAGTGCATAGCAAATTATGTACGAGTGCTTAAAAAATCACAATCTTTGTAAATATTGAACTCATAATTCATGCTTTAAAATACATGTCACTAAGTACACCAGTAATAAATTTATCTAGGATAACACCCTGTAGCCTGTTTAGTTATAAATCACCTCCCTATTATTTGAATTCTTGATCCCTATTTCTAACTTAGACAAGTTTATGTATATAACATTTAAATATAAAATTAAATATTATATCTATTTTAATCATTAAAAAATAAAATATGATACAAATTTTAATATTATATCATACTTTTTAATAATTAAAATAGATATCTATTATATTAAAACGCAGTACACTTTAACTACAGTCTGTCATGTGTCACGTCCACATTAATTCAACTTCCCACCAACATTTATTACAATTGATTTATTATTATATTTATTCAAAAATCTATTTTTTGAATATTATCCCATAAAAATATGATAATAACCACAAATATATATATATATATATAATTTTTATATAATTGCATATAACTCTCACATATAAAAATATAGCTTTCACAATAATTATTTGAATTTTTTAAAGTTATTTTTTTTAATATTATACCTTAATTGCATATAACTCTCACAAATAAAAATATATAATTATCTAATAATTTAAATTTTTAAATTTTTTATAACTAATTTTCACACAAAAAATATGTAATATTATCTCATAATTCAACACAAATATAAGTCTGGTTTATATATACATAATTCTCACAATTTTTTTTTCCACTTTTTGTGTGAGTATGAAATTAAAAATTATAAATGTAACATTATCTCATAATTGTTGATAACTCTCATACAATAATTTTTTGAATATTTTCCCATATAATTGTAGATAACTCTTACAAAAAAATGTAATCTATCATATATATCTATTATTATATATACTAAAACGCAGTACATTTACACTAGATAATGACACATGTCAATATGTCCATCACTTCACTTCCCAACTTCATGTATTACAATTAATTTATTACTATATTTATCCAATAATTTGTTTTTTGAATATTATCTCATAAAAATATGAAATTATCCATAAATATAAATCTGATCTTTATATAATTGCATATAACTGTCACTTTCATTTTAAATCACACCATAAACAATTCTCTCTTTTTTATTACTATTGCTAATACATTCAGTTGTTTTGCCTCACCCATAAATTTAACTTCAAGTTTATGTCATTTGATTATATCTCAATATTGTTGCAATTCCAAATTGATATCATCTAATAATTTTAATTTATAATTTTTTTTCAAATAATTTTCATGCAAAAAAAAAAAATGTAATATTATCCCATATTTGAGCTTTTAAAATTTATTTACATAAAAATTTCACGCATAATTTTTTTTTAAATATTTTTAAATTCCTTTATCACACAAAAAAATGTAATATTATCCCATAAATACAAATGTAAATTGGTATTATATCCCAATATTACTGTAAATTCAAATTGATTTTATATTGCATAATTTAAGAAATTTCAAATTGATATTATCCTAAATTTATAGGTGATTGATGTAAACACGTTTTTTATTCACCCTATAAATAGAGACTAACACTTTGTAGATGACTCTGACACATAATTATCTGATATTATCTAATAATTTAAATTTTTAAATTTTTATTTATAAATATTTTTCAGCCTAAAAAATACGTAATATTATCCCCTAATTGGGCTTTTGAACTTTATTTACAGTTAATTTTTCTATTATATTTACTAAAACACAATACATTAACACCAGGTAATGACAAATTTCAACATTTTCATCACTTCCCCATTGCATTTATTATAATTGATTTATTACTATATCTATCTTCCAATAATCTATTTTTTTAATATTATCCCATAAAAAAATGAAATTATACACAAATATAAATATGATTTTTTTATAATTGTATATAACTCTTACTTTCATTCCAAATCATACCATAGACAATTCTCTCATTTTTATAATTTTCAGCTATACTATACATTAAGATTTTTTTTTTTATTCCTCTATTACTATTACTAATACATTCAGTTACTGTGCCTCACTCATAAATTTAATTTTAAGTTTGTGTCATTTGATTATATCCAAATATTGCAGCAATTCCAAATTGATATTATCCAATAATTCAAATTTTTAATTTTTTTTTACAAATAATTCTCAAGTAAAAAAATATGTAATATTATCCCATATTTAGGCTTTTAAAATTTATTTACAAAAAAAATTTAAGCATAAGTTTTTTAAAAATATTTTAAAATTCCATGATCACAAAAAAGAAGAAATAGCATTATCCTATAAAAACAAATGTAAGTTAATATTATATCCCAAAATTATAGCAAATTCAAATTTATTTTATATTGCATAATTTAAGCAATTTTCAAGTGATTTTATCCCAAATTCATGAGTGATTGATGTAAACACGTTTTTTATTCACCAAAAAAATAGAGACTAACACTTTGTAGATAACTCTGACACATAAATATATGATATTATCCAATAATTTAAATTTTTAATTTTTTGAACTTATAAATAATTTTCAACAAAAAAAATGTTATATTATCCTATAATTGGACTTTTGAACTTTATTTACAGATAATTTTTACGCATATTTTTTTTTAATTTCTTACTCTCACAAAAAAATGTAATATTGTCCAATAAATATGTCATGCATACAAATTTAAACTGATATTATATCCAAAAATTACAACAATTGCAAATTGATATTATCCAATAATTTAGTTTTTGAATTGTTTTATTATCCCATTTTTTTAGATAACACTGACACATAAATATATGATATTATCTAATAATTTAAAATTTTATTTTTTACAAATAATTCTCAAACAAAAAAATATGTAATATTATTCTATAATTAGGCTTTTGAAATTTATTTACAAAATATTTTCACACATAAATTTTGTAAAAATATTTTAAAATTCCTTAATCTCAAAAACAAAAACAAAAAAAGCATTATCCCGTAAATAAAAATGTAAACTGATATTATATCCCAAAATTACATTAATTTCAAATTGATATTATATCTCATAATTCCAGTTTGATATTATCCTAAATTGATAGGTGATTGATTTAAACACGTATTTTATTCACCCTATAATTAAAGACTAATTATTTCATTCCAAATTACACAAGAAATAATTTTAATTATATATTTTTTTAACAAAATGAATAATCTCGCCGTAAAACTCGGAGTTATATTTAATAGTATTTGAATATTGTGTGCTCTGCTAACTTTGATTGTCAAATATCTTTCGATAAATTTGCCTTCTTTTAAAAAAAATATGTAAAAAATGTGTTTTTCAATAAAAAATAAGTCATTTACACCTCCAATATATTTGAGTCTTTTTATGATGGTGTTTCCTTCCAACTACAGATCTGTAATCGCTAGCACTTTGGAGTGTGTATTAAAGGTAATACCCTTCTTAATGAGCCACACACATTGTACGCTAAACTCAAAAGTATGATTGAGCAACCCCACAATAGATCATAGCTTCATAGATTTTCAGCATCACATGCGGGGTAACATGTCACGCGAATCAGAAAAAGGGTCTGCCTTCCTGTTATACAAGCATATATAAATCCCTCAACCCAATAAAGTCCAAGCTAAACTAACAAGGTGTCCTTCCACTTCTGTAGACTGTAGGTCATGTCCTTTCCAAGTGGAAACTGGTGGAGTATAATTACATGACCTAGTTTTGGTCATACATTATGAGTATATTCTTACTTTTTTTCTTTTCTTTTTGAAACAAAGAGAGTTTAGATCTCTAAGTGCTTATTTGGTTGGAGAGCGTTTGGTGTGTTTAGTGCATGTAGGGTACTTAATGTTTTCAGCATTTACGTTTAACGAGTTTAGAAAATTTTGTTCGTCTAGTAATAATTTATTTTGAACGCAATAGTTTATTTAACTCACAAACGTTACATTTGTGCTGCGTTTGGAGGTTCAAATACTGTAAACGTTACCGCTGCAAACGCTAGTAGCTGAACAAACCCTTAATGTATTTAACACATTTGAAAGTTCAAACGCATTTAAATTTTTTTGTTTGTATTGAAACAACTTATTACAATTGCAATTTATTTCAAATATAACTTATTTAACTCACAAATATAACGTTTGCGACTTAAACGTGCCACACATTTTTAATTCATTTAAAAATTCAAATACACTAAATATTACTGTTGTAAATAAGGCGGTAAAATGAATCAGATGGTTCGAACTCGATTCGTACCCACTCGACTAAAAGTTTGATTCGAGCTCAATTCGAAATATAAATAATTCAAATATGAACAAAGTTTAAAATTTGATAAATTACTCGAAACTCTTCAAATTATAATTTTCTATTGATATTTGGATCATATTCACTTAAAAAGTTTAAACTGTTTGGGCTCGATTTGAGATCGTGCCTGACTCAGTAGCTAAACGAGCTTAAATAAAATCACTTGATAAATTTTATTAATTAAATCTGAGTAACTCAATATTCAACGTAATTAAATTTATTTACACTCTTAATTATAAATGCTGGTAATCAAATAAATCTTAATAAATAAATAAAACAACCATTAGGGCGCATGAACAACCTCATAAATTTGAAACGTGAAATATGTTTGTTTTTTAAATGGAGAAGAACTCCGATTAAAAGGAAGTACAAGTATTGTCGAGTAGAAAATGTCTATCTAGATATTTTCATTAACTCTTGGATGATTGATGTTAGTGATCCAAATTTATTTTGTTTTTTTTTTTATTTTTAAATATTTATAATATTTATTTTGATAATCTTTTTTACAAAATTCAGTAATTTAGGTATAATTTAAATATATATAAATAACAGTATTATTATTTAAATATATTCAAATTATAACTAAATTACTAAATTTTGTAATTTTTTTTTATCAAAATAAATATTTTAAAAAATAATAAAATAAAAAAATTGGACTGGTCCTTATAATAATCACTCAGATATTTTAGTAATAGTATTTAATGTCATTAAGCAAACGGTTATGATTTGGATTTGGCGGTAGGGCACTGGGGTATAAATAAATAAATAATGTAAGTTAACATGGCAGTCTTGACTCTTGATCACGTCGAAAAGGCCGCCTTAACCGTGCTTTGCCAATAGGAGTATTTGTTTTTGTCGATAAATAAAAAGCATCACCACTCCCAACACTAATTGCCCATTTGTTTCCCTAGCTAACTTGGCACAACTACAAATGTAGGTCGGCTCATTGGCAATGACCCCTTAACTCAAGCATCTCCAATTCAGTAACATGCACCTCCTCATATTTAATGAATGAATAAATAGTACTAGCTTATGAAATCAATATAGTATTTAATAATAATATACATCTTCTCATAATTTTATTGGGCAGTTGTTTATATATATATATATATATATATATATTGGTACTTCCCTCCTCCAATCTCTATAAGATCAGTTTCTTATATATTTGTTCCGATTATTTGAAAGAATAAATTATTTGTTAAGTTTTGATTAGAATAGATTAAAAGGTGAAATGATTCATTCTATTTCAAATAAAATAAGTCATTCTATACTCTCGCTAAAGGAATAAAATTCATAAATTTAGGAAAGATAAAAATTATCTATTTTATTCTAACGGAATAATCAAACATAAATTTTATTTTATTTTATAAAAATGAGTCATTTCATTTCTATATTTATTTTTTTAATCCAAACAAAATATTAGAGTAGCGTTTACTCTCTTGAAGATATTTATAACAGTCAATTATTATTCATAATTCAAATGTATTCATAATAATTATTCTTCTAATTCAAGTAACAATTTTTATTTATTTACACTTAATGAATTCTTAACAAAATAAAGTATTATTTTTAATTAAAAAATAAAATATAATTTATTTTTAAACGATATATATAATATAATAAATCAACTTTATAATTTTACATCGCACCTCCCATGTTAACTCTTTAGACTCTCTCCCTCCCTTCATCCAAAATGTTTGTCAACTCAACCTTTTATGTCACGTCATCTATAATCAACCATGGTTGGTCTTCTTGTAAGATTTGAAGTTTTTTGTGATCCTTCGCTAGAGTTGAAAAATAAGAGTTTAAAATATTAATTGAAAAATATAGTAAAGGTCAATGGCTTTTCCGTCATTAAATCTTCCATCTCATTAGGAGTGAGTATGGTGCGGTTTAGTACGGTTTGAATCCCAAATTGCACATGAAACCGCTTAGGTGCAGTTTGACAAATTCAAAACCGCACATGAAACCGTTTGTGATTGGTGCGGTGCAGTTTTGAATCGTTTGGTGCGGTTTCGTTTGGTGCGATTTCGGTTCTAAAACCAATTGAAATAATTAAATTTTATGCAATTTAAATTAACAATTTAGCATCACACAATATTAAATACTACTTTGATAATACACAATTTTACTTATAATATTTTGTCTAAACAAAAACAAAATAGAACCTAAAAACATGAATAATGATTTATCCTTATATATGAAAATTTTAAATAGAGATAATTACAATTTGGGATAATTCTAAATATTTGTAATTCTCGATATGCTTAATTTAATAGTGCATGGTGCGGTGCGGTTTCTTAGATGCGATTTTGCTCAGAAACCAAACCCAAACCACATTTGCGGTTTTTCAACCACCTAAAACCGCCATATATACCGAAATCGTTGGTGCGATTTTAATTGGTGCGGTTTGTGCGATTTTTGGTGCGGTTTCGGAGGCAATTCGGTTTTTGCTCACCTCTACATCTCATATCAATAAATCTGCATTTTAAACTTGAATCTGTTAAATAATTATTAACGGATCGTGCTATTTCATAAAATAAACATTAAATTAATAAATCATAATAATAAGTACTTACATGAATTGAGAGAAGACATCTCGTACGTATCACGTATTCGCTGCGCTTAAGGGTGGAGGTCTTCAATTGTCTCTCTCAATCTTAGGATGGATATATGGGTGTGTATAAAAGTTCTTGAGACGACAATTGAGACCAAACCCTAACTGTTTTATTTATAGAATAGCTAAGGGTCAAAATCGTCCATCAAAATTATGAAACCCTAGGGCCCATTATACCAAATACTATTAGTAATATTACTTATGGGTCATATAATTACCAAACCCATAAATAAAGTAATTAAATTAATGCAATATGTAAGCCCAATAAATACATAAATAGTAGAGGCCACATTAGGAAATAAAATATTCTAACATTCTCCCACTTGGCCGAAATACTCTTTATATACAAAACATAATGCTTACAATCATTAATTGGGCCAAGCATTAATTTAATATCTACATCTTGTTCAAACAAAAGCACCAATACGAATTAATACAATCTTTGTGTCACAATTAACACAAGATCCCCATTAGTTACATAACTAGTACTTTAATTAAAACAAGGATTAACATTAAGCATAACAGGTATGAATAGAGTTTACATAAGTGGTAATAATTTAAACTCATTCATATGGTCCAAACATAACTGTTTGCTCATAAGTTCTCAAGTGTGCACAATAAAGAGAATAGCAAACCATAAACGTAATGTGAAGTCAAAACAATGAGCTCAAAATTAAGTTGTCTTACATCAAAGTAACTTACTAATTAAGACTACCAGTTAAACCCATGCCGGCAACATGTTCTAAAAAGAGTTTGGGTGGTAAGCCTTTCGTAAGTGGATCCGCTAACATATCATGCGTACTAATATACTTAATGACAACATTTTGATCTTCAACTCTTTCCCTAACAAATAAGTACTTAGTGTCAAGGTACAGTCCAGCACCACTCGAACTTGTGCTGTTGGAAAAACTAACAGCAGAATTATTATCGCAAAATATTTTCAATGGCCTTGAAATGGAATCTACAATCTTAAGTCCTAAAATAAGATTCCTCAACAATATGGCGTGACAAGTAGCATGATAACAAGCCACATATTCTGCCATCATCGTGGAAGTGGTAGTTAACTCTTGCTTATGACTTCTCCACGAAATAGGGCCTCCTGAAAACATAAAAATGTACCCTGATGTAGATTTCTTTTCGTCTTTACACTTAGCAAAATCAGAATCAGAATAACCAACAACTTCAAGGTTATCTGTTTTTCTGAATGTAAGCATAAAATCCTTAGTACCCTGTAAGTAGCGTAACACCTTTTTAGCTGCTTTCCAGTGATCTAAACCTTGATTTGATTGGTAACGTCCAAGCATACCAGTTATATACGATATATCAGGACGAGTACAAACTTGAGCATACATAAGACTCCCAACCACAGAAGCATAAGGAATAAGATTCATTTGATCACGTTCCAACTGATTCTTAGGACATTGATATGAGCCAAATTTGTCACCCTTAACAACAGGGGCAACAGTAGGGGAGCAATTTTGCATGTTGTATTTGTTAAGAACTTTGTCAATATAAGTTCTTTGAGATAATCCTAATATCCCGCGAGACCTATCTCGATGAATTTCAATACCTATGACATAAGAGGCTTCACCGAGATCCTTCATATCAAAATTTTCAGAAAGAAAACGTTTTGTCTCATACAACATGTCTGAGTTATTACTTGCAAGTAGTATATCATCAACATACAAAACAAGAATAACAAATTTACTCCCACTGACCTTCAAGTATATGCATTGATCTACTATATTTTTCTTAAAATCAAAATTACTCATCACCTCATGAAACTTAAGATACCATTGTCGAGAGGCCTGTTTTAACCCATAGATGGATTTCTTTAGTCTACATACCATATGTTCCTTGCCTTTAACCAGAAAACCTTCTGGTTGTGTCATATAGACATTCTCATGCAAGTCACCATTAAGGAATGCAGTTTTAACATCCATTTGATGTAACTCCAAATCATAATGAGCTACTAGAGCCATGACTATTCTAAATGAATCTTTCCTTGATACTGGAGAGAAAGTTTCATTATAATCCACACCTTCCTTTTGAGTGAAACCCTTGGCAACCAATCGAGCTTTATATCTTTCAACGTTCCCTTTAGGATCTAATTTGGTCTTATAGACCCACTTACAACCAACAGGTTTAACACCTCTCGGTAATTCTTCAAGATCCCAAACGTTATTAAGCTCCATTGATTTCAACTCATCATTCATGGCATCAAGCCATTGAGTTGATTGAACAGTCGTAATAGCCTCTTTATAGGAAATATGATCATTAATCTTACTTGAATCATAGTCAATCTCATTAAGATATGTTATAAAATCATCAAAATTAACAGGCTTTCTGGGTCTTTCGGACCTACGTAAAGGCTGCACAATTTCAGGAATATGATTTTCAATAATGTGGGGTTCAACATTAGGTGGTGGCTCAGCTATCTCAAGAGCATCATTCGCCTCATCCTCTTGAATTACAGGATAAGGAACATAAATCCCATTTTCTTCAAGATCAATTTTTCTAGGCTCACCACTCCCACTTAAATCGCCATTCTCTAAAAACTCTGCATGCCTAGTCTCAACAATTCTAGTAGTATGTGAGGGACAATAAAAACGAAAACCCTTAGATCTCTTAGGATATCCAATAAAATGACAACTAATGGTTTTAGAGTCAAGTTTCTTTATCTGTGGATTAAAAATTTTAGCCTCGGCCGGACAGCCCCATACCCGTAAGTATTTTAAACTAGGTTTCCTACCTGCCCAAATTTCATAAGGAGTCTTAGGGACAGATTTGCTAGGAACCCGGTTTAAAATATGAACAGCTGTCTTTAATGCCTCAGTCCACAAAAATATAGGTAAGCTGGAATTGCATAACATACTACGTACCATATCCATAAGGGTACAATTTCGTCTCTCAGCTACACCATTTTGCTGCGGTCTACCAGGCATTGTATATTGAGTAACGATTCCATTTTCTTGACAAAATAAGGCAAATGGACCAGGACTATGATCTGTGTCGGAGTGTTTACCATAATACTCTCCGCCTCTATCTGATCTCACTACTTTAATTTTTCGGTCAAGTTGATTTTCAACTTCAGCCTTAAAAATTTTAAACATATTTAGTGACTCAGATTTTTCATTAATCAGATAAACATAAGTATAGCGAGAATAGTCATCAATAAACGTAATGAAAGATTTGTGTCCACCAATTCCAGGAGAAAATGGTCCACATATATCAGTGTGAATCACCTCAAGGAGTACACCACTTCTAGTGGCTCCTTTCTTACTACCTTTCACAAATTTTCCTTTTATACATTCAATACAATGGTCAAAGTTAGAGAAATCTAGTGAATGAAGAATTCCATCTTTTATAAGACGTTGCATTCTGTCTTTTGAGATATGGCCTAAACGTTGATGCCACAATTTTGAAGAATTCTCATTCTCTAGTTTTCTCTTATTTCCGCTTTTAAAGGTATTTTCTGTCACATTCATTGTTAACAAGGATTTAGCAAAGACATTATCCAAATTTAACTTATAGAGGTTTCCCTCTAAAGTGCCAGAACCAACAACATGAGAGTAATGATAAATAATTATTTTATTATTCCCAAACTTAAACGAAAAACCATTAACGTCAAGTTTAGATACAGAAATTAAATTCCGTGTCATACTGGGAACATAAAGAGTATCATATAAATACAAAATGAAACCACTCTCCAAAACTAAAGGAAGAGTTCCTACAGCTTCAACTTGTATAGACTTTTCATTGCCAACTTTAATGGTTCTTTCCTCCTTTTGGAGTGTCTTCTTTGAAAGGAATCCCTGCAATGAATTAGTAATGTGAACCATAGAACCAGTGTCAAGCCACCATGTATTAGAAGGAACGTCAATTAGAAAGGATTCATAAGTCACATAATTGAAGGACATACCTTTCTTTTCAAGCCATTCTCTAAACTTAGGGCAGTCTTTCTGAATATGTCCTTGCTTCTTACAGAAGTGACATTTAAGACTAGCCTCAGATTTGTTACCTGAATAATTTGCCTTATTTGTTTTGGTAGAAATTGGTTTATCCTTATTTTAAAAATCTTTGCCATTTTTATGGGCCTTCTTCTTATGGAATCCAGTGGTAGTCAGATGAGCAACATTAGGTTTTTCAATCTTAAGTCTTTCTTCCTCTTGTACGCACATGGCGATCAACTCGCTCATCTTCCACTTTTCTTTCTGCGTGTTATAATTGATCTTAAATGGATCAAACTGTGCAGGAAGGAAGAGAAGTCATAATGAAGTGAACGAGAAAACCCTCAGAAATCTCCATGTTCATACCCTTTAATTTAAAGGCAGTATCATTCATCATCATAATGTGCTCGCGCACTCCACTAACCCCATCATACCTGCTGGTGAGCATTTTCAAAATAAGAGTACTTGCATGAGTTTTAGAAGATCCCTTAAATTGTTCCTCGACTGATGCTAAATACTCTTTGGCATTCTCAGAGTCAGGAATGGCTCCTCGAATGGCTGTCGTGATAGAGTTTTTCATAATCATAAGGGACATGCGGTTGGATCGCTCCCACTTTTTATAAATAGCTTTTTGCTCATTTGAGCTTGTAGCTGTAAGTGGAGCAAGAGGATCCACTCGTAATGCATAGTCCAAATTCATAACGCCGAGAACAATTTTCACTTGCTCTTTCTAAACAGTAAAATTAGTCTCATTCAATGCTTCAATTCCAGAGAGATATCCAGAAATAGTAGCAGGAGTCAATGCTGAAACATGATCAAGCTTATAAGTATGCTTACAAAAAACTAAAAGAAATCCACAATGTACAACGATAATTAATAATTAATCATAATAAAAAAAACAACTGTAGGGCAAACAGTTAGTTATATAAAATCTATTTACGACACCCAAAATAGATTTTAATGAGAAGTTGATACATAATTATCAATCTTTCGTTGGTCCAATTAATAATATGCTAATAACATCCCCATAAAATAATGCACAACACATTTATTCACGCATCACCGTTGGGCAGAAACGAAATAAACATATTACTTATGCAATAAAATTTCATTTAATAAATTCTAATTCTAATTTTTCCGTTGGGTAAAATTAAAATCTTCATCTATTAAATGTAACATCACGTGACTTTTCTTAATCTTTAATTATTTCAATTAATAATCCTCCGTTGGGCTGATTATTAATTTTAACAATAAAAGAGTCACGCATACACGTAAATTATTATGATCAAACTCAATTTTCATAAAAAAAAATTAAATTTATAACATAATAATCAAGTTTGAAAATTAACATTATTTATAATTTACATATAACAACTTAAAAGCCCCAATAATATTTCATGTTCCAAAATCTTTATTAAGATACATAATTATGAACATGAATAAATTATATTCATATTAATCAGCATGTATTATTTTAAATAAATCATGAACATGAATCAATAAATATATACATTATATTCAGATTATGAACATGAATAATCAACAATATAATTATATTTACATTAATTATAAATTGAATACATAACGACATAAAATAAATATTATTGCTTAAGTCATGTATGTAGGTTTAGTATGTTACTAAAAGTAACACAATTAATATTATACATGCTTCCGATTTAGAACACAATAATCGCTAATAGTATGCATGTCTATAATCGTTAATACATCATGATTTCTTAATAAGCAATTATGATTTACATACATTATGAATTGATTATAAAATATTCACATTAATATAGAATAATATTATTGAGACATTGATAAATTCAGACTTTGAGAAAATTATGATATCAATACATATTACTAGTATGCTACGTTAGCTTACCAGTATATTAAAAATCAATACATACAACTTTAATATGATGATGGACATTTAGTACAATACTAAAGTAATACATACCATATATTGGTATGTTAGCAATGTAATGGAAAGATCCATTAAAGAAATCAATGCAAACTACTTTAATATCATGTGCAGTAGGTTACGAATGGCATATGAAGTAGTATTGATCATCATGCAATAGAATAATTGGTAACGAAAAAGTAAGTAACCATGAAGCGCAACAGATTACATAATTAAAAAAAAAAACCAAACAAATTTACGTTATTATCGGGAACAAACTTTTCACCCAAACGTCATAATTAAATTATTCTATGCAATAGCATAACTATGTTCTAATACCAAATGTTAAATAATTATTAACGGATCGTGCTATTTCATAGAATAAACATTAAATTAATAAATCATAATAATAAGTACTTACATGAATTGAGAGAAGACATCTCGTACGTATCACGTATTCGCTGCGCTTAAGGGTGGAGGTCTTCAATTGTCTCTCTCAATCTTAGGATGGATATATGAGTGTGTATAAAAGTTCTTGAGACGACAATTGGGACCAAACCCTAACTGTTTTATTTATAGAATAGCTAAGGGTCAAAATCGTCCATCAAAATTATGAAACCCTAGGGCCCATTATGCCAAATACTATTAGTAATATTACTTATGGGTCATATAATTACCAAACCCATAAATAAAGTAATTAAATTAATGCAATATATAAGCCCAATAAATACATAAATAGTAGAGACCACATTAAGAAATAAAATATTCTAACAGAATCAATATTTTGTAATTAACGAGTGAAATGACTTTGCGGACAACAACAGTTCATTTTGATTTATTTGGAAAATTACAAAAGGAGGGACGGATTCATGCAAAATTTGTAATATTATAATGAGCAAAACTTAAGGGTAAAAGTGTAAAAGTATGAAATTTGGGTTCCGGAGGTTGATCTCTCGCACGTCTCAACTGAAAAAACCTTTGACGCCTCAATTGTTTGACCAGGCTGTCCCGTACGACTTTTAATTGAATATACTAATAGATAGTCCATCTTGAATTTTTGTGCGCGCTTTCGTGGATTTTTATAATATGATGATCAATTGGATGACACCAACTTTCTTACGAGTAATGACACAGGTAATAATAAATATAATAATTAAATATAAAAATAATAAAATTTATAATATAAAATAATAAATTTTATTATTTTTATATTAAATTATTATATTTATTATTATATAAATCATTATATATAATAAAACTCGAATGACACAGTATTAATATGTGCGGTCCACATGGACCTTGATGAGTTGTTTTATATGTACAAATTTATATCAAGAAATCTCACGAGAATTGATATTTTTATAAAATTTTATTCACATAAATAATAAATAAAATTTGCCTTTATGTGTGAATAAAATTTTATAAAAATATTAAATTTTCAATTTTAACCATAGTTTGTCGACTAGTAGAATTTTTCATTAGGTTTTGTATGGTGTTTGGATTAGAATTACAATAAATGCTTCCTCAACTATTCATAATTGCCAAGTGTCGGTCCGGGACGAGACCAGTTGTTTATCATTAGAATAATAAAAAAATGTGAATATTTCATTTTGGTTGAATATTAGGGGGGTGGGATGTCACGTGCTTAGTTTTGTTGTTGTTATAGATTGATAGATTCCAAGTTGAAGAAGATGACGAAATCACGAAGCATGGAGTCATCATCGTACATGTATACTCCCAAATTGATCCTCGTGAGGTCCGTGACTTGGGATGGATAACACCAAAAGCACGCGTAATTTGCCACTAGTAGCACGGCCGTTGTGGTCATAATTCACCCATTTTTTCTAAAATAAAATTAAATAAACAAAATTACAAATACTTATATTTCCGTATTGCGACTGGATTTACAAGGGGAGAGGCTCCTTGTTACTAGCTTAAACAGACAAACATCAACTCCACTAACAAGGGGGAGAATCAGTGGCGGAAGGAGGGGGGGGGGGGTCATCTGACCCCGGTAGCTCCGGCTGCTCAGGCGTACCCTCAGCGACTTGACCCCTGTAACTCCGGCGTACCCTCAGGCGCCTGTAATTCTGCCCTCCGAATCTCCGATCTCCATAATCGCCGGCGGAGAATTCTTCATTTCGGTAGCAGAGGCGACTGGCGAGCAGGAAATAGGATTTTGTTATTTTTTTTTTATTTTAAACTTACTAAATGAAACGACGTCGTTTCATTTAGTAAGTTAAAAATAAAAAAAAAAAAAAAAAGGCAAAATTCAATTTCCTTATCTTCAGCTTCTCCACCGATCACGGCATCACGCCTCACAGCCACAACCTTATCCTCTGTCCGCCTGTTGCTCAGCTCACGCCTCCTTGCTCACGGCTGCGCCGCCTGCGCGAACGGCGGCTCTCGTCTCCGGTCTCTCCCCTGCTCGGCTGCTCGCCTGCTCCAACCTCCGCCCTCCGGTGCTCCAAGCCTCCAGGCTCCAACTGTCAAGCCATCAAGGGTTAAGGTAAGTTGTTAATTTAAATATTTAATTAAATATTTGATTTAGGGTTTTAAAAAATTAAGGATTTATGGTTAATGATTATTGTTGTTATTAGTTAAAATTGATTGTTAATATGAAATTTTTGTGCTAAATGTTGCGGTTGTTGCCATTAAATTAGAGTCTAGAGATTTAGATCTTAGAGTTTGTTAATTATTAATTTGTTATGCCATTAAATTATGAAATGTTTAAATTGATGAAATTATTGTGAAATGTTATAATTGGACAAAATGAAATTGAATATAAATTTGAGATATAAATTTGAGAAATGGTATATAAGTATATTTATGGTATAACTGTATAATGATCAATGATGGTATATTGATGATATAATAATGCTATATTTAAGATTTGATAATTGATTAGCAATTGATATTTTTATTTATTATAGATTATGGATAAATACTTGATTAAGCGACCAAGAACTGTTGACTCTTCTAATAGTCAATTACCAAGTTCTGAAGCAAGTGGTGGTATAAATAATTCACGTGTGGAGTTCAATCCGAACGATATTGTTAGTGATCCGGGGTTACGTAAATCAATTGAAGACTTTGATATTATGATTCGTGATCAAGTTCGAAGAGAGTATTTGACTAGAGGTCCATGTCAACCAATTGGTCATAATTATCCCAAAAAAAACTTTTCTAATGTGAAGAGAAGCTTTCGGCCCACTTGGTTTAAAAATTTTGAGTGGTTGGAGTATAGCATTTCAAAGGATGCGGCATTTTGCTTTTGTTGCTATTTATTCGGCAATTCAAACAGAGTAGATGCTTTTACAAAAAAAGGGTTTAACAACTGGAAAAAGGCACTGGAAAAACTTCAAGAACATGTGGGTGCTTCGAATAGTGCTCATAATGATGCTAGAATACAACTTCAAGGTTTTCAAAATCAAAGGCAGAGTGTGTCACATATACTACTAGCACACGGGCAAGAGATGGAGGTTGCTTATCGCATCCGTTTAACGGCGGCTTTGGATGTCACACGCCTTCTTTTGAAGCAAGGTTTGCCTTTTCGTGGACATGATGAGTCATCGACTTCATCAAATAAGGGAAATTTTCTAGAGTTTTTTGAGTGGTACAGCCTACGAAATGAAGAGGTAGGCAAGGTAGTTAATGAGAATGCTCCTGGAAACAATCAAATGACTTCTCCAAAAATTCAAAAAGAACTAGCAACTGCTTGTGCTGTGGAAACTACACTTGTCATCATTAATGATATTGGGGACAAGATCTTTTCTATTATGGTTGATGAGTCTCGAGATGTTTCAATAAAGGAGTAAATGGGAGTTGTTTTGAGATATGTAAACAACCATGGAGATGTGATTGAAAGGTTTCTTGGTGTGGTACATGTGCCTGACACTTCATCTATTTCTTTGAAGAATGCTATTGATGAATTGTTTGCAAAACATAAATTGTCATTATCGAGATTGAGAGGTCAAGGATATGATGGGGCTTCAAATATGCGAGGCGAGTTCAATGGATTGAAGGCTCTTATTTTAAAAGAAAATCCATATGCAAGGTATATCCATTGTTTTTCTCACCAACTCCAATTAGTTGTTGTTGCTGTTGCCAAGAGCAACCGTATTGTGAGTGATTTTTTCCAATATGTTATTATGATTGTGAATGTGGCTGGAGCATCATGTAAAAGGAAAGATAAACTTAGACAGCTTGAACATGATAGGATCGTAAAGTGTTTAGAAAAGGGAGAGATAGTTAGTGGTAAAGGAAAAAATCAAGAAACGGGTTTAAGACGGCCAGGAGATACTCGTAGGGGGTCACATTACATAACTATACTCCGTCTTATATCTATGTGGACTTCCGTATTAGAAGTGCTAGAAAATGTGCATGATGATGGCACTTCTGATGATAATAGTGGTATAGCCATAAGTTTGATTGATAAGATGGAGAATTATGAATTTGTATTTGTGATGTATTTGATGAAATATTTATTGGGAATCACAAATGATTTGTCACTTGCCTTGCAACAAAAAGATCAAAACATTGTACATGCTGTGAGATTGATTGGGGTAATGAAAGCTCGACTACAAGATTTTAGGGAGGCGGAATGGGAGAATTTTTTGAAGGAAGTCAATATTTTTTGCGAGAAGAATATGATCCCAATAATTAATATGGAAGACAACATGAGATCCCGCGGTCGTAGCAGGCGCAACGGACAAATTATTACTAATTTTCATCATTATCGTGTTGAGATTTTTTGTCAGGTATAAGTATATAAACTTTTTTCATTATTCTTATCCAAGAATTTATCTTCTTTTGTTGATTTTTCATTATTACAATGTAGGTTGTTGATTCAATTGTTCAAGAGATGAACAATCGTTTTTCAGAAGCAAACACAGAGTTGCTTTTATGCATATCATGCCTTGATCCAAGTGATTCGTTCTCTAAATTTGACAAAAATAAGTTACTCCGTCTTGCTGAGCTTTATCCAGAAGATTTCTCAGTGACTGATCGCATGATTCTTGGGGATCAACTTATTAATTACATTTATGATATGCGAAGCGATAATCAATTTATTGGGATCGAAGGTTTGGGAAGTCTTGCTAAGAAACTGATTGAAACAAGAAGAAATATGACTTTTACATTGGTATATCGATTGATCGAGTTGACTTTGATTTTACCAGTTGCGACTGCTACTGTTGAAAGAGTATTCTCTGCGATGAAAATTGTCAAGACTGACTTGCGTAATAAAATGGGAGACGAGTGGATGAATGACAGTCTTGTAGTTTATATTGAGAAGGATATTTTTTTAACAATTGAAAACGAACAAATTTTGAGACGTTTTCAAACTATGCAGAGTCGTAGAATACAGTTGGCTCCTCTCAGTCGTGTATCTGAAAGAAGTAGTTCAAGCGTTAATAAATAATTTTTTTTATGAAGAGATTTTGACCCCCCTATCATTTTGTCCTGGTTCCGCCACTGGGGAGAATATCTGTTTTTTTTTTATTAATATATTTTTTTTACTCTTTAACTCGTTATTGTAAAATGAAAAATAATATTATCTTATATGTTATTAATTTTTTTGTTGCACATAATTATAGTTAGTTATAATATTTTAATGATGTACTGATGTATGTAAAATACCAATTATTTAATATAGTGGTCTATTTTATTGAGTATTATTCAATCACATATATTACTATGAATAAGAATAAGTGCATAACATTTAAACGCAATACTCATTTTAATCATTAAAAAATAAAATATGACATTAAAATATGTGTCACGCCTTACTTTTTAATAATTAAGATGAATGTAGATTTGTCCTATTGATATACGTAATTTAATAAAAAAATGTTATTTAATAGAAAAAATATTCATTCTTTTTATTATTAAAAAGTAAAATTTTAGGGCTATCAAGAATGACGAATCAGTCAATCCTAATAGTGCAAAATTCTTTTATATTGATTGTCGATCCTACACCCGACTCTCTTGATATAAAAAAAATTAAAAAAAAGTGAGACGATGGATCGCGATTCTCGAATCACCAAAGGACTCTTTTAAAAATGATACAATGAGTTGTTTTTACCATATTGGCCTTTCGAAAATGTATGTACTGTGCTATGAGCGAATCAAAAACAGTTATTGGCATCAGTCTCTTTCAATTTTTACTCCCTCGCTCCTTCCTCTTTCCTTATTTAACTTTTCGCGTAGCGGCCATCTTTATTTTAAAAGGCCCGTCTTCAATTTCTATTTATTTTTCAACATATTTCTCTCTTTCTTTCTCATCTGTCGCTCCGTGTTCAACTCGCGTTCTGGCAGACAAAGGAGACAAATCAAATAAAGATAGACCTTCGAAATTTATTTTTTCTTAGCAGAAGATTAATCAAACTAGATTATTCAATTCAACAGCCATTGCCGCTACTCGAATTTCTGCTTTATAATTTGCCTGGAATCTCGAATTTTCGCGTTTGAATTCCGTTTTTTTTATGAATTTTCTCGATTTCAATTAATTAGGTTTTGCTATCGAGATCTCTTGGATAATCAGGCATATTTTGGTGAAGTTTTGCGATTTCTAAGGCGAAAAAAGTTGTTTAAAAAACTGAGATTGATTTTGAAGGTTTGTGATGAATGATGGTGACCTCAACAGTTTGTCTTTGATGTAATATGGCACTGGTTTTTATACAGAAAGCAGATGTCGATTTACATTGGTCGCGAGGCTTCAAAGGTTCGTTTTGCTACTCTTTGCATTTGCAATCTCTCTTTCTTTGTAATTACTCTTATTGATCTGGTCTGTTGTTCTGGTGAGAAGCTATGGAAGAGAATTTGCGCAGAGACAACTACAGAACTCAACCTTCTTGCCGAAAATTGGAAGTATCTTCTCGGCGGTATTATCTGCCAGGTTTTCATTCGACCTTAAATTAGATTTACGAAATTCACTTTTTTCCCATTGAATTATAGGAAATCGTTGTAGTTAATTTTATGTTCTTCTTTAATTGGCGTTGCATTACTAAGTTTTTGTGAATTATTAGTTTATAGTTACTAGCTCAAAGTGGAACGATCTTCTGTAGAAGTTAAGTGGTCAAATTTGCAATCTGTTTATTATATTTCCATCTCTTGAACGTGATTATAGTTTTTTGAATATTATACTCTGATTGGGCTTGATTTGACTTATCTTTATAAGGCAATCTCCATATAACATCTTCTTTTGAAGGAAAAAATCACCTTGCAGCATTAGAGGAAGGATATGTTGTTACAATACTCCGTTTCTATTTTTCTCTTTTATATTAAAACAACACTGTGCTTCTAAGTATCCTAATCCAACTGAATGTGAGCATTAAACAGCTAGAATAGCATCTTTGAAGGAAAACCGGTGTTTCTAATTTCTAAGTGCCTGTTATATCTTTTGGATGTGTCTTTTTGTTTCATTTCTTTTTTTTTAGGTTAGTAATTTGTTTAAGCTCTTAAAATGTGATTTTTTTGTATCTCCTTTCTTCAGTATATCCATGGACTCGCTGCTCGAGGAGTTCATTATTTCCATCGACCAGGACCCATTCTTCAGGATGCCGGGTTTTTTCTTCTTCCGGTTCGTATGATTTATTCTTGTTTTTGTTTGCTTATCTATTTAATGCACTACTTACTGCTTATAATGCTTGCTTATTTTTGAACTTTTTGTACTGTAGGAGCTTGGGCAAGAAAGAGCATACATCAGTGAAACCGTGTTCACCTTCATCTTCCTGTCTTTTTTCTTGGTGAGACTCTTTATTTAATTGTGTACATACTTAAAAGTTTATTTGCTTCTTATCCATAAAGGTATTTTAATTTTGTCGATTACTCTCCCACTCTATATTTATATGTAATAGATGTTCCAGCACATGTGGTGCTGGTGCAAATTATATTTAAATATTCCAGTACTAGTTTTGTAGCTAAAAGCAAACAACATGAATAAAAGGAAATAGATAATAACCATTAAGATTAAGATGTTGTAAAGAGAGGGTGAGAGAATTATCAAGGATACGGACTGGGAAATTAAAGAACTAGATACTTACAAAAACAAAATAAAATAAAATAACTAGATGGTGGGGCAAAAATGGGTAGTAGAAGTTATCAGTTACAATATCTAAAAAGATATTACTAAGGGAGCCACCTTTTTCTATTGGCTTGAGAGTTCTTATGGTGTGAAGGACAAAACATTAAAAAATGAATGTGGAAATCTACTTTCTATTAAGGCTTGGGGGGAGAGAGAGAGAGGAGGGGAGGGAGGGGGAGTATAGTCATGAGTGCCTGTGAAACCGTTTTATTTTGGGCCTTTCTGTGGTTCTTAAACTTTGAAGGCCTGGATGATGAGTTTTATAGCGAATGAGAGAATTTTAAGTTGTTTTGGGGGTACTAGTTGTGATTAGTTTATTTGTATTTTCTCCTTATCATTTAATGAGAGTCAGAATATTTATCTAACTATTGGCTATCTTCTGGTGCAGTGGACTTTCCATCCTTTTATTTTCAAGAACAAAAAAATCTACACAGTTCTTTTGTGGTGCAGGGTCCTGGCGTTTCTGTTTGTAAGTGCTAGTATTATATATGCATATAAATTATCTGATGCTGGTGCTAGTGTTATATGCATATAAATTATCTGATGCTGCTGCTATAATGCTTAGTTGTTGTATGCAATTATTTGGCATTGACGATAACGGGGTTTATTTTGATGGTTCTCATTAACAATAAAAGGCTGGATGTAATTCTGAGTTCATGAAATTGGATGTAATTCATGTAGATATTGTCAAAAGTCATTTTAGATGATTGTGTGATATCTCAGTCATTTTGTGGATGTGGGTGGTTTGGGTCCTCTGCGAAGAGGTGCGGGAAGAGTCCAAGAGCAATGTTTACTTATACTGACTGAAACATTTTTGAATTGCTGAATTGTAAGGTGGTTCACTGATATCCATCTCCATTTATGTGCAGGGTTGTCAAATTCTTCGAATCTTAACATTCTATTCTACTCAGCTTCCTGGTCCAAATTACCACTGTCGTGAGGTAATTAACACCAGCAGATATTTATAACATTATCTTGTATTGTGATGTAATGATGTGATACATTACTTGTGTTTATATACGAGACATTGCAAGTTCAAATAGTATTTCATTTTAATTTGTTGGTATTATGAATTTACAATTTTTGGGTTTCATTCTGCACCATACAGGGTTCAAAGTTTGCCACGCTGCCTCGACCAGATAACCTTCTAGAAGTTTTCATAATTAGTGAGTGTTTTTTCTTTCCTTGCATATTTTTGTGAGTGCAAATACTCGTATTTATTGTGCTTATTTAATTTTCAAAATCTGCAGTTCCTCGGGGTGTGCTATATGGTTGTGGTGATTTGATATTTTCATCTCATATGATCTTCTCACTAGTCTTTGTTCGAACATATCAGAAATATGGCACACGAAGGTAATATTCTAATTGTGTATGGTAGATTTAGTTCTAACAAAATGTACCAGTAATCCTCTAGTGATCACATAATAGATATTTGCTTGCTTGAGTGTTCCTTCCTTCATATTTAATGTGCCGACAAGGGTGCGGACCAGCTCATTGAGTTTGAGGGTTTTCTTAGGTTTTTGTAGTTTCAACTGATTTTTTGTGTTTTTGATGTATTATTGCAGGTTTATAAAGCAGTGTGCTTGGTTAGCTGTTGTAGTTCAAAGCCTGTTGATAATTGCTTCCCGCAAGCATTACACAGTTGACGTTGTCGTGGCATGGTACAAGGATGTTAATTATTTTTGCAATTTGTATATATTTGGTGAGCACTTTGTAGCCATTTACTGATGTAATTTCATGTATGATATTATTGCAGGTATACTGTCAATTTGGTGGTGTACTTCATTGATCATAAACTTCCAGGTTGGCATTCTATTCATCATTAATATCCTTCATGTTATGCTCAATTGTCATTTCTTGTTTTCTCAGCATTATAAATTTAACATTAACATTGATATATGTCCACACAGAGCTGCCTGATCGCAGTGGAGCTGCATTGTTGCTTCCATTGAGCAAGGATAGCCGAATGAAAGAAGAGAATCACAAGCTCTTAAATGGAAATTCTGGAGAACCTACAGATTGGGTATTGATAAATGGCGTTTTCTCTACCTTGTTTCTAACGTCTTGTTTCTTTTGTTCCTGGGTACCTTTTTTTTGGTTCTGACATTGTTTACTGCTCTGTTTGTACAGAGGTTGAGAACTCAAGCGAATGGCAAGCTTCAAGAAGACGGTAACACAGTTCATGTTGACACAGCAATGAATGGTGTATAGACGGTGGAAGCTGCTGCAAGGAAAACTTTCCTCTTCAATACTTTGGTTCCAAGGAGTGAAAGATTTGGTTACCTAATTTGTAATTCTAAACCAAGCACTACAGGTTATGCTTTCAGATGGTTTGGGTTCCTTACTCCTTTGGTTAACCTAGTTCATCAATTTGTTCGTGCGTCCACATGTAATATGGGATTTTAATGTTTTAATTGCGTCAATCCTTCTATCATCATTTGTGTTGCATTTTTGTTTCTGGATGATTTACTTGATCTGTCATTTTGTTTATTGAACGGGAATTGCTAAAGCTTGCAAAATTTTGATGGAAGTCTGAAAGGAGAGGGTATAAAGGACCTCTGCATTTGCAGTCAATAATAGCTCATGGTCGAGTAGACATGTGCATGTGAGAGCACGTGAGGTTTCTTATGGACATGTGAAGAGCACCTGATGTTTGTAATGGAAAATACACGTGAGCTGTTCAATATGCTCCCACCAAGTGCCTGGTTTGGCTGCTTCCTCCTATGGTAAGATAAATCACTTTTACTATAAAGTTTTTTGACGAAATTATTTTCATGGAAGGCTTTCAATTTAAAAATGGAGACTGCAACAACCAGCACATGTCTTCTCTTTCCCATATACATACAGAGATAAATAATGCATATATCGCCGTTCTTAGAAGCCAAAAGTCCATTTAACTTCTGGGAAACCTTTCCAGCCAGCGCCGCGCATCCCCTCCCGAGTCAATGTGAGACGACGTGTGCATGAGAAACGTTTGATGCCTTTTTTTGGCCGCATACCAAAAATAGAGCTTCTTTGTTTTATATAAACCACAAGAACTTCATTAAAGCTAATTAAAAAAAGAACGGACACATGACATTCCTAATTCCTTACTGGAAAATAATACTTTCTCTATCCCACACAAAGAGTCCCTTTTAAAAAAATTCACAAAAAAAACTCATTTTTATTTATATTTATTATATGAAATTATCGTAACATTTATTATCATAATTTTATTATTATGTTACCGCTTTAAATTAACAACTCATTATCGTCGACGTCAAGCTCGCGGTTCTTGAGGGATTGAGTTTGGGACTTTTGGAGGTCCAAAGACTCTAAAAGCAATTTTAGTTTATCGAGGCATGGAGTTTGTGGAGTTTTGGACCCCAAACACAATCTGAAATTCATAATAGCTGCACTTGTATAGGAGACTTATAAATAATTTAAAAAAAAAAAAAAAAAGGCTGAGTCCTTTAAACGCTCCAAACCCACCCCTCAAACTAAACATGCACTATAGATATATCAAAGGCATGATATAGCTGTATGCATACAGCTCAAGGTGCCCGATTGCTGAACTAGTGAACTCTTTAGTTCATTATTTATGAGAAATTAAATTGCACCAAAAGAAAAAGGATAAGAACTAAAAAGAACAAGGATATAGATATCCACGATTGGGGTTTTATTCTGTTCTTTGTTCCTCATAAGAATCTAAAAGTTATACATATGGGCCTGTATTCACAGCTTCATTTGCTTTACCCATATGGCCTGCCTTCCTTTCGTGTGTATTTTTGTTGCACATGACAGCAAATTGGTCCCATACTTTTATGAATTATGACTATATCTATGACCAGAAAAGCTATGCTGGCGCAATTTAAGCTATCATGGAAAGGTAGTCAATAAAGTGGGATATATATATATATATATATATATATATATATATATATATATATATATATATGACAATGATTCATAGCAAATACCCCTTCTATTTTTTTTTTAAATGTCGTTTTAGAAAAATATTTTTGTCTCTTAATATTTGTCATTTAAGAATTTCAAATAAACATTAATTGCTTAGCTTTTAATGTTACGCCAAGTATTAAATATAACTTTGGTTCTCTCATTACTTTTTATTCAATAAGTAACACTCTTTTATTCTAATGTAAGGACAATATTGACATTTAAAATTATTTTTAACTAAAAAATATATTATTAATTTTTTTTTTTAATATATGTGTCCATTTCTAAAAAGACAAATAATAAGGGACGGAGGGAGTAGTTGTTATGGGTTTGCTAGCAAATGTATTTTATACTTTCTATAAGTAGATCTAAATGTCCAAAATAAGGACTATTTTTCCCTAGCTGCTCAAAGGAGTAGCCGTCTATTATTTTGCCACCAGAAGGAGTAGTCATAAACTCCATCATTTTCATTATATAGGTCGTTTAAGATATAATCACACATATTAAGAAATATCATTAATATTAATGTTAAGGAATTAATGTTGATTTGAAATTCCATTATTACCCATGTACTAATTAATTACTCTTAATTCTCTCTCTCTTAATTACTCTATCTTTAAGGATAAAATAAAAAATAATTAGATTTTTTCTCCTAGATATATGTCAAATGACTTATATTTTGAAAATAAATAAAATTTCTAAAACGACCTATATAATGGAAAGGAGAGAGTATTACTTTGCCGTTAGGAGTAGCTGCAAGGGAAAAAAACTCGGTCGCTACTTCTTATGACGACAACTAGCGACAAGTATCGACAATAATCGGCAACTGTCAATGGCTGCTAATGCGTGGGGGTAGGTATTGACAACCATTGATGACTGTCAATGCTTGCAAGCAGTTGTCGCCAGAATGAGTTGCGGTTAGGAATTTTTTTTCTTCTTTATTTTGAGTTGTTAGATCTATTTTTAGAGAGTGTAAAATGTAATAGTTGTTGAAATAATGCGCATAACAACCATTTCGTATAAATTATTTCATATATATAAATTTGATCGAATGACCAAATATTTTAATCGTCGCCAACCTAAATTGCGGACGAAGAGCCATCATGGGATTTTCTGAAATATTCTTTTTTCAAAAATAATTATTATTCGCACAATCAAACTATGAACGACAATTATCTTTTGCCCTTATAATCAAGCTACAGACGAAAGTTAAGTTTGACTTATCATTCGTAATTTAATTTATTACCATCCCCCAAATTAAACTATAGATAGGTATCACCCTAACCATTTGATCACAATTTGGACTCTAAGAATCTACTATAATGATATTGTAAAGTTAATACTATCCTTACAATTGTGGTTGTAGATCACTTACTATATATATATATATATATATATATATATATATATATATATATATATATATATATATAAGTCATTCATAGCAAAATACTTGTTATGACGCTACACATTTATGGCCGATCATAAGAGATCAGATAATTTAGATTTAAAAATTGCACCATTTTAAAAAAATTTAAAATTTAAACTACTAATTTCTCCTATAAATAGTTAGAGATGTATTTGCTTGTATAGTGAAAAAAAAAATATTTGCTATAGATTACTTCTTATATATATATATATATATATATATATATAGAGAGAGAGAGAGAGAGAGAGAGAGGAGATGTTGATGTCTGAAATGGGAGAGTGATGCATGTTATCATAATTAGGTATGTCTGCATAACGACTACCTTTCCCTTTTGCATGCCCATATTTTTGTAATGGAAAAGGGGCTAGGGTTCTTGTATGGTTGGTACTAATAAGTCACTTTCTGTCACTTGCCGCTACTTGCTTCCCTTCATCATTAATTGTCATTCTTAGTGGTGTTAGTGGAGTTATGATCAACGTCTCTCTGTGATAATCAATATGTATGCTCCCAAAATTCTTGGCCTAAATATCTCACTTGGGGCCCATCATATCTGGAAACTAAGGTAGATTATTCACATTATGTATAATATATTCGATTAATTTATATAAAATTCTCATTCTTTACTTCAAAGGTTTCAACCTTTGCACCAGCGGAACTCTCTTTTAAGTCCTAGATCAGCCGATCAGTTTGTTTGTTGAGGTTGCCAGGTTGGGACTGTTGCATATAGGCAAAATCACATTAAAAGTTTAGGAAAGAGTGACAAACAAAAAGGCAAATATTGAGTTTCACTCGTATTTTTGCGAGTTTGACTAATGTCCACTACGACAGGATAGTCGAAAGTCTTGCCTAGCTCAGCGCAAGGTGTAATCGCACAACACTCTTAGAAGACGAGCGTAATGTGTAATTGAGTTTGAAAATTTATTAGTAATACAATCTTGAATTTTACTAATGTATTTATTTTAAACTCATGTTATATCAGTTAATATTTTCTAGTTACTACAAAATATTGTTTAGTATGTGGATCATTGTAGAACGTGTGAAGCGTCTAATAAATACATTAGACAAGCAGGACTAACCAAATTGACGAACATGAGTATATCGAGTATAATTATTTTTTTCTGTTTTTTTCCCTTATTTTTTGTATGAGTTTATTGTATGATTGATCTTAAATTCAGACACCAACTATAATATTAACTTTGGATTGAATAAATAATAGTGGGATGAAGGAAAGAATAGGATGGAGAAGGTGAAATCAGAATCAGTTTGAAACTCCAATTTTCTCTCATGTCAAGAAGTGACATTTAGAAAGAAAAAAAAAGTGACATTTTGAGGAGGGAATGAAAAAGTTTGATTACCAGTTTTAGGATCCGGTTAGAAATTAATTTTATGGTAAGTTGAATAATGAACCAATACAGTGTTGACATGCAGACCGAGAGTTTTTTTTTTTCTCTCTCTACGAGTCAGTACTGTATTATTCTATTGTTCAATTTATCATAAAATTAACTTTATACTAACCGAATCCCTCATTTTGACTGTAACTTTCACTAAGTTGGTGGCTTTTTATATTTGCCCAGTTTCCTCTAATTGCTAATATTCATACAATATTCCCTCATTTTCTTTTGTACATATTATTCAAATATGGGTGTTAACGTACGAATTCATCCACGTGTTTAACTACGAACTTATATAAAAAAAATCATCAAAAATACTTGACAACTAGGGAATACCTCCAGTGTAACAATAAAAACAAGTTTAAGGTAAATTAACAATAGAGGTGAAAAATATTTAATAGATTAAACTATATTCTTTGTACTTCTATTGTTTACCTGCATTTATACTTAATTTTACCGATTCAACATAATTATAATTCTTAATTAAAAATTACATGTATCATATAAGAGTTGGTATTAGATACGATAATTATAAGGTACCTTGGCTACCAAGCCAGTAACCCAAGAGAAGTATACATTTATAGTACAACGGACCAACTAGAGTAGAGCCTAATTAGAGCAGCCTATTATTATTAATAAATATGCAGCCCAAGAATAGGAATTTTCTTTACTTTTCTTTTTTCCCTTTAATTGCTCAAAAGGTCAAACAAATGTAGTTTTCATATCCTATCATATTGGAAAATTTACAAGATAATGAATTGTACTTAAATATTGACGTGGAAATATCTGTGTTTCATTGATCCGAGTAAAGATAAAATCGCATAAAAGTTAAATAAATAAACAAATAGAATCAAAAGTCTCATATATTTGATTTTAAATGTCAAGTCACCTATACAAATCTAGAGCCCGCATGGTACAAATTGAAGTGATTTTCAGCCAAACTAAGAATTAAGTTAGTGGAAGATGAACAAGATTCATTATTATTATTATTATTTTATGTTTTTGTTAGTTTAAGAAAAATTTAACGATTCTGATTTTCTCAATATTAAATTTCCGATCTCATGATACCATAAAGTAGGTATTATCACTCAAACATCATGAAACGAAGTGAAAAAGAATAATTTTTCATGTTGATAAATAACTTATTCACTTGTTCATCAGCATTTTTGTTCGGGTATGAGTTGGAGACATGCCACCCAACTAATAAATTAAACACCGATGGAATCCTTTGCACATCCACCACCAATTAAGTATTACTTGATTCAAAACGCTCGCATGAATGTGAGAAAAATGCAATGGTTGGTTCGTTGAACGTATAATTTGTGTCCATAATATTACTCTTTGATTTTTATTTTAATTTATATTAACGTTTTTCTTTTTACAAATAATGATACTCTATCCAAAATAATGTTAGTAAGATCTAAAATTCTACTTGCTCATTTATTTAAACAAAATAAAATAGTAAGATTTAAACTTTTACTTGCTTATCCGATTAAATTAGAGATATATTTTGACCCTTTAAATTCAATTTGTGAAAATTTAAAATTTTAAATCGATACAAAATTATACCACCCCGTCGAAAACGACCGTTGCTTTTACGGCGTTATCCTCATTTTCCTTTCCTTGTCCGCACCAAACCACTTCACTCTCCAGATTTATTCTTACCAAAATAAATAAATAAATAAAAATAAAAATCTCCAGCTATGAGAGAGACAAAATAGAGGCACAAAAGTGGAATGATGAGGAAGTTGAAAAGCAGAAAAAAGGACGAGTATAACAATTAAATAATATATCAAATATTATTTATTTATATTATTAAAATAAGATACAATACAAATTTTAATATTATATTTTATTTTTAATAATATAAATAAATATAATATTTAATTATTATATATTTATATTTATTTTAAAAAAAAAGAAGCTCATTCCTTAAACCACAAAAAAGGAGAGAGAAAATAGTTAATCATTATCGGTTTATTTAGCTAATTGACGATGACGTTTACTGCGCTTAGATCTCCGATTTAAATGCATTAAAATTTGAGGCCCAAATGATTAAAATTTGAAACTCAAATTTTATGTTCATGAGTTAAATAAATTATATTTAAAAAAATATATAATAAAAATTTTAAATTTGTTGAGTTTTTAAATATTTTAAATTTGTTATAAATGTTGAATACCAATATATACACAGTATATATTAAAATATATACATACACAGTATATATGTTGTTATTAAGAATTAAAAATTGTTTAGGATCCACAAAATCCTTCTCCTTTTGATTTCACATTTGAGTCGGTTGAGTTAAAAGAGTGTACTAGTTTCAGATAAATGCACTCCGTCTGATCTCCGTTTTCTCTCTCTTTAAATCCTCCATCTCCGGCCATGGGCGTCCGTTGCTCTAGATTCTCCCACTGCTGGTGGCATTCTCACCTCAAACCCTCCGTTCTCGAAACTTCTGATCTCGGCAAGTATACCTATACATATATGTACGGATATGTATATTGTTTATATGTTTTTGTATGTGCCAGTGTTAATTTATTATGTTTTGTGAAATTGTTACAGAGAATGGAGGCAAAAATGACAAAAATGCGCTGCCTAGCTTCAGAGAGTTTAGCTTGGAGGAGCTGAAAGCTGCGACCAGTGGTTTTACTTCAGATAATATAGTGTCGGAGCACGGAGAGAAAGCTCCCAATGTTGTTTACAAAGGAAGGCTTGCAAATGATCGCTGGATTGCCGCTAAGCGGTTCAACAAGTCAGCTTGGCCTGATTCTCGCCAGTTCATTGTTAGTTATGAATTAATTACATTTTTAGGTTTTGTTTTAGTGTTTGAATTGTTGTTTGTATGTTAAGGAATTGATTGTGGTTTTAGGAGGAAGCAAGATCGGTTGGGAATCTGAGAAGTGAGCGATTGGCGAATCTGATCGGATTTTGCTGCGATGGAGATGAGAGATTGCTTGTGGCAGAGTTCATGCCTAATGAGACACTGGCTAAACATCTATTCCACTGTAAGTTTGTTCATTCTTCTTCTGATTGATTGCCGAATATCTTCTTAGCAACGTAGATGCAAATACATGAATTGACAGGTTATTTAGGCAAAATAAAGGAAAAGTAAAGTAAGATGAAAATTAAAAAATATATATGGACATTTTGGATCAGACACTACAATTTATTTTACCATTATAGTTTATATTAAAAAATGTAAATCATTTTCTTGCACTTTCTGAGTTCAAATGACGTGTTAGGGGATGTGAGCTATTTTTTTAGTTCAAACTTTGTCGATACAATATATTATTGCTTTGAAAATTTAGTTGTTATGTCCTTTGAAGCTCTATAGCATAGAACTAGTATCCAATGTTAGTAAACTTCTTAAACAATGTCATCTTGCATATCATTGTAATTAGTGTCTCTTGTATGATGTTATAAACTTTATGATATGTGCACCTAGTTATTCTTGTTTTTCTTTGATTGCTGTCCTTATAGTGGTGTTGTTGAATTGTCTTAGGGGAGAGCCAGCCGATGAAATGGGCAATGAGGTTGAGAGTGGCCTTGTATTTAGCTCAAGCTTTGGAGTATTGCAGCAGTAAGGGGCGGGCTTTGTATCATGATCTAAATGCTTACAGAGTCTTATTCGATCAGGTGTTGGTTTTTGCATAAGTTTACTACGTGTCTTTCTATTTGTCATAGTGCCGGTCTAATTCTGCATTATCTATCTGTAGGATGCCAATCCTAGGCTCTCTTGCTTTGGCTTAATGAAGAATAGCAGAGATGGAAAGAGTTACAGTACTAACTTGGCTTTCACTCCTCCAGAATACTTGAGAACAGGTAATTAGCAGAGTATCTCTTGTTATTATCCTCTATAAAGATCTCCCCCAAACTCCAAATTGCTGCATCATTTTGATCTCAACCCTTTGGAATATAGTTATGATGTATTGTTATAAGGCCACAAAATGTGTTCCAACACTTTCAGCTGGAAAAAAATATGCTTCTTTTGTTGATTTGTTTCATTCATGTTTGAAGTTTTTTCCTTTTATATGCACTGTGTGATTGGTTTATTCTGCCAATGATGAAAGGCGTTGCTGAGTTGATTAATTATACAGTGATAAATATATGAATGTATGTATATATGTGTATTATAAGCTGAAATTAACACGAGTGTATTATTATCTCTGTTTGCCAGGAAGAGTGACGCAAGAAAGTGTAGTTTACAGCTTTGGAACGTTGATGTTAGATCTTCTGAGTGGCAAACATATTCCACCAAGCCATGCAAGTGTTCATCTATTCAAGTTTGCATCAGTTTAATCATGCATTGCTTTGTTTTCTTTCTACCCCTCATTCGTTTAGTAAGTTTCTTTTGCAAGCTTGTGGTAACTGCAATTACCAAAGAAAATTATAGCGCCCACAGCACTTTGTCACTTAGGCTAATTAAGTATCCTGAAAGTCTGTCTTATTGTTGTTCATCCTTGTGATTGATAATGTTACAACCGATCAAATGTTGGAAGCTTCTATCATAAATTTATTGCATGGAATGGAAGGTGGCATACTTTCTCTCTAATTCCCTGGAAAGCCTATTGACAAAAGATCTTCTTAGAAATTAAATAAAATGTTTATAATCCAGCATCATGGGTATAGTGTTATTCAAACTTGGTGAAGTTGCCAAATCACTTTTCTATACTGACAATATTGGTGCTTGTGAACAGAATTATCCATCCATTGGTCTTCTTGTCATTTGCATTATGTTCTGATTTTTAGTTTACCATTGCTAAGTTTTGAATTTCAATATTTTCTTTTTGTCAGTGAAAAATTGTCACATGTTGTCAGTATTTAATAGTGTTGAGTTTTTATGCTTTGTTAGTCGGTCATTTTTGAGAACCGAAATTTAACCTTTTTAACAGGCACTAGACCTTATTCGTGGCAAGAATTTCTTGATGCTTATGGATTCTTGTTTGGAGGGTCATTTCTCAAATGATGACGGAACTGAGTTGGTGCGGTTAGCTTCCCGTTGTTTGCAGTATGAAGCTCGTGAGAGGCCAAATACAAAGTCCCTTGTCACTGCTCTCGTGTCTCTTCAGAAAGAAACAGAGGTATAAATAAATCATAATTGGTTACACTCGCCCTTTCTAAAGGCATAAATTGCCTAGTCTCTGAAATTGCTGTAATTGATGAGCTCCTCAGGAGCACTTGTTATTTAAGTCATTAAAGGGTCAAAACTGGTTTTATTGATACTTTAGCTTATCTTTTGTTTTTATCTAATAAAAAAATATGTTATTCTATATTCATATTCATCAATATATATGTTCTTAATGACCAAACTGGTTTTCTCTGCCTACGTTACTCTGTCTTCCTTTTAATGAAATTATAGCCAATATGGTGGAGGAGAACTAATTTTTCTGTTTCCTCAGTTATACAGCAAAAGCTATTTAAGGAAGTTCATATTGCATGTTCACTATTTGCTTTGAAATTTTTCAAGTGGCTAAAAATTATAGATGGGATAAGTGTGATTTCTGACTAGTTGATTAATCAGGTCCGATCACATGAATTGATGGGTATTTCTCATGGAAATGCAAATTCTTCAGAACAGTTACTGTTGTCTCCACTGGGTGAATGTTGCTTGAGAATGGATCTAACAGCCATACATGAAATATTAGAGAAGATTGGATACAAGGATGACGAGGGAATTGCCAATGAGGTTCGTTACCAGCAAAGCCTAATTTTTTTTATGCTTTATATTATCTCAGTAAATGAAGAGCTCTCGCTGTCACTTTTAACTTTTGTAAATTGGGATGACAAGTAATGGGTTGCTGAAGAGAACGTGTACAAGTATAGACTCGATTTATGTTTTAAGGAGGGGTAGTAATAAATTCTGTTTCCTGGATGCTGTAGATTTCGTTTGTTTTATTGGTGATATCAAGCTAATATCAATTGCAATCTGCTTGCAGCTTTCTTTCCAAATGTGGACAAATCAAATGCAGGAGACATTGAATTCTAAGAAGCAAGGAGATTCTGCTTTCCGGGCTAAGGATTTCACGACAGCCATTGACTGCTACACACAGGTGCTCCCTTTGTTTACTACCCATATTATTTAATTTATATGAATATGCTTTTTGTTTATAGATCATTTGTGAATAACAGATGTGATTCATGGCAACGTTGCAAAACTAAGGTTAAAATGTTGATTTAGTACCATGACAAAGTCTGCATAATTATTTCACAAAAACTTGGGATGGAAAAACTTGCAAATAAATGGTCAATTCACCTCGTATGTTCAAATCTCATGTACTAGACTATATAAAAAAGAACGAACCTGCGGTTCAACGTTGAAGTTTGATTATAAGAACAATAGGCTTAAGTTACTTTTTCTGTCCACTGTAGTTCATCGATGGAGGGACCATGGTATCACCAACAGTTTTTGCTAGGCGCTGCTTATCATACCTAATGAATGACATGCCACAGGAAGCTCTTGGGGATGCTATGCAAGCCCAGGTAGTTTCTCCAGAATGGCCAACTGCATTTTACCTTCAGGCAGCTGCCCTTTTCAGCCTCGCTATGGACACTGATGCCCAAGAATCACTTAAAGATGGCACAAACTTGGAAGCCGAAAGAAACAAAAAATGAAAGTGTATAGTCTGTCCGTTTTTCTAAATTTTTATATATATGTAAGCCTTTTTTTTTGTAGTCTCTTGTATCTATCCTCCTACCATTTTCATTTCGATCTCCTGAAAATTCGAAAGATACTTTGAATATTTATTGTTGGTTTTATATTTATGGCCTTAACCCTTTCAGTTTGAGCATCTGTTATTGCCAATATATTTAGGCACCCAATGCAGGTGAGAAATCCCATCTTCAGTTCTTTGCCTCGGATATTAGGATACGTATAACTGGCTTTTCTAAGGCCACGTTTATTTGCAAGAATGGATTATAATCTCGGATTATAATCCTTGGCCCAAGTTTTCTAATTAATTTCCAATTATTAAACATGAGATCAAAGTACCTGTGTCAATTGAAATAAAGTGCACGTAAATTGTAAAGAATGTAATGATAATAATTATAAAATATACGTTATTAAACATTTATTGATGATCAAAATTAAACTTATACTCATCAAAATAATAAAGAGAAAAAAAGGAAGAGTAATTACTTGAAATATTTAAAGTAACAAAATAAAGCACTAAATTCATACACACGCGCACACACTTGTATATGGTTGTACTTCACGTGTATTCTTACTACCTAGCCGGTAAATTCTACGATTTTAGGTGTTTAATAGACTAATTCACCACTTATCACTGATCAAGCTGGATCAAATACTAATTTTTCTCAAGTCACTGGGTTGATACTTGCAACAACAAAAGTATTTCAAGAAATTAATCATTGTAAATAGCAGATAGAGACCTGCTAACTACTGATAATCATAAGAACCGTACAAATTTAGATACGACAAACTCTAGACATGAAAGGAATGGATAATGGGTGTTGAAAAATCTACCGATATCAATACCTCGAGGCTCTACACTGAAGTTTGTTAATTATCATGTCCCTGAAATATTGCAACCTCATACTTTAAAGGTTCTTTTTCAAATTGCCCCATACGGTATCAGAAATCTTCTGCAGGATTTTATGAGGGGATGTTGAAGTGAAAAAGCCACGATATGATGAATGCAAAAACCATACATGCAAGAAGGAAATTTAGGAAGCGGTGACCATTTAAGCATGTTCGAGTCTCTGTAGCCGATGACACTGGTGCTGGGGCTGCATGTGGTGCCGTGGCATTGGTCTCATTCGTCTGCAGCATAGATTCGATATCATTTGGGCCAACAACATTGCGAGCAATGGAATTGCAAATTTCACAGGTCCTGAAAATAATGAACTGATTAAAAGAAAAACAACATAAAATATTAAAGATATGCAAAAGCTTCCAATTGAGGCCAAGCGGAACAACTAACCATATAATTCTTATAATTGACTGCGTTGTGTTTGTGTTTTAAACACGACTCCTACATCTTATGCCTCACAACCACCAGCACTTTTGAGAAGGAACAATAACACACTGGGGGGGGGGGGGGGGGGGGGGGGGGAAGAGAGAGCATGTGGTTTTTTTTAAATGCTCATCATATATAACTTCTGTAAATTAGTAAAATTGTGCTTTCACGCGAGCAGTTCTAGATAACTTTGGTGTTTACAATGCTTCAAGTTTGACTTTGAGGTCCTGCCATCCTGGATACACCTCAACTGAACTGAACTCAACCTTAGTCCCAAGCTAGTTGGGGGCTTTGAGGTCCTGTATAAGAATCATAAATCCTAAAAGTCTAGGAATTCAGTAAACGTCATTATTGTTAATAGCTGCCGAGTTGAACAAAGGACTATAGTCCGATACTCCGATGGTTATCCCCTACCCTCGGTGTTCAAGAGGTGCTGCATTCAAACCCCCTCCCCAAGTTGAACATAATGAGGTTCAATGGTGTTATTGGTGAAGCCTGATTCGAATTTTAATTTAGAGGTGATTATAAAACTACTCAAAAGGTAACTGGGCCCCGTCCAAATCTGGAGGAGTAGTTTTATACTTTTGGGTGAACTAGGGTTACTTATATTGTGTTATATAAAGAGGAGATCCTGTAATTGTATGATGTACAATTTTTTTAAGAGATAGTGAAACTGTCAACCGCCGACCGTAGATTAGCCCAAACGTTTTGAGTAAATCACGTAAATTTTGTATTTTGTATGATTGTTTTCTTTCTATTTTTCTCTTTACTATTGTTTTCGCTGCATTGTCATTCTCTAACAAAAGGTACCCTAAAGCGTTGAGTCATAACACAATATAAAGTTAAAAGAAATTAAGTATACAAGAGAGATGAATACCAAATTACCAAGTAAACTACTATGGGGAAGCTCATTTAGTGCCATGAAAAATTAATTACAAGCATTTGAAAAAAATATAGAGACTAGGAGCGAAGAGCTAAACTAAAGCATAACTAAAGCATACAAATTAACAGATTAACACATACTTTGCAATACTGAATATTTATCATATGTCCATCTGATCTTCATTTCTCACCTGATCTAAAAAAATGAGTCAAATGGGTACAAAGTATGAACAAAATCAATTTTACTGGGAAAGAGGGCAATGCCTCAAAATCCTAATAAGCAGAAGATGGAATTTAACTGAACAACTAATTTCATCTCTATATGTAGAATAAGAAATATAAATATTTGATGCTATCAAGTAAATGAACAACCATGGTCACCCATGAAGCCATGCATTTATTGTAGTGCCTGGGCATCCACGCATATCTGTGATTATGAATGCTTTCTTAAATGCCATGTAAAGCACTAAAACCAGTGGAATCCAGATTAGCTCATAAACCATTGGCTTTAACAGATTTGTATATGCCTAGTCGCTCTAAAATGAACTATTAGTAAATAAAAGAAGGCTGCTTCATCAACTAAGTGATATTGAATGGAATCATGGTTCAGGTTTATATTATTGCAAAACCAAATTAAAATGCAAAGTTAAAGCATGACGGGTTGAGACATATCAATTGCACAGATCAAAAGACATTGAAACACGGTTGTCAGGTTCAAATGGACACAAGTAGCAAACGAATTTTATGGCAAGTAAACATAAAGAAATACTTAAACCTTGATTAAGCTTATATGAAAAGGTAGCTGTCACTAGATATAGAAAATGACACAGAAAATCTAGAATCAGCATATAGCAAATAAAATAGATAAACTGAACTTGCAGTAAGTAATAATCTTTTGCCAGAAAAACTGAATAATATAAGGTTGAGGGGTCAAATCTCTACTTCCACAAAGAAAATTGGAATCTCGATGAGCTATAATTTTACTATGCTTAAGAAAAACACAACAGGAAGGGAATCGTCGGTGTATCGTCCTACTGCTTTACTATTTTGCTTTACTTTTCCATCATCTCCTTTAATCCACACAAATATTCTTTTCCCTTTACCTTCCACTAAACGTAATTATGTTATCTTCAGCCCTTTAAAAATATAAAAATAGTACAAAGCATCTATTAAATGAACTGTAATGAAAGATAAATAAGATTCTTATTATTCAGCTAATACCGCGAGAATTGGATTGTAAACAAAGCAGACGCACTGAACTGGAACATTCTACCAAAATTTAAACATGCATAATAATGGCTGAAAGATTCAAAAGACTTCCTAAATGCATACCCAACAATTAATAAAGGCATAAATAATCAATCTATTTATTTTTTTAAGTTTATACAACAATTAAAAAATGAGAAATTTCAGGGTTTTAGTTTTACTCACTTATTTCCCTTAATCTTGAACCAAGTCTCAGCACAATGCTTATGAGCAGCAGCCAAATCATCCTTACAAGAACAACCCAATTCAATGGCAATCCCAGACTCCTGATTACTACCATCCATTTCAAGACTCAGATGGCAAATTCTACAATCTCTCTCCACTTTCGCCAAATGCACCTTTCCTTCATCACCCCCATTTTTCATATCAACCGAACAATCCGATTCAGCCATAGATGAAACTCTTTTAGAATCCGAAACTTGCCCAATTTCGGGATCAAAATTATAGTCATCATTTGACCCATCAGCTGTTGAATAGAACTGAGAATAACAAGAACCCTCATCGGCTTCGGAAAAACAGATGCTTTCCTCGTCGTAATCGCTCGCAGCGGAGGAACGGTGGTGACCGCCGCATTCTAAGTCGTGGTGGGTTATCTCAAGACTCGCCATTTCAAATACCCAGATGAAAAAAATTAAAATTTTTGCACTTCAGTGCATAAACAGAGCAATTAAAGCCTTCAAGGTAAGAGCTTTAAAAGCTCAATGCCTCAAACAATACTTGAAAACCCACCAACATTGAAATCTTTATATATTGAGGAAAAATTCAAGAATTTAATTGAGTGGGTACTGGATTAGGTGACCCTTTCAACTCACCACTTTCATTCATCAAAGAAAAAGACAGGGAGAGCTGCAAGATACAATCTTTATGTACATATATAATGTAGAAAGAAAGAGAAAGGCAGAATCATAGACAAGGACAAGAGAGTTAATACTAGAATAATGGTTTTGGTGCAGACAGTGAAAATGGGACATTGAGGAGAGAGAAAATTAAAGGTGAAGCAGAGTTTCTGTAGGTTTTGGTCGGGGGTCCAGTCCGGTTTACAATCTTCTGTATTTTCACAAAGAACAGAACACAGATAGTAGAAAGAGAAGCAACCCAGAGAGAGAGAGTGATGCTTGTACTCAAATAGAGGTGTTGGTGCGGTGGGGTAACTTGGTGCATGTGAAAAAGCACGTCAGCAATAATACTCCGTCTGATAGTTTTTAAGGCAGATAAGATCCGACGGTGTTTATTTAAAGCTCCATCATTACTTAACAAAAACATGATCATGAATTCATGCAATGCAATAATGAAAGTTAACCATAATATTTTATAAAAGAGGAGTTTGTGGTGGAAAATGACATTAGTCTCACAAAAATATGTCACATATTAATAAATTATTTTAGTAATTAATTTTATTTAAAAATTATGTTATCATATTTATTAATAATGAAAGTTAAACATATATTTTTTTTGAAAAATATGACATGACTTTTTCTTAATAGTTTTAAATTTAAAACCCTATTACTATTATGCATAATAAAATGATAGTTACATGATAAGACACGTACGTTACGGGTATAAATTATATAAGATAAAATAAAAAATTTATAAATAATTTTTTTAAAAAAAGTAAATTAATATAATTAAATAATAATATAATTAAAATAATAATAATAATAAAAATAAAAAAAAAAAAAAAAAAAAGAGTAACACAAATTCACCGCTTTATAAGATGGATATCACGGGTTGGAGTTGTGGGTTCCCATTGGCTCTGTTTTTGATGGGATGATAAGCATAATTAAAGGCCTTGAAAATTCACTAGCAATTAGCAAATGCTAAATTAGGTGATCCATGTGCATCCATACTTAATTTTATTTGTGGAAAAAACAAATTAATTTATAAATAAGAAAAAAATGACCTTATCTATGTAGAGCCTTCTTTTAAGGAACCAATAATATTATTATATTTTAAGGTATAGTAGGAGCTTAGTTGACTTTACTGGGGATTAATTCAAACTTGTGATTCTATAAAATAGAAAGAGATGTAGAGACAGTTGATTGTAAATTAATGGAGAAAATAGAAAAGTGACCTAGTTTGTGTAGTGCATACAAAAGCAATAAAAGAAAAAATTTGCCATTAATGTAAGAAAAATTTAACAATCTTGACAACTCAGATCTCCGACCTCATGAATATCATGAAATGAGTATTATCACTCACGTACGATGAAATGAGGTCGGTAACTTTATGTGTTACTAATTTAGTTGTCTAATTATTAGTTTGTCACAATCGCATAGAAAATGTTTGAACCACAAAATTAATTTAAAGAAAATTTAATAATCTCGATAAATTGAATTCCGATCTTATGAATATCATGAAATGTGTATTATCACTCAAATATTGTGAGTAGAGGTCGGTAACCTTATGTGTTGCTAATTTAGTCCTCAAATTATGAGTTTATCACAATCACATAAATAATGATTAAACCACAAAACCATAATATTCAACAGGGAGGAAACCTACGGGTGCCTAAAATTTATAAGGTCCCCCGTCTATCTGTCTATCGGTTCCGACCATCGTGTAGTGTTATTTGACTATGGTAAGGTGGACCATCTGATGTCATTGATGTGTAATTAATCGGCTTTGCGTGATCAACATCGAAGCGAACTCCTTCCAAAATTTTTATACAGAAAAATAGAAAGTACTTATTAAAATAATGCCTTAAGATACAGAAAAAAATATACATTACTAGGTCTTCAAAATTATGAATACAAATTATTACCACAGTTATTCACACACCCTTATAGTGTGTTACTATATATAACAATTAGTTTAAATCCAAATAAATACTGATGCAATCTATTAAAAATAATCGATATAAAATTAATAGACATATAAATTATTTTTTAATTATACAAATTTGATAATTAGTTCAAAACATAGTAAGATTAGAATTACTTATTAGATATTTTTTTCTAGGCACAACATTACATGCAACTTTAACATTCATACTAATTTGTTATTCTAACTTACAGGTCAATGTATATGTTTATTTTAAGATATCAGAAGTTTGATATATTTTTGTAGGTTATTAAATAAATTAAAAGTCTTTGCACAGGTTTTTGACAAGTAAATAGGAATTAAACCAAATGCATTAGAATAAGAATAAGAAAAAAAGATAAGCGATACATATAGCTTATAAATTTGAAAAGTCATTATTAATAAATTTATGACATGTAAAAAAAAAACAAAAAACCCTTGAACGGTTGAGTTATCAAAAAATAAAAATTTGAAATGTCGAGTCAATTTAGGACTAACTAAAATAATCTTGTATTTTAATATTGGTATACTACATAAAAATAACAAAATATTTAGTAGCCATAACAATTCCCTATTCAAAAACCCATCGAACTTTTCTTAATCAGTCGGAAAAAACACGGTTGAAGTGTTGCCATTCATACTTTCCATATCAACAACTAATCCAATTACACTTAACAAACCAAATACACCACCATGTTGCAATTATTAAGGCCTTTTTTTTAAGGATTGTATAGGAGCCAGTACAATCAATAGTGTATACCTCATAGTGGAGGTAGTTAAAGAGGAGCTGCTACATATATTCGAATGAAGAAGTCTGGATGTACAATTTTAGAACACAATTCCAAACATTGCATGAATCACAACTATTAAAAAATGAGGTCTGATACGAAAATCCGTGTCAGATTTCACTTTTTAATGGTTGAGATGTATGTAGTTTTTGGTTGTAGTGTTTATAAAGTTGTCATATTCGAATCTGTGTGCAATGCTTTTCCAGTTTTCCCTCTTCTTCTTTTTGCCTTTGCAGCACAAGGGCTGTTTGGCAACAAAAAAAAACCACCAACCAACTACTGCATAGCCTTAAGAGGAAAGAGGTTTAGCCTCCACACTCCATACTGTGAGCACATGAACATCTGGGGTCTCCTTGTATCTCACATGGAATGTTTCCAAATATGGCAAATATCACCAACAATAATACACCACAATGACAAAAAGTACTCAAGTACTAACTATTCTTTTTACTATTTCCAACTTTAAACGATTCTTGAAACCTTCTTCTCTTCTGATTTGATTTCTTGAAGAGTGAAGAGTCTCCATCATGAACTGTTTAGCAGCTTCACGATTCTTTGGCACCATCCATATATCTTATAAACAAAAACCAAATCTTATACAAACAAACTTCTTTACTGAGCAGTTAGCACCATCAAAGTGGTCTATTTCTGCTTGTTGAGACAACCAACTACCATCCCAACTCCAACATCCCCCAGCAAATAATTTTATAAACTAATAATTGAAATATAAAAACATATACTTCAACTGGTAAAGCCTGGAATCCTTGAGGTTGCCGGTCAGAGTCCCTTGGGCTAGGCCGCAAGACTTGCTTTTAACTGGACTAGATAAGTGAGGACAAAAACCATAAAAGAATCCAAAAATAAAATAAAAATGGGGAATCTTTAGCAGAACCTAATCCAAATGATATAAAAAACACAACTTTGAGTTATATGGCAAGAGGAAACAGAGCATATGAAATTTTTGAATGGACCGTGGTTCAAGAGAATGATTGGACTCAATTTGGGGAAACTCTTGCAAGCTTCACAGTCCTAAAGACTGAAAATGGTGAAAAATTCTCATTTATTAAATTCTGTTTCGTCATTACTATAGTATCTAAGTATGGTTTGTATCAACACGAAGCTTCAAATACTTAAAATAATGACAATGCAAAAAGGTTCCTCGATGCCTTTCCACAACAATGAATAAATCACAACAAAAACAATAACAATATATAAATCACACAACTAAATTCAACCAAAGAATGGCATCTTCAATTATAATACCCTACTTGACTACTTCCATGACATACAATGCTTCTCCCCGGTGACATACATGTAATCTCTGAACTGTTCAATTGATAGGCTACTAAAGAACCTGTTCCATGTATTTTGTCTTTCCATGACCTGTCAATACGTAATAATGGCAGGTCTCTCATCTCTGCATATTTCTTTATGTCATTTCATGCAAACATTATCAGTAGGTATAAATAGTTATTAAGTTATTTCTCCAACAACATAACATAGTTTTAACATTTTAGTGGATGATGCAAATGCTAGACAGCCTAGACTTGCATCAACTCAGTCCCGCAGCATTTGATGGTTGGGCAAAAGGTTCCCTACTTATTGGAGTTGGACGCACATCATTCATCATGCCCATTAATTTATTCTTCCCCTCTTGAAAACGTAAATGAACATTCTTTCTGCTCTCGTCAAAATAGCCCATTTGCGCATGAGACCCCCTAGACATCATCAACCTGCCAGTTGCATAATCTGGTGCCTTTACACTTCTATTATCTAACCCACTTTTGAGCCAAGCAATATTGCTTATATCTGTAGCTAATGCAGCCAAGTCATGACTCGGAAAGGATGGAGGCTCTGCATAATCGGCAAACTCAGGTCCTAACAAAGAACTTTGAGACATTTTCCCGCTTGGAGTCCCACAGCAACCGTAACCGCATTGGTGGGGCACCAATCGTTCACCATAAGCCCCTTCAAGCAATTTGTTAATCGCAGCATCTGCTTTTGAGGGCTGAAACACAGGCCCTTGAGAGGAAGCAACCTTTGCGAATGGCAACACAGGTTCTGGGCCATCCAGAGGGTTATAAACTCTAAATGCGCTAATACGAGCCACAGGGCGGAAAAGAGTAGGTGGATCCTTTGATTCACTACTTAACTGATATTCCATTTGAGCCTTCTCTTCGTTCAGACCATCCATTTCGAAAGAGCTGACATCTTTTCCCTCCAAGGACTTGAATGAATTGACATCGCCACATGACAGTGTCTCCTCTGATGATGCTTTAGATTTTTCTGCACTAACGTCTTCTACCCAATTGCTGGGCTCCGACTTCAACTTGCCAAGTTCAATGCCCCGGCGCCTCAGGGTAGAATTCCAGTGGTTCTTGATAGCATTGTCTGTTCTTCCCGGCAAAAGCCTTGCAATTGATGCCCATTTGTTTCCATGGACAGAATGGGCTTGAAGTATGATACGATCTTCTTCATCTGCCACAAATTCCATCTTTGTCAGACTCATTTATTCAGAATACCATATTTCTACGTGATACTAATGACCAGTAAATTCTGCAACGAGTAAATGTGAAAAACATGCTGGAAGTTTTTCGTTGGGCAACAAACCACGAGCAATAGATCATTCCATCATGCTGCAAGCACTAGTGCCGTAGATAATGCATACTATACACATAAACCCAGGCCAACACACATCATGAGGCAACCAGAAAGAAGAGAAAGTTGACCTTGGCCTTCAAGTAATAGACTACATTTAGAGTGCATATCCTTTATAAAGGCCTTAGCAAATGGCATCCATCAAAAGATTAACAGGTTAACTATCCGGAGAAGCATTTATGCATATTTGATATAATATACAGCGCATAAATAAAAAGAAGTGGTTTACAAGCATGCCATGGTAGGATTAGTTTCGGGTTATATGGCAGACATGAATCAATACTGCAATTTCTCTTAGTTCTTACAACGTAGGGCATTTCTCCCATCCTTTTTGACTTTTCAGAATTTATCTTCTTATAGTCTAAGATCCACAATATATTGAAGATTTAATTATCTTCGAAAACTCCCCATTACATGCTTCATAACTTGGCCGAGAAAACCAAGGAAGTAATCTGTGCTCGAGACTGTTCTCAAAAAAGTAAAGCAAAATTGAGCTAGAGGTTGATCATATACTGAATAGCAAAGCTCAACTTCAGCTACACCCACACATGGTATTTGATGGAGCCAAGCTTGGAAAGACCTAAACTTGATCTATTGATGAAAATTAGTAAGGCAACTCAGTACCGAGCAAACTGAGGTTCACGTTGCAGAAAGATTGTTAAGGATCCGGCATAGCATAGAAGGGAAACTAATTAAGGTCAAACAGTACGGTTGGCTAGATACAAGAATATTAAAGAGGGGCAATATATCCAAGTCCAAAGAAAATTTAGCTAAACAAGCAGCAATCAAATGGTTTCAATTGGATGGGTTCAGGGGCAACTAACTTTTTTCTTCATTTTTTTGGGCGTCCAAAGGAGGGGTAGACAAACCCCAGGACTAAACAAGAGGGACAACTCTAGGAAGAGAGACACCAGTTTATTCTTCAAAAATGATGCCCACAACTGAAGATACCACTATGTTTTTCTAATAAATGGAACCGGCTGTTACTTTGAATCATTCACGCACGGCAATATCTACATTTTCTAATTATTCTTGATGATTTGACATCAGTTAAGAAGTTGAACTTCTAGGCAGAATTATGCACACCAATAATGACAAGTGCTGAAAATCCTTTTTTACTTTGGAACGAATTTTGTCAATTTTCGGAAAATATAGACTTCAACAATTATCAGACAATATTTTATCACAGATATTCATCGTTAATAACAGTTACAGTTATGATAACAAATTCCCCTTGTTACAGTGAAGGTAAAACAATCGTTATTAATCAACAATTAACATTGACCTAGAAACGCTGACACATGTCCTCCAAGACATAAAGTGATTGGATTTCTAAATCTTTGTTAATTTTCCCTAGTGTCCTCTTTCGATTTGCCTTAAAAATTTAGCTAAACTTCGGCTGGAGACTTTCAAAATTCAGTGCACCAGTCACCACATTGGAATTCGACGCCAAGTCATACACTTTAGGGGTTAGTATAAAGCAATGATCTAAACCCCCCATAAACCCAAGTAATTGATAATATAAATTATAGAATCCACAATCAGAGAGGGCGTGAAAACACACAATAGAACACATGCAGATATAATTATACCCCTATTATGCAAGATGCATTTAAAATGTGCAAGCTAACCCCCAATTTAAATCCCCAAAATATCAGAACCAATTTCCTCCACTATCGGACCATATGATTACATACACATATGTAAAAATAGCAAAAAAGATCAAAAGATACAATCTTGAAGCAGAATAAGGAATGATTATACCAGTAAAGGGCTTGCGCTTGACGGCAGGATCAAGCTGATTGCACCACCTCAAACGGCACGACTTTCCCGATCTCCCAGGGATTCCTCGGGCGATCAAGCTCCAATTCCTCGCCCCAAAATTGCTCACAAGTCGGCTAAGCACCGCGTCCTCTTCCGGTGACCAGGGTCCCTTAACTCGGTCGCCGGACTTTTTACCCACGTTGCTGCTGCTTCCGCCGCCATCTCCGGCCGGTGTCACGTCCATATCGCCATCGGCGCCACCGGAATCTTCGTCGACGGCGGGATACTCGCCGTCGGCAACGATTGCGTTCGGCATTTCGGTGTCTTTGTCCATATTGGAGTGAGCTACTACTACTCCTCGGTTAACTGCAAAGTGTTCCAGCGAAGACAGCTCAAATATTTTTAAGGGCCTAGTGTCTCGGGCGTTCCATTTTTCCAGTTTTGTTAGGGTGGTTGCTTTGTAATGACGACTGTATCCCCTTCCTGTCTATTCAGTATTCACCTGTTTTCTTTTCTGTATTATGTACCAGTAATATTATGAATAAACTATACGCAAAAAAATTATAAACAAAAGAAAGAGAAAAAATAAGAAACGGGTTTGTCATTAAATATTAAAATTTGATATTTTTATAAATTAATTTAATATTTTCACAAGATTAAATAGGACTTATTTATAAAAATATCAATTTTTTAAATATTTTAAATATTTTTATTGATATATAATGCTATTTTTTATACATAATTTTGTGTGTGTAATTTTTAATAGTATTATTCATTATGTGGACAGTTTACACTTTATAGTAGACTGACTCGACCACTTGTCAAGGTGAAAATCTAAGCAAACCCATTTTAACGAACAAAGCATCAATTATTTTTTTTTTAAAAACCAAAAAATAAAAAAAATAAAAAAATCAAGAATCAACTGAATTCATATCCATTTGAATGAACTAAGCATCTATTGAGCTTAATTGAGTATTGATTTGTAGCCTAAGTAACAATTATACATCCAATAATCATAAATAAATTATTATATGGCTTGTTTGAAAATTGTTTTTGTTTATACCTTCTTTTTTTTTTGTTTTGGAAACCTCAATTTTTGAAAATATAATATAATCTCATAATTAAATACGTTTTTTTTTTCTATATATAGTTAATAACACGAGGAAAAGTATTTCTAAATGTTGAGTTTTTTTAGAAACCAAGCAATTTTATTTGAAAAAGCTTAATTTTTAAAATACTTTTGAAAGTACTCTTTATGTCGATTCAAAAAAAATAAAAAAAATTACACTTATATTTATATTCTCACTTTGTTTGTAAAATATTTTTAAATTTACTTATCGGTTTAGTGTTTAAGTTTTTGGTACAAGTCTTTCATCTAAACTGCAAGCCGCACGAGGTAAAATTTCTGAGAAGCAATATTGGCAAAAGAGAAAAAATAAAGTAAAATAGTTAATGGCATTGGCAGGAATAAACATGTCATGATATCCTCAAAAAGATCCACCAGACGTTATGCTGGGCTTAATAATCCTCAGGCCCAGTCATTAAATTTTTATTTATAATTTATAAGGTTTATACCACGCCTGAACACCTTCTTTTTTTTTTTTAATTTTGGGTGCAGTAGAGGCCTAATCGGTCGATTAACTAATTAAAATGGAGTCATTACAATCAAAGTCCAGTAAATTAAGAGGGTGTTTGTTTAAAATTAAATGAAATAGTTTTAAATATTTAAGTAATTTGAATGAAGTTAAATTTTGAATGAAAAAAGTTGTTTGATAATTAACATATTTGAAATATCTGAATAATAGATTTTTACTATTTTACCCTTATGAAAAAATTCAAAGTTGTTATAAATTTATTTAATATTACTTAATATAATAGTTAATATTTTTTTTAAAATTTAGTTTTTTACTTCATTCAGCTGAGACTTATTCATTCAGCCAAAAAAAACTAAACTTAATCATTCAGCCTAAAGTACTGACTAATTCAACCACTCAGATTATTTTTATTCAAAATAAATGCACTGAATAACTGATCGATTTAATCATTTAACTCCATTCAGTCTCAAATAAACACAACCTAAGATTATTCCATAAAATATCATAAAGAGCTGAATATCTTGCATTTGCCAAAAAAAATCAGCACCTATCACGTTCCGAGGCATACGAAGTAATTTCCTATAATATTTATTGGATAATCTCCTACTATAAGATTGTCTTTTATGTGTATTTGCTTTTATAATTAGAAAAAGTTTATATACACAATATTTAAATAAAAAAATAAATATTATATTTATTTTAATTATTAAAAAATAAAATATGACACGAATTCAATGTCATACTCTATTTTTCAATGATTAAAATGAAAGTTATGTACTTTTACTTATTCTTATAATTAATGTATTTTAACTACATTTTGCATCGTTCTCCATTATCTTTCTAATTTATTTTACCGTCTTTTACTGTTAAATTGGGTTATGTGAGAAAATGTGACTCAATTTTAAGATATTAGTAGTAGGTAATTGAAAAAGATTGAGAAATTAATATAATAAAGCGGAATAATTAATTATAAGAGAAAATTTTGTCGACCGATGGAATATGTAAATGCAATCAAAGCAATAAAAACCCCAATCCAAAATAAAATGAACCCAAATCCCTTTATATCTCTCTCTAACGTATTAGAAGAAATTCCTCATTCATATCAAAGAAGCAACTTGATTAGACAATCAAGTTGGCAGAAGGGGCGGGAGCATGACCGACCACGTCGGAAGTTTCGCTTGAAACCGGACCGGCAGCAGCACCGGAGCTCAAAACCTCGAGCATGGCCCGGTGAGGGTTGGTTCTTTGTTTCTCACACAGATCGGGCAAAAATACTCCTGTACATTTTAAAACATACAAATTAAATACAACTATATGATTTTCTTTCTCGTGACCAATAAAAAAAATAACTATTTATTGTTAATTTGAATATATTAATTGAATTTTGAGTTAATCAGGTGCACATTAAAAGTCCCAGAGAATGTGATTCTTTGTTTTTACATGGTGTCTAACTGACAAGGGTAATACTTTGATTGAATTAGAAGAAATATAAATTGCAAGAAATGTATAAAAATTATTTATAAATTCATAAAGCTAGAAATCAAAAGCAGAAATTTAAACGCTTGTGGACAGAAGCTTTCATTCTTGTTGATACGATATTTTGTAGATATAGTAAAAGACAATAATTTCTTGAAGGAGATAGAAAAAAAAAGAAGGAAATAAAGCATTATATTGTAATATTAATTTTCTTACACACTATAATTTTATTTACGATAAATTTTATTTCATTTTTAAAAGTAATTTTAATGTCGTTAAATATGTATTAAGATAAATTAAAGAATAAATGTGACGGAGGATCCCAATTAATCGGTATAATTATATATATCCAGAAACTTCAAATGTTAATTGTACAATGTTGAATAAATTAAATAAGAGCTAGCCAAACAATATATATATTAAGCAAAAACAATTCATGTATATAATTTGGTAATATATGAAATTCAGCAAAAAAAATTCATATATATAATTAAAATTAAGTAAATGGAAATTGATATATGAAAATTTATTTCTTGTGTTTTCAAGAATTAAACATGTAAAATAATTCATCCTGGTAATGTATATTTACCTTCTCCGGCAGCCAAATTGAAGTAAAGGTCGACGATGTTAGGGCAGTTCTGGTAACAACCGGCGGAGCATAGATTGGCGGTGAGTTGTGGCTCAAGCAAAGAATCCGATGAGATTCCGACGGTTCTCCGATCAACACCGCAAGCGTTAACACAAGCATCTGTCTCAATATGCTCAGTCATTCTTTCCACGATCACTTCCGATGACCGGCATTGGTAATCAACCTTCCCGTTTTTGGCTTCGAAATTTTCCAATAAGCATCTTTTTCCGGAGGATGAAATTGCAAAGGAACAAACATTGGTGGGTAACTCCTCACATACAATTTCACCTACAAAATAAATTTAAAAAATTCAATTAAGTAATTAATTAATTTAATCATAACTAATATATTCTGTGTGCGTGCATGCATGCATGTAAATATATATTTAGGTATATATTATATGCATTAAAATTACCCAGGGTTGCTTCAAATAGGAAAGAGGAAGCAAATAAAAGAATCAATGATAATTTGATTGAAGAAGCCATGGATAATTATTTGATTCTTTGTTATTTGCGAGAGAGAGAGAGAGAGAGAGAGAGAGAGAGGAATTTGGGAGAAAGGATGAAATGGGGTTGTGAGGAGAGAGGAATGAGATGATATATTTATAGGGTATTTTGTGAGTGTATATATATATATATATAGGTGCTTGTATGTTACTTATAAAGCTAGCTTTGGTAAGTATATGGGGACGTCGTTCACGTTTGGCTTTGGCGGTTAATTCTAGAGATTAATTATTATTAGTATTATGTTTATTTAAGTCAAAACGCGTTTTTTGGTTGACCAAAAATAAGACGTGTTTGGGTGTCTGAAGCTTTGGAATTGTTGGAGATTCCATCTAGTGGAGTACGTACTTTACTCCTCCAATTTCATACCTTTTCTCAGTTTAATTTGTTTGTATGATCAAATTTTAGCAGCAGTGGTTTAAGATAATTTGAAGTCTAAAGTGATATTTTTAAATAAATTTTTTTATAATTGATACATTTTTTATTATCAAATTAATCATTTTACAAATCAATATATCTTATTATTATTTAATATATATATATATATAAAGCCTATAAACATTATAAATTATATAAAATTTGGTACTAATTTCAATGTTTACTTTTTAAAAAATTTAAATATACATGTTTAATTATTAATTTTAAAAATTATCAATTTGATTACAAAAATCAATCGAGAACTTTTATTTTGGGACGGATGGGGTATTAATATTTTTTATTTAAATAAAGTTTTTTTTATACTGTTAATTTTTTTTACTCATTTAATATTTGGATTAGACTATGGACCCTAAAAAATTGATTGAGCTTATATTTTTATAAGACCTTTTTTATATGAATTATTTATGATATTTAAAAATTTTAAACATTTCTTAAAATGAGACATAAAACCCAAACTTTTTTCTTTATATGATAGGCCGTCCCTGAATTCTAGCCCTATATTTCTTTGAACAATAACTAAGTTTTTATTTTATTACAGTTTAAAGACTGACTTTACTTGTATAGCTAGTTGTTTCAAGAGGTCCAATTAATAATAATGAACTCGGAGAACTTAATTGCATGTTGGGAAAGAATGGGAAGAAGAAAATTCAAACTAAAATTAAGACACTTACAAATAAGACGCAAGAATAGCTAGTTAAGAATTAGGAAGGGTCAACGTGCGCTATCACACAAGAAAAGTCCTCCTTCTACAACACTACCTCTGTAAATTTAAAAAATTTAAGAAAAAAAAATTTTAAAATCTTTTATTTGTGAGTTATAACGTGACATAAAATTTTAATTTTATTTTACTTACTTACTATCCGTTCTAATATCTAATAAAATTTTAATTTCTATTAAAATTAAGAAATTTAGTAGATACTTCACTGTTGATTTTATAAATGCAACTTTAGCCTTAAAACCGAAAAGAGTATAAAAAAGATCGGTAATAATACGATATATGTAAGTAAAGGTGGTTGGCGCGAAAGACTTTGAGGGTTTGACAAATAATACTATAACTGTATGTAGTTTGGTGGAAACCGTGGTTTATATATATATATATAATATATATATTCAGAAGCACTAGACTTGTTCAATGTTCTCTCATGTATTTTTTTTTCCACACTAGATTCTCAACATATTATACGTACCCAACATTCGTTCTCTATATCTTTGTCAATTCTACTGCTGTAAAGGCAAATATATATCTATAGGGATTAACTGCATGCATAAGTTACTTCTACGCGTGAACAAATACGGATTAGTTGTTATATGAAGTTATCAACAGCCTTCACCAAATTAGAGTTGCCATCAACCATAACAAAATTTGGCCCACCCTCTAATACATTGGGATAACAATTGCTTATATATATATATATATATATATATATTTTCAATAGGGGTGCACACAAAATCGAAAATAACTAAAAAATCAATCGCACCAAATCGAACCGCTAACAAATCAAATCGAAAATTATAAAATCGAAACTCGTAAAACTAAAAAACCGAAACTGTATTGGTCGGTTTTGGTTTGGTTTATTAAGAAACCGAAACCGACCGAACGTCTTAATATTATAATATAATTTATATTTTTTTTAATAATTATTTATTTTATATAATTATATATTCATTATATGCTTTTTTTTTATAATTTGGTGACATACCAAATTCTTGTTATTTAACAATACATTGCTTTAAAATTTGTTGACATAATAATTCTATCTTTTGTGCTTAAGTTTTAATAACAGACTAAACCGATTAAACTGATAACCGAATAAACCGATAATCGACTACAGAGTAAAAAGTTAGGCAGTTTTGGTTTGTAATTTTTTATAACCGACTTAAATAGTTTGTTTATTTTTTTACTTACTAAATCGACAAAACTGACCGCTGTGCACCTTTAATTTTCACCGTCCATAAGAAAATCATGTCTGAAATTTAAATAATAAAAAATTATCTTTCTCAAAAGATATGTAAAGTGTATAATTCAAATTCAAAATATTATATGAAAAATTGTATTATTTTTAAAAGTACTTAAGTAGGATTTAATACCTTTTAAAAATAAAAATAAAAAGAATAATATTATACTTACGTGGGTCCATTATGTGTAAAATTTGAACTTATTAATTCTTCTTCCTCTACTTTAGTTTTTTTTTTTTTTAAACTTTGTGAAAAATGTACTTGAATCATATCTTACGGAAGGGAGGGAATATAAAATTCCACAATTGAATAATAAACATATATCCACCACTATTAGCCTAGAAATTTTCAACTTATGGTGCAGCTTCTTAAAGGAATCAAAAGTTTATCATTTGTCTTTAAAAATTAAATAAGTATAAGTACATAATATTTAAAAGTTATATTTATTTTAATTATTAAAAAATAAAAATATATCATTCAAATTTGTATTATACTCTATTTTTTAATAATTAAAATAAATATAATATTTAAATATTGTATATATAGACTTGTTTTTAAAAATTTATACCTTTAAAAAATGAACGAGAAGAGTAAAATGTTTCAGTGGCAAGCAGATAACGGCCCATTTAGGACAATTCCAAATGCTTCAATTGAATAAGGATGGCCTGGACATCATAACCAAGCCCAACAGAATCTTATTCAGCCCGTGGGGATTATTCATACCCAGAACAAAAAGGCCTATCTAAGATAATGAAAGTATATACAATTTGCAACTGTGTCAATGTGACAAAGAAAAGAAAGATAAGTGGGACCCTCAAACAGAAATCGTTACCAGCCTTACAATATCACCTCAATCTACAAGCAGCCCCCTATCGGCCAATAAAAACAAATATCAAAAAGAAAAAAAAGAGATTAATAAACAAGCCATTTACAAGAAAATCAAGAACTTGATTGGAAGGCAGAGAAGTAAAAGAAGAAGAGAGAAAAACAGAGCACCACGATGATTACAGCCACAGGAACAGCAACCTCATCACAACTCCATTACTTCTCCGGCTCCCGTTCTCTCTCTCCTTTTCAACAATGCAGTTTGGACGCCAAGTCCCTTCTTCCATTCCCCAACAAGAGAAAACAGGTGGCTGCAGGCAGCGGCAGCGGAGTACGGTGCATGGCGGTGGAGACAACCGCAGCAGGGGCGGCGGCGAGGAAGAAGAGTTCATTTGAGATGCTGACATTAACAAACTGGCTGTTGAAACAAGAGCTAGCTGGGGTTATAGATGCTGAGCTTACCATAGTGCTTTCGAGCATTTCAATGGCTTGTAAGCAAATAGCTTCACTGGTTCAGAGAGCTAGTATTTCCAACCTCACCGGAGTTCAAGGTGTGGTTAATATTCAGGGAGAAGATCAGAAGAAGCTTGATGTTGTCTCCAATGAGGTCTGTTTTATTCAATTCTTTCTTCATAATCAAATGAAATAAGTTGTACTTATTAGTGAAATTGAAAGATTTACAAGAAATTAACATGGTCAGAGGGAGATAAGTTGTAGGACTTATAATCAAGAAGATTGTCTTCATCATTTGAAAATACATTCAAATCTATTTAGCAATAAATAAAATGTTAAAAGATTAAATGAAATATGGTAGCTATAGCCAGAGGGGAGGCAAATATGATATGAGCTTCTATATGTAACAAGTCTGAAAAGCAAGAAGCTTTTCTATGGCAAAAATTAAGTGATATTCCATTTGTTCCAAAATGATTGTCCCATTTTATAAATTCATCCATATTAGAGAAGTGTCAATTTCCTATCTAACCTTCTAATTCAATTAAAGTGAGAAACTTGATATGAAATGAAAGTTAAGAGTAAACTATACAATATGGGCAATTTGATACATTATAGCACTCCGGTCTATTTAGCAAAGAGACTATCAGTCTGGGACATACATAGGTATCTTATAAAATTGTAAGTTTGAGGTTTTGCTTAGTTTTTATAGCAGTTTACTTCAGCAATTTAGTAACTTTATTAGAGATGAAGTGCTACAAAACACCATAGTTTGAGGGAATAAATCAGTTTCTTAGCAAGATTGAAGTCAATTACTAAAAGTGATTATGATTGTGTTGAACAGGTGTTTTCTAATTGTTTAAGGTCAAGTGGAAGGACAGGGATCATAGCATCAGAGGAAGAGGATGTACCAGTGGCTGTGGAAGAGAGTTACTCCGGCAACTACATTGTGGTGTTTGATCCTCTTGATGGTTCATCCAACATTGATGCTGCTGTTTCCACTGGATCTATCTTTGGAATTTACAGCCCTAATGATGAGTGCCTTCCAGATATTGGTGACGACGATTCCACGGTAAAGAAAATTGCCATACTTTTATTCCTTCTGGCAACATTAATTCAATAGGAAACATATATTGGAAGTATTGTTATTCGCAAAGGCAGAAACCAAGAATCTTGAAACTAAAAGTTTAAACAAATGTAAAACCTTGATAATTTTATCAGCATATAATCATCACAGAACTTGTTTTCAAAGGAAACTTGAACCTTCTGTATATTGAAGTGTAAGTTAACTTCACAATGGATTAAAAATTTCAATGAATTAACTTAACTCCACTGTAGAAAAACCTTGTCCTGGTTTCTTGAGGGCGAGTTGAATATGTTTTGCTCTAGGGATTAGGGAAATATCATCTGTTGAATCATGAAACTTCAATGCACTGTAAGTACTTTGGTAAATGGAACAATGCAGCTTGACAAAGTGGAGTAAAATGAGTTGAATTTTTCTTTATATCATTGTGTATTTAAAGCTAATTATAGATTTCATCTCCGCTTTTCTTACTTAGATTCTGTAGAAATATCAAATATATAGATATAAGATGGAGATACTTTTTCTAGTTAACACTTAAAAGGTCTATATGTACCCAAATGGAACTTACAATTTAGGAATAAGACCATACTAATCATACAGTTCATTGCATAATGCAGCTTGATAGCGCGTCACAGAAGTGTGTAGTGAGCGTATGCCAGCCAGGTAGCAACCTTCTTGCTGCTGGATACTGCATGTACTCAAGCTCTGTGATCTTTGTCCTCTCCATAGGAACAGGCGTCTTTGCATTCAGTTTGGACCCCATGTATGGTGAATTTGTACTTACTCAAGCAAACATACAGATTCCAAAATCCGGAAAGATATATTCATTCAATGAAGGGAATTACCAGTTGTGGGATGATAAATTGAAGAAGTACATTGATGATCTTAAGGACCCTGGTCCAAGCGGCAAGCCTTATTCTGCACGATACATTGGTAGTTTGGTTGGTGATTTCCATAGAACTCTGCTATATGGTGGCATTTATGGGTATCCCAGAGACGAGAAGAGTAAGAATGGAAAGTTGAGGCTTTTGTATGAGTGTGCACCAATGAGTTATCTGGTTGAACAAGCAGGCGGAAAAGGATCAGATGGTCATTCAAGAGTTCTTGATATTATGCCAACTGAGGTGAGTAAAGACTACATAATGAGGAACAAGTTAATTTTTTTTTTCTTGTTTGTAGCTTTATTTAATCGCTTATTTTCCGTTTGGGTTGATGTTTTTGTGGCAGATTCATCAGCGAGTTCCGCTTTTCATTGGCAGCTCAGAGGAAGTGGAAAAATTGGAGAAGTATTTAGCTTGATAAAAATGTGATTTTGTAAAGAGAACTCATTCTCGTTGAAGAAGATATTTTTTACAGTTCTTAAGAAATTTAATGTTGAACTACAAAAAACAGTTTACAAAGGTAAAGGAGGATTGTTCATGTTCAGCATTTGGAGGAATTTATTAAATGAGGGAAAAGAATTACAGTAGAATCAATAGCAAATCCAATCAAAGGCCTCACTTTCTTTCTTCCCCAAGTGCTCCCTGTTCCTTAGTTTGGGATGGAAAAGAAAATAATAGAAACTTAAATTATAATGGAAAAAAAAAGGATAGAAAATTTGTATGTTTTTTTTTTATGTTGTTACTGAGTTTAATTAAAAAAAACCCTAAGTTTCACATTTAAATTATTAAGTTATTCTTATATTAGTTTTATTATGTTTATAATAAAGAGGGTATAAAAGAGATTACAAAAGATGATATCATGTTATTTAGTTTTTCATCGAAATGTGTCTAGTTTTGAACGGAAAAGTTTGGCAAGAGAAGCTGTCAAATTTTTTATCCATTTCTTTGTATTTCCGTTCATTAAAAAACTCAATAATAAAACTTATGTTTTTTATCTATTTTTTTTCTTTTTCGTTTATTTTAAAACTCGAGGGTTGAAAAATATTTTAAACAAACTGCAAAATAGAGCAGCCAAATTGTTGCCCTTATCTAAAGTCTAAACCCTGTCACAGTCAATAGTATATTTAACATCATATAGGTTCCAACCCAATACAGCCATTAATCTCCCTAATAATCCTGGCTCCTAATCAAGAATTTGTACAATTTTTCATAACATTACTTCCTTTCACAGCATCTAATACAATGAAGCGAGATTTTAGAGTCTCTTGCAATAACTCCAGAAATTATAGAGGGAAGAGAGAAGAAGATAGATTGGGGACAAAGTTATATTTTCATTGATACCCAATTCCTTACAACCATAGACTTATATATATATATAAAACATTGAAAAGGTTGAAAACTAATCCTAGCCCTTGAAAAAACACCAGAGAATTAATTATAGACTTCCATTTTATTTAATACTCCTTCAATAAAGTAATCCGTAGCAATACCCCTTTAAAGGAAGAGTCTAAATAGTTTGTCATCAGAGCCTTTTCGGAAAGAGATGGGCAATTCCCTCCGGGGTAAATAAAAATATTTTCAAACTTTCTTTTACTTACTCTCCCATCCCACTAAATTGAAATAAGAGAGTGGGGCAATGTTAGGACATAGATATATCAACTAGGCCTGATACATAAGGCCCGCGTATTTGGACATGGCCAAGGCCCCAAGGGAAATGCTCCACACTAAGCCCAAGTGGCTCTCTCTCCCTCCCTCTATATATATGGAGTATACACAAGGTTAAGGAGAGACTGTCTTGAGTTTTTCCACTCTCTAAAATACAATATCCTTCAAATATTGTTAATGCCTTGAAATGCCTGTACAGAAGCATTTTCCTGGCGGCGGTTTGTTTGTTACATTATGCAGGCAACGTTTATCCAATGGCGATATCGTAGAATATTATGACGTTAACAAACCCCATCAAATAATCCACCACTTTCGTGCACACCAATTATAAGATATTAGTGACGTGCACTGATTTTAACAAAACCTTTTGGTGGAGCCGAATCTGAATATTCCTCCATAAATGGATTGTTGATCAAATCCGAGTGAGTATGTGTAAATGGATCGTAAGGGTTCTTCTTCTCTCTTTTTAAACCAAAAAAAGGTCAGAGGTGTAAATCGGATTAAAATTCAACATCGCTGACAATAATGTATTTTCCACTTAATTTACGATCCGGTTATAGTAAAGTTAACTTCATCTTAAGTTGGTCTAAGACCAATAAAATATTGACACATGAGCCGGAGTATATTCTCTCTGTCTGCATGTCAACACTTTATTAGTCCCTGAATCAGCTTATGATAAAGTTAACTTCATCCTAACCGCATTCTTAATTTGCTTATATTATTACCAACGACACGAGCTAATTCACAAATTGCTTATTTTCCTCTTTGGTAAATTTGTTCCAACAGTTTCAATTTCTTTAGCATATTGAATTAAATGCCCATCAGCCAAGATGTTATTAGTGACCTGCAACTTCAAAATTCTTTGAAACAACTCGTGTTCACACAATTTCAAAAGAGGGAAAGATAAGGACCCCAAAGTCATAAACACACAGAAAGAAAGAAAAAATAAACAGAGAAAAAGTGACAGAATGGTTGAAGCTATACCAACTTCACCTTCAAACATTATCTTATCAAGTTCCCAATCCATCTCTCGTATCTCTCCTAAATTTCTCCGCCCTCGCACATTAACAACCACCAAACATTCAACAGTAATTCCAGTTTCGGAGTTGGCCGTGAAGCAGTTGGAGTTGCAGCCACCGAGACAGAAACCAAGAACAAGAGCAGATATGAGATTGAAAATCTAACCACATGGTCGTTAAAACAAGAACAAGCAGATCAAATAGACGCCGGGCTAACAATTGTCCTCTCTAGCATATCTTTAGTTTGCAAACAAATACCTTCTCTACTACAAATATCAAGCATTATCAATCTCACCGGCACACAGGGAACCATTAACATTCAAGGCGAAGATCAGAAGAAACTTGACGTTATCTCTAATGAGATCACTTGGTTTTACTGCCACTTATTTTCATAAACTATCATCTTTTTATTATATAACTAGGCTATGGGAAAAATAATATGCATTTTTAACAACGTTCATGATAATGTTATAGCTGTTCTGTAACTGCCTAAGATCGAGTGGGCGAACCGGGGTTATAGCATCTGAGGAGGTAGATGTACCAGTTGCAGTTGAAGAAACTTACTCTGGAAACTATATTTTTGTGTTTGACCCTATTGATGGATCTGCAAATATTGACATTGCATTAACAGCCGGATCTAGCTTTGGCATATATGGTCCTGATGAGCAATGTCTTATTGACTGTGACAATGATTATTCGGTACAACAACATTTATCTTTCATACTATGCATCTTTTAAGCTATACAAAAAAAAATCTTGATGCAACAGAATCTGGTTACCTAATCTAGCTCCTGATATGTCGAGATATATTTAACAAGGAAAAAAGAAGTAAAGTAGCCTAAAGGGGAAAAAAGTGACGGTAAAATTGGGTCAATCTAACAAAGAATGATTGCCAGACATGGTTGGGGCTTCAGGGTTAAACTTATTAATATAGTGGACAGAACAAATTTTCTGAATCCATTTCTATTTATACCAAAGGCATTTTATGAAACTATCCTCTCTTAATTTTCATGGATCTCTACCTTTTTTATCTAATGTTGTTCATTTATGGGTAACACAGCTCAACAAGGAAAAGAAAAATGCATCATCAGTGTTTGCCAACCAGGAAGCAACTTATTGGCAGCTGGCTACTGCCTGTATTCAAGCTCAGTTGTTTTCACTCTCTCAGTAGGGAATGGTGTGCTTGGATTTACCTTGGATCCAGCGTATGGGGAATTTGTTTTGACACATGGAGATATTAAGATACCCAAATCAGGCAGAAAGATTTACTCATTCAACGAAGGAAATTATGATCTTTGGGATGATAAGCTGAAGAAATACCTTGATCACCTACGGCAGTCAGGTTCTAATGGCAAACCATACTCAGGTCACCATATTGGCTGCCTTGTTGGTGAAATTCATAGGATGCTGTTATATGGTGGCATCTACGGGAACCCTAAGAATACAGATGCTAAGAATGGGAATTTGAGGCTCATGTATTAGTGTGCACCAATGAGCTATATGATAGAACAAGCCGGTGGGAAAGCAATAGATGGTCATCAGAGAATACTTGACATAAAACCTGAGCAGGTAAACTTTCATCATTTCTTTTGCATATCATAAGTAAGCATATCATATAAAGAAGAAAGTGTAGTTCAATGTGCCACATCTATGGAATTGCCTCATGATAAATAAGTCACCTTAAATTAAACATAAAAAGGAAAACAAAAGGGAGCCCCCTATATAAAACTAGTAACAACTCACAAACACTTCTGATCAAGTCCATTGTTTTTCTTTGGTAGGTTCACCAGCGTACTCCAATATTCACTGGAAGCCCTGATGAAGCCGAGAAACTGGAGAAGTTTTTGGCTTGAAAATCGTACACTACAATCCTGATTTGTATTTTCTACATTATTCTTTTCTATTCTTCAAGCTTAACATACATTTCAGGGAGTTTATTTGAAAAGATTTTTGTAATGAATCCAATATAATTTGGCACCACATTATTCCAATGTGCTAATGTAATTCAACACAATAGAGTCCTGGTATTTGCAAATAGCAAGTAATGCTGATGAAAGTAGCCTAACACTAATAATACCAATAATGAATATGGTTAGGACAAACTGTTATATTCTTTTGCTAATCTCCTGTACTGGTACCATGTTAGCCATACAAGTCTTCATGGTTGTTGAGGCAGTCAGTTACTATCAGAGAAATTCTCCTGATCTTGGGAAGGGATTCTTTAATTCTTCACTGCATACAGAAACAACAAATCTTATTAATAATCCTATGCCCTCTTATGAAAATGCAAGGAAAAAGTAAAATGCGGAAAGGTAAGAAAGAATTACCGGGACTTAATATCTTAATACATTTTGTCACGGACTTCATAGATGTAACAGAATCTTGCCCTGTTCGCAATGAAAATTCTTCAATATTCCATACCAAACAAATATGACATGATCATTTTACAGGAGAAATTGTGAGACTCTTTACCTGGTATATTCATGTTTTTCTCAGAAATAATTTCTGTCACAGTTGATGAAAGCTCTGATAGAACTTGATTAGCACCATCGATTGCACCCTCTGAACTGTGTGGTGACCTGTGTATTATTCATTATTAAATTATGAGGGAACCATTTAGATGGTCCTATAGGGAATAAATGGGTAAGCTATGCGTGTAAACTTACCCTGAAAGTGAATCTGGAGAGGAATCCATGTCTGGCTGATATGAATAATTCAGTTCTTCACCACCAAGATCAAAGTCACCCAACAATTCAGAGAAGGAGAAGTCTGGACCCAAAACATCTAAGTTGGGCAAATCAAAGTCAAAATAATCCACTTCCTTTTCAGTCTCAGATGCTGTAGCCTCACAAAGGATTGGCTTATCCGAGTTTGTTTCTATGCCAGAACCATCAAAGTCAAGCTTTCCTTTTACATGATCCCTCTTGCCAAACCTTTTCATGTTTGTCTTAATTGGTGAGGACGAAGAAATACGACAGTTTCTCTCAATTGAATAGAAGGCCATTTGTTTGGCAGGACTGACTGTAATTGTCTCCGAAGCAATCAAAGTGCAGTTAGTGGATGTCATTTGTTGAGGGGTAACATCATTGCTGTAAATAGCATTTGTAACTACTGGTGTAGAAACAGATTTTTCAGTTGGAGAGGTCGTTGCTCTGGGAGGTGTATTGGGTTCAGATGAATTAGTTGGGGGTGATTCGCTAGACTGATTAAACAAACACTTGGCAACACTGGATCCTTGAACTGGTGGCCCACTTGGTATAATAACATGGGGTGATGCTTTAACTGCAGAATACTGCAGACTACTAGTCGACACATTGCTTAGTTGTGTGAGTGTATTTGTATCTGGAAGGGAAAAGGATATGAATAAGTTCTAGTTTGCAAGGTGTATATGAATGTAGCCATAGCTTTCTAAAGGAACATACCTTTTGCTTGCAAAATTTTGGTGGATGATTGACTACGAGATCTCTTTGCGGTAACAGAGGCATCTGAGCCATCTTTAGAACCCTTTCTCCTTTTTGAAGTTGGGAGATTTGTGCTAGGTGTAGAAAAAATTTGGGAATTTGCAGTAGTGCTGATGGGCCTAGATGCTGACATCACAACTGGAGTATTGTACAAAGGAAAACCTGATGAAATGATAAATAGAAAAGGGCATTATTCATCACCCAAAGGATATACAAGACATATCAACACAGCCCAAGCATAAAGTTGTCACCCAAGGTAACAGCAGATTGCAAACTTATGGCTATATGTAGTTCTTGATTGAGAAGCACAAGTCAAAAATTTTGTATCAATTAACTTAGTTTCACAAGAATAATACATGTCCCTCGCATTAACAATATGTGGAACCAAGTGATTTTATGACTAAAATACTAAATTAGAGAAGCAACCGTCACAAGACCCTGAGAATCAACTATTCCAGTCTATTTATTAGGTTCAAGTCTGGTATTACACACAGAAAAACGCAAGTACCACATCTTATCTCAAAAATTACAAGAATACACATGGTATAACTCACCATTTTTTGGATAACAAAACGGACAAAAGCTTCAAACATAACCGTTACAAACTGAAACTTCCAATAACATCAAATTTTCCTACTTCAAACCCAGAGAAAAAACAAACTAAAATTTGCAGGGCTCCAGTCAACAGACTATAAAAATTACTAACTCAACAGAAACACACTGCACAATATAAAAAGTCATTTATTAAGGGCTAAGCAATGCTATTTATTTATCACTATCTAGTAAGAATTATAAGCACGTCACATATAACTGACCATATTTCAACGTGGAATACATAGCAATAAGTTAACAGCTCAGCCTAAGTTAATTATACCATACAACAATCATATTAACCTAATTCTATTCAACCCAATAAAATTAGGGCAAGAAATATACCAGCAGGAGATCCAGTAGTAGGATCAATATGGGGAACTAAACTTGCAGATTTTGGGAGTCCAATTGGCGGAGGCAGAGGAGCAGCAGATGTGCCAATGGTGTAAGCATTCATAACATCTTGCATACCCCTCAATAAATTTTGGACCTGGAGTTTCTCCTGTTCAAAACATATCTTTTCTTGATCCAACATCACCTTCTGCTCCTTCAAACTTATGTATTCATCTAACATTGCCCCCAAACTCAACAAACTCCTCGGTGCCTAAAAAACCCGCCATAAATCCTTAATAAAATCAAACAACACATACATATGTATGAATTCACATCGGATTTACATATATTTGTGAAATGGGGTACCTACCTCTTGAACTGGGGATCTGGATATGAGATCAGAAGCTTCATTTCGGAAGGTGGAGCGGGTGTTGGTGTAGTTATTGTCGACCAGGTATCGGTCCACTATGAATGCAATTTGGACCGGCGTTACTTTTCCTTTCCCCGTGTTTTCTGGTTTTCTTGATTTCGTTTGCTTCCCCATTTGCTCTACTCTTAGAACTTGGATAATCAAACCAGAGAAATCTGGGTAGAGAAAAAAGAAAGGGAAAAAAGATACAGAAGGGAGGGGGGAGAATGGTACTGTACATCTAAATGAAAGAGGGGAGCTCAGGGAACGCGGGAATTTTGAAATTTTTGGAGGAAAATGTTGGTGTGGGGAGAAAATGTTTAGGCGGTAATCCGAACGAAATAATCGTATTTTGGTGTGGGGAATATTTTGGAAAAACGTGACTTATTATTCTCAAGAATATTGTTTTTTAGAGTACACTTTTATTTCATTTTTGCTCTTAAATTTATTGACTTTTTAATTTCTATAACATGATGTGAAATTGCAATGAGAAAGTTTTGGATTTTATTTTTTCTAAAATTTGGTGAGTTAACCAAACACTTGCTACAAAATAATTTTTTATAATTTTACCTTTTTGTTCTTTAAATTTACCCTTTTTTATAAGATTTGTTTTCCGATTTAAATAGTTTGTCCTATAGTGGATCTTATTTAAGTACTTTCAAATTTCAATAATACAAAGACTTTATATAATATTTTAAATTTAAATTATTTATTTTATACATTTTATGGGACAAATTTTCTTTTTGTAATTCATTTACTTTTTTTGAAAATATATTTGTATTTCAATTATATTTTGTGGGATCATGACACAAAATTATTGCGCTTACCAAAATTTTATTTTATTTTATATAAATGAGTTATTTTATTCACACTTTCATTCTTTCAATTCAAACATAACATAAGTACTTGTCCAGTTTAAAGTATTTTTTATTCAATTTTTTATTGTATATCTAGTTATTTACCCCTTAACTTATATTTATTTTACTTTAGACACCTCTACATCGATTGAATGTGTCGTATATAGAATCATCAAATATACCTATTTCATTTTGTCATCTGTAAAATCACTAAACATTTATATTTTTTATTTTGTCAGTCAAATACGTTTTAAAGATTAGAAATCAACAAGAATTCTAAATATTTGACATCGTATATCATATTCAAGGCAAATGATAATTGTGATCTTGATTTCTATTTTATATTTTTATTATTTTCCAAGTTTTGCTTTTGAAATTATTTCATCAAAATTTATAAGACTTTAAATCTAAATTTAACTCTATCTATGAAAAGTATAGAGTTGCAAGAATCATAAAGTAAGAAAAGTGCAAAATTGACGAGACCTTTATGTGCAATTTTGAGAAATGAAGAGGGCATGATAATAAAGAATCTGATACAATATGTTATATTCCCTCGGTCAGCAACCACCGGGAGAAAGTAAAACAAAGTATTGAAAAAAAGGGTAAACGTATTTAATTTCAAAAAGTTTAGGGGGACGGAAGTTGTGACCGTCCCAATTTTATTTATTTATTTATTTTTTATTTTTAAAATATTTATTTTAATAATTTTTTTTATAAAATTTAATAATTTAAATATAATTTGAATACATGTATAATATTGTTATTTATATATATTTAAATTATATTTAAATAATTAAATTTTATAAAAAATATATTAAAATAAATATTTTAAAAAATAAAAAAATAAAAAAAATAGGACCGGTGCTAAAACCGGTCAATAGGACCGGTCCCCTAGAATCACTATTTAATTTTCACAACCACCAAACTAAACCCACCATTTCTACCTCCACCACCAACTGAGCAAAGTACCCATTTTTTCGAACTTTTAACTTGTTCTCTGCACTCAAACCCTATACAAAAAAATACTACTATTAAACTTACTAAACGGGTTCGTGACACAAACCCTAGTAGTAAATTCAAAACAATAGGCAAAGGCAACAAATCAGCTCAATCCCAGATCGAGTATGGCCGCATTTTTCACTATCAGGTACCTCATAGTCCTCTCTCTCCTAGTTCTTTGCTTTAGAACAATAGTTGCTGACTCCAAATCGTCCTTTTACTTCAACAATTTTACTAAAGATTCAAACTTTGAGTCCCAACTTGCTCTCTACGGGGATTCAAAAGTTGTTAATGGTGGGTTGTGTGTAGAAATCACTGGTTCATCGGTTTATAGTGCTGGCAGAGTCATTTACAAGAAGCCTATTAAGCTTATAGAGGGGAAACCTGCAAGTTTGGTTTCTTTTTCAACATACTTCTCATTTTTCATGTCACCGGAAAATGGGGATGGTTTAGCCTTTTTTATGGTTCCAATTGATTTTCCTATGAATTTATTTTATGGTGGTTCATTTGGGTTGCTGGGAGAGAGAAAATTGAGGTTCTTGAGTGTTGAATTTGATGCATCTAAGGATCAAAAGTATAGTGATGTGAATGGTAATCATGTTGGTATTGATGTTAGTAATGTTTCTTCTATCAACCTTGTGCTGAATAGTGGTGAGAAATTGCAAGCTTGGATAGATTATGAAGCGGGTTCAAAGAGATTAGATGTTAGGTTGAGTAAATTAGGTCACATGAGGCCTATTGATTCTTTTCTTTCATACTCCATTAATATTTCACAAATGTGGAAGCAGGATGAGGTGTTTGTGGGTTTAAGTTCATTAAATGGGAATTCATCGCAAAAGTGCACTGTGTGTTCGTGGAGCTTCAAGCTAAGGCAGGCTCCACATTGGATGCATTCCCAACCGTTGGATCCTGAGACTTTTGTGGGGAAGACGAAAGGTCCAACAGTTCGTAAGAGAAGTGATTGTTTTCTAAGAGTTCTTGCAGCACTGATCTTTGGCACTGTGTGTGGTGTACTGGGAGCATTATTTGTGTTGTTTGCATGGACAATCTTTGGGGGGAATAGGCGTCCAATTGTGCCCGTTCTGCCAGAAGAGTATGCTGTGCACCCTTTAGAATTTGAGTACAAAAGGTGTGAAGTGGTTGTTGATAAAGACATTGACGATGGCAAGAAGTAGATGTCTGACTTGGAGTTTTAGTTAGATGTTTCTGTTTTTGTAAAGCCGTTTTATTTTTTGTGGTTTTTTTTTTTTATCATTGTTGTAATTTGATGATCAATCATCCAAATGTAGTCTCATGTACTATCCATTGTTATGATCATTAAAATACAGCTTTCCATTTGGGGTGGAATGTCAACTACAAAATTTCTCGAGCAGCTACATTGTATATTTGACATCTAGTATGGAAGTCATTCTTGGATTGCTGGATGCTGTTCAATGGATTCTCTTATTGCTAGTCGTGTTGTACTTTTATTTTTATTTAGATGCTTCTGTTGATTGTTTCTGCTCGTGATGGCCCAGTTCACTCTCTTTAGATCGTAGTGAAGCATACTCTAGAGGATATATTGTATTTGATTTCTACTTCGCCACCTTGGTTCTTGGGGTCATGTATTGTAGAGCATTCGACTTGTACTTACCTATTAATGTTCAGAAATTGTCTAGTTGATTGATTTCATTACGTCTATGTAATTACTATGCCCATAGCTCCTAGATTTGTCGTTTAAGCTTTGTTTGGACCTTAGATAGAGTAGGAAGAAAAGCAAAATGCTCAAGGAAGTCATCTAAGGAGGCCTTTTTGCTTTACCTAATTTCCAGATCCACATTCGTGTCTGACCTCGTTAATTTTGTTTCAGTTATCTAAGTGCTGTGGTAGCCATTTTTTTCTTTTTTGGTTGAAGTGGTGAATCAGATGAGCATTGAATTCTTGTTGAAGTAGCATGAATAACAAAACCACAGCATGCCGTGTGCCTAGTGCAACCCTTTAGTTACTAAATTGTGATTCTCTATTAGTTTTTTTTCCTTTTATCAGTTTTATGGGGACAAAGCAAGATCTAGAAAGGATTCTATAGTTCTGATTCTCCACGGGTAGCCACAAGATCAGCCTTGTGCTTTAGGCACTAATTCTAATTTCTGAGTGTAAGTTCAGTCCTGTTTAAATATAAGCCAGATTTCTGTACTAAGTTTCATCGAGAACCACACAGCCATACTGCATTTTGAATCTTTTGACTACATTAGTGGCTTTAAGATCACACAATTCTCTGCCATCCACCGTATTGATCCATGTTTAACTCATCAAGAGCACATTTCTGTCACCACCATGATTTCTGATTACACTTCTGATAACCAACTATCCCTAACAACTATGATATAATGAAATAACAAATCCTCCTTGTAGGTTGCTACGCTCTTTTAAAGGATGGTTAAGAATCGCAAAGCAACCATGCCGCACTGAGCCTTGGAGAACGGTACGTGTACACTGTTTTGCACCCTTCACAACCTCAACTGCCTAATCTCACCACCAGGATTGAGCTGTAAAGCTAGGATTTATATCACCGTTTAATGTTGGAAATCCCAGAATTGTCGCCTTTTACTAGTGCTATCATATTGATTTAATTCTTTGATATAAGTGATGCATTTCATTTCAATACTCTCTCATGGTGTCTGTCTAGGTTCAAAACTCAGGCCAATCCTAAATACTACTCAGCATTCAAGTTTATTTAAAAAATGCATAAAAACGTGAATTTCGACGACTATTTGTATGAGAATTTCCACACCTGTTCAACAACTTAGCATTGTTGAACAATTCCTATATTCACTCATGCCAATTGAAAACCGAAACAGATGGAACATAGTAACATACACATTGAATTGATGAAATATCACACAATCTAACATGCAAAACATTATTTAACATACACAAGCAAAAACAAGACTCCAAATATAAATATAAACTTCAAAATATTGAATGCTGAAAAAAAAGGCAGGTAAATTCATAATAGGATTGTTTTGCAAACTGTATTTAGGAAATTTAAAAGGACAACATAATGGCTTAACAACAGCCACACTTGATAAGATTTGCAATAGGCAACCGAAAGTTGCAGCATATTACATATCAAGCAGCCAAAACCACCACAGATTCAACATGGATGAACCCATCAGTCTTGAGGCTCTTCCTCTTCATCTTCATAGTAGTCACCCTCCTCATCAGCTGTGGCATCCTGGTACTGCTGGTACTCTGAAACCAAATCATTCATGTTGCTTTCAGCTTCAGTGAATTCCATCTCATCCATACCTTCACCAGTATACCAATGCAAGAAAGCTTTCCTCCTGAACATAGCTGTAAATTGCTCACTCACACGCCTAAACATTTCTTGAATTGAAGTTGAATTCCCAATGAAAGTAGATGCCATTTTCAAGCCAGTTGGGGGGATATCACAAACAGTTGATTTGACATTGTTAGGAATCCACTCCACAAAGTAGGAAGAGTTCTTGTTCTGGACATTGATCATCTGCTCATCTACCTCCTTCGTGCTCATCTTGCCCCTAAACACAGCAGAAGCTGTTAAATACCGACCATGACGTGGATCAGCAGCACACATCATGTTCTTGGAGTCCCACATCTGCTGGGTCAGCTCAGGCACACTCAAGGCACGATACTGCTGGGAACCACGGGAGGTCAGTGGTGCAAAACCCACCATGAAGAAATGGAGCCTAGGGAAGGGGATGAGATTCACAGCGAGTTTTCGGAGGTCAGAGTTCAGCTGACCAGGGAATCGTAAACAACAAGTGACACCAGACATTGTGGCAGAAATCAAATGGTTGAGATCACCAACTGTTCCAACAAAATCATTAAATGAATCAATACATCATATCAAAATGTAAATATGATATAAACAGAGATGGAGCAAACACGGAACAAAAATCTTACAGCTAGGTGTAGTAAGCTTTAAGGTACGGAAGCAGATGTCATATAGAGCTTCATTGTCCAGAACCATGCACTCATCTGCATTTTCAACTAATTGATGAACTGACAAGGTCGCATTGTAGGGCTCAACAACAGTATCAGAGACCTTAGGAGAAGGGAAGACAGAGAAAGTAAGCATCATACGATCAGGGTATTCCTCTCTGATCTTTGAAATCAGAAGGGTACCCATCCCAGATCCAGTTCCTCCTCCTAGAGAATGGCACACCTGAAATCCTGCATGATCAACAGAAATCAAAGTATAATATTGTGTATAAATATGTCCTGCGAATACACAAGTTTTCATTGACAATCTGTGAGAATGCACATACATAAATATATCCAAATGTGTTCGAATAATTATCCTAATATTTAACTACAATACCCAAACATAAACAGAATATCTCAAAATGTTTAAGAATTATCCAACAGATTGAACTATTTTACTCAATCATATAAACATATACAAATCCAGATGGGTAAACAGATCTACAAGTAACAAAGTGCTTGCATACAGATCCGGATGTACATATGTGCTTGTGCAAATGTTTAGTGATTCATATATACGTGTGTAAAAATAGCAAAGACTTGTTAGAAATGCGTCCGTGAAAATGCACCTGAGAAAATTACATACATATTCAAAAGAGGAAATAGATCTGAGATCTAACCTTGTAGACAATCACAATTCTCAGCTTCTTTCCTCACAACATCAAGCACAGAATCAATCAACTCAGCTCCTTCAGTATAATGCCCCTTAGCCCAGTTGTTACCCGCGCCAGATTGACCGAAAACAAAGTTATCCGGACGGAAGATCTGGCCGTAAGGACCAGATCTGAGACTGTCCATGGTTCCAGGCTCCAGATCCATGAGCACAGCCCTAGGTACATACCTCTGAGAACTTGCTTCATTGTAATACACATTGATCCTCTCCAATTGAATATCAGAATCACCTTGATAGCGGCCGGTCGAATCAATGCCGTGTTCGGCACAGATCACCTCCCAGAACTTGGCTCCGATCTGGTTACCACATTGGCCCCCTTGGATGTGAAGAATCTCACGCATGTTGGATCTGAAATTGTTGACAAAGAGAGTGTTTGGGAAGGATTTTTAGAGAGAGAAAATCTGTAAAAAGGGATGAGAGAAATGTGAGGCGATAGGGTGGGGGCGGAGGGTTATATTTATTTATAGAGAACTTTTTTGGGTTTATTTTTTGGGGGGTTTAAATTTAGGGTTTGCGGTTTTGAATTTTTTTTTAGAGAAGCGGGATGAGCTGGTCATTACTTTTTTGAATTGACGGTGGAAAATGGGCTGTGACTTGAGTTTTGTAACGGTTAGTATTTAACGGCCAGATTTACTGGTCTGAAATTAGGAGATCGGATTTGAATTTCATATATCGGGAGAAATACAGCTGGATGGAACTGTGTGCCGGCTTGATTTTTATAATGCCCTGATGAGTAATGACAAAATTGAATAATTGCATTAGAAAGACTAAAAGGGAATTGTTATTTTTAAAAGATTGAAAATATCAAATTAATTTATGAAAATATTAATTTTTATATATAATTAATATTTTTATAAGTTAATTTAATATTTTTATAAGATTAAATAAAATCGACTTATAAAAAAATTAAATTAACTTGTTAAAATATTAATTCCCAAATTAAAATCTTTTGAATATTAGAGGAATTTATGATAAGGGTGTGAATGGTGCAATTTCAAATAAAAATTATATAAATAATTATTTTGATGTGGTTGTTTAAATTAAAATTGTAATATAAAACTATTTGAATTTGTGCGATTTGATTTTTAAGAATGTGGTGAAGTTTCGATTTTTTGAAAATCAATTTGAAAAAAAATAATAAACATATCATATTTTTAAAATTTCAAATAAATCTTAAATATTGCTAATTTGCTACTACAAAAAACTAAATTCTTGAAAACCAATCACAAGTTAATTCAAAAAATATAATTTCCCAAATTAAAATATACATACATTACTATAATACAATCATTGTTTCAAACTTAAATTCTTAAATCATGTAAAATTATATATTTCAAAATTAAATTTACAATAATACTTAAATATAACTTAAAAACTCTAAAAACATATACAAAGATATGAGAAATGTTAAAGACCTAGAACTTTAAACGGGTGTGATTCATTAAAAAAGTGCACTTTCAATATTAAAATCGCAACCACAACTATAACATGGTGTTATTCTTATTGAAAAAAATATAATATGTCACCAAAACCATTGGTATGATTTCTTTGGTGCGATTTTTGCGCTTTTGAATGTGGTTTCGATTGCGAAATTGGTTCTTACTCTCTCCTCGTCTGTGGTATTATTACATATTCAAAATTATTATCTATTTTTAACAACTCTTATATTTTAAGCAATTGTAAGGGGGTGCAATTCCTATTGAAAAAATCACAATATATTGCTGAAATCATTGGTACGATTTTGCAGCTTTGTGTGCGATTTTGATTGTGAAATCAGTTCTTACTCTCCCCAGTTTATGTATCACTACATAATATTCAAAATAGGGAAGGAGATTTGTTTCATTCCTTGATTTTTTTGGAAAATTCTCCTGAATATTTCAAACTAATATGGGGTATACCCTTTAAATCGTCTAGAGAGAGATTTAGTCTCAAACTAATATGGGGGTATACCCTTTAAATCGTCCAAAGAGAGATTTAGTCTAGTTGACACGTAAATTGTCTCGGAAATACCTTTATCGTTCAAATAAAAAAAAAAGATTAGGTATGATAAATTTACTTTCTTTTTATGAATGGCCTTGGTGACTTTGCTATAGATAGACAAAAATTTATCATTATTTTTTGCTCTTATTAAGCTACTTCTTTTGTCTCCTGTACATAAAATTTGAAGGAAATGGTATCTATTACTATATATAAATAGGTAAAATGAAGGAAATCGTCATTTTAATAGTCTTTTTTGGGCCGCAATAAATTTCACCGATAGATGTTATGGGCTGCAATAAAAAAATTTCGACAAAAATTAAAACTCATTTTGTCCATATGTTACAATTCTTCTATAAGGATTAATTCCCTTTCGATTATAATATGTATATCCTAATATTAGTCTATTCATCACACTATAATAACATAAATTAACTACAGCAAAAATAAAACTCTTTCGAATTTATCCATATGTTAAATTATATAATAATAACAAAAAATATATAATTGGGTTATCCCTTTTTTTAAGAGTTTTACAAATATTTTTTTTTATAACAATTAGCATTCAAAACACAAATAAAAAAGTGATTTTAGACTTGAACAAAATAAATTAACCTATTTATAACCATTGTTTAACCTATATATGGAGTATTAATATTGTGAAAGACAAAATTAATATTAAAATTATTGAAATCTTTAATATTTCAAACGGTCCTAAAAATGGATACTATGTAAAGGGACACATATTTGGGATTTTATATAGCATTAAGGTTTAATGTGCAAAATACTAAATAATCAGAAAGTCATAATTTAAGAATCGTAACTTGTTACATCTCAAGTAACCAAAATGTTTCTAAATTTCATGAATTCCTTGGATTTCATAGCTATGTTAAAGCGACACAATTTGGACATTTCAAGTTATTTTTATCTCTTGCATCGGCAAGGTAAGTTTTAGTTATAACTCTCTCTTGATCTTCTCGTGTATCACAAAAAATGATCAATGGTATGATTGTTAATCTTAGGACATACATCAACTTCTCATGAAGTGTGCAAGAAAATATTGCTTGCGGGTTTTATAACGAACTCACTTAAATGTGTCTAGTGTCTAGAATGATAGATTATTATTTCGACTTAGTTTTTTTCCATGTATATATGTTATCCATACAAAGCAATTTAATCGAATACAAAATAAAGCTAAATTATAATCTGTTGTCGTTTTGTAGAAATTTAATCTTGAACCTGTAATACCAATCTATACAGTCAAGCTTGAGAATGTAGAGAAAGTTTAGAATCATGTTTAGGATGTAAGTGTAAACAAATTAAAAAGAAAAGAACTAGAGCTTCTATATATTAGCAATTTTGCCAGACAATTATGGGGCCTTGTATGGTATAGTATTTAAGAACTTGAATTATTTTACTTATTTTAAAATTAAAGATATATCTTTAACTTGCAACGTATATTTGTTTATTCGATAATTTTAGAATATCTGAAAGGAATTTATGAAATTAATCTTGGTTTGATTTCTTAATTATGTTTGACAAAATATGTCTTCAAGATTAGCAAACAATACTTGGCCAATGTGTCGTTGAAAATCAATGTTAAGATGATGTTTGATCTTGTAGACATGCATTCAAAATTATTGTATAATATATAAAGACATAAAATGAGGGCAATTGTTAGTTGATTTCGTAGGGTTGCGATTAGTATTTATATGCGACCTATTTATTGTGTCAAATTAAATAAAGTCACGATGAGAATTAACTACACGCACTTAAATAATAAGCGGTTATATATTAAAAATTTATTATTCATAAAAAAAAATTAAAAATCATAATTGATCCAATATTGAATAAAAGTGTATTTTCATATGTTTTACAATAAGAAATGTAAATAATAAGTAATTTGAGATGGATTAGTTACTTATTATCTTTTTAAAATATATTTGAACAAATATATATTTATTTTATCAGATAAAAATATACAATAATAAAAAATAAAAATAAATAACTTATACCTAATAAATCCGTGTCTTTCGAGCCAATTATAATACGTAATAGAAGTTTTAAGACTTCAAATTTGGGGTTCAAGAAAATAATCAACAAAAGGTGTCTAGATTGTTATCCAAAAATGTCCGTAAAAGCAATACAAAAGACAATATTTTCTAGATGAAGGATTGACAAATAGACCTTTTATTTATTTATTTTATGACGTCAGCTACTTTTTTAAGATCTAAAAAAATCAAACATCACACTTTGTTAGTCCAAAAGTGAGAGTTTTTCTTTATAATAAAAATACACCGAGTGAATTCCAGTATAAATAATTATGGAAAGTGATTTAAATGAATTTTTTTTTTAATTTAATATATTTTTAAATTCAAAATTAAAGTAATTATAAATAATAATATTTTTAAATAATTTACAAATTTTATAATTATATAACCCGGCCCAATTCTTTCTAGTCGCTTGATAAAATATAATGGGATAGTAGCATATGCTTATGAGTTCGTTAATAAATATGTGCTCGCTGCTGTTCTTTTGGACTTTAAACATCAGTAGATATGGATGGTTCACTCAGTCTTTGGTATATTAATTTTATGTTTTCTGGTGAGAAATTATTCAGCGATTAATTCTTTTCTCAATCATACTTAAAACACCTCTTGATTAATAAAAAATTAAAAATATAATAATATTTTGATGACAAAATAACGGTTAATAAATTCAAGATGATGTAAGTTAATAAATTCACTAATAATGAATCATTCACTAATTATATTTTGTCATATCATTTTACAAGTTAACTTTAGTAAGTTATTTTTTTTTCTTCCATCAAAAAAATAATAGTCTTAATAATAAGACCATGATTAATTTAAAAAAACCCAACCTAAGAACCATTCAAAATATATATCCACCTATTATGTAATGGGAGAGAAAATAAGTGTGACAACTTTGACAATATTTATCTGTTACTTTTTATCTACTACCTAAATTAACTCTCTGGTAATTGCAGTTTTTTACTTGCCCACACATAATGGGCTTCAAATCCTCGATAACATAATTTTTTTGTATTTTAACATTGGAGATCATGTATTCTTACGTGCTTCTCCATATAAAGAAGTTACGAGATTCGGAAAGAGTATGTCTATTGTGATGTCTAAACAAGCAATGATTTTTTTTATGACGATAATTTGTTCGGTCCATAAAATTGTATTTTTTTATGACAATAGTTTATCCCGTCTATAAAGTAAGACTACACGACGACAGAATAAATTCTAAAAAATGTAATTATAAATTTCACATCAGAGATAGACATAAATTTTGTGGCAGAAGATTTGGTCGCCACATAGTGTGTGGTTTTTTTACTTCGATGCATGGTCCGATGGTTATCCCCAGTTTAGTTTGAAGAGGGTAGAAATTCAAACCTTAATAAGCACGTGAGTTTAATTTCTGTTTTAAGTAAATAAAAAAATAATCAAACATACTTTTAAAGAAAATAAGAACAAATACAGTTTCCAAATGCCAGGAGATTAGAAATATAAATTTGTTGATACAGATGATATCGAGTGTAGCAACTTGTTCGAGGCCTTAATCAAATCAAAAATAAGAAAAAGGCACGGAGAATCGCTGTTTTATATTGCCAACCTTCAATGCAAGTAGTAATTCGTCATACTAATTTGACGCTCTTGCTCTGCAAATTGGCATACATACATACATACGTATAAGAAATACCCACCAAATAAAAAATAAATATAACTGCTGCTAGTATCGAATTCTAGTGGATGAGCATCTCAGAAACAACTTTCCCCATAGATTTCTTCATTAAAAACATTCAAAGTGCAAGGATAACAAAAGTAATCAAATCATCATCGTTGCTCACCCCAAACAAAACTCAAAATAATAATACACACTTGGATCTCGGGAGGAAGTTAAGAAGACTATCTTCAATTCCTTGTCGGAAATTACAGATAGATAACGCAGATCCTTCATAACATCATTGACCCGATTCAAATAATAGTCTATTCTATTCTATAACTTCAATTAGCTAACAAAAATTGAATAATAATAATAATAATAATAATAATAATAATAATAATAATATACAAACAGATACTACCCTATGGCCTCAAATCGAGAACTCGGGCGAAGAGTAAAGCTTTATAGCGAGACCAGAGCAATAACCCTAATGAGTTAGCTGCATAGTTTGGACTTTGGAGTTTGGAAACTGAAAAGGGGAGGGCTTGGGCTAAGAGTTTTGGTCCCTAAAGCTGGGCTAGAATAATTTTGAATCCATAGAGATATTGGGTATGTTTTGAAGCCCAACTTAGCTCCATCTTAATCCGATTTTTAGCTTGACAAGTAGTAGTATCCAATTCAGAAAACCTATTTCATTAATTTATTTTTAATAATAAATATTAAGATCAAAATATATATCTAGAAAAAAAACCCATTCTACAATATATATCAGCAAATTGAATGTGTAAGAAATAAATACAAATAAAAATTAAATTAAGTTTATTTAGTATACGTTTGTATTATTTTTTTTTCTTGACAATTATTGACATTAGATTATCGGTTTGTTGTCTCATGTAACTTACAAATTCGACACTAATTTTATGGATAAAAAGCGGTGTTAACAGTTGAGAAAAAAATTGTGAAAACCTTTTGAAAATTATATATTTATTGTATAATTTATAATACATTCAATCATTTATTAAATAAATATAACAAAGATATTTAACTCTACATATTATAATAACCAATAATTTTAAGTTTTCTTGTTGACTTTTATATATAAGTATTTCAATAAAAATCGAGTAGCATTATATATTGCAAGTCGACATAATTCAGTCGGAGACATAATTTAAATAAATTCAACTGGCAAATCATAGTTTTGTCTCTTCAAAATCCATTCCACTAGAAAAAAGTTATAACACATATCCAATTTGTAAAAATCAAGCCTCAATTTAAAATTATAAATAATTATAATTACTGTAATTATCTTATCTAACAATAACTGAATTTAATAACATTTCAAAATAATTTTAATTGGTTTTAAATAATCGAAATTGATTTTATATTTTACAATAGGAAGTATAACGATTTAACTCAGAAGGTGCGGTCCGGTCGGGTCGAGTCTTATTAATGAAATAATGTATTCAACTCTTTCGACTTTCGTTTTCTTCACGACCCAACCATTTTCGATTTTCGTTTAGCTGTAACTGAGTTTATTCATCTCCCGATTTTGTTTGCCAGAGCTCCGGCGACCAGATCTGCGCCATCTGTTCGGTGGTAAGTTTCTGATCGTTTTTTCTCGAAGCGTTTGCTAATCGCAATATCTCTCCTAAAGTTTTACAGGTACACACGTGTATCTACTCTGTATTATCGATTGAACAAAAGTTAACAATTTATGCTTTTATGCTAGTTGCCTTTTTATTTGAACTTGGACACAAACATGATTGGAATTGGGCTATTTGTGTTAATTTAATAATATTTTGTACTATTTAATCTTTTGACGAGCACTATTAGTCGTTAATATTGGATTATTAGTTTTATAAAATTATTTAATAGCTTAAAATGAGGGGATTATTAATCTCATATTTATAATAGCCAATCTTAGGAATTATAAAAAATAATCCATAAGACTATTTAAAAAGACTATTTAAAGGATTATTAATCTCATGAGATAAAATAGTTCGAAGTAATATTAAATTAATATAAATAGTTCAATCCTAAATTATGTTTTTTGCAAACGTGTATACAGTATTTACATACTTAAGCATACGTTTTGAACTATTTAGTTAGTTCCTGATTATCTTGATTTTGCAAGAACATACTCACAAGGAGGGGCAAAGTTCGATATTGATGTCAAAATTTCAAAATGATGAGTTGCAATTCAAGTTCGAGATTGATGTTAAAATTTCAAAATGATGAGTTGCCATTTTTTTTTTTACTACACTTTGATACCATCTTTATTAGATTTATTAACTTGTGATAGTGGTGATTTGTTTGCTTTCAAAGGCAAGAGGTAAAATTGTCCCCTTTGAGACCAACATCTCTCCGTCTCTCTCTCTCTCTCTCTATACACTGCATAGTATATGTTTGGATTAACTACTCTAGAAGGAAAGAGCTGGGGACTGTTTGGATTTTGAATTATAGTTTGTGCATTTATTATTGTCTAGGGATTTTCATTTTGGCTATGATGTTAACCGCCAAGGATTGTTCAAAATTTTTGAATGCTTTAGTTTTGGTGAGGTTAATGAAGTTTACAAAGAATAGCTGTTGACTACAAAGGGATATGTTTAAATTGTGTCATGATTGGTATTAGTTCGTTGACATGACGGTGACATCAAACTTCTTTAAGACAAAAACCATTTGGAAATTTAAAACTACAAGATGCAATAACACTGTTGGCTACCGAAGGCAGTGTTATATTTTTAAGTGAAACTGAGAGTGAGCAAAATACTAGAAGCCATCTGCAAAACTAAATTAGAAAGAAGCAGCAGAAAGGAGAAGGTAGTGCTTTGGAGGATTTATTTTTGACATACCCTTAGAAGAGGATTTATCTAACTCCTTGAACAGATTTTAGGGTATGAACCTCCCATTCTTTAGTCAAAAGAATGGAAAGTACTCTTTTGTTCCAGCTAAAACCAAGCTTATGTTCTCAACCTAAAGTGCTAGGAGTATGTGGTTGCAGTGGTTAGCATCAATGCCAAATTTGTTCCACCTAAGGGATAGACTCAAACTCAACAAACGGATTGGTTAGTTGAATGCAAATTTTAGTCGAATCTGCAAACCTGTTAGTCAAATTAATGCTTCCATATACTATATAGAGAATTTCAAGCCATAAAGAATGGCAAGTGCACACGTGGCCCGTAATTAATCCCATGCTTTGCACCTGATCAGTCATTGATTTCGTGAAAGAGTAAGAATTAGCTCCCAGGAGTAGAACCGAAGACCTAGCTTGTGAGCTAGGCACAGCCACAAGACTAACTAAAATCCTTTATCGAGTATTCTACTTATTTATTACTTATGGTTATGGTAACTGAAGGATATACTTTTTGTAAATTTTTTTCATAAAAATAATATTATAAAAGCATCATTAATAAAGTTAGGCATAAAAATAAACTTATGAACTCAATACTGTAAAAGTATAACATTTGCTAATAAAAATATTATATTATAATTGTATATATGTATTTTGAGTTCTCACTCTTGCTCTAACTCCACAAATTGGTAACTTCGCATCTAACCTTTTTTTCTCTGACTTTCTGAATTGAATCTAATTTCAGTTAGTTATTGTTAATTTTGGAAATTATGTGATTATCATGAATGTTTAAAAGAATAGGTATTTGGGATGTGGACCATAACTAAAAAGAGTTTTCATACCCCTCCGGACTAAATGTGGTACACTACTATAATACTATAAGTGGTTATGGCGGTATTACTACCTTTTTCCAAACCACTAAAGTTTCATAGTGAAGTTTTGTTGTTGTATTCTTTATGGGTTGCTTCATGTGTGCAATATTGGTTGAGGGAACCTATAGTATTATACATATCAATGTTAAGTCTCTTGGACATGGATTTTATAACGTGTAAAAGCGTATGAAGAAGAACATCAACTTGTCCATCAATCTAGTGCATAGGAAAGGCTAATGTAGTTAGAACTACACGCAATGTGTACAAACTCTTTGATTTTAACATTCAATTTAGAACTTATACTTTATATTTGCTAATGTGGGCAGCGATAATATTTTAAGTCCTTTTCTTGATAAATAATTTGAATTTCCTGTACAAAGAGCACTCTAATAGCAGTGACCGATGAGAGAAACAAATTGTTACATCTAACTAATTGTTGTTTAGTAAGTTGGGTTTGAGCAGGTCTCAACATCCCCTGTTAAAGTTGTTATAGTTTCAAAACATTTAAGGATCTTTTTCTTATCATCCATTCTTTTGAAGATATTTTTGAATTCATCATATCGACTGCGTGCTTCTATCATTTTCTCCTTGAGATGACAAATGTTCAATTTCAATATCAGTTCTTACATTGGGTCTAATATTTGTCACGTCTACATAAATATTAGATGTCGCGAAGGTATGATAGCCGTACGACGATCTTCTCCCCGGAGGGTCGTCTTTACCAGGTCGAGTATGCAATGGAGGCCATAGGAAATGCAGGTTCTGCAATTGGCATCTTGTCAAAGGATGGGGTTGTCTTGGTTGGTGAAAAGAAGGTTACTTCCAAGCTTCTCCAGACTTCAACATCGACTGAGAAGATGTACAAAATTGATGACCATGTTGCATGTGCTGTGGCTGGAATAATGTCTGATGCCAACATACTTATCAACACTGCTCGAGTCCAAGCTCAGCGATATACTTTTGCATACCAAGAGCCAATGCCTGTTGAGCAGCTAGTTCAATCTCTTTGTGACACCAAGCAAGGCTACACGCAGTTTGGCGGGCTTCGTCCATTTGGTGTTTCATTTCTGTTTGCAGGGTGGGATAAAAATTACGGATTTCAGCTATACATGAGTGACCCAAGCGGAAATTATGGTGGTTGGAAGGCAGCAGCTATTGGAGCGAACAGTCAAGCTGCACAATCAATGCTGAAGCAGGACTATAAGGATGAGATCACAAGGGAAGAGGCAGTACAGCTTGCACTGAAGGTTCTCAGCAAGACTATGGACAGCACTAGTCTTACTTCTGATAAGCTTGAACTGGCTGAGGTATTCCTCACTTCTGGGAAAGTTAAGTACCAGGTGTGCTCACCTGAGGCCCTGAGTAAGCTGTTGGTTAAGTATGGTGTTACCCAATTTCCTGCTGACGCCTCATAAATGAGCCAGGGCTAATTCTCAAATTGTATGCTTCATTGGGTATGAATATCACCAAAAACATCCAATCGATTCTTGGAATGAAACTTGTTTATGCATGTGATGAACCTTGGTGTTATGTGCTCTGTTTAGTTGTATTCATTTCTATGAATTCGTGGATGGTGCGGTCTAGTATTTTGATTGAACAGGTAAAGAAGGAACGTTTTTATCACTTTTTTGTACCATCACTGGATGAAAGTGGAAGACTAGTAATTTTGTTGGATGTTTGATACCCACTAAATTGAATTAGGTACATGAACCTAAGAGGAGATGGTGAGAATTTTTGATCTCTCTCAATCTCTCTCCCAATTTGAAAACTCAAAGATTTGAAAGTTGTCTCTCACCGAATCCTTCCGCAATTGTAATTGGTAAATATTGAGTGCAAATTAAAATATACGCCGAGCAATGCTATGGTAAAAAAACATGGTTACGAAAAAGTAGATGCAAGATAATGTATCAAATTGTAACCGGTTATGTTTTACCATACACGGGTGGGACCAGTGAGGGATTATAAGCAACTCTTATCATACACATCAGAATCGTTTCGCGGGGGGGGGGGGGGGGGGGGGGGGGACCGGTCCAAAAAATAATTTTTTTATATTTTATTTTTATAATATTTATTTTGATAAATTTTTTTACAGAATTTAGTGATTTAAGTATAATTTGGATGTATATAAATAACAATATTGCACTGTTTGAATAAATATTATAAATATTTTATGAGTCAAAAAAAAAAAAAAAAAAAAAAAAAAAATTGGATCGGTCGCTAGCACCGGTCGCCCAAGACAATCTGTACACATTATTTTGTATCCTAATTTTGTAACTATTCTTTAATCATCAAACCATTATTGTTATTAGCATATTACACCATTATATCTTACCACTGTACCACAGTTCATGTACTTTATCTTTTAAATCTTGTGCTGACCTAAACATGCATTCCAATTGAAGCATAAAATTCTCTCCCATTTAAGCTTGTAAGAGATTTCATTTCCATAAAATTGTCATAACTTCTCATTTGGGTCATCCATGTCTATAGCACATAAAAGGGTAAAGAGAGTCATTTTGTTTTCAGAGAAATGATGGCAATACCATGATTGATCACTCTAGCCCAACATTTCCAGAAGGTGAAATCACAGTGCATTATGGCTCAATGGCCAATTATAACTTTTCTGTATCACAGACCATGTGATCTGTTCTGCATACTCTGCTGGTTGGTTATATTGGCCTTGTTTGATCATTACTCCTGCCATCAAATAGAAAAAGATGGATGACTTTTGGCCTAATACTTCCTTTTTCATCAAATACGATTCTTATAAGTTCAAGGTATGCAAATAATTAGTGATACTTGAGCACTTCTTCCCCTTTTCTTGGTTTGGAAATTCATAGTGCTTGTTCAATGAACTTGCTAAATGCCGCAAATGGCATATATGTTAGGACTGATATACAATCATGGAAGTAAGGCTTACATATACTATCTCCATCTTAGCAAGTAGCAACTCTTTTTCCTTTTTCTTTTTCCCGAGGGATGGATTATATTATTCTTTGAATATTTGATATCGAAAAGAGTTACTAATACTACATATTAGTCTTTTGATTATTGAAAAATTGATGATACTTTTAAATAACACTTTCACAATTATACAACCAAATAATATTTTAACTTTGTAGATTTTGAAGTGCTTTGTAGTTCACTGCATCTACATTCTTTGTAAGGAGTGGAGAAACTTGTTGCTATGGTTTTTTTAGTCGCTGTAAAATTTGATCTTCAATAAACTGTAACTATTTAAACTTGTAATAAGCCTCATTTGGCTATGACTCTGAGAACCAAATCAACAAAAGAATATAATGAACTGGTCTCGCTGCCGTGTATCTATCTCTCTCACACAAATTCCGCTTCTTCTTCTTCATGTTGTCGGTATTCTCCTTTTTTTTCTGTACATAAATATCGAAACCTGAATCTGACTCCAAGATCAGATAACTTGGGGACCACTCCCCGACCCTGGTGGCTGCCTACGGCCTCCGGAGTGAGCTTTATATTCAGCATCTTTCGCAAAGCCGCATTTTGGCAACGGCTATTACAACTATAAAAAAAAGCTATAGATCTCTAACAAGACGAGTAACCCTATCTTTTTGAAGCAGCCCCTAGTTTACGCCTCCGTTCTTGCTCTAGGCTACTTCTTTTCTCTTGAGATCTATTACAAACACAACCAGGTAAAGGGTTTGCATAGAAATTTTCTTCCTCTTTTGGTATTTCACCCGCCTGTCTAAGGTACGGTGCTCCAAGCCTGTCGGAATGTAACCTCTTTACCTCTGAGGAAAACTCTTCCCAGTTTATAATACCCGCATCCAACTGATCTATCACTTTAACAAAATTTAGTCTGCAATGAGAACAAGAAAAAGGAAAAAAATTTGTCATTAACTAAACTCATTACCTAGGTTCCGATCAAGAAAGGTTGAATGAAAGACACAACAAACCTGTCAGGGTTGATTGATTTTCGGAATCCTTCAAACCTCCTATGTCCCTGCACTGCTTTTGCCATATTCCCGTCATATGTGTAAACAAAGACGTCACTTTCAAGGGCTACAATATAATCTAAAGCAGCGAGGCGATTCTGATACTGCTTAAAGGGTGCTAGCTCTTCCTCCGTAGCAAGAGTGTTGTGAGTAAAAACATTGGGATACTCTAATTTGAAAGAGTCCATGCTGTTACTGCCATAAATTTCCCCTGCAACTATGTATATGGTAGTAGAGGCGGGATAGTCCATGGCCTTGAGAAATAGAGCAGCCTCTCTCGGGGACATGGGACATCCGCCTTGCAATCTTCGTTCATTGCTGTCTATTTCTTTCTCTTTCCAGTGCTCGACATTGTACCTCATAAGACGAAGTTCCTCTGCCTCGGCTGCACTATGATTGTGGCTGCAGCCTGTGAATGCAAGCATGTCTTTCTCATATCTGCAAACAAGTTAAATTTATTTTTGTTAATCTATGACAAATAATCTCGCTGTCCTAATTTTAGGTATTTTCCACTTTTAGTTTGTTGCAAAATAAAGCTTCATAAAGTAAATCCACCAAATCTTAAGATATCATAATTTTGTACTACATTAACATGAATGAGATCCCAATAATTAACACAAAATGACTAATAAATGTCATGTTGGATGATTACCTTAAATGGAGAGCAATATATGGCTCGCCATTGTTGCGTAGTCTATCGACCAATATCTTCCCGAGATCCTCAATCTCCTTCGTGTAACGAAGAGCCTCATAATTGGCGCGGCACCTGAGCCTCTGGATAGAGCTTGCGAGGCCGTTGTTGGCAAGCCGTGAATCAGAATGTGTAAACTGAACAACCTTATTCTGTTTTAACAATTCAGCCATCTCCTCTCTGTAGTAACTCGCCTGCATAATTAAAAGCATATAAGACATAGTTCCAAACTTCCAATTACAGTAACATTGAAATGGGACACTTGGAAAGAGTATTTCAAGACGCGGCATAATTTCCCAGACCTTGGACCAGGAAACAGGAGCCTTGAGATAGGGCTTCAGCGCTTCATAGTGTGGTGGTAGAAACTCAACTATCTCTATATCCTCTTTCAAAACTTCAATGAAGCGCTTCCAATCAAAAATATCTTTAAAACCACTGCAAAATCATCAGAATTCTAAGTAGGCGCAATCTAAAACTCTAGAAAAAGATCTAACTATAGCTGCTAGACCAGAAGGAGAAAAAACAAATGATACCTTGGATCCGACCAAAAGGACTCGTGATCAAGAGAAGGAAGAACAAGAGTTGCATTCATTAAGTGTGCAATAGCAACCATGTCGCATATCTGCATTGGAGTTCATAAACAACATCAAAGACTATAAAACTATTGATTGGGGAAAAGGGAGCAAGTGAGTCTTCGAAATTATATTATAGAACATGGAAACTCACTCCCGTTCTCATTTGATTCAGTCCACCATTGGCATGAACTAAAAGATAACCATTAGTCGCTAATCCCGTCCCTAGAAGAATTAAAAAGAACCTAAGTTAAGCAAAAATCAATTTCTGCTGAATAAAATTACTTAAAGGCAGTGGCTTGCGGATTATACTTATTCGATTCTTTGGCCGAACAATGCATTGGTAGTACTCATCACTGTTTGGTTTCTTCCATATTTCCGGAACCTTCTGAAAGAAAACCAACAAGAAAATCAACAAACTAACAAGCATAGCTGTAAACTTGATATCAATTGTTAAGAAAAAGGGTAAGAGAAAACATTCTTAATTATTGGAATCACAACCAGCTGTGCAACTCTCTCTTTCTGATTCCTATTAAACATACTGAAAAGTCTTGTATAAATTAAAGGAGAGAAAAGTCAAAAGCATATAAATTTCCACCGCAACCTTAAGAAACAGCATTGTTGATAAAATGTGAACAAAAAGGTTGCAGAAAAAACACAACGGCCAGCTAATCATTAGAAAAATCCAACCTTAGATTAATTTTGTTTGGTCACAAAACGTCAAAATTCAATGCACTCTTTGTTTGGTAAAATATCGAACAGTTAAAAAATTTAACTGAAAACTGAAATTACCAATAATATACATAAAGATTTAATTTTTCATTCTTCAGAACCAAATCCCAGAAACCCAGAAATCATAAAGATCAAAACTTTAATTTCTATATCGTTAAACTTACAGGGAATTTCTCCAAAGCCCGTTTGGGCGTTGAATCTCCGGTGGAAGAAGAAGAAACCTCCTCTGTTTCTGACAAAACAACACTCTGATGAGCATTAGCCCAGGTCTGTAGGGTAAAAAGGCCATTCAATCTCCTACTATTCTTCCCACCATTGATCTCCGTGTAATAATTACTACCCACTATTGATGAAAACTTAAAGAACATAGAAAATACCAGCATTATTATCAATGCCCCGAATATCGCTCGTCCCATTTTCTTGCCCGATTTTAAAGAATACACAAATTTATAGAATCCCAAAACGAGATCTTGTATTAGCAAAACCCAGGCTTCCGGCACCGCTCTGCGCAGCAGCAATAGGTGCCGAATCACCGGACAGTTATGGTTATGGTGGTGGCAACCTCCGCCACCGCCGCCGACACTATTGTTGTAATCAGCGTCATCGTCGTCTGATGTAGTGTCGCCTTCGGATGCCGCGTTGGAAACAGAGTCTGCGGCTTTCTCCGTGTCCGTCATCAAATCGACCACACGGCGGCGATGAGTGGTGGGACCGCCGCTCCTGGGACTAGCGCAGGTGGAATTGCTGGTGGCGCCACCGGTGGGCATGCTTTTTGTAATGGAAACCGTTAGTTTTTGTGAAAAAGATGTGTGGTGTTTTACTTTTCTCAAGAAAATTGGAGTTTCCCTTTTTCTCTCTCTTCCGAACAAAGATTTTACAAATAAAAGGGACCGAAAATCATGGCGATTAGAGAGTCTATCTCTGTTCTTCTCGAATTCTGTTATATATATATATATATATATATATAACACTCGTTTACTATTTTATTTTACTCACAATATCAAATTATATACATTTTTAAATATATTATAAATATGACTTAGGATATAATTGAAATTATAAACATAAAAAAATATATGTAACGAATTATAATGAAATAAATTTAGAGTGGAGCAGTTCTCTCATGTGTTCTAAATTATAAAATTAATATTAATTTAAAAAAAGTTAATTTAAAGTATTTATAAATTTAAAATTAATATAATTTTTTTAATTTTTTTTATAAATAAAAGTTATAATTAATAATATTTTTTAATTAATTTATAATATTCATAATTATATGAATATAAATTAAATAAATTTATATTATTTTTGAGTTTGATAATATTTAAAATTAATTTTAAAAAAATTAATATTAATCTTATAATTTAAAAAAATATGTAATTTTCTCTCTCCTCTTAATTATATACAGAGAGAAGTAATATGTTTTTTTTAATATAAATTTATCATACTCTTTTATTATAAAGTGTAAAATCACATAATTATTGTAACTGTAGTTACCTTTTATTTTCACTGTTTTCTTTCTTGCCTTTCTTGCACCTTTTAATCATATTTTAATTTTTATCCTATAATTTTTCATCATTCTTTTCACTTTAAAATTTTAATTTATTATTCATTTGGTATTGATTTTTAATATTAGTTAGTTTTTTTTTAATAATAATATTGCGTGTGTGGTGACTGTATTCTTCCTTTTTTCTTTAATCAAAATTTTGGGATTAGTATTTGTAAAAACGAAAATTCTAGATACATATTTATTGGACATGAGAATAAAATATTTTTCTATTTATTTGTATTTTGACTCTCTATTATAAATAATGAAGGGTCAAAATATAAATAGGTGAAAATATTTTATTCTCATATCCAATAGACATGTCCAATAAACATGTCTATCTAGAATCACTCTTATAAAAAATTATCTTAAATGGTTGATGTGAGAGATGCACTTTTAAATTGCACGGAAAAAGATTTAGTTTCAATTGACACATAACTTGAAGGAGATGCGTCTTTAAAACGCATGAGAATAAATTTAGTTTCAATCGACATGTAAACTAACTCGGAAATATATATTTTCATCGTTCAAACAAATTTAAAAAATAGAAACCGTCTAAAAATAATTGTTTTGACTTTTGAGCATCGGATTAAAATGGAAAATAATGAATGTGCCTATGAGTACATGAATTGTGATGAGATGTTTTTCCCAAGTTATCTGTATCTCCTACATTGGGTGAATATTCATTCGCATTTACTGTACCGTTACGCAATATATTGATGAAAAAATTAAAAGCTATGCTTGTAAATTCATGAAACATGAATTTTTCCATTTATACGATATAAGAAGCATGTATGCTTGTAATTTAGTAGTACAACATAGTTAAATTATTTAATGGATTCTTGCAATTATTGTAAAAGTTTTATATTCACATAATAGTCATTCCATCAGTTTAAATGTCAAAATTGAACTATATTAGAAGGAAATTATACTATTATGAGCTTATATTTAATGGACAAAAAACAAAAAACAAATAATAAACAAAGTACTTGTAGGGATATTTTAGTAACTCTCTAACTTAATAATTATGTAATTCGTAACCGATAACTATTGATCCATTAATATAATTAACTTCTTTATTTATTTATCGATCTATCTATTTATTTTTTATCAATCTATTTATCTGTTTATTTATTTATATTATAAATTGGGAGGAAATTGAACCATTATGTTTGGTATAAACACTAAAATTTAAACCTTTTTTGTTTTTATTTTTACCCATTTTATCCTTATTAATTCTCTTATAAGGACAATTAATTTTTTCATTTCTACTTTCTCTTTCCCACTCTCTTCATTTTTACTCACCCACCCTCTTATTTTTTTGCATTAAATCACACACGTAATGCATGCGCAGTTAACTAATATAGAAGGCAATAAAGAAATTTTCTGAGACATTTTTCTCCGGGTTATTTATAAACTTTAGTAATAAACATTTGAGCACGTACTTTACTTCCTAATACTCGTCCCTCCATTCTATAGATTTGTTAAATTTATTTGTTCGACAAAAAAAACTCCATTCAAAAATTAAGATCCACTCTACTATAAGTTTCATTTAATTTCTTTAAATATATATTTAACAACATAAATATTATTTTTAGTGATGGAACCAGTAACATAATTACTTGCGACAAATTTTATTGTGTCGTTAAATATAATATTAATAATGTTAAATGTATATTTGCTCTACCAAAAAATATTTACTCTAATAACATATATATATATACACACACACACAACAATCGATTCTCGGAAATATTGTTTCAGAAACCAAAATAATAGGCAATTTATCTAAAAATTTATTTGCAACAAAAGCTCGTTGCGGTAGGGTCTTTGTTAAAAAAATTAATTTTACCGTAACAAGTTATTGTCACAGAAATTAAAAATTAATTGCTGGCCAATAACTAGTTACTTTGAATTAACTTCCATGGGTTGGTGACAAAAGCACTGCAAAAAAGTGTCCGGCGTTTTACTTATTTTAATTTCAACGTTCTTGTCTGGCGGAATTCATAAACAACGAAGAATGAAGAAGTAAACACATGGAAGGCGAAACTCCACTGAATACTTAAATTAATATACTAAGTAGATTTTAACATTGTAATCAACGCATTAACAAATGATCAAGTGATGTTCCATTTTTTGATTGAGATTTTTGCACAGAGGAAGGATAGATGGGGGGACTCTTCGTGTCCTTTTGTGACTACAAATTTTTTTATCATATGGTTAAGCTTTGTAATATACAAAGCTTGGGATATGCTAATTAAACTTAAAAAAAGTTAAAACTTTACAATATATAAGAACATAACAGGATGATTTCTAAGCGTCTTTTTTCTTTTTTGTTCTTATATTTTCAATTGGTGAAATAAGACTAGAAAAATAATGTCCTACTTTTAATGAATTGAGACCTGTTAAATATGACGATAAATTTATATCGAGATTAATGTTGACATATGTAGATGTATGAGACTACAAAAAAAAAGAGTTTTTGTGATGGCTCAAATCTATCATATAAATTCAAAAAATTATCACAAAAGGTTTTTGTAATAATTTTAGTCGTCACATATATCGTTTTGTATACGCTCCTCATGAAAGTCTTTCGTGATGGTTTTGACAATCATACAAATATGAAATATTTTTTTTGATAATTAATACAATCACATTAACATGTAATTCTTCTGTGGTTAATGTAATCAAATTAGCACAAAATCTCATGTGATTGTCAAAATTTTAACCAAAAAAAATAATAATAATAAGACTTTCGAGATCAAAGATAAAAGAATGAATATCTTTTTACAACAACTTATTTCACTATATTAATTATATTAAATGATACTTGTAGATTTCAAACTCTTCCCCCGTTTGCAAACTATATAATTAGTAATACTAGTACTCAAAAGGTTAGGTCATAATTATAATTTTTAAACAAAAATATAAAAAGAAACACATATGAGTTGACTTACTAAACAAACTTAGTCTTACATAAAATTTGGTAATTGTAATGATAGTTACAAATATTCTATAATGATGATAAAATTAACCATCACTTAGAGTCGTCGTGTATATTATTACTTTATGATAGTTTGAAAATTTCATCACAAAGTACTTTTTTTTTTGTGATTGCAAATAATAGTCGTCACTAAAAATTGTCTTTTTGAATGACTGTCATGGTCCTCACAAAATATTGCTTTGATTATTTTTTCATTAGAATATTAGTGATAACTTAAATGCAATTACGAAAAAAATGTATGCATAAGTGATGTCCTATTCTGTCACAAAAATAAATTTTATTTTTCGTGACAAATTTGATGATTGATATAGCCTTTACAATTATATTACATTGATGACAAAATTAGTCATCACTAAGAGTGCAACCATAAAAGTCAGTCAAATATTCTTATTTTTCTAGTAGTGATAGAAAGAAATTAAGAAAGAAGCCATATATTATTATTCTATCTTATTGTTTAGAGTTACACATTAAAATTCAATTTTGTTATGAAATTTATCGACACGTATATCAATTTCCTAATATTTTGGCTTTAGCTATTTTATATGTAATCAATCCCAAAAATGAAACCCTTATTTTCATTTTTAATAAGTTAGGTAATTTAAGAAAAATTGTAAAATAATATCTATGCCAATTTATAGTACAAGGTAGAAACAAAAGAAAAATCTATATTGTAAAGCGTAAGGTTAATTTTTTGTAATCACAAATACATGATAATCAAGAGTTTTATTTGCTTTTCTCTCTCTTTTTCTATTTTTCCTCCGAATTTTAGTTAATTATCACTCCCTTTTTACTACTATTTTCTTGTTTTTTCACCCTCACTCTAGTTTTTACTCTCACAATTAATTTACAGATTCTTTTTCTCTGTAACTTAATTTATTGGGATATAATTTATTGGACTCCAAATTTAGTGTGGGCCAAAGATTATTTTATATTTAGAGATGGGCTGAGTTATTCTATACAATATGATAGACCTGAATCGTGAGTCAGTCAATTCAAGTGTTCTTTTTAAAGACAGTTTGTGATATTTAGAAAATATATTTTTTCCTATCTAAAAGAGTTGCGGGAAATTCAAACGGTTGATGGGAGAGTTTAAATAAAGCTACAACAAGTGGACCAGGTAATGTTAACAAACACAGCTATAATATCAAATATCATTCATCATTTCAGTATTACTTTGGTTCTCCATTATGACATTTTTTGACCTGTACTTATTTTTATACCGGAGCATTCCAGAAAAATTCAAGTTGTTACCTGATTTGTAAGGTATTTAACGGTTGCTCTTGAATATAAGTAACTCGTTATTTGATGATTTTAACAGGTGAACAAATCACATGTCAACACTCCTCATTCTAATGTCTTTGTGTAATTTTATTTTTAGCTTTTCTTCTTCTTCAATTTTCTTTCCCGCATAATTCTTTATTCAATTTTTGTTCTTCTACAAATTTCTTTCTCGCGCGCGCATGTGCCAGAGACTAATAAAATACTAAATGTGATTCATTTCCGAATGCACAAAAAGGATCATAGCAATATAGCTATCAATATATTCCTTCCATCCAAAAGAACGAGTAAAATATAATTTATATAAATATTAAAAAAAAGAATAAAAAAATTAAAATTTATTCTTAATGATTTCACAAGATTATATAAAATGATGAGTACTTTTATTTTTTTATAGTAATAAATTTTACTAGCTGACATATTTACCCTTCACTTTATGTACTTTATCTCATCTTTTTAAAAATAATTTTTTTTAACATTTAGTCATCTTTTTGGGAACGGAAGGAGTAATAAATACTTAAATAGCAAAATGCAGAGCAAAACAAAAATAAAACTCTCATTTTAGGTGTTAGGTATTTTTAGAACTTATTAACACATTGTCAAGGCCATGGTATTTTTTCTGTTGATTAGTATATATGTTGTTGGGAAGATTCTGGCTATTCATGCATATATATTCTTGTTTTATACGAGTAAAACTAAATAAATGATTACCAGCAAGAGTCTATTTCTGATAGTGATTGATTTTTAAAATACTTTATAGGTGATATATATTTACGTACAAATTTCTGTTATATATAAACATTATTAGTAGTATTTAAGTTGTTTCGTGAACAACTTAATTATCTACAAGAAAGTTTTGGTATGAACTGGAATAAATACACCGTTAGTACTATATATATATATATATATATATATATATATATATATTCTTTTATGGAAATAGAGAAGCTTTGGGAGGATTAATATTATATATTTATTACTAAACATATACAATGTTGTAGCTAGCTAGTCTTATTCGTCGTGTAACAAATTTGCTGACATTTCTTTTAGCAGGAACTCACGACCTTACATTTAAAGATAATTATGTTTTTAGTTTGTTTTTTTTAAATCTATACTGATAATTCGTACAAGGAATGGACTGGTCTCGATAAATACAATTTAAAATTATGGCAGTGTATCATTTGGTGCAACAATTTGAGTAAAAAAGGTGTAGTATGAATAATAGCAATACATTAAATATGAAATTGAAAAGTTGAATGCAAATCAAATCATTATATATCTATACATATTTTCTACATTGGTGTCTATCGACTTTTGGGAATAATACGATACATGCAGGATACAAAAAATTTAGAATAATTACGAATATAACATATATTGTATCAATAAAAGTGATAAATTCAAACCGGACTAACTCGTGATTAATCAAAATGACTCGATCAATTTACTAATTGGCTCAAGATAAGATATCTATTTGTCTTGTTGTATAAAGTAATAGATAAGAAATTGCTCATCCAAATAATTATGGCTATGTTTTATTAAAATTATAGCTTCGTTTTATTAAAATTATAGCTTCATTTATATAGTTGAGCTCTTTGTCGGCAGTTATCAATTTCATTGGCGATGTAGACACTGCACCATTTTTTTGTAAATTACTTTTTGTAGGTATATCATTTAGCTTGAGTGACAAAAGGCTTAAGAGCAATTAAAGTTAATCAAGCCAATAATTAGTAAAAGGGACACTATTAACATGAAGAATTTCGTTACTTGCATGGCAAGAAAAGTTTGAATCCACTTTTATAGATTTTAAAGAAATCACAACGGCTTGTTGAGACGTAAACGCAAATTCCTCACAAAATTGATGAAATAATAGATGGCATCCTAATTCCTAAAAGGGCAGACAGAGAAAATTTATCTCAAGAGAGGCATCCCATATAATTAATTGTAAATAATAAAATTGTTATCTGTTACATTAAAATAGTCCCGTTTGCAATATATATAAATGTTGATGAAGTATTTTTATTTTATATATATCATTTAATATAATTACTAGTTAGTTTAATAATACTGATTTTAATGAAATTATGATGACAAAATTAAAGATATTGTATTATTTTATATTATTATTCATAAATAGATGAATCTTTTTGTGGAACAAAATAATTGGCAAATGAAAGACTTTTAATGTGAAACATAAAGAATAATAAAATTCACCAAATATAAAATTTTAAAATAAAAAATTTAAATACCATTTCAATTAATAAGATCATTTTTTACTTCTGCAAATCAATTTTAGATATTTTCAAACTCGAAGTTGATAAGATTCAATTAATAAATCTTATATTTGTGGGTACTTTTTAGATATTTTATAATATTTATCATTGTATTGGCTAAAATTAAATAAATTTATGTCAATTTTGATTTTTAAAATATCTCGTGTTAATTTTAAAAAATCAATAATAATCTTATATTTTGAAATGAAATGAGTATATAAAAATCACGACAAAATTATTTTCAAAAGTTTTATTTTTTGAAGTCATAAATTTATTATTATTTTTAAAAAAATGTGGTCACTTTATTTAAATACCCCTACATTAACAAAAAATTACAAAATTAAAGAGGGGACACTTGCCCCCTTGCCCCATAGTGAATCCGCCCCGCTAACATATATGCAGTACTTGAAAAACTACATCCAGCAATTCTTGGAGTAAAATGAAGTTTTTCTGTGTCAAAAATGAGTAATGCTACCTTCATAAAAGATGAATACAAAATTATGTGTCAAATTATAATTAATAAATATTTCACAAGTTATAACCAATAATTATTATCCAAATTATTTTGTATTATTTTATTTTATTCAATCTTTTATTATCAAAATATTATTGATAAAAAAATATTAAAAAATAAGGTTTAGGACAATAACATTACACTATATTCATCACTTAGTAGTATTAGCTAGCGTGAAAAGAGCCAAACATTTTGTTAGAAAAATGTTACGTTTGAATTAAGTGGAATGGAAGAATGAATAAAATAAAAAATAATGTATTTAATAATTATTTTAAAAGATAAACCATTTCAGCGGAATAAAAATTCATTTAATCCCCTTAATGATTTAATCTGTGTGAGAAGTGGTGGAATAAAATTAATTTCAATAGTTAAGATATATGTGATAATTTTGTTATTATATTACATCATCCACTACCACGAATAACCAAAATTACGTTTGAAATATTTTGAAATAATTATATTCCCTCATTCATTTCATTTTTCTAATCCAAATGCACCATAATTTATTTGACAATTGAATGAATTTTTAACAAGGGGATTATAAACTCTTTTAGGACAAAAGAAATTTATAGAGTATATGTTTAATTACATATGAGTTAATATAATTTCACATTGGCATTTGGGTATGAAATAATGAAATTGAATTCTTATTAAAATTTTAGGCTAAATTAATTGTAATAATTATGTTTAAACAGGCATGAGATACCCTATAATTACGTATTCTAGAATATGTTCATATTAAAGTGATATTTTTGTGAATTCACTCATTGCCACTTTAACCAACTGACCATTTGTACTTTAATCGAGAGTTAATTATAAATGACAATTTAGTGTAAATATATTACTTTTATTGTACGCAATATAAATCCATGGTATTAAGAACGGAGTTATTAGTAGGTATAGCTCGACTCAATTTTTTTTATTAGATATATTATATAATTAAATAATTTTAAATTAAAATAATATTAATTAGTTCAGTCTAAAATTTAAATTAAAATAATTTTAAATTTAAATTCTTGACTCTGTCATTGATAATATGTGCTATTCTTTTTATTTTAAATTATAAAATAAATATTAAATTTTAAAAATTAATTTTATATAATTTTAAATTTAAAATTAACATGAGTATATTAAATTTATATCAATATAATTATAAATATCATAAATTATTTTTAAAATATTATATATTATAAACTTTATTATTTTTAAACTTAAAAAAATTGTGTCAATTTTTTATTTAAAAATATTGTAAATTAATTTTATAATTTAAAATAGAAAAAATATTATTTTTTATTAAAAACATCACTCTTAATTACATTTTTTTAACACCATACACGACCAACATTATCCCTTCTCGAACTCGTATACCACAATAATAGAAAAAATGAAAAAGAAAACATTATATATGTCCCGATGAATATGAAAGTCGATTACTATTATTTACTAATAAAAAACGGAAAATGCTATAGCCAATGATATTTGGCAATAATATATTTAATGACTTTTGTTAAAAAATGATAGGACCCACCATATATGGTGGAGCCCATTAAATTTTAACAAAAGTCATTATCGATATTATTGACTAGATCATTAGCTCTAAAAAAAATTCTAAAAAAACGTGTCCCATTATAATTATTGACAATTTTACTTTATGAGTTGTCTGGCGTCAGTGACAGTGCTGTGTCTGTCTAATGATTCAGACGAATCAACGTGAAGCGCGTGTGTCACGTTGGCCTGATATCTTAATTACGTATCTACCCTGTAGTATCATTCGTCGGCATTTCTTTCTTTATAGGTCCTTGTTGGCCAAACTAGCCGTTGCCCTCAATTATTAATAGTTCTATACAAAGAAGTAGTTTAAGTACCTTAATATTAATCAGTAGGGTAAGACTTGATCGACAAATAACGAATTATTCACTTAAGTACGTTTGTAAAATGAATGGCTCGTTGATTTGTGTGTTTATTAAAACATCAAATTATGATCCGAATGTGATGCTTAAATTGGTTATTATAAAATATGTTTTTGAACATTTAAAACTAATATGTTAAAATCGACAAAATTTGAAAAAAATGAAAAATCAGAATTTTGAACCTATTGCAGGGCAGTGTGCCCTGACGCTGTTCAAGTAGGTATTTTGTAAAAAAAATTGAATTAATTAGTGATTTAAATATTTTAGAGAATTGATATTTTCGCAAGTAAAATTGATATTTTTGTAAGTGAAACTTGTGAAAAATTAATATTTGCACAAATTTTTTAACTAATCAAAATGGAACACACTTACAACAATATTAATTCTAGCTGCGGAAATATCAATTTCCACCATTTTTATTATTTTATTCTAGTTTGATTGTATTACAATCACTTGCAATTTGACATGATCATTACAAATGACTAGATTTAGCAGTTGAGACGTGTTTATACGACAAGTCGTTACTATTATTTATTTGTGCCAAAGAATATCCAAATTTAATTTTACATATTTCATTAATGAATTATTCATATTAGAGAATAGATGTCCATCCTTTGATACATGGATTTACAGTTTGCAGCATGGCAGTGCAATATAACATGTGATCAATTTTTTTCAGTAGCCAAAATTTAATAGGAAATGGATAATGGCATCATAAGCACATTTCATATAAGCTTTACATGAAAATATGATCAAATTGATATGTTAATCTTAATTATTAAGTTAAGACCTTATCGGCACTAATCGAGTTACTAGTTTATTGATTAATCATTAAGTACAAGTAAATTTATGGATATATATATATATATATATATATATATATATATATAATCTTTAGGTTAGTTAAAAAATAATTTTTGATTATCTACAGAATTTAATGTTTGGAGACTTCAACTTTGACTAATGCTATAGCTTCAGCCTTCAAGTGTACATCCTTTTCATTTTTAATGGGTCTAAGATAAAAAAAGTTCTTCGAAGAATTTGTACTTATTTTGTTGTAATAAAGATAAATAGTTTAATTTGAGATTTTCTAAAAATCGGGTACTAACAGCTTGCTACAAGATTTGGTGGTGGGAAAGAACTGAAAAAGGTATAATGCAGTGCACTAAGGAATGAACGATAATTCATCACAATTAACTAGACTTAGATTAAAAAATATATAATAATAATTATTATTATATAGACGTGAGATATTATGGTGGTATAGTTGTACTGGGGCCCAGGGCCGGCCCTGAGGCGGTGTCGGAGGGGCGACCGCTCAGAGCCCCCAAATTTGAAGGGCCCCCAAATCCTCATGGGTTTGATTTTGAAGCTGCTTGTTCAAGGCCCTCGCCAGCGAGTCTGTGACTCTGTGAGCAATCCATGTACAGATATTAAAGCTATTCTGCTTGACCACCAAATAGAGTCCATGATCTAAAATAGTTTAAGTTGCCAAATAGTTAATGTCTTCCTTTTTGTATCCTAAAGCTAGCTATGTTGTTGATCAATACCTATATGTCATTTTGCAAGTATAGTTTAATAATGAGAATCTGAGGTTGTGTTTCTGTGCTTTGCTTACCGTTGGAAACATGAAGCGTGGTTCTTCTCTTCTTCTTGTCTCTGATCCTTCTTCTTCAAAGGCTCAACTTTAGCACCCCCAATCCTAATTAAATACCAAAATTTTGCTCATAGTTCAAGTTTGTAGCAGATTTTCAGTTTTTAAAAGCTTTTTTGAAAAGCTTCATCTATCCTTACTCGCGTCCAGCGTCCTATGGGCTTAAAATTTAGAATAGTAAAATGATTGCTGTGTGGAATTTCACCTTGAAATCCTACAATCAGAGTCCAAAGAAGCCTGTTTGGGATTTACTTTTCCCAGAACTGTCTTACATTAAAGCATGGCAGATGTGCTGCTGTTAGCTAATGTTTGGTTTACTTGTCTACTGCTGCAGACAGAAGATGGCAGATGTGCTCATGGATACAATAGCTACCTTTTCTTTTGAATTGATAATTTATTGAAGTTTTAGCTATATTTTCTTTTTAATTGATAATTTTGTTACGGGACGTTGACATTTATTATTTTAATTAATGATGAATTTTGATATACATTGTGCTTTATATATTGGTGCTGATAAAAAAATTAGTATTTTTATAAGCAAGAGAGGGCCCCTGTTTTTTTTCTCGCACAGGGCCTCCAAACTCTTAGGACCGGCCCTACTGGGGCCAATTAGAGATACGGATGTTAGATCTGCAGGTCCTCAAGGATTTTTGTTCTTAATTACTACTGGTTAGGAAAAATTATTATATACTTTTAGGAAATTTATTATGTGATATTTTATATTATTATTTTATTAATTAAAATAAATTATTTTATTTTAAATTAATATAAAATATGTTTCAAGAATATTAAAAAATTAGTCAGTTGTTAGACGGAGCGATCTGTCAATACATGTACAACGCCAAAGTGGTGGTTGTTGCTATGAACTGTTTCTTTTATTTCATGGGTCACCATTTATTTTAGGGTTTTCTTAAGATATGTCACAAGTGTATATGTTAGACGCGAAAATCGAAAAACGAGATTTATTAAATATTATTTATTTATGTATTTGTACTGAATTCAATGTATAAAAAATAATATATTAATGGACCACGTGTATTGAATTCAGTATATATATATAAACAAATAATATTTAGTGGTCCTTGTCTCTCGATTTCTACTCTTAACATGTGTCCTTAGGACATATATTAGGAGAACCCTTTATTCTAAGTTGGTTTATAGCCAGCGAATTATATATATATATATATATTGTGAAATTCATGTATAACTCAACCAGATGATAATTATCTTTAATTTAATTTTGTTTTTGGTTTGATGAAGAGTTGCCTTATTTTTATTTTCTCATGAATTAAGCTACACAATGGGGCAGCCGTTTCCTTTGGATTACATTATTAATAAACCCACAAACATGACTTCATCCGAGATGAGATATGGTGATAAATTATAAAGAAGTGATATTTTTATAGGATTTTTTAATATTTTTATATATAAATTGTCGTTATAGACCTATAACGACGGTCAAAATCGTCATTATAAACTTATAACGACACTTTTTATGTGAAAATATCAATTTCTTAAATTATATTCTCACATGAGTGAATAAGAAAGCCTACGTATAATGAAAAACCAAATCCACATATAGTGAAACAAATCAATACAAATATAAGAATAAATGAAATAGAGCTAAATTTACAATATCTTAACAGAAATTATGGTGTCTTAACTAATTGAACTAGGCCTTACGCACGGTCCTAAGTATTCTCTGTCTACCTATCTGTGTCGGTTTTGGGTATCTGTCTCTTGATCCCTCATTCCACTCCAGCGCACACAAAAGAAAGAGGGGGAAAAAGAAAAGGCCAAATTCTACTCTTTACTTTGGGATATAGAGGGAAATCACATCGGCTTTGTAATATGATGTATCCTTACCATACTCAAGACTAGAAGGAAGAAAATTTTAAATGAATGTGGAAAAGCAATTTGACAAAAGCCCAAGTGAAGCATAAAATTAAATTATTAGATTTTCGTATGCTAACAGACAATCTAATATTTCTTCCAGATACTTGCAGATTCTTATGTAGGTAGCTAGCTGTCTGTAATCAGGCTTGGTCCTCCCGTATTGCTACCATAACCAAATATGGGACTCATGATAATATTATATCTATAAGTGCTTTTGTATTTTTGAATCCAGTTTGGCCCATATGAATTAAACGTGGAAAAGCATGAATTAGAATATTAAAATTATTATCATTAGCATTTGTATATGTTGCACTGTTGCAGGGCCCACTTAATTAAAACTACAATCATAAGAAGAGAATTAATATTTATGCAAGACTCTACTTATATGAAAATAAATCTCACTTATTATTCGTGTAAATAAAACTTTACAGAAATATCACGCTTGTAAAAATATCAATCCCCTTGTAAGAAATCAGAAAGTTCAAACTCTTAAAGAAACCGTCAGACATATCTTTCCAAGTTCTCTTTTCTTTCCTTTTTCTTTTTCCAGTTTAGTTGTCAAAGGCTCATAAAATTCTTCAATATATCCCACATGGTCCATATAATTTATAAATAATTTCAGTATGTCATTCAGGAAAAGGCAAAAAACCTCCATCTAATGAAATATGACATTAATATTTTACTAATTGTAAAATAAAAACTCAAAATAATTGTAAAATTATCACAAAATGATTGCAGTTTTGTCTCCCACAAAGATGGATAATACATACTTGTATCACTTGGACAAATATACAACGGACAGGCCCATATATTGGCACCATGATAAAATCATAAAAGGTTCAGTACAGAAATCAATCAATGTCCTTGGTTGAGGAGCTACAGCAAATATTACCAGAGCACTATCTAGCTACTCACATTCAAAACCAACACCTCACTTAGATTATTAAAGTGGCATAGGAGAACAGAGATCCTATTTGAACACCTTCTGGAAATGGGAATTTACTTAATTATAACTTCAACCATTCTAAGCATGGGCACAGCCCCCAGCAAAACCTGGCAGGATAGTAGTCTTTCGAGTATACCTCTTTGCTAAAGCCAATTATATAGAAACTGAATGATTGATTGTGATCCTTCATGGTGACGCGCGTAAGTGGGACAACAGAGATGGTATGTCTCTCGCATATGACCCGAGCAGTGGGAGGTACAGGAACACGATCTGCAATCACTTCAGAAGAGAATTTATTGAGGAAGAAAGAATCGGCAAAATAAGCAGGAGTACATTGATAGGCTTGAGTGTTGCACAATTGCACCCCTCTGGCTCTGTGGAAGACCTCATCTGGTACTGAGGCAGCTCCGCTTGTTGCACTTACTTTTCTGGTAGAAGCAGTTTTCCTAAAATGCAAAAAAAAAAAAAAATCGATTACATTTTCCCTCATGTAGTAAATGCAGACATTGCAACACACACCACAATAACGTGAAAATCTCAATTGACAATAGAAAATGAAGAAATAATTTTACGACAAAAGATGTTTGTACTATTACCACAGATGACCAGTCCACTCTAGTATCATAGGGGATTGTAGGAATTAAAAACAATAGAGGGTAATATTTGAGTAGAAAGAAGTTCGTTCAACCTTGAATCATACTATCTACACAACAACTAGGTCAGTTCAACAGTTATATGCAGAATGCAGTAAACCAAACTAAACCCAGAATGTCAGTCATACATTCCATATTCAACAAAAATCAAACTCCAACCACAACATGTTCTATAAAGCAGTCTATCAAGAGCTCTATATTTTATGACGGCCTAAATATAAATTAGTACTTGAACTTTTAATGTTTTTCCATTTTGGGGATTGAACTCTTAATTTTTTCAATTAAGTGATTAAACTTTTAATTTTTTCCACTTTGGGGACTGACTTATCTGTTTTTTCAATTAGGGGATTGAACTTTTAATTTTTTCTACTTTGGGGATTGTCTTCTCAATTTTTTTTAATAATAATAATAATATAGTAATAATAATAATAATAATAGTAATAACAACAACAACAACAACAATAATAATAATAATAATAATAATAATAATAATAATAATAATAATAATAATAATAATAGTAATAGTAATAACAATAATAATTATAATAATAGTAACAATAAAAAAAAGTTAATAATAATAATAATAGTAATAGTAATAGTAATAGTAATTATAATAATAATTATAACAATAATAATAAAAAATAAAATAATAATAATAATAATAATAATAATAATAATAATAATAATAATAATAATAATAATAATAATAACAATAATAATAATAATAATAATACTAATAACAATAATAATAATACTACTACTAATAATAATAACAATAATAATAGTAATAATAATAACAATAATAATATTAATAATAATATTAATAATGATAATAATAAAAATATTAATAGTAATAGTAATAATAACAATTATTATTATTATTATTATTATTATTATTATTATTATTACTATTATTATTATTATTATTATTATTATTATTACTATTATTGTTATTACTATTATTATTATTATTATTACTATTATTATTATTACTATATTATTATTATTATTAAAAAAAATTGAGAAGACAATCCCCAAAGTGGAAAAAATTAAAAGTTCAATCCCCTAATTGAAAAAACAAATAAGTCAATCCCCAAAGTGGAAAAAATTAAAAGTTTAATCACTCAATTGAAAAAATTGAGAGTTCAATCCCCAAAGTGGAAAAACGTTAAAAGTTCAGGGTACTAATTTATATTTAGGCCTTTTATGACAACTAGAAAATAAGTTTACATGTGTACTTAACGAGTAACACAATCTCTCTAAGTAGAGGAACAAAGGTGCAATGGCCATGTATGCTATCATAAAGACTAGAAAACTTACCATCTAATAACAGCTACTTTGCGCGTTAAAATAGAACCACTACCACTGCATGTTTCACATTTAATTAGCCCACGAGACCCACAAGTTGTACAAGGAATCTGTCCCTTGCCATTGCATTTCACACATCTGCAGTGACAAAGAATTGCTTGATACATAAAGCAATGTCTTATTTTATTGTAAAACAGAAAGCATAACTGGTTGATATCAAAAGTGAACCAATCATATTTTCAGAAATATGGCTACAAAGTACACAGTTTCGCGACCAAAAAACATATAATCTGGTATATGGATAGCATCAATTTTGGAATGACATGTTAAGAACCAAATGAAATATAATGACCACTAAGATCCATAGAGTTGCATTTTGCAACCAGATTGCTAAATAAATGGATAATTGCTCACAAATTTGGAAATGCGAAAACATATACTCTCACTGTTCCAAAATAAGTGATATATTTCTACATTAGACTATAAAGTGACGTGAAGTTCCTAACATGTCATTACTTTTATTGTTAATTGATTGAGTACAGTCATGCCACCACTACTACATTTCTAGCCAATGTTAGGGATAAGTTTGGAAAAATAAGTTTTTCTTTAAAAGTCGTTTTACAAATGTATCTCTAAATTTTGGAACTGAGGGAGTAATACAAAGTGAACAACTCACATTGTGTCAGATCCATCTTTATGAGCAATTAGACCCCTTCCATAACAATTGAAGCACTGAGACATCTGATTTTCCTTGTAAAATCCAGGCTCTTGACCTGCATTGCAACTAGGGCAAACGAGATCTCCTCGACCTTCACAACCTACACACAAACTAAGCCTGCATCAGGAATGGCTTTATTTTAAGATCCTAACTCATAACAAGACAACAATTCAAACAACTAGCACATATCATAGGCGATTATGAAAACAAAAATGAATATTTGAAAGAACATCTGATAATCTATATATGCAACTTGAATACTCGACTATTTATCTTATCGATTTTGTGAGTACTTTCCTAAAGGTGCGGAATTCATTACCTGAGCATTTCACGACCAACTCAGAATGAGGAATTTGGGTGCGCAATTCTTTATGTGGTGTAAATAGAACAGGGAATTCAGACCTTAAATCCAATTCCCAAATTCCAATTTCAGGCCCCTTTACCTTTTCATCCTTATTGCCACCGAGGTATGGTTCCCTTTCTGTTATTGTTTCTCTCTCCTCTACAAAAGTTTCCAGAGTTCCCACATAAACATTACAGTCTTCCACAGCATGAATCTTCCATTTCCGAGCTGGTCGACTTCCCCAACAGCAACGGTGACCAACATGATCAATAAGTAATTCTCGTATCTCTACTTCATCCAATATTTGCCTACACAGATATTTTACTGAATAAAGGTATTGCTGCCAAAGGAAAAGAAAAAAAGAGCACATACAATGACAGTGATATATTGATAAATCGATCCAAAATCAGATGATTGAAAACTTACACCCCACCAAAAAATCAGGTTGATAGATATATGAGAGTATAACTAGTTAGGGAGTTTTACAAGAAAATTCAATTGTCCCTTTTGCCATTAATAGCAAAGAAGATTCACTGCTAGAGAGGAGATATAGAGAGATTATACTTGGTAAAGATGCATAAGAAACAAACTCAACCTTTTCAAAAACATCAATTTTCAGAGACTTTGGAGCCTTAATTTATAAAGAGGAATTAATTTGAGAATATCATAAGCAAATGTCAAAATCAAAGTTAGTTGAGTAGTCAATCTAAATTAAATCTATGTCCTAAGAGAGTGCACTCCAACTTACCTGGGAACTTCATTAGTAGTTCCAAAGGCCCCTCCATATACTCCTGGATAGGCAATAGCTTGCTCTGAAACAAGAGATTCATAGATTGGTATCCAAATGCTATATATATAAACATAAATTACATATACATACTACATATCATGTATACCCAAAAAGCATTGATTATTAAAGAAGAGCAAACTGTGTTGCTTATTAACTATCAATATTTCATTATTTTGTGATGGCTATTTAACTATTACAATGTGTAACGACACTATTTTAAACACAAATGTTAGTTTGAAAGTTGAAAAGGCATGCTATCACAATCAATGTTATCTGGAATGCTTTTCGTAGGGCTAATATGGTTACGCAGTACACTACATAACTAAAACGTGGTACACTAGGGTATCTTTATGTAAGTGCTTCTAGTTAGGAGTTCTCTAAAATTTAAATGTAATAAACCCAAGTTTTATACGAGATTATTTGTTGAATCAACAAGTTGATTATTTTATAAATAATTTAGTACTAATGTGATATTGGAGCATCTAATAATAAGTTAGAAAATTGATATTTGTGCAATTAAAAGTAAGATAACTAAGTAATCTTTTGGTACACTAAATTTAGAGTATTGGTACATAAGAGTCCCACGTTTGGGTGCACAAGTACTAACATGCGCTTTGTTAGATCGATGAGATTATACGGTAACTCTGATCACGATGATAAAGAGAAAAGTATCACCTTAAGTAACCGACATCCAATTTAGGAAGGATTGAGCTCAACAACCCGTGATAATCCAGGTACTACTAATTTAGTGAATACAAACATCATAAGATGTCAAAATGACTCAAATTTAATACGATCCTATTGTGTGTTATTTAGCTGTGTCATACAGCATGAACATAAGGTGTGATGTTGCTGGGTTCAGGTACTCAGTGTCATGATGAGATAGATTGCATTTATTGCAGAAAGAAACAGCGATATATTCCTCATTAACTCAAAAAGCAATACGAATCAAAGACAATCAGTCCAGTAAAATCAATTATTATTTGATAACTCAAAGGCAATCAAATACTGCAAATGCACTAATTTTTTCGACTGGTTTATGATCAAACAAACTAAAGATGAGAGCATAGTCACAATTATAGAAAAATACATTAGACAATTAATAAAATATGATAGAGATGTTTGAGTAAAGAGTAGTACCATTAGAATAGGGTTCGGGCGAACTGATCAAAGGGGCATGAAGAGAAGGAGGATAAAGATCAGATACGGTGGTAGCGGATCGAATCTCATCGACGCTGACTTCTGCTCCGGCCAAGGAAGCCGTGGGGATTACTGAACCAGTCCTCCCCAGGTACTGATACGAACTCCATTTTTCACTCTCTCTCTCCTCTTTTCATGAACAACATATATGCAGGTCAAATTACGCAAAAACACATATGAAGTAGTATTAATTAAGAATTCAAAATAATAAATTATAAAAATCGAGAAAGATTAGGTGATGGAAAATCTATATGAATACCTGAGAGTAGAGGTTCTTCCAATTTGGTTTGTTGCTCCATATGTTACTAGATAAAGAAGGATAGAGAGAGCTGCTTAGTGAATTAGGAATGATGATGTTTTGTTTATGGAGTAACTTGCAACATTTTATCAGCCAGATTTTTGCTTCGTTGAGAAGGAAATATGGTCAAAATTGATATATATATATATATATATATATATATATATATATATATATATATATATATATAATTGGGGTGGGTCTACCCGATCTTCAAATTTGGTAGTTTTTCAGACACAAATCAAAAATAACATCGTCCTTATCATTAAATAAAATATTTATATATTTAAAACTTGTATTACGTAATATTTTTAATAATAATATTATATTTAAATATCGTGTTTAATTTGTATATCCTTATAGTTTTCCATTCCGGGCAATGTTTTTGATAATACTGATGAGGGGAGGGAAAAGGACAATTTCAATAAGGTGCAATTTCTTTCTATTATTATTATTGTATTTGAAAAACATGTTGTAATCAAACCCCACCTCCCCCAAATCTTGTAATGAATCAATGGTGCCAAAAACAAAAGCATGTTGTTCTTAAGAGATCGATGAAATTATTGAGATTAATTATATTTCATTACTGTCAAATTACTATATAATCAGAGTCGGTCCTAAAAGTACAATTTATATTGGGAGCCCTGTGTAAAAAAAAAAATTTGGGGTCCTCTCTCACATATAAAATAACAGACATTAATATATAAAGCATAATTTGTGGGTCCTCCGAATTTAGGGGCCCTGTGCGATTGCCCCTTTTGCACCCCCTCAGGGCCGGCCCTGTAGATAATTGTTGACTTTTAAAAATTAATTTAAAATATTTTACTTAAAATTGATGTAATTAATTAGAAACTATGAAACAAAAAATCCTATAATAAATAGTATTTTTTAAATAATTTACAATATTCATCATTTTATTTATTAAAGTAATCCATATTAATTTTAAATTTAATAATTTTTTAAGTTCACTTCTCAAAATATCAATAATAATCTTATATTTTAGAACTGAAACAGTATCTTTCATTATAATTGTAGGAAACTGATATTTTCACTCTTTTGTAATATTTTCACATGGTAAACCCACATTTTAGAGTTATTGTGACAGTTATAGATATATAACGACGGTAAACTATCACTATAACTCTAAATATGAGTCATACTGTATGAAAATATCAAAAAAACATGTGAAAATATCAATTCCCTAACTGTATTGGTATTCATATAAAATGATGTTGTACAAAAACATATACAAACAACCTGATGATGAAATCTTAATATTAGATTCATTATATTTTGTGACACTGAGTTGTGAAGTTGTAGTTGTATCATGTATGATTTAGGGTCACAAGTTTTTATCACTTTCAACATTTGAAATACTTTGATTTGGCTTAATGTGGAGGCTAGAATTTGGCAACCATGTCAATTCCCAATAAATTAGATAGAAAATATTAGATTTTATAAGGGAGAATTCAGAACTATATTTTCATTGAATACATTAAATCACTCACTCTTTTCTACAGTTCAGCATTCCTTTTAACAAGTAGTCTACAACCCTGGAAGAATTGTAGAAGACATCTTTAAATAAACCTCACTTCTCTTGCTTTGGCTTCTTTAAGATGTGGCTAAGCTAAGCCCACTGTTTAAGGCATCTGATGAGCTTAGTTATGCCTAGTATGCTCAAGGCCTGCAGCAATGTTCAAAGTAAGTATCATGTGTAGTACCAAGGTTTCAAAATTTTAACCAAATACCTAACATTTACCTCATCCATGCCCATTTCAATAATCTGTTCCTCAACCTCACTATGATGAATTTGTAACTTGTTGAGAAAACTACCTATAGAGATATATGATAATGGAGTAACCACTAAATCATCAGTCACCATAAACATTGCTGGCTCCCCAACAAAGCCTCCATCCTTCGCCTTCGGTCTTTAATAATTATCTCAGTACAACTACACTCCTCGGTCATGGTCAGGTAGCCACTGTATTGTCCTTTTTTATGGCGAATGCAGCAATATATTTGAGGTTCGCTTGCTTCATCGAGACAAAAATATGGTTGCTGCAAAAATGAGGTGAGGCTAAACGAGGCCAAACTAGCCTATCTTCCAGTTCCTGTGATTTCAATGTAGTGCCTATATCCAAATATGATACACTTTCGTAGAAATTATCCATACCACAAATAGAAGTGTTACCACTCGAGAGATGCATCACAGTACCTAATGGAATTGTGAAGAGGAAGCTAAACAAAATCCTCCCTAGCTTCAGCAAACAAAACCTTGTTGCTTGATTTTTCTACTAATATTTTGACGGTCATTTTCCTAGAATCTGGGACCGTCTCCTTGTCCATCTTAGGAATAGCTGAGTGGCCCAGTTCAGAGTTAACATTGTCCGAGACAATGAGTTCTTCAGTTTCACCCACGAACGTATCGGTCAAATGGGGCTCAGGGACTGTTCGATTAGAATTGAATGAGACTAAACGACTGAATGATTGAATTGGTCAGTCATTCAGTACGTTTGTTTAGAGTTGAATGACTGAATCGGTCAAATTTTTAGGCTGAATGACTAAATCTAATTTTTTTAGCTGAATGATTAAGTTCCGACTTAATGAAGTAAAAAAAAAAATATATTTAAAAATATTAAACATTATATTAAGTAATATTAAATAAATTTATAATAATTTAAATTTTTTCAGATGGGTTAAATAGTAAAAATATGTTATTAAGATATTTCAGACATATCACTTATTAAATAACTTTATTCATTTAGTATTCAGAAATCTACTTCATTCAACTCATTTAAATTACTTAAATATTCAAAATTATTTTATTCAATTTTTATCAAATACCCTTTAAAGAATATTAAACACTTAAGTATTAAACAATTTCAGTATGAATACTGAAATTGTTTACTAAGTCACACTTATATACTTGAGCATATATAATACAAACTTAAACCAAGTATAAATAAAATCGAAGGCCATTTGGCTTAGTAGTACCATGAGGTGTGTACTGTAACATATTAAAAAATTCTGAAATATTAAATTTTATAATAAATAGTATTTTTTATATACTTTAAAATATTTATTGATTAAAATTTTAAAAAATTATATTAATTTTAAATTTTAAAATATTTAAAATTAATTTTAAAAAGTCAATAATAATGTTATTCTTTGGAAGCCAAAGAGAAGTTACTAATATTGAGGCCGTGTCGGTAGCATTTACGCGGAAGGGACTGGACTGAATTATGCAACTTTAATATCATATCCCCCATTCATCCAATCGGGCCTACTGAGCCAAAACAACCGAAGAATTTTCAACAAATAAGAAGAACTGATGAAGAAGAAGAAAGTATAATAATAATAATAATAATTATTATTATACTTATACCTACTACACAAATTGCACAGTGAAAATTCAAGTTTTCTCTCTCCTCAGGTTCCTCTCTCTCTCTCTCTCTCTCTTACTCATCTTCCTGTGTAATTGTACTGTACTCCTACTATTATAGTTCAATAATGATCTTCTGCTGTTACTGCTTTTGTTGATTGCTCAATGATTAATGAAGTTGTTACTGCTATTTAATTACATGAATCGAACACTCCTGATGTTAAGTTGAATTATCTGGAACTATTTCTATCATCTGTAGTATTATGGGCGTGATTTGGTTTGCTTTATGAAATTATTAGCCATTCTTTATTATACTAGGTTTAGTACAGTCATTTGTTTGGTATTGTGAGAATATATGGTTGGACAGAATCAGTAAAAACAACAATTTGATTCGCGCCAAATTTTGTAATTTCTGTCTCATGCTTCTGGAACAGCTTATATTAATGATTTCCATAAGCCCGTTTTGAAATGGGATTGCTTATGAGTCTACATTTGGTAAGTTATGGGTATAATATTGTTATATAAGTTAATTTTAAACCTTCACAAAAAATAAAGGAAAAAAGAAGGGATTTGTTTATGAGTCTTCATTTGGTAATTTCTGTGTATATAGACATATTTTTGAAATGTGGTTAATTTATGCAATACCCCAGAAATATTTTCGTGGAGCATATGCAATTGGACGTGGGTATGATCTTATCCCATACTCTAATTCAAGGGTCTATATATCCTATACTTAACAAGTTTTAAAGGGCTCGATGTAAGATTGTATTCCCTCCGTTCCGAATTATAAGATCGCTATTGACTTTCTAAAAGTCGATTTGAGATATTTTTAAATTTAAAATTAACATGATTCATTTAAGTTTTCTAAACAATAAATCTTATAACTAGTAATTTTTTTTTAAAATAGTTTATGATATTCATAATTGAATTGACATAAACTAAATGAATGCATCTCAATTTTGAGTTTAAAAATGTTTGATATTTTTTCAAAAGTCAATATAGATCTTATAATTTAGAATGTTGGGAGTATTTTCTTTACTTTTACTAGGAGTTGTGAACTTCTTGTAAGACTTTGTTACGTTGAATGAAGGTGTCTTATGTAAGTTGGATACTAATTCTTCTTTGTTTTTTATTCTTTTGATTTGGTTTCTCATGTACACTAGTATGGATTGCTAGAATACTCAAAAGGGCAATCTTCACCTTTTATCCTTTTAGAATTCAAACAGAGGGTGCTAGTATGATCTAAGTTTATGGAAGAGAAATCTGCTGATTTTTTAGTTTGCACTGCAATAGACTTGAATTTATGCCCCTTTTTTGCTCCATTCTATGGAAACACCTCTTCAGTTATACTGGCAAGAGTAATATTACTGCAACAATACTTCTGATTACTTTTTATCATCTTAAATTTGGATTGTACAAACTGAGGAATTTGCTCACATGTCTCATCCTTTTCTTTGGCAAAGGATGGAAGAATCATGTGAAGGATGAATACCTTTTTGGAGGAACCATTTGAAGATATTTTCTCCTTCAGTTGATTTTGTTGAGGACCATCTACAACAATGTGGTTTAGAGGTTTCCTATTAGTTGTACTAATTATTTATACAGGGATTACATCAGCTTCATCTTACTTGGTTGGTCTTGGAAGCTATGACATAACAGGGCCCGCTGCCGATGTCAATATGATGGGTTATGCAAATATAGAAGAAGTAACGTCTGGAGTTCACTTCAGGTTAAGAGCTCGTACATTCATAGTGGCTGAACCGGAACCTCCAGGGAACCGAGTTGTATTTGTAAATCTTGATGCCTGCATGGCATCACAAATTGTTACAATAAAAGTTATTGAAAGATTAAAGGCAAGGTAGAGTTTTCTGATTTGGTTCGCTCTATTCTTGTTTAGTTCTAAAGGGCATAGTGATAGCATACAAGGTTGCCATCTAGTAGTTCTGTCAAATTTTATACAATAGGTAAAACTCCAGATTTTTTCTCTGACAAATGCAAAAGACAATTTTTTTTACAGTGTTCAGCATCGTGTAGAAAGGGATATATACACATACATACATCCTCCATTCCTCCTGGACGTGTTATTTTTACTTCCTCTCTCTCTTTTTTCCCCCTCTTCTTTGAGTGCAGACTGAACTACTAGACTGCACCTGCTTTACAATTGTTTGAATAATTTGTGGTTTTTTGTTTCATTTATGAAGGTACGGTGACCTGTATAATGAACAGAATATCGCTATCAGTGGTATTCACACGCATGCTGGGCCCGGAGGCTATCTCCAATATGTTACATATATTATTACATCTCTTGGTTTCGTACCCCAGTCATTTAATGCCATTGTTGATGGGATCGAGAAAAGCATTATACAAGCTCATGAGAATCTTCGTCCAGGGTCGATCTATGTGAATAAAGGTACAGTGGACTCACTTGCTTGATAAAAAATTGCAAACTACGCGAAGAGAAACAAGTCTAGATTGGCGAATTACTAGGAACCGTTTTTTCACCCCTAATCTATTGAGTCATGCGTATCTCAACTACATTTGGATCTTAAGTTTTCCTCCTAAGAATGTTCTGAGTGACAGCCTTATTCATTATAAGCTGGAAATAATTTTTAAGAATCCACATAGAACTTTGGTCAGAACTTAGCCACTACCAATATGATGTTTTTACCTTCCCTCTGCCAAATTGTATTTCATTTTGTTTATGATACTTAGTTATAGCACTTTAAAGTTTTTCTTTAACTTAAAGCAAAGCTAATTACATAAAACTACAACTTTTCAGGAGAGCTCTTAGATGCTAATATAAATCGTAGCCCTAGTGCATACCTCAACAATCCTGCTGCAGAACGGAGTAAATATAAATATGACGTTGATAAAGAAATGACCCTTATAAAGTTTGTAGATGATGTGTGGGGCCCAGTTGGCAGCTTTAACTGGTTCGCAACTCATGGAACTTCTATGAGTCGTACAAACGCATTGATCAGTGGTGACAACAAAGGTGCTGCAGCCCGATTTATGGAGGACTGGTTTGAAGAAAATGTCTATTCAAATAAATCTGAAGCTGTTAGAATACCTCGAAAAGTTTCTAGAGTAATTCCTGACCAGCTTGAAGACCGTAAGTCCTTAAACCTTGTTCAACTACATAAGTTGCATATCGATTTTGATTCCAAAAAACTGGTTTTTGTAACTATTGTGCCCAAGTTATTTGGTGCCTATCTTTCTCTATTACTGGGAAATGGGCAAGGGGGTTGGGGTGTTATCCTCTGCATAGTTCATAGCTGAAACATATTTGAGGTAATGATCATAAACAGGTTGACACTTGTGGGTAGGTTGGCTTCAGGTGCATAGTGGTATGTTTTAAAGTACTCTGTGTCCACTGGAAGTGCTATAGTCTCTTTTCTATTACAGATAAAGTATTTATGGAAGTCGCCGCCACTTTTCATTCTTCTCCGGGAAGACCTGCAACAAGGATTTCAAGTGTTGCAAGACGGGTTAGGAATGCTCTTAGGCAGGCTGACAGACCTCAATTTGTCTCTGCATTCTGTCAATCTAATTGTGGTGATGTCAGCCCAAATGTTCTTGGTGCATTTTGCAGAGACACTGGGTTGCCTTGTGATTTCAATCATAGTACCTGCAATGGGAAAAATGAACAATGCTATGGTCGAGGCCCAGGGTATTAAATGCTTTAAAATTTTCAACTTCTTCACACATATTATATAGGATACCAAGAAAATTTAAACTGCATGCCATATTCATTTGGCAGTTACCCAGACGAGTTTGAAAGTACACGAATCATTGGGATAAGGCAATTTAGAAAAGCTGTGGAACTTTTTAATGGAGCAGCTCAGCAACTTAAAGGAAAGGTTAGGTATCGGCACAAATATGTGGACTTCTCCAACCTTGAGGTCCCAGTTCCTAATGTGGGAGGAAGTGAGATGGGGAGAACATGCCCAGCTGCCTTGGGCTTTGGTTTTGGTGCAGGGACCACAGATGGACCTGGAGCATTTGACTTCAAGCAAGGAGATGACAAGGTCCAGAAATATATTCGATGAAATTATCAGAATTTTTTCATTTCATGTTCGTGAACCCTTAAATGCTTGAATCTATGAGGTATTTTAATCTTTTCAGGGAAATGCCTTCTGGAAGCTCGTGAGGGACTTGCTAAAAACACCAAATGAGGACCAAATCAATTGTCAGCATCCAAAGCCTATTCTTCTTGATACTGGCGAAATGAAAAAACCTTACGATTGGGCGGTGAGTTGCTCTTTAACCCAGTTTCCATCTGATTTTTGTTGTTGGGAAGCTCAAGACATAACATGACTGTACTAATATGTTGCCAAAACTAGATATTCAAATTTGATAAGTTCAAATATGGTGATTATTGTGGGAAATTCCGTCCTAGATATTGTGAGTGGAGAGAATTTCTGTAGTCTTAAGCAAGGTCCTCTTTTACTTCTTGATATTCTTTGCTTGACCCTGAGTGCTCAGAATCAACGTGTCATTGGGCTTGTTTGTTCTGCCCAGAATCCAGCTTGTGATACATTATGAGCATGTTTTGAACTTCCTGCCTTTGTTCAAGGATTGCTTGAAGTACCTTAATGGCTTCTATATGATTGTTATGACGAGTGCATTAGAAGGTAGTAATGTTAATTGAAGGAAGTTCTCACCGATATATCCATCATCTACTTATGCAGCCTTCTATACTTCCAGTTCAAATATTGCAAATAGGACAACTTGTCATTCTCAGTGTACCTGGAGGTGAACTCTACTGTGCTTTTTATTTTTATTTTTTCCCCCATTTATCTTTTGCTATTGCTTAATAAATCCACTTCAGTACGCTGTATTTGTAGCTAAATAATGGAAAAACAATATTATGTGATGCCAAATATGTTAGATCTGGTGGGGAATTGCTTTCACCATGAGTTAGCAGATTACTTGGTTCACACCACATGCTGTTTCACCTTGTCATAGCAAGGATGGAACTTAATGTGGTGGTTTCTATTCCTGTAGTACTGTTGATTTCTAATGCTTCATTTCTTTGCAGAATTCTCAACAATGGCTGGTAGACGCCTCCGTGATGCTGTTAAGACGGTGCTAAGTTCTGGTAATGGAGAATTTGATAGCAATCTCCATGTGGTTATTGCAGGGCTCACTAATACATATTCACAATATGCGACCACTTATGAGGAATACCGGGTCCAGAGATACGAGGTCAGTCTTACTTAGTCCTCAGATTCTCACATTTTATGCTCTTGATACTATATACATCCTTGAGTCGCCATTGTGTACTTACTGCATATAGGTATTAGCTTTATCTGGGGGCAACCCTGGTTTGTATAAATTATGAACAAAATGTATCCTTACCAAGCACCAAAGAAAATCCACAAAAGGAAAAATGTACTTTAGATAAATATATATATATATATATATATATATATATATATATATATATATATATATAGAGAGAGAGAGAGAGAGAGAGAGAGAGAGAGATCTTGTTGACGGTTCTGAGATGGTAATGGCTAAATTAGATTGGTCTTCCCATTTCCCATTCACTCCCTCTTCAATATTTGCAAAGGAAAGATTGCATATGTAGTTTGCAATGTTGGAAAAATGGAAACAGCATTCAACAAGTTAAATTTCATTCGTTTAAACTTCACCTAACACAGGCTACAAAGACAGAAAAATGTAATTTCTTACTCTGAATTTCAGGGAGCCTCCACTCTCTATGGTCCACATACTCTTGCAGCCTACATACAAGAATTTCAAAAACTAGCAACGGCCCTCATTAAAGGCAAAATGGTTGAACCAGGCCCACAACCTCCAGATCTCCTGGATAAGCAGATTAGTTTACTCCTACCAGTTGTCTTGGACGCAACTCCTCTTGGTGTGAGCTTCGGTGATGTTAAAACTGATATTCCTCCCAATTCCACTTTCAAAAAGGGAGACTTGGTTACAGTTACCTTCTGGTCTGCTTGCCCTAGAAATGACTTGATGACCGAGGGAACCTTTGCATTGGTTGAAATGTTGCAGTACAATGGGACCTGGCTTCCAGCGTTTGATGACGATGACTTCTGCTTGCGGTTTAAGTGGTCGAGGCCAATAAAACTCAGTCCTCTTAGCTACGCAACTATAGAGTGGAGGATCCCAGAAAAGACAGTTTCAGGTGTCTATAGAATAAGCCATTTTGGTGCCTCGAAATCCCTTTTTGGTTCAGTCAAACATTTTATGGGCTCATCAAGTGCCTTCGTTGTAGCATAAGACACAATAGATTCCTATAACCGCTTCATATTTGTAAAAACAGTAAAGGCTAAGCATCTGCCCGTCTATATTATAAAAAGGGAGGATTTATCCATCTATTTAATATTTAAAGTGTGAGAAAAAAGTTTAGCGGCTAATTTGGTGTAAATAAAATAGTGAAGTCTTTTTTATTTTCTTATTTTACCCTTTAAACTTTCTTTACAAAGGTTACTTGTTCACTTTTCTCTTGCCTATTATCTCTCACCTCCTATCTTTTTTTAACATTACATGGCACACGTAGTGTAGTGTGTGCCATGTAAGTCAGTATTGTCTATGGCTACGTGTGCCATGTAAGTCAGTATTGTCTATGGCGCCGTTTGTGCATATTGAACATACTAGACTTTCTCCATTGCTACATGGTGAAGACAGACCAGAATAAAACCCAAGTTCAGTAACCAGTGATCTCTTTCTGAAAATGAGGTCAAAAGTCTGTGTGTTCATACCTGATTACGAATACAGCACAATGGCCATGCCAGCCATCAGTTTGACTTTCCATTTTTTTTATCTGCAAGTTGGTCACGCATTGAAGAGAGAACAGGAGATGTTACTGGTGGCCAAGATTATCATAAGATTCTACATTTAGTCCGAGCTTTGAAGTTTAAGGTGGCCAATGGCAACACAAGTCGAACTTTATCTTTCTAACCTTATTTATTGCAAATGACATAAGGGCAAGATATTAAAACACAACAGGTTTGTTAAGTTTTTTTGTTTTTCGTTTTTTTTCTTACTCATTTCTTGTCCAAACCCATATAAAATAAGTTCGGAGACTCAACACTATCAACTGTAGAAAAGAACTTACCTAACTAATCGTGAATTAAACTCAGATTTGAGCTTCCCTTTAGCAATCAAGCTCCGAAAAGGCAGATTTATAATTAAATAAGTCGAATTTGAATTATACTTCGTTCAACTCAAAAAATCTTAATATATTTAATTGTATCAATTTAATTTTTTAATAATGAATTTTTCTCGATTAAATTTTAGCTCGAGACTCGAGTAGACTCGGGCTAAATTTTTTAATCAGACTAAAACTATTCTTGTGGATCACCAAGTTGATATACATATTCAATTACTCCATGAATCTGGCCCCATAAGTTCTTATAGTTTGGTCAACTTTGATTAGTATTACAAGAGTATTTTAATTGAATCTATTTATGTTGTTGGTTTCGTCCTGCATGTAATTGGAATCACCACCACCCACCGCCACTCCAATTTTTAAGCACAAATTAGCAATAAACCCCAATTGGTCAACCCCCATCTCCTTCTGTACAAACAACTAAGGCGGCTTTCGTTTGCCCGCCACACTTTATTCCTTCTCCTTCACAACCGTCCGATCAACACAAACCCACCAAATCCTACGACCACCAAACACCGATGACCCATATTTACATTTGTCAAGTAGTCCCCACAAATGGCCTAATCTACCCTGAATCCTGACCATCAACTTATTGTCAGATGACAGAATCATTTCCTCTATATCCAATTTTTTCTACCGTTTATTTCATCAGCTCGCGCCATCTCTGCATCTCTCTATGCTTTTCCATTATATATATATATATATATATATATATATATATATATATATATATATATATACACAGTACTTCAAAGTCTTCAATTGATCAAAAACTTTAACTTTACACAAATTTCTCTCAGATCCACCCAACAATCTTCAATTTTTCCTGATTTAGAGGTTTTATGTGGTGCGCATTGATACACACTATATATATATATAAGCCATAGGATTTTGAATTAATGAAGGGCACGAGCCAATGGTTGACGATCGGGCTTGTGTCGGCATGGTACACATCGAACATTGGGGTTTTACTGCTAAACAAATACTTGCTCAGCAATTATGGATTCAAGTACCCGATCTTTCTCACCATGTGCCACATGACGGCTTGTTCTTTACTGAGCTATATAGCTATTGTTTGGATGAAGATGGTTCCTTTGCAGACAATTAGGTCGAGGGTTCAGTTTTTGAAGATCTCGGCTCTTAGTCTGGTTTTTTGTACTTCGGTGGTTAGTGGGAATGTGTCTCTTAGATATCTTCCGGTGTCGTTTAATCAGGCAATTGGGTCTACTACGCCGTTCTTCACCGCCGTGTTTGCTTATTTGATGACGGCCAAGAGGGAGGCTTGGCTCACTTATGCCGCTCTCATTCCTGTAGTTACTGGGGTCATCATTGCTAGTGGAGTAATTCCTCAGTTTATTCTTTGAATAATTTCTTATTGCCAAAAGAACTAATTTTTCGAGTTTGAAACTTTGGTTAATTGTTAATTTCAAAGATTGTTTTCCTTTATATATGTGATTTCTTTTTACTACATATGTGTGATCTTGCAATTAAGCCTTAGAGTATTTAAGGAGGGTATGCAAATTGTTAAGTTGTTATGGATTGTTGGAACCGGGATATATCACTGCAATAAGGACAACAGGTCTTGTGAAGATGAATATGTGATTAGTTTACCAGGTGGCAGTCTTGGCCTTAAGAAGACAAAAGTAAGATTCATTATTTTAAAGAACGGAAAGACTTCACTAAGATTTTCTTTTGTTTGTTTACATCTGGATGATATGACAATATGTAACTTACAAGAGCCAGCCCACTCCATCTGCCCAATGTAGGCCATCCAATTCATTGCTCACTTTTTAACCAAATATGGGTATACGGGTTTTATTTATTATTCATTATTCATGAAACTTAGTTCTCAGTAATTAAACCTGAGCTTGTCCTGACCATCTCTATGTTTGTGGAATCTCATATTACATCTTTTTCATTGAGATATTGGTCTTCTTCTTCGCCAAATTATCTTGCAACTTTTAAGATTCTGTTCAGATGGCTTATATCATTCTCGTCTAGAAAGTGATCAGAATGTCCTAACTCCGCCCACAATCTTCTAACAGATTAATGTTTTATATCCATCTTCTCTTTTATAATGTATCAGTGGTGGATTGATCTGCAACGTTCATGTTGCGGAAGTATCTTATCTCTGATGCTATGCTTGCAATCTTCATAATTTTCTCTTGCACTCTGCTTATAGCAGTCTTTGTTTTAGCCTATCATCTGCTAATTTGATAATATAAGATTACAACAATTCCCCGGACCTCCATCAATTAAATATCTGGTAACTAAAATTTGCAGTTATCCTAGCTTTTGGTTAAGTGTAGCCAAAATGAGGGTAGCGAAAGTGATCAGATCAACCAATTTTGAGAAGCTCCTTTCATGCTAGAAGAAACCTTGATAATAAGTGATTTATTGTGTAGATGATACTTGACAGGGAGAAAAATTCTTTTGCTCTGTTTGTCTACTTTCCGTTCTCATAGGTATGATATGTGTGCTAATGTCATTTAGTTGCTAATCCATTCATATCACGTATTTGTTTGAGAAAAAGCTAAAATATTAACATTTACTATCTGGATTCAGGGTGAACCAAGTTTCCATCTATTTGGTTTTATAATCTGTATTGGAGCTACTGCTGCAAGGGCCTTGAAGTCAGTACTTCAAGGGATTTTGCTGTCCTCAGATGGGTATTGATTTCTTCCTTGTTGCTTTCTGTTTTGTCCTCTTCCACCCCCGTCCCTCTTTTCTGGTCGTCTCGAGAACCTTGTTCATTATTACAACATTCTAAGAACTTAGGGAATTAGTTTGGTACATGTTAATACTTACCTTCTGTAGCTTCAAAGCTAGATCATAACTTTTTTTAACTTTTCCAGGGAAAAACTTAACTCAATGAACCTTCTACTGTACATGGCACCAATTGCTGTCATATTCCTACTTCCTGCAACATTGTTGATGGAGTACAATGTGGTTGGCATCACAGTAGCTCTTGCTAGAAATGATGTCAAAATAATTTGGTATCTGCTCTTCAATTCTGCCTTGGCATTTTTTGTTAACTTGACGAATTTCTTGGTTACTAAGCACACGAGTGCTTTGACTCTTCAGGTATCGTCTCATATCCTATCACATTTTCCATTTGCCTGCAATTCTGTGATATGATTGTTATACACCTGTATTTAGTTTCACTATTTTAGTCCTGATTATGAATAGATTTTGATAAAAACCTGTATTCAGATCTTGTGCATAAGTTTGGCAAATGAACTGTATAGGAATTCATTCTTAATATCACCATGAGAGTTTGACCGGAAAACCTAGTTTATCAAGCAGAAAGCATAGGCACAAATGGGAAACAGGAAAACAGAGAAAGAAATTCTGCATAATCTATTCAGCTAATTCTCAGGAATTTAAATCAGAGCCTGCAGTTAACTAGTAATCCTTGCATGCTACATGTAGCAGTATTGTAAAACAATAGCCCTAGCAGATCATGTCTAAGTCATCTCTGCACATAAAATCTGCATATGTTTTTTGAATTGTACTTTATTTCTTTCATTGTGTTGAAGACAGTGAGTGTATCGTAAGATTATCTTTAACATGTTGCCTACCAAGAAAAAAATATATCTTTAACATGCTAAACTGAGAAATAACTACAGCTTCCAAAGAATTAACTTCTGAAGAGCTGCTGTAGGTAATCAAGATGTTTACCATGTTCTTCTGTTCATTTAGAAATGCTTGTTAGAAAATGTTCACGAACAGTTCCAGTATGAACAACCTGCTCTAAAAGAAGAAAAGTGAACATTTTATTCCAAACAAGTTAGTTACCTAATGAGAATGTATGTGGAACTTCTCTACTTGAAATTAATACTGTCCAATGTTTATATTTCGAGGTCCTGGGAAATGCAAAAGGGGCTGTTGCGGTGGTTGTCTCAATTTTAATATTCAGGAATCCCGTCTCCGTAACAGGGATGATGGGATACATGCTCACAGTCGTTGGAGTTGTTCTGTACAGTGAAGCCAAAAAGAGGAGCAAATAAAACTCCTTTTTGTCTTGCTTTGTATGTTAACATAAAACCATCAATTCTTTTCAAAACCAAGATTTGCCACATGATTGCAGTCAGCTGATTTCACATGTTACCCCACTTGTTATCCTTGTCTGGAAACCAGAAAATGAGATTCTTCTTGTTCCAACAGTGAGATTTAGTTATTTTTGTGGGAAAATTGCAAGAAAGCACCTTCTGCTTCCCTCCTCAACCTTCAGGTAACGGATTGTTACCAGACTATTCTTTTGGGGTAGACTAGGAATCGTCCCAATCCAGTCAAATTTCTTTACATTTGAACCATTGTTCGATAATTTTTCTTTAATTGCTGAATTATCTCCACATGTACGTTGTGACATACTCATGAAGATATGATTATACTGTTGTATAAATACTATAGATTCTCAGTCAAAATATATTGTAGATACAGACTTTTTTTTCACGTTGGTGCCTTCAGAAAGTTTCTGTAGCTTAATAACTTTTATGACTGTTGAATAATTTTGATTCATGAAATTCTGTTTACAGAAATGTTGTCCCTCGGTAACATTTCCTGACCTGGGCACCCATATTTTCTACTCGCACTAAAGACAAATGAGTTCGGCTCAATCTCATTTCATCTCTTTAACCCAAAAGTAGACCACGCTCATTTGTCTTTAGTGTGGGTAAACCTAACGGGTAAAAAATGTGAGTAAGTCTAATTTTTTTCTTTTATAATAACTATTTTACTCCTCCCTACTTATATGTAAAGGCTAGTGTACGAAAGAAACAATTAGCTCATTTTCCCGAGTTTTCAGTTCCTTTGCAGTTAACGGAAGAAGTTTGTTTTTCTATTCTTCCTTTTGTACTTTCTGATTTGCCAGCTTAATATATTTCCAGTCCATTCTCGGACTATTTCGAAAAGAAATAAAAAAGGAAACAATCGAATTTACAAAGTTGAGGCTTTCGAATTTACAAAGTTGAGGCTTTTAGTGGAACTATTATGAGTTCTGTTTCTCATATAGCTGAAAATAGGCAATGCTCTGTTCCTTTACTGGTGCAACTACAAGTTCTTAAAAGAGGATTCATGATTCTCAAGAACATGGACATTTCATCAGTAAGTAAGATTTTCATCAACTCTGTTGCAAGTATCTCAACTCTCAAGGGTGTAAAAATTCTATTCATATCAAAATTCATGTAAACTATTTGGGCCATCATATATTTAGCAGGGCCAGAATTTTATTGCGGCGATTTCATATAGATTTTGATACATTTATGTCCTGAGGTACCAAATGGGAAACAAACACCAAAAGGTAACCCGAGCTTTTGCAAGGTGATAAAATCTTCCAAATGAGTAACATATTGAAAGCTTGCAAAACAATGTCTCCATGTACAATTTCCCTAGTCCGCCTGGCTTAGATTGCCAGCATTGTTTAAAAAACAACCAAGCCACAGAAGGAATGTTAACCAAAACAAAAAGGAAAGACGAGATAGAAAGCCATAATGAGAAGCGCATATGAAGAAAGAAAGTGAAGAACACCAGAACAAGAAAGGGTGAAGGAAAAAAGAGAGCAATCAACTAGATTTCTGATTTTCCAAAATCCAATTGTGAACTTTGCATATATATTCTTCATCAAGTGTTATATACAACTGCTTCAATTTCCTGTAGCCCATCAGTACATATCTATCAATCAGGTCTTCATACCTCTCGTAGAGTGCTGGAACTGTAAGAACAATGAAAAGGCCTGCCAGGAAGTTAATTTGGATAGTTATATATACAAGTTATACAAATCAAAGCCAAAGCATTATGTGTGAGACCACACGCGAAATTAAATATCAGGGGATACTAATTTCAACCAATGCAAAAGATTGTCAAAACTTACTGGTGTAGCACAATGTAAGGAAATCAGTCAAGCACCCAATAACAGAAATTAGGAAAAGGTACGCAGCAACTTTGATGAACATTCGCGTGTCGTTACCCAGTGCAATATCCTGGGATATAGAGAGTAACACATTGATGTGCTTGCGTATGAAGGCTGCTGCTTCAGCTACTGTTTCTTCCGATAGGTAAAAATCAGGTAGAGGTGGAGCGGGTCTGTTCACATCATTTACAGGAATGGTAAGGTAACGGCTCAACTTGGAATGTCTTATTCAAGAAAGTGAAAAACCAAATGCATTACTGAAATGAGAAGTACACCGTCTATCTGATCATTAATATCAGATAATATCATGATTATGATGACGACAAGCTTCAAAGAAGTTTGTCAAAACAAGGGTAGCACTGATGAAATATAAATTCTCACATTTTACCATTTGGATTTTGTCATCTTTTTGAAACTTCAATATGACTGTTGACCAAGAACTAAGTAAGCACACAAGCTGGTCTGGATTCAAAATAAATAAGGTCGAATTTTCTGACATTTAGAATACAGGAATTATAACTGCAGAATAAAATTAATACAATTAAGCAAACAAAGATAAACCAAATCAAAAGAGTAAAATCACATTATGAAAATCGGCCCTCTGCCGCATAGTGCATACATTAGTTGTACTACATTTTCTGATTGGCAATCAATGAAATAAAACTTAGTCTAGGAGCACACAAGCAACATTTATTCTTACCGGTTTAGAATTGTTGCGGACTTCGCCCAAAGAAAAAGAATGGCAAATAAGAGCAAGAGAACACTAGAAACAAGTGACAGTAGTGTATAACCAGATCTCTCAAACACCACCCAGGCAGCTAGAGTAACCACTAGAATTCCCAGTGTTAGATTTTTTTGCCTCCATAGCATCAAATCAGCAACTGTTTACACAAAAACAAACATAAAGATAAAGATGTTTCTCCCCCAAAAATTTCAGATCACTACTACTTACTACATTAATAACAGTTGTTGGATTTATGAAATATCCCTACTTTAAGAGCCCTAAAAGTAAAAAACACGAAATCAGTACAACTAAAGGTCTTGATTTCACCTATTAATTAATCTTTCGAGTTAATACCTCATATCTTGGTTTTAAATTATTTAGTATTCATTACCAAAACGAATTCATTACCCGTACTTTCAGACTTTGAAGCAACCAAAATATAATCCTGAATTCATCATCAGATATGATTTTACTTTGGTTTACATATGCATTGATCCATATATACATAAGAACAACAGTATATGTTCTTGTAAATGAAGAAAACTATGGTTTTAGCTAAAAAGAAATAAACCCATGAATATAGAAGTGGGAACAGGAAAATAATTTAGCTGTTTAATTGATCTTACAAAATCCTCCTCCAAGAATCTCATGAATATTTCTCTCCCTGTTAAACAATCGATCTGATGAACCCATTTTCAACAACAAAACCCAGGAACTCAAATGGGATTAATAGTATGACCAGATTTAGTGTGATCTGCAAAGAAAAGTAGTATCTTCTTTTTCCCTTAAAAAAAAAGAAGGTAAAGAACAGTTCTTTCCCTGTAAACCTCTATACCCACCCTTTTCTAGGCTTGTAAAAAACAACTGGGTATATATATATATGCTTACATTTCTCTGTGGGTAAACGGTGACAGGTGGGGTAGTGGGTCTCAAGTTCCAGCCTAGAAGCTTGAAAACACACTCGTAACTTTTCAGTTTTTCTTCCTCCTCTTTTGTTTTCTATCAAAAATAAAGAATATTTATACAGAGTGAAGAGAGATAAATTAAGAGTTCCAAGATTAATAAACACATCCATCCCATGAATGACCGACAGCTAGACAACTACGCGCATGTGGGGGCTGGCTGCTCTTTCTAATTTTCTTTGTGCACGTATTTATTTTTTTAAAATTGTTTTATTCTTTAATTTCAACGATTAGGAGATGAATTATAAAAATCCTAATTTTCACACTAATAAAATTGATTGTTCACGATATTAAAGATATATTCATTTACAAAAAATATATTTGAGATTAGACTATTTATATTAATTTAATATAATGTCGGACTATTTTAACCCATAATAAAGAATTAATAATTCTTTAAATAGTCATATATACATGATGAATGTAAAATTAATAATCTCCCTTATTTTAAACTATTAAATAATTTTACGGGACTAATAGTCCAATATTAAAAGATAAAATAATCGATAAATTAATACAAATAATCTAATTTAAATATATTTTTTACAAATAAACATAATATTTAATGATTTAGTGATCTTCCTGTCACTCAAAAAATTGAGTACACCACATTTTTAGTTTTAAGTTCTGCAAAGTTGTGCATTTTCGAATTAGTGAAATGTTTCCTATTCTCATGTTTTAGTTCCATTAAATAAACGAGTTCTTGATATTTCTACGTATATGTTGTTAGTTCATCCAGAACAACAATCCAAATGAAAGAGAGATGGATGATGTACATACAAGGTTTACTTGGTCTACTCGTCATCAGGAAATTAAAAACATGCACGAGCTGTACCACTCACTCGAACTGAATACATAATAAAATTCTCCATCATACAATTTCAAATGAAAGAAACTATGTACATACTCAACATGAATAATTTGTCAAAGGGAGAAACTCAACAATAACAAAAACCCAAATTCCGCCATCATACTCGAGCTAGTTATTTTCATGAATACAAGTTTACAATGTCAAGTGAACTCAGTAAAGATCAAGCCAAGTGAATAGATAAATTCCATAAGCAGCACATTCTATGATCCCCGCGCCAAGTATGAAACTTCTACCAACAAACATGGTAGAGATCATACCCCATCACCTGCAAATATTCTCTCTTGTCATGCTTTTTCTTCACTGCTCCTTTTCGAGGTGCCAGCTTCAGCAGTGACGACTGTTGCTGGCGTGGGATCCGTGACCGTTGCTGGCGAGGGATCCGTGACCGTTGCTGGCGAGGGATCCGTGACCGTTGCTGGCGAGGGATCTGTGACCGTTGCTGGCGAGGGAACCGTGACCGTTGCTGGTGAGGGATCCATCAAGCTGGCAGCTATTGCAGCTTTTAAATCTTCATCTTCTGCATCCAAGAGCGATTCTGCTCCATCATACTGAAGAAACGGATCGTGACGCTGTTGAGCTTGCGTGGTTCTGTCAGGTGGTCTTTGTACAGAGTTGCAGGACTTTATTATCCTCTGTGCATCTTCAGGTAAGAGCCACTGCCCAAAAACATTAGAAGCTTCGGAGGACGTGATGGGACATTCCTTGGGGAAATTCCCCCTCACTAAGAAAATACTCCAGCCAAAGCCTTTTAAAGAGTCCAGATAGGCCGAAAGGTAAAACTTGGAAAGGTGCTGGGGTGCTGCATAGAGACTGTCAAAGTTGTACCACTCTCCATTTACTTTCCTGATACAGAACCAATGATCCTGTAAATGACAAATAAATGCATTTTCGAGCTCTGGGTCAATCTGAGCAGGCTCAGCCGCCGGATTGTTGACAGGAATAACTTGAAGATCCCACACATCCAAAGCCTTTTCTAAAACCTGCAAGCATAATTTCACATCATTTAACCCAAGAAAAAAAAATCTGACACTACTACTTATGAAAATGGTTCCAAAGTAACGAGTCTGGCTTCTTATTTTGTTATAAATGTTTATTGATTCAAAGAGTGGATATAAGCTACTTAGCCCATTATGCAGTCACTGAAGCATGAACATATTCCCAACTAAACGCATAAACCACTTCATTCAACTCAGAGTCCTGATTTGACTATCATAATACTTCCTCAGAATCATCCAACCTTAACAACTGAAAACCTCAAGTGAGACCAGGATTACTTTTCACGAGTACTGCTCAGGCACCCAGACAAGCCACATAAAAAGCATTTAGCCCTGGGACTTCTAATTTTATTTTTTGGATAAAAGAGGAATATTTTATTAGAGAAGATAAACTGGAACTACAATGCAGATGGGGACAAGAAATTAGGGATGGCAATGGTGCGGTTCCCGTTTTTTAATGATTTGAAATTGCACCGGTCTTGAAAAATCTTGAATTGGAACCGCACCGGTAGCGGTTCAAGATTTTTCTATACCAAAATCACACCGGACGGTTTGTGTTTTGAACCGCGCCACACCGACTTGCACCGGTCAAAAATTAATAAAAAAATTTACTTAATTTTTTTTAAATTAGTTTAATATTTTTACAAAACACATTAGAATAACATTCATTAAAATAGCTCAAGAAATATTAACAAGTAATATAAAAATATATGTTCATAAAGCTAAGATAACAATATTATAATTTTAACATTATTATAGTTTTAATATATATCAACTATATAAAAATATTCATAAATGAACTTTTGATATGCAAAAGTAAAAAATAATATATGGCCAACATAATTGGATATAATGGATAAAATTACCAGAAAAATTCCTTTATCTCTAACTACGAGATCATAGAAAGCAAAAAACTCCATTTGCTTATGCAAACTAGTCAGGGAATTGAAATTATTCATGAAACGAACTAACCCACAATACATACACTAAACTTAAAATATAATGTAGCTTTTATTTTTTGTTCTTTCTCAAAAGAGCACCATATTTTAATAATCTTATTATGTTCATTAAACTTAATTCACCATCTTATAGAAAAAGATAAGGTAAGCAAGCTCACAAGATAAACATATCCATTATTTTGCAAAAGTAATATTCCATTGTTAAATAGTAATTAACTGAAGGCAAATACAAGAAGAGCAGTAGAGGGGGTTGGATTCAAGAGAGGTGAAACGTCAATGTGCGTGGAATTTATGGAGGTCATGGGGAAGGGGGCAGTAAGCATGTATTAGGATTATTTTGGTGTGTCACTAACATGTGTCATCTCAAAACAATACATGAACGAAAGATAAAATTTATACACAGATTCTTTGAGATACTTGTATGCATAATCGATTGGGGGATTTCTTGTGAGTATAATAATATCATGATTATATTTTTTAATAATAGTAATAATTTATTAGCAAGGTGTCCTAAAAGCAGTAGGCTCTAAATACTGAAAAGTATAGAATTACATAAAAAGGGTACTTCTTAAGGTAAGTTCTGAGTTGAGGTCATTTTACAATCATTACATGATGGCAGGTCTTTAGGGTTATTTTATATCGGTACTTGCAAAACAGCTGAGGAAAAAACCAACTATCTCATAGTTCCATCATGCACTATACCGAGACCATTTAGGTTCCGTTTTGACATTTGTTGGGTAAATCCCCTCTAGGTAGTGCAGCTTGTCTGATACTGGTGAGGGTTCTGCCTAAACAAAGACTGAGCAATTACAAAAGGTCATCATTCTTGTGTCTCATTGCATGCATTTGGTTGCAAATAAAATGATGATATTCTGAGAGCACAAAACTTCCAATCAATGGATGTATTTTCCAAATCTGAACTGAAGGAATCTCCCTAATTTATTACAGTAATACAGTCTAGGTTAGGCACTAACGATATAATTATCTGACGAGACAATTTTCATTTGCACCTTTATACAACATCTAAAAGGTTGTGCCCCTTCAGCACCTTATGATATGATTTCATTCACTAGTGGGGCAAAAGAAATTTCACAGATAGATATAAATTACATCTACACGGGCATTGTCCAAATAGAGTTGATTTGATATAATCTCTTTGAATCACCAGATATATTTGTAAGAACCATAAGATTATATAATTTAATGATCCAACATCAGCTTTACAAAAGTATATCTGATACAAGATCATGCTGTTTCAAATATTAGGTTACCTATTGTCAAAATATCTTTAGTCAATACTAGCCAAAAAAAAAGAAATGTGTGGTTGTAGGTTATGGAACATTTCCTATTGTCGAGATAACAAGTCGTTTGCACTTCGTGTCTAATATGAAGAAACAGAGATATTTTTTCTGCTGCTATCATTAGGATATATTGTTTAGTCCACTGGTATTCTCGATAAGCTTGGTCTGCTGGTAAATTAAGATATTATAGAGCATGGAGGAGAATCAAGTATTGAAATCCCATCACCTATTACACACAACAAAACAAAAATACATTAACATACGAGATGAATCTAAAACATCCTTTCCGATTCATTCAAGTACATTTTTATTTTTTAAATTTCCATAATCACTAAACTGTTAAATAGTCTGTATAAAGCTATCTACTAAGGTCAACTATCCCCGAACCCAACACTTAAGAATTAGGGTACGATAAGATAATTATTCATTGAAATTTCATCATTCTATTCATCTTTAGAGAGATTAATTGCTTCCAAAATTTCTCTCTCAAAGATGCATCTTTTCTCCTTTTGGTTTGTTTATAGGATTGGGGATGGCAAAACTATAAGTTTGATAGGAGGATTTTCCTTTTTGGTTGTTTTTCTCAATTATATTTTCTCTAATCTCTCCATAATGTGCCCATGACTTCTATCCCTCTCTTAATTGATTCGTTTTATCACCACTTTGTCAGATAAGCGTATTTGAATTGTTCATTCTTTGAGAATTTTCTTGCAAGTCATTTTTCTCCTATTTTTTTGGTGTTAATCTAGTGGAGAGATCTCCTTTGACCAATATTAGGAAGGCAAAAGCTGCTTCTCAAATAAAAGTAAAGTCTTGTTAGGTCTGATATGTCCCCAAATGTTTGTTTGCTCTTTGGTATAATAGTACTGAGTCTTTAGTACTGTTGCATATTATACAATACCATGTGCATGGAGTATACTGAAGTTTCCCATTGGATGTTTCTAAAAATTAAGATATGTGAATTCAACCAGATAAAAAGTAGATGATGTCACATTCACCAGTGACCATATGTGAGGAGTATTATATATGAAATCTGCCAAGCATTCGGCAATTTATTATTACTAATATTTCATTTCTCAAACTCAAAATCAACCTATCAAAATAACTAAATAAACATTTCATCTTTGCCAGTTTTCTTTTTATTTTTTAAAAAATAAAATAAAAAGCGGATTTTATACATGGACTAATGTCCTGTTTCCAGTGTCATTAAATTCAAAATCTTTGTGCATGTTTGCTGGAGATTCAACTTCATATATGTTTGCTAGAGATTCAACTTCATATATATTCTTAATGCTAACGAAAGACAGAAACTATATTCAGATAAGAAAATTAAGATTAATTGCCAAAAGCAAATGTTTTTGAATTTACGCATTTTCACTTAACTAATACTTCTCATACTTGCAAAAAATTACAAGAAATGATATTTAAATAATTAAATACTAAAAAAAATCATCTGAACAAACCTGAATACTAAAATCGCCATCCATAGAGACGTTGTGAGACTCCTCCGAGAGAAAAGCTTCACCTCCGGCGGCGGCACCTCCTTCAAGCATCATCAGCCACTCCTTCCGATCAAGATCGGATGCCAGAGCAGCCAAATCAAACTCGGAGAAGAATGGTCCCTGCAACACCGTGTTCACGCAATGCACAGCGCAGAGCTTCGATTCTTGTACTTCATGGTACAACATCCCTCCGTTGCTCGGTCCCTCCATCTCTCTCGTCCTCCTTTCTCTCTCTACCAAAACCTAAACCCTAGAACCTATAACCCTCCCCTGTCTCTCACCCTTTCTTTGTTTTTTAGTTAATTGGTGATGGAACATGGAAGGGATGAATGAGTGCACAACTGTGTAATAAACGATTTCTATTAATAAAAATTATGACTTTATAATATCCCTTTCATACGAATAATAAATAAATTTTATATTTATATAAAAATATCAAATATTATTTATAAAAATATTAATTCTCCAAACAAAATATTCAACTCTCTTTTCTTTTTATCTCTTTAATTTCATTTTGCATTATAACGCTTTTTTTATTTCTTCTATTTTATTATTCTTACAAGATACGCAATATTTTTTTATTTATCAAATTAATTTAATTATAAAATTTTCTTTTAAATTATTATTTATTTGCGTTTATATACAAATAAGAATCTAAAAACAGAACTTATATAGCTTGGTAAGTTTTAAATGGTTAGCTATTTTAGATTATTATTATTTATTGTTACATTAAACGGGATGGATTGAGGTTAACAAGCTTGGAATCTTAAATCCACGGAGTGCAAGCCCAGTGAAACAAATTATCGAAGGCATCGAGCTTTCAGACGTAAGCTACAAAACTCGCGTGATTTTACACCAGGTGCGGGCCTTGTGGTCGAACTGGCTCAGCCCAAACGAGACCCACTATCCCTTTCAACGGCCGAACCGAAAATCGCTGGCTAATAAATTCATACTACCCGGACACCTCTCACTTTCTCTCTCCTCACTTCGCATAAGAAGTATCGACATTGCATATTTTTCTTGCTTTATCTCTCTACACTTGTGCGTTTTTTGTGTGAATAAGCCCAAAACAAGTCCTTTTGTGACGATCTTCACGAAGCTACTACGCCCCTCTCTCTTCGCTTAATAATCTCTCTCCTCTCTCTACTGTACTTCAGTTGTAGGGCTCCGATCGCCACTCCTCGAATCATCTCGCTCGGGCGATCGCAACCTCTCTCCGGCGAATACTGAGCTGTCTCCTTGATTATCTCAAATTCGTCTTCCTAACATTTTGATCTTTAGGTATGTTTTGCACAATTAATGTGGATTACATTTATGTTTTTTAGATTAATCTTTTTGAGTCCCTTTCGATTTTCCGTGAAGGTGTTTAGATAATTACGAGTTGAAAAATGCAATCTTGAATGTTTATTTCATTGTATATGGTTTTGGTGATATTTTAATTATCCACTTAAGTTAGAAGTAAAATAGTATCAGCTAACAAATATAGCATGTAGGAAGAATATTAAATTTTTTATATCAATAATTATTTATATAGAAAGGACTTGATGCTTTGCAGAATTAATTAGTTTAGAACTACTAATTTGGAGATATTTTTGGTGGAATAGATTGAGGTCTTGGAGTTATTTAATTGGGAGAATGGCCTCCATATCACATACTCCAGTTGCTTTTACTGGAAAATTGACTTCTGGAACTTCAGCTTCGGACCTGCTCCGAAGCTCATGTAATGGTGTTAGTGGTTTGCCATTGAAAGCCCTAGGGAGAGCGCGATTGGGCACAAATAGGAGGGAGCTTACTGTCTATGCAAAATTAAGGAAGGTGAAGAAGCATGAATATCCGTGGCCCGAGGATGCGGATCCCAATGTTAAAGGTGGAGTCCTTAGTCATCTTTCGCCTTTCAAGCCTTTGAAAGAGAAGCCGAAGCCAGTTACTTTGGATTTCGAGAAACCTCTTATGGATCTGCAAAAGAAAATTATCGATGTATGCCTTTTAAAACTGATTTAGTATGCTCAAGTAATTAAAAACATCGTGTAGTTTGATTTTAAAAAAGTGTTTGGTTTGAGTGCAGGTACAAAAGATGGCAAATGAGACTGGCCTTGACTTCAGTGATCAAATTATATCTCTAGAAAATAAATATCAACAGGTATGATCAATCTGCACATACCAGGCTCTTTAGCATTGTACAAGATAGTTTATATTACAATGGAATTCTGCAATTATGAGGTTTCATATTATGTTCATGATCACATTTGCTATGTGTGTGTGTGTGTTTGAGAGAGAGAGATTGCACCTAATGATCCAGTTTTGTATCATGACTTGATGGTGGCGACGGAGGTTTATTGACATATGTTTCCTTATGATGAATCATGGGCTTGTTCGCTCTTTTAAGCTTGCATGTTGTGCACTTGTACCTTTTCTATCAGTGTGGAAACATAGGCAATGGCCCTTGACTTAAATAGTTTGTTGAGTGCATGTGAAATTGCATAAATCAATCCACTTAATTTCAACTTTCCGAATATAGTAGTTTTAAATTCATTTCTTTTGACTAGATAACTTTTATACACTGGTGCACTTCGACATATTTGAATTATCAACATGATCATATTTTATCACTCAATTAAAGGTTGGTAAGTAATTAATACTAATGTATGTTGTTATGTTTTTTATAACATGTGCAAGGTTGCTGTTTTAAATTATAAAGGTCCCAACTGCGATTTCATTTCTCGACTTTAAATTTCATGCCAATTTCTTTAGCATGAGATGTACATGTTAAGTCTACTCACGTATTTGCAATATAAATTTCAGGCTCTGAAAGATCTCTACACACATCTGACTCCCATACAACGCGTGAATATTGCAAGGCATCCTAACAGGCCAACTTTTCTTGACCACATCTTTAACATTACCGAAAAGGTTTTTACTCAAGGGTCTATTAATTCTCATACTTACTTTTTTTTAATATATATATATATATATTTAAATGGAAGTATATTGTAGAAAAGATCTCATAATATGCCATTTTGTATCTCTAAATGTATAGTTTGTAGAGCTTCATGGCGATCGAGCAGGGTATGATGACCCTGCAATTGTCACTGGTCTTGGAACAATAGATGGCAGAAGCTACATGTTCATTGGTCAGCAAAAGGGTAGAAATACAAAAGAGAACATCATGCGTAACTTTGGGATGCCTACTCCCCATGGGTATGTATACAAGGGGGTGAACATTTTTTTAAGGGAATTATTATTTTCTCAAGTAAAAATCGATATTTTCACGAGGTCTCTCTCACATAGGTATGAGACCCATTTGCTATTCATGTGAGAGAGACCTTGTGGAACTATCACATTTACTTGTGGAAATATCAATTCCCTTTTTTAATTGCCTCTTTATTTACATGAGGAGCTACTGATGTAGGACAAGGGAGGGACGGAGGAATAAAGGGACAAGCAAGGCTCACAAGCCACAAAACACAATTTTCAAATCAATTCATTTTCAGTACTCTGAAATTATCTCACATGATTCCAAATTGACTTTTATTTATAATGTATCAGCTTGAACTTTAGGGTAAGATTTTTTTTTTAGAATCTGATTATAAATGGAAATGCTCTTATTTCAACAGCTACAGGAAGGCTCTCCGCATGATGTATTATGCAGATCACCATGGATTTCCTATTGTTACTTTTATTGACACTCCAGGAGCATATGCGGATCTCAAATCAGAGGAACTAGGACAAGTATGTGGATAAATATATTGCAATACATAGTTCTCCATCAATACCGGCTTAATTGCTCAAATTGTTTTGTTCAACTGTATACAGGGTGAAGCTATAGCTCACAACTTGAGGACAATGTTTGGTCTGAAGGTACCAATTGTTTCCATTGTTATGGGAGAAGGTGGGTCTGGTGGTGCACTGGCCATCGGCTGTTGTAATAAAATGTTAATGCTTGAAAATGCAGTCTTCTATGTTGCCAGGTATTTCAAGATACCTGCAATTACTTCCTACATTTTGGCGTTGTATTTTATTTGGTAGATGGATCCCATTTTTTTTGTCATTGTCCCCTTGACTTTATAGACTTTCACTTTTGGCTAGCACCTTGGTTCTGTTCTTGATGTTATTAATTAATAACAGAAATGCCTAGAGTTCAGATTTGTTTAGACTACAGGTCAATGGACATGCTTAGCGTGCTTGGCTTCTGCCACAAGCTTCAATTTTGCTTTGCATGTGGGACGAATCACATGTTCATTAGCTATTCTTAGAAACACTATTATGGCTGGGCTCTGCATCCTAACAAGGACATTGTAGAGCGGAAGAACTTTCAACCTAGTGAACGAAGAGCTAGATATTCATCCTTTTTTGTTACTTATGTGCTTCCTACATAGGGACATCTCTAATGTAAAACAATTTTATGTTTTTTATTTGAAGTTTTACAACTCTTTTTAACAGTGTTGACTTACTATGATTTTGACATATTGGTGCTATAATTAATTATTTAAACCTTTTATGTCTTTTGTAATTTTATCAACAACAGAAAAAGATAATCCTTTCAAGTGTTGAGTAGTTTGCAGAATTCCTCTTCTAAAAATCCATTTTAACCAAATAAAAATAACTGCTCAACTTTAACTTAAAAAAACCTTTTCAAATGCTTGAACAATCTCTTAATATATACAATATACATTATTCTCAAATGTGCTGATCTACTTTTGCCTTCGCCCGTCTCATTTTCCGTGGTACAGCCCAGAAGCATGTGCAGCAATCTTGTGGAAGACTGCCAAAGCATCTCCAAAGGTTGTACTAACTTTCATTACTTGGCTTGTGTATATTTGTATAGATTTAATAGCTAAAGGTTATTTTTGACTCACTTTCTTTGCAGGCAGCTGAGAAGCTTAAAATAACTGCTACAGAATTGACCAAGCTGCAAATTGCAGATGGCATCATTCCTGTAATTTTCTACTCAAGAATATTTTCTCTGCATTTATTCATGTTCCTTACCCCCCCCCCCCCCCTCTCTTCCTTTCAATATTATGTTGAGATTTAAAGCTTTTTAACTGCTATGGTATCTTACTGGGAGTATTTAACCAACTGCAGGAGCCGCTTGGTGGTGCACATGCAGATCCCTATTGGACCTCACAACAGATAAAAGCTGCAATTGTTGAATCAATGGATGTGAGTATCGCCTTGGTTCTTCCACAAGAATTTTTGTATACTCCAATCTAAATCTTCACCTCTGTTTATGGTTGTATAGGATCTTGCAAAGATGGACACAGAAGAGCTGCTTAGACATAGGATGCTTAAATATCGAAAACTTGGTGGGTTCCAGGAAGGAATTCCGGCAGATCCGAATAAGAAAGCTAACATGAAAAAGAAAGAAGACCCCATTGTTCCAAGACCTGGAAACTTGGAATTGGAGGGCGAGGTTGAAAAATTGAAAGAGCAGATCCTAAAAGTGAGGGGATCGTCTGCTGCACCTCCAACGTTGGGTCTGAACAAGATGATAGAAAAACTGAAAACAGAAGTTGATCATGAATTTTCTGAGGCAGCCAAAGCTATGGGCTTGAAGGACAAATTTGTCATGCTGCAAGAAGAATTTGCAAAAGCTAGGAATTCAAAGGACCAGGTCATACATCCCGCTCTACAGGACAAGATGCAGCAGCTCCAGGATGAGTTCAACCAGAATCTTCCTAATGCTCCTAACTACAAAAGCCTGAAATATAAGCTGGACATGTTGAAGGAAATATCTGAAGCCAAGAATTTCTCCGAAAAGAAAAAGGCATCTCCAGTTCAGCCAGAGATCCAAAAGAAATACGAAGAGATCTTGGGTCTGCCAGATGTAAAGCAGAAAATAGAGGCACTGAAGGCTGACATTAAAAATTCTGGCGCGTCTGGAGTTGAGGACTTAGACCAGGGGTTGAAGGAGAAAGTTGGGCAGGTGACTAAAGACATTGAACTGGAACTTGCTGATGCTCTCAAGTCTCTGGGTTTGCATGTTGTCCCAATCTCAGTTTCAGACGTTAAGGCAAAAGTAGATGAACTTAATAAAGATATAAACAAGATAATCGAAGGTGTTATTAGTAGTTCATCAGATTTGAAGAGCAAAATTGAATTATTGAAGACGGAGGTAGCAAAGGCCGGAAAGACACCTACTACGGAGTCAAAAACTAAGATTCAGGTTTTAGAGCAACAAATAAAGCAGGGAGTTGAGGAGGCTATAAGTTCCTCGGCCTTAAAAGAGAAGTATGAGGGGCTGATGTCAGAAGTTTCTGAAGCCATTGAGTCTTCTGGAGAAACTGATGGAAGTTTAATTAAAGGTAATTCAAATGGATCAACGGCAGAGATTAATTTAAAAGCAAACCGCAGCTATGCTTGATGTAAGTTTATATATTACTCCTAATCTGTCAAGATCTTTCAGCTTCCCATAACCTTTAGTTTAGAATCTGTTGAATACTATTGGCCGTTCAAAATTGAGGCCCTATGTCTGAAGCTTGAGAACCACACTACTTGCATGTCTGTCTGTTAGTAGTGTGTTTCTTAATGAGAGAGAAAAAAAAAAAACTGGGTTCTTTCTTCAACAGCGTGGGTGGTTTAGTATCTTGCTGTTCTAAAACCTGAGTTGGAAAACTGAAGTTGGTTGCAAATTCATTGTGTTATTATAGGACTGGCTCCCATCAAAAGAATAAAAATAGGATTAGCAGATGAATAATTTTGAATTATTATTAGCTCTCTTTATGAACACTATAGTGTTGAATCAAGTCTAACTTAATCCTTTTTTTTTTCTTCTTACTAGCAAGTCAAAGGTGAAAGAGATTAGGAATGAACTGTGGTGGTTGATAAATCTGTCGGAAACAATACAAAATAAAATGGCCTACACTACAGAAGACGGAGCTTTCTTCCACCAGGTAGCATTAAGACGCAACAAGGTTGCATTTGGTAGAACATGAGATAGTCGCACAGCTTATGCAACTCAAATTTCCCCATTTTGATTTAGATTGTGAAGAGTTTTTTATATTTCCTTTTATTTCGTGGGCTAAGTTGATTTGTTTTTCTTATGTTATTGATAGAAACATAATACCGTGTAAGGAGTATGTAAATTATGCCGAGTGACAGGGGAACGCATAAACATCCTTGAAAATCTGGAGAAAGCATAAATTGTTTAATTTCAAATGTACCTACCTATGTGGAATGAACAAGGGTGTTGCAACTTTTGTCCAATCAAACCATTACTAATCCATTAATGTTAGTTACTACTAAACCAACAACCAGAACATATTTATGAAGATTATAAGTTGCTAAAATAATTAATTAGACTCCATCATTGCATGCTCTTTAATCTAACTGACAGTCAAACTAAACACAATTTTATTCTCGTAATTAAAAAGTATTGTATAGCACGAATTTTAATATAAAAATATATTTTATAATAGTGAAAATGATATTGTGTTTGGTATGTGTTTATGAATACTTACTAAACAAAAATTCATATAGAATAGCAAACTAGAAAATGAAAAAGGAGTTGGGGGTTGATGGGAAGATCTCCAAAAATTAAAAAATCAGTTTATCAACAAATTTTTGAATAATATTTTCATATAAAATATTGTATTTTAATATAATTTCTCGCACAAAAATAGTGAGTTAGTCTACGTTAAGACAGTTTGAGAGATGTAAAAATGTTTTAATTTTATACAAAAACATTAAAACTTTTTTTATATAAAAAAAGAACCAATACTGAAATTAGATAAATATACACATAACAATATATAAATAAATAAAATGTATAGATAATATACTCATTAATAGAGTATCATAGTATAAAAGGATTTTAAATGCTCTGTAATAAAAAAAAATTGTATCTCTGTTACGAGATTTATAATGACGGTTTTTAAGATTTATAGCGATAATTTGTCCCGTCGTCATAACATAGTATTACGGCGACAAAATAAATTATTATCATAAACTCTAAAAAGTATCATTATAAATCTCAAAATAAAAATATAAAAAAAAATTAATATAGAGAATTTGATCCCGATACAAAGAAGGAAAAGAAGAAACAGAAGTAGTAATAACTCAATAAAGACCAAAATAGATCTCCACCCGTCAACCGTGACGTTAACGTGCAAGCCCGCACCGCTCCAGCAGCTTCTAACATTTGTCCTTCAATCAATCTACTTCTCTCAACGTCGGTTAAATACCCCTTCATTTACTATTCTGCCCCCCTCACCGTTCCCGTTTGAGTCTCCCCCTCCATCTATCTCAACCATCTCCCCCAACTTACCAGCAGCACCCTGCTTTCTCTCTCCTCTCCCGCCCCACCTCAAGGTATTTCACTCTTTCTTTACTATTTTTTATATTATATTTTATCTCTATTATATGTGTGCTTTTTTTTTCCCTCTCATTTCCTTTTATTTTTAATTTTTAATTTTTAATTTTTAATTTTGATTCATATATTTAAGTTGGAATCTTCTTCAATGTTATCTCTTTTATCTACCTCCGAATCCCTTTCCCCGTCGTCGGCGCCGTGGCTCGATCACTACACCTCCCCCGCGATCTCTCTCTGTTATCTACTTCCTCTCTCCTAATTTTTCTCTCTAGGGTTTAGAAGTCTAATTCATATACTATCGAGCACGGAGATTAAAGGATTACTCACACCCTTTTCCAGTTACAGGGTTTTTGAGCCTTCTGTACCATAAAGATAGGACCTTTTGGTTTTTCAGAGGTTTTTTTTTTCTTTTCGTGCTACTTCTTGTGCATGCTGGATTGAAGTTTTTTGGATGTCTACAAATGCATTTGCTTCATGAGGTTTGAATTCTACAGGATTATCATTTTCTAAGATTTCTACTTTTGCACGTCTTTGTTTAGTTTTGTATTTTATTTTTCAACACCAATTGCTTATGACTGCAAGCAGAATTCATGTATTAGATTGCTGGTCTAGGGTTTAGTTTTATCTTATATGTTTGATCAGTGGGGCAATGTGGTTTTTATTGTTTCGACCTAAAAAGTAAAGAAAAATGAAGAATTCCCACTCTCAACGGACGTGATAAAAGATTTTTGGCCAGTTGAGTTCTTCATATACTAGGACTGCTTGTGCAATTTCAAAAATTGAGTAGCTAGACATTTATTCAGTTTGCGTGCAATTTCAAATTTGAATAGATATCTGTTGATCCAGTTTATTTTTTGTTTTGGTGGAGGCTAGCAATTTCAATTTTGAATAGCTATCCATTGATTCAGTTTATTTTTCGTATATGTGGAGGGTTAGCAATTTCAAATTTGAACAGCTTCCTGTTGATTCAGTTTGTTTGTTGTTTAGGCAGAGGGTTTGGAATTTCAAATTTGAATAGCTATCCGTTTATTAAGTTTGTTTGTTGTTTAGGCAAAGGTGCGATTTGAATGAGAAATTATTGTCATAGTACTTCAGACGATTTGTAGGATTGGATTTCAAAGTAGTGTTCACAAGTCGGCTCAAATAGGGCTGCTACTTAACATTATTCATTGATGCTTCTTCTGTTATTTGGATTATATTGGATAAAGTTGCTTACTAAATTTGCTTGCATTTATTGACATTGTCGGTTGTCCTGTTCACTAGCCTGATTTGACGAACTTCTTTTTTTCCACTATTGCATTAAGTAATAAAGTTCATATTTGTTGGAATTGACAATTTATTGGAATAGATAATGGAGAAATGTCTTGAGACATTTCCTGTTGAGTTTGTCTTTGATTCTGATCAAGGCTATAAATCTTTTTTTAGTTAAGTAAAATTGCATTGAGTTGATTTTTCTAAATGCAAGTAAAATTTGAACTTTTAACTCTTTTTTTCCATTATTTTCTTTATTTTTATTTTTTGGCTGAGGGAGATCTAGCGTCTCTGATAGACAGGGAAGTGCTTATCCTATGTTCTGTTGCCTGAAAAATTCTCAAGATATTGATTTTGTGGTAGTTTTGGAATTTCATAACAGTGGTCTTACTTTTGACTTTATTTGTTTCCTCCAGTAAAGTTGGTAGGATTATAAGGCAAAAAAGCTTGTTTTCTTGCATATGTAGATATAGAAAGTTGTCCACCTGTTACGTTGTTTTACCTCAAATTTGATATACTTTTTTTCTCTTATTTGACCTAGGTTTGTCTAACTGGTTGGTAAAACCACAATAAATTGCATAGGAGAGATCTGGCGAATGTTTCGTGGTATACGTGAATGATTGGCATCATGGATTTGAATGTCTCGCCAGAACCAGAAGAAGATGACAATGAGCGACATTTTGAAGAATGCAATGCACCAGAAAGGCATATAGAGCATAAACATCATGTAGAACATGTAGAGAGTGCAGTTGATATAGCACGCAGGGTACTTCACTCCATCTTCTATATTGAGCTCTTGGCATTTTCTTTCGAAAAACATGCTTATTTACTATATTCTTTTTTATTCTGCTTTATGCTGTTTGTCTTTAAGTGCAAGTGTTCTCAACAAAATATATATATTTTTGGTAAAGAATTTACTCAGCTTTTAAGTCAACATTGCTTCTCTGCTCCTTTCTCCCCTATTTCTAATTTCTGATCAGTCATTTGGCAGATTAGTCACTCTAGTACTTTATGCAAGGATTGGACTTAAATTTCACAGCAATGATCATATTTAAAGAAAGTTGTGTCTGCAGTTTGCATGATGGGGTAAAGCTTAGAATGCTGCAACTATTTAGTTGTTCAAGACATTAGACTTATAGCATGATTATTTTTTTAGAAATTATGGCACGTATATATAATAGCCAAAAACTTGGGGCATGACCCATTAAAGTCAAGGGGTAATAAGAAGCCTAAATATGCTCTACTCAACTTTTGAGCTGAAATTTTTAGAAGTCATCTAAACATTAGCTGGAACTTGTTTAGTTGAAGCACATAATGGTAGCTACACCAGTTTGGTGAAGTTCTTATTAACCTTCATCCTTTCTGGGGTATATTGCCCCCTAGACTGATATTAGGCAAGGTGGCAGTCTGCCATGCGCATATTGGTATTTTTTTATAGCAGAAAATGACATACAACATTCCTGCAGCACTTTTAGAATCCTGAAGAGGAGCGTGGAGCTTACTGCTGCAATGATAGTGAGTTGTTGGGATTTTCTTGCGAGGCAAGTAAAACTACTAAATTCCTACTCAAAACTCTAATAGTACTTTGGGAACAATAAAATAACTAAACTACTAAAATACCTTTAATAAATATTAAAATACTACTCACTATTAAATGTCCTAAATCCCCATTAATAAATAAATAATTACATCAACTTTTCCCAAATTAAACATAACAAAACTTTCATAAAATAATAGAATTTTTTTCTTGGCTTTGGACTTGACGTCGACATCATGGTTCATGTTCGGGTTGGGCTTGGGTCGTTACAAATGGTTCTAGAGTAAAGCCCAGGCTCAATGAGGGAGCTAAGTGATATGTGGGACTAAATGTACATCGTATGGGTGGGGGGCCACCTCTAGAACCTGTGTGTGTCACCTCTGCAATCCTGCGTTGTGTAGGGTTTATGGTGATGTCTTAGTAGACTTTGACAAGGATGTTAGAGATTTAAGTGGGGAAGTTAGAGTCCCACGTGGAAACATGTGAATGAACTGAACTGTAATAAATTCTTAACTCTACCACTAAGACTACAAATATCATTTTATTAGTTTTGTGTGGGTTTCTGGTGGACCTAGATGGCCCAACTGTTATTAGGACAGTGGATTGAGGTTTGATCTTGCTTAGTGTCGGGCTCGGGTTCTTACACAAACTTTTTTCCTTTAAATTTTATACGAAAATTAAAAAATGGAGATCATGAGTATTTCAAAGTTTACTTCCTGCTGTCTTCTTGGTTGATTGCCCCAACGTGGTTCGTATCCTAGTACATGTATACAAGAGAAGTCAAGGCTGGGGAAGCCTATGCGCTAACTGTGTGGGGAATCAAAGGTCAAAATTAAGAAAGGTCCTAAAGGTGGCTGTCTGAGTCTTGGATTTCTTGTTCCTTATAAGAAAGAAGCTGAAAGAGGAAATGAGTTCAACATGCCCTAGTTACATTGGCTTGAGCCTTATTGGCTGCGTTGTACACCATTATATAATATTGTTTCTCTTCTCTCCCCCCCTTTCTTTTCATGTAATTGCATACTTGGACATTCTTTTCTCTCCCTTTTTTATTTTACAATTGAATAGTTATACTTAATCCAATACGGAGGTTGTAACATTAGCTAGTATCTTGAACTTGCAGACACGCGTGCCGCGGGGGGGTGGTTGGGATTAATCCGATTGTCTAGTTTTGTTCTTATTATGGTCTTCAATGAATGTTTCTGATACATATTATTGGGTTTTCTACATTTTTTTGCTCAAGCATTTGTATTTCAGAAGAATCCGAACAATTCAATTTTCAGACTTTCTTTGAAAAGCAGTCAGTTATTTTTTTTATTATATATATAAAATAGAGAAACTCCACAATCAGATTGGTTTACTCTCCCCCTGTGAAACAATCACAAACCTACCAACCCAAAGAGAGTTTTTTATGAATATGAAACAACTTGTTGCAATTAGTAGTCATACAAGCAATAGATGTGTGTTCTTGTGTTTCCCCCTAAAATCAACCTGTCTCCACACTAGTAATTCATTTATTTATCTGCTTGTTGCATTAGGAGCGTGAAGAAAGACGTCAGCGACTAAAAAGAGAACACCCGGATGACAGACCGATGAATGCATCTCAGCCACCTAGGAATGACCAGATGTTTCAAACAAAGCACCATAAACCTTATGATAGAAACAAGCTTCCTCCAGGTAAGTTTGTTGCTAATGTCTATGTCTGGATTGTTTATTATTGTTGAAGGGGACCTCATCTTTCTAGGTTTTCCGAGAAATTGAAAATCATTTTTGGTTAATTACTAAGCACCATGCAACAATTCTTGAAGTGTATTGGTCATAGTTGTTTTCAGGTAAATTTTCATCCATTTTTAGGATTAACAATGTCTCTGTCTCAAATCTGTGGGTCTGCAGTAAATTTAGTTAAGATATTGAGCAGTGACATTTGTGAATCTCAGACGATGGTTATCAATTAATTTAGACAATTAATTATCAGCAAGAAGAAGAAGATAGTTATACTTCATATTATCCCTTCTAAGATTTGTCACTTTGGAGTTTTTCTCGTCTCAAAATGACTGTGTTTCTCTCTTGCAAATGATTGTTTTTTGTTCTGTTATTAAGTTATTATATTTTTGTTCTTCAACGTGATATCATTTTTGTCCCGCAATATGATATCATTTTTGTTCCACATATGATATCTTTTTTGTCCCACCCAAAAGTTGCAACTGGACTCTCTTTTTTTTTATTTTTTATTTTATTATCTTCTTCCTAAACCTCTTCTTCTTGGTGGAAGTTTCAGTGCTGTACTAATAAGAATTTGGCATATTAAGTTTGTGTTTAGGATCTAACCTTCTTTTTTGGTGCTCGAGTATAATGCGACCTCTTTTATTCATTTGATCCATGACTCTCTTTCCATATACATATTTTTTAATAGCATTTATTAATTTTATTCTTCATATCGTAGGTTGGTTGGATTGCCCTGCATCCGGTCAGGAAATTGGTTGCATTATTCCTTCCAAAGTTCCACTTGGTGAAGTCTTTAATGACTCTGTTCTTCCTGGTAAACGTTACTCTTCTAGGCAAGTGATCCATCAACAAAGAGTTCTTGGAAGAAAGGTGAATATGCTGAGCTCCTGCTTAACCTTATGGCAATCTTCTTCCATAAAGTAGCAATACTTTTAAATAAGTGAAATCTCCTAATTGAACTAAAACAATTATCCGAGATGTGTAGTATTTAATTTGAAAAGCATTAGAGATTAGTACATGAATTGGAGAGCTCTATTATCATCTGTCTCTGGAAAATTTAACTCCAGTTTTGTCCTGATCTCCTCACTCTTATGAAATAATACTCCAACTCCTTTTGTCATTGAATCATAATGTCGTGCAGCCAATTACTGAAATACTTCTAGCGCTATAAACTTCACTGATAGACAGCTGAACATTTTTAGCATTTTTGTTTATTAATTTCAGCTTGGTTTGGTGATCGATCTTACAAACACCAGTCGTTACTATTTAGTTAGCGATTGGAAGAAAGAAGGCATCAAGCATGTCAAGGTGAGTAACGATGACCTCCTTGTTATGCTTTTTTGGACCATGATGATTGGGATTCTTAGATTTGCTTATGTGATTCAGATTTCTTGCAAGGGGCGGGATTCTGTACCTGATAATGATGCTGTAAATCAATTTGTTTATGAGGTAAGTTTCTTCAAATGACTCTTCTATTGTATGTAGAAGCTTGTATTAAATGATTTTTTTCCCTTCTGATGGGGACGGATCTAGGACGTTTTGCTTGCTAGGGCCAAGATGTTAAGTTACCACTACGTGACAATGCTAAATAACCACTACTTAAAAATCAAAAACAGTTCCATTTATAAGTTTTGAAATTTTGGTATTCCCTGTGTCACATGATAATAGTTCTATTTGATTTTTGCGCATATTAAGGAAATAAAATGACAAAATTGTCCGTATTAATTGTTTACATATCTTAAAACTAAAAATATCATAATAATGTTCTTCATTAATTATCTTGAGAATTTCTAAATTTTATCTTTATTGTGACATTCAATTCTAATACAATTTAACGTCTAATACACTCTCTCCTGTTTTACGTAAATTGGTAAGTCCCTCTAGTCCTCTCTTTCTGTCTCCTATCTTTCTCTTTCTTCTTATTTTGTGGACATGTTTGGCATGGTAAAGTTTGGAGAGACCTGCAGTTTAACTTGAACTCTATCATTCCTAGATATTGTCAAATTTAAGGAATCAAGTTGACATTTATTGCATCTTCCTTTCACATATAAGTGCATTGCTTTTTAATATCTCTATCATGTATTTTATTCTGTTCTTATCTTATAGCTTTTGGAGTCTTTCCTTAACTAGTCTATTCTTTTAATTTGAAGAAGGTAGAGGATGCTATATTAGGTCTTATGCCTCTTTTGCTACCTTGGGAATATTTCTTATAGCATTTGATTTGTATTTTGTACTTTTTATCAGGTTTCACAATTTCTAGTTCGACAGAAGCAGTCAAAGAAGTATATTCTTGTCCACTGTACGCATGGGCATAACCGCACAGGTTTTATGATAGTTCATTACCTTATGCGGGCACTACCTATATCAGTCACTCAGGTCTGTTAACGCGTTGTTTCGATCTTGTTTTTTGCTTGCTTGACTGAACAAGATATAGGTTTTGCCGTTTTGGAGTGATTTGCTTGCTTGATACAGGCTATTAAAATATTTGCTGAAGCACGCCCACCAGGAATATACAAATCGGAATATATCGATGCTTTATACACCTTTTATCATGAGAGGAAGCCTGATGTGATCACTTGTCCTTCAACTCCAGAATGGAAAAGATCTTCTGAATTTGATCTCAACGGTGATGCGATGCTGGATGAGGATGATGACGGAGCTCCTGCTTCTCCTTTCCACGTATGTGGTGGAAGTAATATCTTTGTTCCTATTTGACTGCACTTCCTCATGGATGGCATGATGAAAATGGTCATGGTAGTTAGTAGTTACTACGATCGTGTGATCCCATCTTTACCCCCATCTATCAGAAGACATTATAATTTACTTCATCTTGTTATCCATTCTTTTATATGTTGTGTCCTTTATCTTTCATGTTGGATATATCTAATTATCTATTCAGCGTGATTTCTAAAGACAACTTTATGCTTTCAACGAAGCCGTTCCCTTGAAATTTTACATGTGCTTCTTATTTAATTTATCCAATTTCCCTGCTGTGCACCTATAGTCCTATATATCTTTTTTATACCTCCCCCGGTTTCAACATGTCTCCAATATTTCAGGAGAATCATGAGGTAGAGGGAGTAATGACAAATGATGACATTTTGGGAGATAGTATCCCTTCTGACCAGCAAGAAGCAATGAGGCAGTTCTGCTATCAATCATTGAAATTGGGAGCTGGGGTATGAGCTTTATCAAGTCTGAAGATACTTGAAAGCTTATTTCTATTTTTCTAGGGTTACATTGGTAGCTTTTTCTGGTCTAGAATATTTATTACTCCCTCTGTCTTCGAAAGGATGTCTTCAAGTACAAAATAGTTTGTCTACAAAAGGATGTCTAAAAGAGTAAAAGTACACAAGTTAAATATAAAATAAGCCTAAAGACTAGTTTACCTAAAAGTATACTAAAGTGGGGCCCACTAAGTTTAAAAGAGACAGAGATTTATTAGTATACTTGCTTGGGGCCCACTATAGGGCAAAATTGGTACTTAGTTTATACTCTCTCCTCTCCTTTAGTTTTCTTAAGTTGTGTGAAACTTGTACTTTGGACATCCTTTTGAAAACGGAGGGAATACTTCCTAGCCCATTCCGCACTGTAGTCCGCAAAGGACCCATGATCTGTTAATATCTTATCCATTTTGTTGGTCTAGGATGTTACTTCATAGCAGTTTCTGAGCTATAGTCCATGAAGGACCTGCACATGTTATCCATTTTGTTTGTTTATTTGACCTTGTCATCTAATAAATTTTTGGTGCTCACCCACCTCTACACACTCAATTTGACTTTTGCCCCTAAAGACTCAGTTTTACATAATATCTGCTTGTAGTTTTTATATTGAACTGAAAATTAGTAAATATCTAACGTGTTATTTATTTCTGTTTTCAATATTTTAGGCTGCTACAAGCTGATATGCTTGTCTCCTGTCAACCTTATTATGTTCTCCGTGTAGGAAGGCATTTTGAACATCTAGTTGGTATAGGTACCGCTTCTTTGTCTTGATTGATGTTATAATATCTGTTACTGGTTTTCAGGTAAAAGGCCACTCGCAATTTCCAGGTTCACATCCAGTTTCTCTCAACAGGTCCAATTTAGCCTAATCATCATTAATTTTTGCTTTAGAAAAGTCCCATTGTTTTTTCATTTGTTCATACTTAAGTGTGACTTATACATACTGAATTAAGATGCTTTGCTTTGTAGAAGATAAGATATGCTTGTTAAGATTGGATGACCTCTTGATCAGTGGTTTGGCATTAGGGCAAATGTTGATAATATGTAAAGATATCTTTTTAACATGGGTGATAGGTACACAAGAAGGTATAATTAGTACTGCAAACCTTAACTCTGGCTGCTTTTTGTGCTTCCCATAGTAAAGTAAACTATGAAAGAGATGGTTAGTCTCGCTGTACTATATTAAATCTTCACATGCGGGATAAAGGGGCCTTTAGGGATGTACCGTTCATAAGTATCTGTATGTTTAAGTAGACATCTGTGCTTGTTTGGGGTGTGGGGGTGTGGGATTAATTTTTTAGCTATGTTATGTCATGATGAGCTTTACTACTTAAAGAGATGTTCCCATTCATAATATGCGTAAAAGGTAGTTCTGTGCATGTTTGAAGTGAGGGGTGAGGGATGAGGGATTAAAATGTAAATTTTATTGTATGTCATGATTAGCTACTACTTACTTAGTAGCTATGTAAAGTTATGTTGGGGATAAAGGAGGACAAAGATAAAAAAAAAAACTAAGGTCATTTCCCTCTTGTCTTGGAGATAAAGTTGTGCTGTCCTGAGTTCTCCAATGGATGTCACAGTTGCATCTAATTTGCTAAGTTCTTGTATCCATTGTGAAATTTGTGGTTTATCCTGATGAAGGTGCAACTTTTATCATGGATGTTACATTTGAGGTCTTTGCTTTTTAGTATTCGTCTTTAATAACAGTCTCAACATCTCTGACAATTCTATTTTGCAACATGCAGGGACAACTTACAACTGTTAAGGCAGCGATACTATTACGCCACATGGAAAGCTGATGGAACTCGATATATGATGCTGATTACTATGGATGGTTGCTACTTAATTGATAGGAATTTTACTTTTCGGCGGGTCCAGATGAGGTTTCCTTGCAAGCCCACTAGTGAAGTACGTGAGCATATATAGGCAATCATACAGATTTGTGTTTCCTAAAGCCTCATATATAGTAACCGTGATATAGTTTATGTTGAGAAATCAGGCTCACAAAATAAATACTAAGATAACACACACACACAACTGTATGAGATAAAAATAATGACACACAAGAATTTTACGTGGAAACTCAACTGGGAAAAAACCACGGGGAGAGATCTCAGAAATTCACTAAAAATAATATGAAGAATTACAAACTCTCTCAACTGAGAAATAAACTAACTATTTAATTTCTCTCGGAACCTTTTCACTTTCCTTTTCTCTCACTAAGTTTCTCTAGCTCCTTTCTCTTTCTAGTTGCTAGCTCTTGGCTTGGTGTGTTGAAATGGAAGCAAACACTTCCTTTTATAATGCAAGAGGAAGGGACAAAATCCCACAATTTATGGAACCAAATCAAGTACCAAATTCATCCAAAATCAAATCCCATATTTCATGGAGCCAAAATCAAAGACCAAATCCATCCGTATCTTGCAATTTAATTTTCAAATCTTTGCAAAATCTGAGACAATCTTTAACAGTCTCCACTTTAGCTCATATTCTCCAAATACTACATATTGTGAACTTCTTCGTGTCTGTGAATGTATCCCTCTCCCTGGATACTCCACTACGAACTCAGCAATTTATGAAGTGAACTAAGTCCAAGCAATGCTTGAACTTTTCTGTTGTAACAGATTTTGTGAGCATATTTGCAGCATTATCCTTTGTGTGAACTTTACGAACTGCAATGTCACCATTATTCAGCCACTCACGAATTTTGTGATACCGAACATCTATATGTTTGGTCCTTGCGTGAAACACCTAGTTCTTTGCTAAATGAATAGCACTTTGACTATCACATTGTATCTGGATACTACCATTCTTGAAACCTAGTTCTTCAACTAATCCCTTTAGCCACAGAGCCTCCTTGCCTGCCTCTGTTAATACCATATACTCAGCCTCTGTTGTTGATAATGCTATCGTAGAATGTAACACTGACGTCCAACATATACATCCTCCACAAAAGGTGTATACATATCCTATCGTAAATCTCCTTGAATCTAGGTCTCCAGTATAATCCGAATCAACAAACCCTGTAACCTCACTTCTCGCAGTATCACGATCAAACATAAGACCGTAATTGCTTGTACCTGCTAAATAACGAAAAATTCATTTAACAGCATTCCAATGCTCTTTCCCTGGATTTGCCATATACCTGCTAACTATACTTACTGCATGTGAGATATCTGGTCTTGTACATACCATGTCATACATGAGACAACCCACCGAATTTGCATACGGTACTTTGGACATAGACTCCACCTCATTCTCTGTCTGTGGGCCCAACTGTGAAGATACCTTGAAATGTGCTGCCAACGGAGTGCTAACTAGTTTAGCAGTGTGCATGTTAAACCTCTCCAAGAACTTCTGCACATATCCTTTTTGAGTTAACCACAGTTTTCCTACCTGACGATCTCTGTGAATTTCCATACTTAGGTTCTTCTTGGCTGACCCAAGATCCTTCATTTCAAATTCACTACTCAATAAATTCTTCAACTGAATAATATATGTCATCCTCTTTGCTGTTATCAACATGTCATCGACATATAACGTCAGCAATATTAGAGAACCATCATCAAGCGATCTGAAATACACACATGGATCATACTCAGAACGAGAGTAACCATGAGCCACCATAAAGCTATCAAACCACATGTACCATTGTCTCGGGGACTATTTCAAACCATAGAGAGACTTTTTCAAGCTACAAACTAAGTCTTCTTTCCCTAGTTCAATAAACCCCTCCGGTTGCTTCATGTAGATCTTTTCTTCTAAATCACCATGGAGAAAAGTTGTTTTAACATCAAACTGCTCTAACTCTATATCCTGTGACGCTACGATAGACAAGATCAACCGAATCGATGTGTGTTTCACAACTGGTCAGAAGATCTCATTGTAGTCGACTTCTTCTCTCTGAGAGAATCCATTTGCCACCAATCTGGCCTTAAATCTTTCACCTTCTTTATCGGCCTAAACTTCCTTTTTCCTGAACGCCCATTTGCATCCTATAGCATTTGCTCCTTTTGGAAGTTGAACTAACTCTCAAGTCTGGTTCTTCTGTAAAGACTTCATCTCTTCTGTCATCGCTATCGCCATTTATCATTATCCTCGGACTGAATAGCATCCTGATAGCTAGTTGGATCTCCGCTACTTGCAATCAAGGCAAAGACAACCATGTCTTCAAACTCACATCTCTGTACTGGTTTGCTGACTCGCTTTTCCCGGTCTCTAACAAGATTATAGGATCTCTCTTGAGAATCTGAAGTATGATCATCTTCAATCTCTTCAGCTTCTTTTGTCTCTTCAAGAAGCTACACCTCAACTGGGTGTTTTTGCAACTCATTTGCTTTAGATTTTTCATTCTTAAATTTGTTCAACATGTGTTTCTCATTGAACACCACATCTCTGCTAACAACCGTCTTCTTGGATACTGGATCCTATAACCTGTATCCTTTGACTCTATCTTTATATCCAAGGAAAATGCACTCATTTAACCTTGGATCAAGTTTGGACTGTCGCTCCTCAACCGGCAGATGAACATAAGCTAAACAACCAAAGATTTTCATTATAGAAAAATCAGCTGGTTTCCCAGTCCATATCTCCTCGGGGATTTTGTAATTAATTCCAGCTGAAGGGGATCGATTTATTAGATAACAGGCTATATTGACCGCCTCGGCCCAGAAATTCTTGGACAAACCTGCATTCAACCTCATACATCTAGCTCGTTCCAACAAAGTTCCGTTCATTCTCTCTGCAATTCCATTTTGCTCTGGAGTTTTTTTAACTGAGAAGTGTCTGGTGATACCTTCATCCTGGCAGAACGGTAGGAATGACCTGTCCTTGTATTCCATGCAATTATCTGATCTGAAGTACTTCAGCTTCTTTCCGGTTTGGTTTTCTACTCTAGCTTTTCACTGCTTAAAGATTTTGAAAACCTCAGACTTCTGCTTCATAAAATACACTCATACCTTTCTGGAGTAATCATCTATGAAGCTGACAAAATAATGAGCTCCACCCATTGATGTATCCTTGATCGGGCCCCAAACATCTGAATGTATATAATCAAGTACATTCTTACTGGTATGTGCTCCTGCCTTGAAGCTGACCCCTCGTTGTTTGTTGTACAAACAAAACTTGCAAAATTCCAAACTACACGTTTTGACACCTTTCAACAACTGCCTTTTGTGAAGTTCCTTCATTCCACCTTCACTCAAGTGACCAAGTCGCATATGCCATAATTCTGTGCAATCACTGTTGGAATTATCCTGCACAGAAATCGCTGCTCCACCAGTAACTGTGTCCCCTATCAATTTGTAGAGGGTGTCCTTTTTCTGACCCTTCATAATTACCATTGAACTATTGATAATTTTCATGACACCATCTCTGACTGAGATACTACAGCCTATAGAGTCAAGTACTCCAACCGATAGCAAGCTCTTTTTCAATTCTGGAGTATACCTTACATCACCCAATGTTCTGACGACCCCATCAAACATTTTAACTTTGATGGTGCCTATCCCAGTAACTTTGCAGATTGCATTGTTATCCAATATCACGGAACCACCATTGCAGGATGTAAAAGTATCAAACCAATCCCTGTGGGGGGACATATGAAAAGAACAATCGGAATCTATGTCTTTAACGGATAAGAGATCACCTCGTGAAGCTTCATTTTTTGCCTCTGTGTACAGCTCTTCGTCGCTGCAAACATCCGCTTTCTCAGCAATATTAGCAGAATTTTCAATCTGCTTACCTTTCTTCTTGTTCTTTTTTTTCAACAATGGACACTTATTTATGAAGTGGCCCTTCTCGTGGCAATGATAACACTCAACATGAGATATATCCTTCTTGCCTTATATCGATTGAGACCTTCCTCGTTTCTTACCGAAATTCTTCTTCCAATTAGGACCCCTACCATGCCTATCTGAAAATACAAGAAGACTATCTCCTTGATCTCTGGAAGTAGTGCCCCTGAACTTATCCTGGTCCAGGACTACTGACATCACATCGTCAATTGTAAGTTTTTCCTTACCTACAAGGAGAGTAGTCTGGAGAGTTGAGTATGAATCTGGTAGAGAGACCAGAAGCAACAAAATTTTATCTTCTTCATCCAGCTTCACATCTATACTGGTAAGCTGGGTCACCAATCTATTAAACTCATTAATATGATTGGTTAAATCTGACCCTTCTTCCATCCGAAGTCGACACAATTCCTTCTTCAAATATAATTGGTTTGACAGAGATTTCGACTTGTAAACTTTCTCAAGTTTCTTCCACAAGTCTTTTGAAGCGGTTTTTGTCAAAACCTGATATTTGACCTGTGACGCCAAGCTCAGTCTGATTGTTGCCACGACCCTTGCTTCAAGTTCTGTCCATTTATCTTCTGTCACATTTGTTGGTTTCTTCTCATTCCCTTCTAATGCCTTCATCAATCCTTGTTGAACTAATACATCTTTGACCGTACTCTGCCAAATATTGAAATTTGACTTTCCATCAAATGGTTTAACATCGTACCTCATATTTGTGTTTGTCATCTTTGTATTTGTGACCTGCGAGATTTCTCAATAAACGGATCGTTCCTAGACACCACCAGCGTGAACCAAAAGCTCTTAATACCAATTGTTGATAAATCAGGTTCACAAAATAAATACTAAGATAACACACACACAACACTGTATGAGATAAAAATAATGACACACAAGAATTTTACGTGAAAACTAAACTGAGAAAAAATCACGGGAAAAGATCTCAGAAATTCACTAAAAATAATATGAAGAATTACAAACTCTCTCAACTGAAAAATAAACTAACTGTTTAATTTCTCTCAGAACCTTTTCACTCTCCTTTTCTCTCACTAAACTTCTCTAGTTCCTTTCTCTTTCTAGTTGCTAGCTCTTGGCTTGGTGTGTTGAAATAGAAGCAAACACTTCCTTTTATAATGCAAGAGGAAGGGACAAAATCCCACAATTTATGGAACCAAATCAAGGACCAAATTCATCCAAAATCAAATCCCATATTTCATGGAGCCAAAATCAAAGACCAAATCCATCCATATCTTGCAATTTAATTTTCAAATCTTTGCAAAATTTGAGACAATCTTCAACAGTTTACTTTCGAGCTTGAAATAATTATGCTTCGTGTAGGGGTTATCAGAGAAGACTCACCACTTCACACTACTTGACGGGGAGATGATAATTGATACTCTGCCGGACTCGCAGAAACAGGAAAGAAGATACCTGATATATGATATGATGGCAATTAATCAAGTCTCTATCACAGAGGTAAACTATACAAGGAAATTCATGTAACTTGAGGGTCACATCCACTCTCCATGATGCCTGCTCTCAAATGTGATATGGCACAGACAAATTTGCCCCTAATTGTCTTTCCTATCCGAGTTGTCTTACTACTTCCCATTCTGCCTAAGCTTGTGCGTGTTGTTTGCTCAAAGTCTTGTCTACGTTATATGTGTGTATGTTTGTAAACCATATTGTTGTACTTAAAATAGAATTCTTGTGAAAATTTACTTGCTTTATTCTGCCAAAACTTGAGTTTTTTTGGTGGAACTTAGGCTGCCGGATTCATCAGTTTCCACATCCAACCTCTCTTTGGTGTTACCCAACAGCCTTCATGAGACCACATCACCATAGTGAATCTCTATTTATCTATCAATAATACTTCTTTGGCATGATGCAAGTATGATTACCCTGTAATAACAATGACTCAAACAAGTATATATTTCAGATTTTGGATTCTTAGGAGAGGGATATTTAGGAGTCTATCAATCTGCTGTAAGCAAACTTGTTTTTTTCCAAGAAATTTTTGGACCATATTTGGAATCATACTTCCTGGCATGGTTATTTGTTAATTATATAGTTGTAAAACACTTCGCCCCTACTTTTTTTTCCGTACATGTGCTATAGTGCCTGGAATTGACTAATATTAATAGGAATACAGGATCATTTGAAGGCACAGAAAACCTCCAGAAGATATCTAACTTGACATAACTCGTCTAACTTTCCATGCAGTGTCATCTGTTTCTACAATTTTTCTCTTATGTGTTGGTTCTTTTTTTCTAATTTGTTTTATGGGAAATAGCGAACATATAGGAATTAGTAGCGAAGTTGTTTGCAATGAGAAGTTATACTGGCTAAATTCAAACCGAGTATTTCTTCCATTTATTGCAACATTGATTTAATCTATCATGGTTTCATCACCTCCTATTTTCTATTTTTTTGGGATAATTTTTATTGTGCTTAAAGTATTCCATCAATCCATGGAAGCGTTCTTCATGATGCTATAAATATTTGGCCTTGTTGATGCTTCACAAAATTTCTAATTAAGTAGATATTGAAAAGACTCTTCAATAATAATACATTATGCAAATTTGAACTACATATATGATTGATACACCAGCCTGCCTGCAACATTACTCTTCCTCTTCAAGGAACTTCAGGCATTGAACTTAGTAAGTGTATGTTCGCTATTTGAATTTGTGATCAGACATACACAAGTGGAGGGGTGTTAAACTTTCTTGTATTCAGTTTGAAGCCAATATGTAACATTCGGAGTTATTATTTTTCTTTATACGTTTGTGTTGGATTTTATGCAGCACCAGCTGGTTCAGAAAAGTGACAAATATCTGTAAGGGACTTTTTATGTTCAAAATAGTAACAATTATTGTCCATTTGCCTTGCCTATGTACCACTGATACATATTGATAGATTTTGAGTTTTTTTTTTTTAAATTTCTCAATAGAAAAATTATATTGAGAAGAGTGCAACTGCAACGGAGCTGCCAAAAAGAAATAATTTATAAATATTGCCAAATCCGAATGGACTCCTGTCAATGCAAGCGATACAGTGGCCTATTGAGCCATTCGCCTCTACACTTGAATTTCATGGTGGAGTCTTTATTGCTTGGCAAAAGGTTTACCCTAAGAAATATATAAGCAGTTTTGGTGTTGAGGCTTGCAATTGGAAGAGGTGGAACAAAGGAAGTATGTGAGTAGTACGCTTCTGTGTAAAGTTATCGGCGATGTAAAAAATATGTTTTCAACTCGCATTGGAACTGGATTGTGAAGTATTTTTCTTCTGTTCGAGCTTCAGCTGGGGAAAGAGTAACTTAAAAATGAATTTATGGGACTTCTCCTCATTTATTGCTATTTTGGCGTTTTACCGTTGAACTCCAAGGAGCCTCTGCTAATGGGCAGAAAGTTGTCAACTAGCTGATCCCGAGTTAGTATGCTTAGCTTTTCCTTTTATTGGCACGGTGTGGAAGATGTAGAAAACCCTGCATCATTAATGAATTTATCTGTTTCAACTTTTCACCTGCTCCCTTCATAGTTATATGTAATGTTCCCATTATAGTTTTGTATCTTTTTGAATGTCGAATATTCAAATTTATCAAATGCTATCTGTATTTACCTTTTGATTTCTTTCATTTCCTATTTGGATCATCATGTCCTATTTGTAATTTTGTCTAGCTTATATGCCTCTACTGAACTATATGCTACTTGAATATTCATGCAGCGGCCCTTTAATGAACGTTGGAAGATGCTTGAGAAAGAAGTGATTGAACCCCGGAACTATGAGCGCCATAATATATATCAGAGTAGAAATCCTTATTACAGATATGACTTGGAACCATTCAGGGTATTTGTTGTATTAGTAACAAATGATCAATCTTCTGACTTCTGTTTTGCAGTTGAACTAGTTATTGACTTGCTAATGTCAACCAGGTGAGAAGGAAGGATTTTTGGTTGCTCTCAACTGTTACCAAACTCTTGAAGGAATTCATTCCAAGGCTTTCACATGCTGCGGATGGCCTTGTTTTTCAGGTGCAAAGTCCTCCACATAAATACAATGATATGTCATGAACTCTAATAATTGCTTCATATTAATATTTTTTCAATGTTATGGTCATATCAACAATTTTGTGGTCTAGTGAAAAGTCAAGGTTTAAGAACGAAATGTTGTGTTAGTAGGAGACAATCCAGAGGACTTCCATTTTGAGTTCTGATGTTTATCATATATTGTCATGCATGTATAGTTCTCGTGAATCGTCTTTAATTGTTTCCTAGGCTTGGCATATCATGGATGAGAATAATATATATTTTTTAGATGATAATGGTTTCTTATGCTTTTCGTATTCTAGGGTTGGGATGATCCTTATGTCCCTCGCACGCATGAAGGACTCCTAAAGTGGAAATATCCAGAAATGAACTCGGTTGACTTTCTGTTTGAGGTATCATCATCAACTTGGCAATAGTTAATAGTAGGTTTTTTGGGAGTATCATTTTCTCTTCACTCTCCCTATTGACTGCAAGTTTCACCAACTCAGCTTGCGTGTGTGGACAGATGGTTGACACTCGCCAGCTACTTTTTCTTCATGAACGAGGAAAGAAAAAGCTGATGGAAGGGAACAAGATTGTTTTCAATGGTCGGTATATTTCTTCTTCTAATTTATTATCTTCCTCTAACAAAGATTGGTTTTTGGCAATATCTGCACTACTAAGAATATGAGATTGGTGATTCAAATCTATAAATTTGAGTCCATGAACTACAAAATTACTCTAGAAGGTGCTTTGCCCGAAAAGTAGTACCTGGTAACTACTTCACTATAGTTGTGAGTTATATATGTATATGTATAATAATTTGAAATTCAGGATATTTGGGCTAAGAGCGTCCGATACACAATGTTCTAAAAATCCTCACCTAGGCCCAAGACGGAAAAAAAATCTCTCCAGGAAATTAGACGGGACTAGGCGGAGAAATTAGGACTGCAATGTTTTTTTATTTTATTTTAATAACTAAGCTACAAAATGACGTCGTGAGAGTGGATGATAAAGTTGAGGGTTGTTCGAGCCTTACTTAGGAGGGGATTGGTGAAGCATCCGGAGCAGATAGCATGCGAAAGCCTAGGAGAAGTAGTAGAAATGTTGGAGTAAGAGAATTCCATAAAGAAGATTTCTTGTGTGATAACGACACGGAAGAAGAGGGTGATGATGAGTATAAGTGTGAGTCCGATGAGGATATTATCTTGGAGGGATATGGAGAAGAAGAGTTAGAGATATAGAGGGATATGGAGACGAGGACTATTAGTTTGTATTTTTTATTATTTGTTTGTATTTGAACTTTGAACAATTACATGTTTGTGTTTGAACTTTGACATTAGCAATATAGATATGTGATTGAACTTTAAACAAATGCATTTATTATCTTTATTATAAATTGTTTTGATTTATATTATTGTTTTGTTTGGATAAATGTGAAGTAAAATATTAAAATTGGTTTTAAATAAAAATTCCCTCTTAGGCCCCTCTGCCGCCCGCCTCCCGCCTAGTGCCTTTTAGAACATTGCCGATACGGCACACTACCCACCCCACAACCCATGTAAATGCCTATGCAGGTATCCCTTGGAGTTGGCAAGGTTCAAGCATGTGACTTCCATCTTATTGAAGATCAAAACACATGCCACCGTGCCAACCCCTTTGAGGATTAAGGAGAATTCAGGTGCAGGGAGCTGAACCTGAAGATAATGAGATTTATGTAGTTGTAGTCACACATAACAATGAACAAATATCTTAAAACATTTCTCTCTCACACACGCGCACACACACTACATATATTTTATTTTTTTAAAGTTTTGAATCAATGAGGTGAACACATTTGATTCAATTTGAAAATCTTAGACGCATTTTTTGATTTGTAAATATTAAGTGGTTTAGCCTCTCCCGGGATGGGTTGTTCATAACCTATACGCTTGAGAATTCCTTGGGTCTGGAGGCTCTAATGTAAGGTGATCCAAGACGTTGATACAGGATTGTTTTAGTAAGCTACACTCGTACTTGATGGAGCAAGATGGCAATAGTCATGTAGATATTATGTTACCCAGATTCAATAGTCTTACCTAAGAATTATAGTCATTTTCTCTAGATACATACAAGTCCTTGTCTTGTGTTGTTATGGTTATTTTTGTCATTTCCTGTTTTTCCCTTACTTTCTTTTCCCCCCCTTTTTTTGATAGGTAAGTTTTGGCCCTGGTATGGGGATTGGAACCTGGGACCTTGAGATCTTATTCTCAGGACCTCTGTCATTTCATGTATTTCCTTTTCTCGTGTAATGTCAGCAGGGTGAAGAAGCTGTCACGATGCACTAAAATTTCGTAACTTTGCTTGATATTCCTATTACTTCCCACATGCAGACTTCTGGTTAAAATTATTTTATAAATCTAATGTGATTATCTTTGGTTGTCCCGTATGTTCTTATGGTGAAACTTCCCAAAATGGTTGTACAATTATTGAATGTATGCCCTCCAAGGCTCCAACATTATCCGCAACCATCAACATTCTTGGTGATGGCTTTAAGTTCCAAGGAGGAGGTTAATGTTAGTAAGCCGCTTCATTGTGTTTACTTGTAATTGGTCATGTCAAATTGCTTCACTTCCTTCTCCCTAGACATTGTTGGCAAATTCCCACTGATCAAGTAAACATGAGAATATCAAGATACCATTTTAACTGCCTTATTTTTCTCAACAGCTCCACTCATGAACTACATCTCCATGTTAAATCCCTTAGTTTTTTTATAACAGCTCGAGAGCTACATGTATAGTTTATGCGTACAACTAAGCAGCTAATTGATTCTGTCAGTTACTTCATAACCGATCTATTATCATTATTCAATAATCTACCAATTGGTGCTGATGTTTTCTGTGTGGTTTTGTTCTTTTGCAGAATGGTATAATTTGGTTTTTTGCGTTTTTTTCTCCTCCCTTAAATTCTGTTATTTTATTGTATTGAGATTTGTTTGCTTTTGTAAACTTTCTTATGAAGCTGCAGATGATACGGATCCCTCATCATACTCTGGTAAGATTGTTGAGTGTTCTTGGGATTCCAAGGAAGATGTATGGGTCTGTATGCGGATCAGGACAGATAAAGCAACCCCAAATGATTTCAACACCTACAAGAAGGTCAGGCTGTTGCAATAATTATGTGTTTTTTTAACTCCTAAGCTGATTTTAACCTCAGATGGACTAAATGTTAATGCTCATTAAATTGAAAAACAGGTAATGAGAAGTATAAAAGACAACATCACAGAGGACATCTTGTTGAATGAGATCAATGAGATTATTCGCCTGCCCATGTATGCAGATAGGATACGGAGTGATAGCAAAGCAGCACACCACTCTAATTCAGCAAGACGTAGGTAATGAGTGGACTTGAGGAATGGAGCATGGAAGTCGTTATGCAGCGCCAATTGAAGAAGCTAGCAATAGGACAACCCTAACCTTTTTCAGATGTACGTTGCTGCTTGTGCACAAAAGCAGATTCTGAGTTGTTGGTCACTTTTAACGCTACGAGCAAAATAGTCATTGCAAGTAATTGTGCAAATAGTTGCCCATTATAGTACTGTAAATGTGCTAACTGGTGACTTGAATGATCCAGTTGGCACAGCTAAATAGTCCTTGACTAGCCAAAAGATCTTTCTTTATGATAGTTTTTCAGATGGAAAGAATTAGAAGTAGGAGCACCGTGTATATCAACTTTATTTTAGTGGTCTTACTTTTTCGTTGATAAGTTAAAAATTCAGCCTTTTGTCAAGTTGGTAATTACCAGTTTCATATAGGTTCTATACCTTGAAACCCCGTCATCTGTGTCATACCATTGATGAGACTTTGCAGCATCTTTCTTCTTTTGCTGTTTCTTATATATCATCGGCGTTCTGTCTTAATGCTTTTGTATGAATCAGTTGGTTGTGGCTTCTGCGGCGCTTACAATGGTGTACATTGTATCGCTTAATTTGTTATTATGACGGCTTAATCTTTCCTCCTGGAGGTTTCTTATCTACCAAGAATCTGGGCTACTACACAACCACTATTAGGAACAATCTGACCTGAGCGAAGGGTAGAAGGCGGTTTTGACAATTAAGTAAGGCTTGTACTAGTACTTGAAAATATTATGGTGTTGACTAGTTGTATTGGTTTTTATGCTTGTATAATTATTTCCTCGTGATCATAATAATAAAATGAGCAATTAGCCCATTGAGCTAATTAAAATTTAAAGTTCAAGTCATTTTGTTAAATTAATTAGATGTCTGTTTATTTCTTATCTACTTGACATTTTTATGAAAATAAAAAATTCAAGAAAATTACATAAAAAAGAAATTAGTAATCACGTGAAAAAAATCACGTGAGATGAAGTGAGATATTATTTAAATAAATATGATTTTTTTTTTATCTTCTTCATCTTTCTAAATTCTAATCCCCGCATATGAGATAACATTGATTTGGATTTGCATTAATTTTAAATTGGTACTGTCGCCATCTCTTTAGTTTTAGATTTGCACATTTACATGCTCGTTCTCCATACATGCTCGTAGATTTTTTTTAAATGACAGAAGAAAAAGATATGTTTTAATGGCAAAAAAAAGTGGTATTTTATTTAAATACCCTCACTTCAAGTTTTCCGTGAATGATTGACCTAAAAATGATCGGACGGTGCAAATAATTTATTGAGATTAAGTTTAGGGTGATTCTAATTTTAAATTGATAAAAAGGTGTAAATCGATTTTTGGAAAATTATTTAGGGTGTATTTTTGTAAATTAGTCTATATATATACAAATTCACCTAATAATAATAAGAGGAAATTCAACTTTTGATATTCGTATTAAGACCTGACTTACAAGTTGGTATTCAAACTGAAAAAAATTACAAATGAGTGTGTTTGTATTAGAAAAAAATTACAAACTATTAATTATTAGGGTTTCGTTTAAATTTTTAACACGTTAACGGAAAAATGATGACATGATGATGACTGAGCAAGCTACGTGGATAAGGAAAATCAACTTTTGGTACCTATATTAGAACTTGTCTTATAAGTTGGTACCCAACTTGGTGGTTGATATGTATTTTTATTTTCAATCAATTTTATAATTGAAAATACGTTTTTATTATATGATTATAAAGTGATATGATATTTTTAATTTATCATTATTATTTTTTTTACCACCACTACTAATTTTTTAGTTACTATTAAATTTATATTTGAAAATTAAAATTATTCTACAAAATCTTCGTACTATAAATATATTTTTAAATTTGGAACTCACGGAGTATATAATCATGTAAACAAAATTTATGATAATGGAATAATGTGTATAAACTATTTTTTGAAAGTTTTTAATAGCATCATATATAGATATCTTCATGATTTCTTTCCCTTGGGAAAATTAAAAATATATAGTTATATATATATTTTTCATTAGGGTTACATCCGATTTTTGTAATTATATATTATTAATTTTCTTCAAGTGAAATATACCATGAAAATAGATATGTACGATGCTATTTAAAACATTCAAAAAATTAATTTATACACATTATTCCATAATCATAAAATTTGATTATATAAATATATATATATATATATATATATATATATATATATATATATATATACTTAGTGAGTTTGAAAATTATAAATATATTTATAATACAATTTTTTTAAGAATAATTTTAATTTTGAAATATACTTTTAATATTAGCTAAAAAATTAATATTAGAGGTAAATAATAATAATAATAATAATAATAATAAATTAAAAATATCATGTCATTTTATAGTCTTATAATAAAAATGAATTTATAATTATAAAATCAATTAAAAATAAAAATACATATATACCATTAGTTGGATATTAAATTGTAAGACAAATCCCAATACAAGTATCAAAAGTTAATTTTTCTTATTCACGTAAGATTTGTTAGTCATCTCAGACTTTTTCGTTATGTCTTTAACGATTTTATATAAATATTCAAATACAATTACTAAATTATAAGTTTTTTTAAATATAAATATTACTTTATAACTTTTTTTAATTTTAATACCAACTTGTAAATTGGTCGCACTAAAGTTGCCAAAAGTTGAATTTTCCGGATAAAAACTTGAGGTACCAAAACTTGAATTTTCCGGATAAAAATATGATCAGTGTTCTGTAACTCTAATTCTGCTCGAGCCCTTTTGATAGTTAGCTTACAGATCGTTAGAACCCTAGTCTAGGGTTTTCTTCTCCTAATCTGGACGTTTGATTCCGGGGTGTTTGTCTGAATAACCGTTTAGCTAGGAAAGTTGGATTTTTTTGATAGTTTTTGGGTTCTCAAATCTGCTACCCGAGCTTAAGTGAGTCACTCAATCGAAGATCTTCATGAAGGCTAGCATTTTATTCCTTTTATTAATCCTGTGTATATCATTGGATTTCAACTATGGAGTTACGGAATTGAGATCGGATGAAACGAAGAAGAACAAGTTTCGAGAACGAGACGCCACTGATGATGCCCTTGGTTATCCCAATCTGTAAGTTTTACTACATACTCTTGAACTGGGATCGTAATAAGTTGGAGCCTTTGATTTATGAGAAAAAGAAATGAAACTTAAATATCCGGGGCTGAATTTTCCTGTTGGGTAATTCAAAAATGTGTTTGGGTTTGCTTACCAATCTGTTGGTGCAGATTGTTAAAGTAGATGAACGGAATAAATGGCGTCTGTTTGATACGTATGATATATATCTATTTAGTTGAGCGTAAGATGGAAACTGATTTACATTGTTGATTCTTAAAGCGGTTGTCTTAGTTGATGTTTTAGTGTAGTTGGGTTCTAGTATTTCATTTGTATGATTTCTTGTTATGAATAAGTCTACTCTGACTTTAATTTCTTATTTTTATTGCTGTTTATAGAGATGAGGATGAATTGTTGAATAAACAGTGTCCTCAGAATTTGGAACTAAGATGGCAGACAGAAGTTAGTTCAAGCATATATGCCACACCCTTGATTGCCGATATTAACAGGTAAGAGAGGGGAAACAATCCCTTCAAGGTTAGTGTAACTGGCTTTAGTTGTTAATCATGTTAAGTTGCTCAGTTATTCTTTGTTTGACATTTCAAAGAGTTTCTAATTTTATTTTCAACTACTTGCTTTCCTATATTGGTATCGTCGAACACCAAACTAATGAAAGAAGAAGGAGAAATAAAGAAAAAAATTATTGATGAAAGAAATGAAAATCACAATTAATGCTAATATACACGTTAGTTTAAAGAAGTAAATTGGTGGAAATTATTTTAACAACCAAAGTGAAACATAAAACAAAAACAATTCAGATGTGAATAAATGATTTTAATAGCTAACCGAGGGGCCATCGTTATATTCCCCAAGTTGAATGGAAATTATTCACCAGATAGTTGTAGCAATACAAATCTCATTGTCTTGGGAAATTATTGTGTGTGCATTTTTTCTCTTAGAAATTAGAAAACCAAGTAGAGTGGAATCTGCAACATCTTTTAATTATTTGATTTCAAGTATTATCTAAGTTTGCATTTTTTTTCTTCAAAATTTTGGCTAAGAATTTGATTGCTGCATCTTTGTTTTATATATCAGCGATGGAAAGCTTGATGTAGTAGTTCCCTCATTTGTTCACTACCTTGAAGTTCTAGAAGGTTCTGATGGAGACAAAATGCCAGGTATTGAATTTTTGTGGTTCCAAAGTTGGTACGATCTGTACCTGTCTATTGTGTTATGGAAAATAACGTTTATTTAATTAATTTTCTAATAGTTTACCAGAATTATTATTAGAAACTACAAGTGTAATCAAAGGCTAATGTGTTTTCAGATAGCTAACTAAATGAATGACAAAGCTGAATGATAAACCCTGAATTCTTAAGAGCATTTGAATGAGCGAAATTAAATAGAGAATCTGTTTGAAAGCTGATTACTGAATGATGATGTATGATCTTTGAAACATTTTAAATTTATTTGGTAATTATATGTATGAGTACGTCATATTTAGCCCTTGCTGGATGGTAAAATCAGTTAATATGCATGAAGCTAAACTCCTAATTGAACATGAGCTTTGAGATTGATAAAAGATTAGAAGAAGAAATACTGTGATTTTTTATACGCCATCAATCAATTTCTTTTTTTAGCATAACACCACAAATATCATAAAATAGCAAGTTAATATTGGAAATAATCTCTTATGGTAAACAACCTTTCTTTATTATCATATAGGGTAACAACTCTATGAAATCTTCTCTTTGTAGCAGTTTTGTGAAAGACATTTGTTAATTCTTCTCACTGACTTCTCGCTTTCTCTATCATATCTACACCTTTTGGTTTAAGAAAACTTGCATTTCTCCAAACATTGTTCAAGGTTTAAATGTTGCCTCCCCATCCAAAACTGTATCCACATCTCTAAAAGCAAGCTTTACTACAGTCTATGTCTGCACCTAAATTATATGTAGTTCCTTCAAACATCACCAATAGCAGCATCAATATCACAAATCGCTTTCACACCTTTTCCTTCCATTGCCAATAATTCTCTAAATTAACGAGATAACTCAAAACCTTCACAAAATCAAATCTCCATGCTTTAAATTTCAATCCTGTTTAACTCCTTTTACTGAGTTCCGAAACAACTAACCAAAAACCCTCAGCCAGATCAATTCTTCACGGTTAGAGAATACAAAGGTAGTGTCAAAGAAAGAGGAAAGTGATTGAGTAGTGAAAAAGCAAGGGCAGTTAGCGAAATGATGGTCGTGGTGATGAAGAGGGTGGCATTGGAGGAGGGACTGCTGGCTGGAAATTATCATCACCACTAATACAATGAAAAGCTTAATATTTTTTGCCTCCATTATATATAGATAGAGATGAATACAAAAAGTAGCTCTGCAATTCCTCTCTAATAAAGAAAACTATAGCAGGAGAGGAATGACAGTTTTTTGTGAGAATGAAATTTGAGAGAGATAAATTGGGTAACATAATAGTCTAGGTATCAAATGTGATTAATTAATTGTGGGAGTGTGTTTTAATAAATTAAAAAAAAATCAATTAAGTGGTATGAATCATAAGCTAAGATTGGGAGTCTTTTAGAAACACCCATTAAGTTTCACTAAAATGTTTATCAAACATCATGTAGATTTAACTGATTCAGCTGAATCAGTCGGACCTATTATGAGGCAATCAAACTACACCTTAAAATGTAAATTTGAGCACATCTGACTTGAAATATTGCATTAAAGAACAAAACTCCACAGGTCTTTTTCATTATTTGATCCAACTCTGCTGATTTTTGTTCTACTTGGCTAATAATGCATCAGGATGGCCTGCTTTTCATCAGTCAACTGTTCATGCCAGTCCCCTCTTGTATGATATTGACAAGGATGGTGTGAGAGAAATAGCTTTGGCTACTTATAACGGTGAGGTGCTCTTTTTCAGGTAATCTATCTTCCATTCATTTGTGTAAAACTGTTGTCCTGGAAGTGGGATAATAGTTTGACATTCTCCAGACTTAAATAATTTTTATTTATCTGTTACAGGGTTTCAGGCTATATGATGTCAGACAAATTAGAGGTTCCTCGGCTGAAAGTTAAAAGAGACTGGCATGTGGGTTTAAATCCAGATCCAGTGGACCGTTCTCATCCGGATGTTCATGATGACCAACTCATTCAGGAGGCTCTTCTAAACTCCAGACCTCGTAAGTTTTTATTTGATCTCTCTGAAAGAAGCATGTACTTTCTATTATATCTTCATACTAAAATCTTGTAGTATTGTTTTGGCATTTATAATCAGCATAACTTCTCAAGTAGTAAATAAAGACCTCGATATTTATCTGGAATTGTTGGAAACATCTGCACCAGAGTTTAGATGATGTTAATTTTATGTGCAATTGTTGTTACCAATATATATCCTGATTTTTAGATAGAACTTGAAGTTTATGCTGAAGTTCAATGATATAAATAACGACTCACTGTACATTATTATTGTAATCTCTGTTGATTTTCCCATTTCAAATTGATTAGGTGTCTTATTCATAGGACTTCTTTTCTTTAGTTTTTTGTTTTACTGCTTCGTCTCCTTTCCTTTTTTTTTCTTTTCAGCTGGCTGTCCTAAGTATTCTCTTGAATAGTTGTCCTGAAATAACAATTTATTTCAGTTTTTTATTCTTTTTTCCCCTCATACTATGTTGCTCTTATTTCTTTTTGTTTCGGTTAATTTGTTTGACTCTTAAACTAAGAAATTAAATTATTTGTCCAAGTGAAAGCAAGATTGAGATTATGCATAAAAAAAATTGAGGTCTTCTAGTATTTTCAGTGTATCCTAGAAAGCATTCTATAGTAAGAAGAAGGGGGTTTGATTTGTTTGGATTAACTATGGTTGTTAATCCTTTTTAGTGCCACTTACTGGAATAATTTTGGAATACTGGTAGAAACTAGTGCATTCACACTTCAAGGAGAACTGTTATTTAATTATTACCAGAAAGAAAAAGGAGAACTATAATTCGTGGATGAGGCTATCATAACTCAGGTTCGGTCAGGAGAGACAAAAGAGAGATGCTTTCTATAATTTAGTTAGTTTACATATCAGTTCTCCCATTGTTCTATTATAAAATATAAAATAAAAAGGCACCGTACTTTTTTGTGTTTCCCAGATGAGAGCCAACTGGAAGTCTTTTACTACTTTCAGGCATCATAATTTTCCACTACAAATTAGTTGGTTTTAAATTTGTTTTGATTCATTAGTGTTGGTTCGAGTAACTAAATTTACAGTTATTTTATTCTCTATTATGGGAATACATTTTAGAATCTGTGTAGAAACTAATGGAACTACACTTGGATTAAATTTCATTTTCAGCGTCAGCAGTTCACGTAGACACGGTGAATGCACCGAAAATGGAGAAGCAAGAGAAACAGAACTACAGTCACATAGAAGCAGATATCAAGCTTTCGGAAAAGATAAATGATCCTTCTCCAGAGGAGAAAACCAACACTGCAGAGAATCATACAAATGCGGATATTAAGCTGCCGGATAACATAGATAATATTAAATCAGATTCTGGACCAGCGAGAACCAAAAATGCAGAAAATGGAACAAACACTAGAAGACGACTTCTTCAAGACCAGGCCTCAAAAGGCTCGGAAGAGAGTGGTTCTGGATCCAAAGCTAATACTGCTGAGGATGTTCATGCTGCAACAGTGGAAAATGATGCAGGTTTAGAAGCAGATGCTGATTCATCTTTTGAGTTGTTCCGTGATAGTGATGAGCTGGCTGATGAGTATAACTATGATTATGACGATTACGTTGATGACCACCAGTGGGGAGATGAGGAGTGGACCGAAGCACAGCATGAGGCATTGGAGAATTATGTGAATATTGATTCACACATTTTGTGCACTCCTGTGAGTCTTGTGACGTGAGAATCTGTTTTAGTTGATGCATGGTGATTTATTGTGGTCATGGAATTAGAAATTTACCATTGTTGGCAGGTTGTTGCAGACATTGATAATGATGGCGTGTCAGAGATGATTGTTGCTGTGTCCTACTTCTTTGATCATGAGTGAGTTTCCTCCTTTAAAAACATAGATTTAAATGTGATACCAATTCATTTTCTTTTCTTTTTTTCAAAAAAATTGTTTAAGTATGTTCTAGTTTAGACGGCTGATACTCGTTTCAGCCTGAGCAAAATGCTATTGTGTCTATATCCTTTGAGGTCAATGAAATCATCTTAACATTTCTTTTATACTCCCTCTGTTCAAAAATATGAGTCCCAACTCCCAATTGAAGTCAATTCATGTCAATTCCAAATTTATAATTGATATGAATATTGTAAACCATCTAAAAAGTTCTATTAATTACAACTGTTTTTTTTTCAAAACTTATATAAATTCACATCAACTTTTTTTTCTTCTTTTTTTTGGACTTTGCAAATCAACTTCTTGAAGTCAAAATGGGACTCTTATTTTGGGTCGGAGGAAGTAAAATTTTGTCAAGATTTATCAAGAAAATAAATTTGCATAGTCTTTGAGAAAGCAAGTTACATCCAAATCTGTCCTAGTTGTTGATGAAGATGATCTCATAATACTAAATCATCGGAGATTTGAACCTCTGCATAATCTGAAATATTATCCTCCTTAAGCTGATGCTAGTTTTGTTGGAGATGCTGACATTTAGCTGGAGCTTTTGGGTCTTACCCAAGAATATTTTAGAAATGACTTGATATATCTTGTTTGGGCTGCTTAGGCCCCTTAGTCTTCCTTAAGTTGCCTGTTCTTTTTCCCATCCCTCATTCCGTTTCTCTTCTTGAATGTTTTCTGAAAAGGATTCGGGCGTAGACAACTTTGATTTCAGAACTCAATCATCTCTCTGTGAGTTGGGTTCTTTGAGAATGTTGGGAGTTGGGACTAATACAATGTCTATTCTCTCCATGTCAAGTGGAACATGTTTTGTTATTTGAAGACATTTGTCAGAGATTAAATTGAAAGATATGGTATTCACCAAGTCACACCCAAAATGACTAGACTTTCGTGCAAAAATTGAACTTTGCGTGGCGGGGATGGTCATTATGCTCCAGACAGAGGCTTGTGCTCTATCTCCCAAAAAAATACACAATCTTTTGAATAACTTTATAAGTGAAAACTTATGTTTCTTAATTTGCATTACTTATTTATATTCAAAATATTTCTTAGACATGTCTAACATATGTTTTTAAGTATAAAAATTGCCAAATTGAATGTGCAAGTTGGATGGTATATTGAGAACATCATAATATTTGGTAGCTTACTTTTTTCGAAGTGAACACTTATTTTGGTAGATCTACAGAAGGGAAGGCTCCTAAGTTGGGATGGAGGAAGCATTAGATGTTTAGTATATTCGATTTTCTTCTTCCCTTCATGCTGATATATAAAAAATGTGAATCTGCGTGCCATCCGTTTTCAATATCATTCTATTGTTTCTTGACTCTTGCATTGTAAAAATGGGGAAGTTGAATGCATGTAGTCCAGCTAATTTACTGTAAATTTAAAGGTACTATGACAATCCAGAGCACTTAAAGGAACTTGGTGGTATTGATATTGGAAAATATGTTGCTGGAGGTATTGTTGTTTTCAATCTCGAGACGAAGCAAGTTAAATGGACTGCAAAACTGGATTTAAGCACGGATACTGCAAAGTTTCGTGCCTATATATATGCTTCTCCAACCGTTGTTGATTTGGATGGTGATGGGAATTTGGACATTCTAGTAGGAACTTCCTATGGCTTGTTTTATGTCCTCGATCATAAGGGTAATAACTGGAGACTACTATTTTTTCAGTTGCGGATAGTTTCTTCATTTTTCATGCCTAACATAATTGTTTAGATCTAGATTTTTCCTTTTTAAGCATTGTTTAATTCATGTTTGAAACATTTTAGATTATAGTACCTCTTTGCCTGTCTGGTAATTCAAGTTTGAGTATCAAATAGCTACTGGGCAGTGGCGTTTATAATTGTCCCTGTGTAAGTGGGGGTGCGCATAAAAAGTTCATATTATGATTTGTTAATGTAGTTATGAATTGAACGTTAACTTCTTGGAGTCTAATGACTATATGAATCTTGTTTCGCAATTTTCAGTCTTAGGCATGTTCTTTTAAAATCACTAGTTATACTTTTTTTTTCCTTTTTCTTTTCTCTGTTATCATGTCATTGCAAATTAATTCAGATCTTCCCATCTCCCTTGCTTACCATCAGTAGGTTATATTTTTTGGAATAAGTAATTATGCCTCCATATTGGAGTTACTATGATATAAGAACTTTTCTCTGGGGTAGAGAATTAAACTGGCTTCTGTTGAATTCTAACAGCGTTGTTAGGATGTGAGCTGTGTTGAGTTTGGCAAGAAATTTTCATAATTGAATAAATATGCACAGCTTTTTTTGTAAGATTTGTCAGAATACCCACGAGTATATTAGTAAAAGACTAAAAATTAATTGGATTGTGACCGAAATTGCTTATGTAAGTTTCTGTGGTGCTTGCATAGTTGCATCATCTCAGAAGCTTGTATGATTTTGGTTTTGACTCATCTTCTTGTTGAACAGAGTAAATGATTTAACAAGCCTGACCGAATCCTGAATTGGAGAATGTGCAAATATCATCTTTATTTATTTGGATCTCTATTATTTATAAGTTGCACAACACGGTGGCACATATAGCACTGTGCCGAATCACTTATAAAGTGACTTCATCTTGTAAACCTAGATTCAGGAAGTGTAATTTTACTGATGTTAGATACTGCGTTTCATCCGTTTTTCTGTTTTTTTTTTTTTTGGATTTTTAGCAATTTAGGAACTGAACTGCTTTTAATCCAGGCAATGTGAGGGAGAAATTCCCTCTTGAAATGGCTGAAATTCAGGGAGCAGTTGTGGCAGCTGATATCAATGATGATGGCAAAATCGAACTAGTGACTACTGATACTCACGGAAATGTTGCTGCATGGACTGCACAGGGAAAAGAAATTTGGGAAGTACATCTCAAGAGTCTTATCCCACAGGTAACAAGCATCATATTGTTTCCTATTTTAGCAAGCTCTTAATATTTACGCTTAAGAGCCATATAAAGTGAATGTGTATGCTCTATCCATGATATATATATATATTCTTTGTGCCTCAGGGTCCCACTATTGGAGATGTGGATGGGGATGGCCATACTGATGTCGTAGTTCCAACACTATCTGGCAATATATATGTTCTTAGTGGCAAGGATGGGTCAGTTGTACGCCCGTATCCATATAGAACTCATGGCCGAGTTATGAATAGAATCCTCCTAGTTGATTTGACCAAACGTGGGGAGAAAAAGAAGGGGCTAACTATTGTTACAACATCTTTTGATGGTTATTTGTATCTTATAGATGGACAAACTTCATGTGCTGATGTTGTGGATATTGGCGAAACTTCGTAAGATAAACTCAGATCATCCATGACATTAACTCTTCTATCTGTTTTTTTCTCAATAAATCAGTTAAACTATGATTCTTTTCGTGACAGATATAGCATGGTCCTGGCAGACAATGTCGATGGTGGAGATGATCTTGATCTTATCGTGACCACCATGAATGGCAATGTCTTCTGTTTCTCAACTCCTGCTCCACATCATCCCCTCAAGGCAGGATAGAGAACTGAATCTGATATGTTTTGACTTGATGACATTTTTCCACACACTGAACTTATATATACGGCTGTTATATTTTATGCTTTTTCAGGCTTGGAGATCATCTGATCAGGGAAGAAACAATGTTGCAAACCGTTTCAATCGTGAAGGGATCTATGTCACACCTTCATCTAGAGCTTTCCGTGATGAAGAAGGGAAGAGTTTTTGGGTTGAGATAGAGATTGTTGACAGATACAGGTTCCCCTCTGGGTCTCAAGCACCATATAATGTGACGGTAAGATTCTTCTCTCTGAGCTACTCTTTTTTAAGTATTGAAAATGTGTCAAATCATCAACTCTTGGTTAATCATTCTTTTATATTCTTTTGGTACAAATACAATGCAGGCAACCTTACTGGTTCCTGGTAATTACCAAGGGAATAGAACAATTAAGCAAAACCAGTTCTATGACCGTGCTGGGAAACATCGGATTAAGCTTCCAACAGTAGGGGTAAGGACCACAGGGACCGTTCTGGTGGAGATGGTTGACAAGAATGGACTCTATTTCTCAGATGATTTCGCCCTCACATTCCATATGTATTACTACAAACTCTTGAAGTGGCTCATTGTCCTACCGATGCTTGGGATGTTTGGCTTACTTGTCATCATTCGTCCACAGGAGGCCAGGCCATTGCCATCATTTTCGCGAAATACTGATTTGTGATGATTAATTCACATTGAAATTTAACCATTAGCCAGTACTCTTTCGTGATCTAATGCATGCAAGAAACATGCAGTGTTCTGAAATCAGAGAAAAAATTGAGTTTTAATGCAAGAAACATGCAGTGCACTGTCTGAAACACGGCTTGCTTTGAATTTTAAAGATAGGAAGACAAAATTGTTACAGTTTTGGGGCTGAAGTTATTATTTGGTCACTTTTAACTCCCTTTTATATGATGTGATTCACACTTTTATATGAGGCGATATGTTTTAAGGCTGGGGATCTCTCTCTTTCGCTCTCTTTCATATGTGGTTTATCATTATCAAAGAAACCGTGCGGTTTTCTTTACAATGTAAATTGAAAGAGGCCGTCTCCCCCAACAATTTTGTACAGTCAATTTGGATTTTTATTTTTGATCCTAGTCTCATGGCACAGCTTAATCGAGTTTAATGTGGTTGAAGCATGCATTATATTAGACAACGGCTTCAATTGTGCAAGGTTATTCATTATATCAACATATTAAGGTGGTTAAAATAATCACGCTTAAGGAATTAGTTGAACCAGTTGTTAGTAGCATAAATTTATTAAGAGCCCAGATTAAGCTCATGCCTGCACCAACACAGAAACACACTCCTTACCTGTTTCAAGTGAAAGCTTGAGAGGTGCTCTTGGGCCACATCTAAAAATAGGGAGATTTCTGTAGCCTTTTGAGCTGCCTAAAATGAAGCGCTCTCCATTCTTAAAATCTCATGATAATTGCTAATAATTTCCTGTGGAGTAGGGTTGTAAGCACTTGTCCGCCTTTTGTGAAAACTCGCAATGCCTACAAGAGCGGTTTTGGGCAAAAAACAGTGTCCAAGACTGCTCTAAGTTTGTTTTAAGATAAATATCATTCAAGGTATAGTTTTTAACACAGAAGCAAGGCGCTTCTAATTAAAACTAAATTGGTGTTTTCCAAATTGTGTTTACAGTTTAAACTGATCAGACATCTTTATAAAACCATAGCACCAAAAGCATAATACAAACTAATCAGGATACAAAATAATCTCCGTTTACATATATGTAAAATGAACAAAATAATCTTATCAGCCACCCAAGAATTAAGCCTGACGGTCTGAAATACTAAACACCGACATAAGCAGTCTAATAAATCACAAGACAAAAGATATTTCTTCTTCTTTTTTTTTTTTTTTGGAAAATCAGGATACAATCTAAAAGCTAACCGAGGCAAACCATTAAGAGCCAAGATATTTTAACTACCAAGAAATATGGGGAAACTCAATGAAATAGCGATTAATGGGAAGATACGGAGTAATTATCCGAGAAAGCGACAATGAGCTCAAGCTATCCATCAGGAAGAAAACATAGTAACTAATCCAGAAAACGACAATGAGCTCAAGCTATCCATCAGTTCCAAGATTCACACCCTATAAGTTCCTATAGCAGAGTTTTTACAGCCTCTCACATCTCCCTAATGCAAATTGGTAGAAGTATTTGGTATCAGACTTACGTGTGTTCTCTAAAACTCTGCCTGTCACATATTTTGAGCCTCTCTTGCTGAAAGGAGAACTATCTTCCAATTAGAGTGAACTACGTACTCGATAAACAAGTCTAGTTAGAGTACATATCACTGACCCAGAAACGAAAATACCTAAAAATGTTTACTTAAAGGAATAGACAGGCAATATGACAGAGCAAAAATTGACAAATGCTAGAGCAAGTGCTGCTCATGGTAATCTCCGAAAATAACAAATATTTGCTAGGGTAAATATTTTCCTAAGGAATATATCTTAGTTCTGGAGTTAAAACGCAGATATAGATTTCAACAAGATGATAAATAAAATTTGAGAGCTCTTGCGACCGGATCTGAAGCCCATAAAATTAATTATTCTAACAAAAATCTACTTCCCCATACTAATCCTCTTTATATCTGTGAATTTGAAGTTCAACCCCTTCTAATGCTTATACATCCATTATAATGCAACCTCATAAAATAAGTACTAGCAAATAAAGATTTTTCAACTTAATCAGAAACTATACAATCACATAAATATATACAAAAAGCATACTGAATAAAAATTAAGGAACCAGACCAAAGTAATACTATGAGAACTATAATATAAAGGAAACCATTCCATGTGTTATTACAGGTACATAGCAAAGATATTCAAATCTCACACAAAGATCAATAGGCCTGCAACACAGGTCTCTTACCAAGCCTTTTGATTTCTCTATCCATCTGACCAGTAAGCATCAGTCCAAACATCTTGAAATCACATAAAAATGACCAAACCGGGTGACCGAATGTTGCTGGAACATTTCTTTCAACAAAGAAATGGCTATACCAAGCTAAACCATACCCAAACAGAGGCACAGAGAACAGAAACCACCAATTAAAGAGAACAGAGTATATCAAGCACAGAATACTAGAAAGTGTGCCTGCAAAATGCCATCTCCTTGTTGCTGGTTTAGAGTGTTGGTTCATATAGAAAAGCCAAAACTCCTCCATGCTCCTGAAGTTCATATCTCAAACCAGATGAACCCAATTCAAACTTTTAACTGGGTATATTGCTGCTCAAAACCCAAATTAGGATCGATCCAAATTCGAATCTTGATTGATGGGTGTTGTTGAAAATCTACCTACCAGAAAACCCAAAACCTGCTATCTGGTTTCGGTTGACTTTTTTGAGAGAAAATGTCAATGTTGGCTTCTGGGTTCTTGGGTAATCAGGTTTTGGGTAAGCTAGAAATTCTGAACTAGGGAATCAAAGACAAACTATTTATCTACCCAAATCAGGTCTTGGGTATATAAGTTGGAACAAATCAAGAAAAGAAGAACTACTCTATAAGAGGTTTGAATGATCTGACTTGATAAAGGGCTAAAGGTGAGTGCTGTAGGGCTTGAAGATTAAATGGTTGCTCTGTATCATCTATTTCGAAAATATCAAAGAGGAATTGGAATTGCTCTGTATCATCTGTAGTAGTATCATTGAAATTATCATTTGCAGTCTGTAGATGTGTGATGGAAAGATGTTCTATTGGTTGGTCCCTTTTCTTGTTTCATTCGTCATACTAAATTAGTGATATGATAGTGCCATTTTTGTCCTATAGTTTTGTGAGTTGTCTCATATTTCTCTTTCTATATTTTCTCACAATTAACGTCATACAATACACAACTTTATTTCCTTTTCCCTCCCCTCTTAAGATAAATTTACAAGAAATTGCAAAATTATGTATGGGTTTGTCAACAGTCATCTTCCAGACAAACTCATACCTTTTTTTTTGAAGCCACCTGTTCCTATTTAGAATAACATGAGATTGTTTAACTGTTATTTTTACTAGTAAATTTGTTAGTCTCATAAGATATTTCCCATAAAACTGACTTATTATTCATGTAATTATGCGAGAAAAAAAGTGATGGAACTAACAATTGCTTCCAAAACAAGGATTTCTTTTCTAGTATATGACACGATGGTCTAAAATTATTATTAATGAGAAATTATTGAGTCTAGTTTTCTTCTTCTTTAAATTAGGTTAGGAGGTCAGGCTGAAAACTCAAAACTTTGCTTAAATCATAGATTTTTTAAGATGGGAATCTGCAATTTGGGACAGATAGTGCACTAGAGTTTTGTATGTTCCTTTTTTCTGGCATTCTTAATAAGTAATTACAACTCATATAAATATGCATTTATAGACAAGTATCAGTTGATCAGTAGCCTGTTTAGTTACTAATAACTAATGAAAATGACAAAGTAAGATAAATCTTCTTAAATTTATGTCTTTCATTGCACCTTGGGCAAACCATACATAAAAGAAAAGATGAACCTTTTGGCAACTACATTCATTCAAAAAAAAAGTCTTAATCTAACTCTTAGCATTTGATTTGTCTCTTAAAAGACTTTATGAACCCCGGTCCAGATAGTGTGATCAGGATTATAAGCTTGCCAACACAAAACAATTCACCCCTTTGCACTCAAATTTATTCAGTCATTTAGTCCTATTAAGTTATAATCAAAACCCCTAAGACTTTTAATCTCAAAAAGATTAAACGAGTAAGTACATTCTTTTACTTTGTCCTAGGAAGTAGGAATGACAAATCAGATTGTACATATAAGTTATAGTCCAACGTTTAGACCTCATACAGTGGTTCAAAAATTTATTCTTTTAGATGAATATACGTGCATGGTTTCTTTTTTTCATTGAGGGAATATAACTGTGTTTTGAATCTTTTGAATAAACTGTGTTGGATCTAAAAGACACGCTCTCCAGTAGCATAGAGGTTCCAAAAGATGGTTGTGGCAAAATACAAACCAGCTGTGACGTTGAGGAATGCCTGAAAAGATCCCAGCCATTGAACAAAGTAACATGTTCCAATTGCACTGATTATCGGTGCCGATGTTCTAGCAGAATTTGAAATTCCTATTTTTAGCAAGTTTTGAAATGGGAAATAGTCATTACCTCGTACTGGAAAGGGATTATTCTAAAACATAACATGGAGGAATCCTCCATATTGGGGTATAATATCCTGATTAAACAAAATTTCTTTAATAATCTAAGATAGTAGTGAATGCTCCAGTTGTACAGATTAAAGTTCTGCAATCACAACTTGAACAATTCTTACTTGCATATTTAGTAGAAAGCCAGTTTGGCTGAAACAGCTCAAGCTCAGAGCAAATGAATAAATATATAGAGAATAAAATCGAGTGCTATTTTTGACATATGTCAATAATTGATTGGCTGTGATACTTAGTTTGAAATTACGTTTTTTTATTTTTTATTTGATGATTCAATTATAGTGATGAGGTCTAATAGGGAATATATATAGCTACGAAGAATTTATAAGAAACTTATTTTTAATATGCAACAACTGATGTGTAAAATGAGAGATTTACACTAGACGATCACTTTTTATCTGCTTGAAATTACAATTTACATTATATTATTGTAATTTTTAGGAGGACGTATTGTGTACACCATAGGTGGGGGTAATTTATGTTCTCTATAATAACAAAATAAAAGAATACTCTATCACCAATAAAATAAAATGATAATTATATTGGGCCATCAATATTCCACTCGGCCTACAAATATTTTTGAATACGAAAGCCCGTCGGTGGGCCCAAATTAGATGTAGAAACAGTAACAGAATCTCTATTTTAAAATGAAACGTAACGCCCAAATATATCAGTCTTTACATTCGTACTGATTTCCCGCCCCTCACATCTCTCTGACTCTCTCTCTCTCTCTCTCTCTTCACACATACAAACAGAGACGCAGTATAAAGACGCAATCAACAGTACCTCCCGGCTCCGCCGTGGTTAGTGTTTTTAACAGAAGATGAAACCTAATCGCAAGCTCAAGAAACCAGATACATCTTCCAAGGTACATTCCCCGATATTCTTCATTCAAAACCCTGAAAATAGCTTAGCATTCTGTTTGGCTGGAGGAGTAATTTGCATAAGATTGTTTATCTTGGATTATTATCTGCATTTTTTTTTTAATTTTCAGCTGATTTTAGAAGAAATAATTGGATTGACGATTAAGAATGCCAATGGTCTGGCTTCGAGCAGTTCGAATTCCAGCTGTGTATATATTGCTGGGTGCGTTGTGGTGGTTTACAATGTGGATTCAGGGGCTCAGTCGCACCTCATGGTGTCTCATAGAATGCCCAAACCTTTGAGCTGCGTTGCTGTCTCACAAATCGAAGCTTTGTTGCAGCTGGAGAGGTATATTTCATTTCATTCCGAGAACTGTAAGAGTTTTAGCTTGTCAACTTTTACAATACTCCTTCCGCTCCACAGAAAAGAGTCTCATTTCTTTTGATTCTGATATAATATGACACAATGCGCTCAAGTTTATTATCACAATTGTATTATAATGCCATCACTAATTAACTAAACAGCAAACACTCAATAAAGTTGAGGGTAAACATGGAACAAAATATAGCTTTCAAATTTTACCAATGAAACTCTTTTTGTGGGATGGAGGTAATATATTAATTCATGGTGCATCTGATTTAGGGCTGAATTTGTGTTTTTCAAGTCAATTGCAAGGTTGCAAGGCAACTGGAGTGTTTTCTAGTAGTGTTTAACTATTATGATTATGGTTTTATTTAAACTTTTATCTTTAATGTAAACTTTTATTTAAACTTTTATCTTTAAAAGCTCATCTTGATGTGTGAGTTTCATTGTTTAGGTGTTCTTTACATAGTTTTTTAGATTGCCAGAATCTTGGATTTCATGAATTTCCTAAAACGCCTAAATGTATACTAGTATAGACTGGCGTGAGCCGCGTGACCTTTTTGTGATACTGATTGCAGCCCACTGGATGTCATCTATCCATTTGTATGATCACATTCCCTTGGATGACTAGGATTATTCTCTTAATAATTTAGTCACGCTTAATAACGGTAAGTAGAGTTGCTACAAAGTTTAGTTTATTGTGGAATACTCAAGCTTTCTGGCATCTTCACTATTTTAGTATGCAAAAATGATCGATTCCCATTTTTTCTGTAGCAACTTTGCGATAACATTTCACGTTGCCATAATCAAATGGCATCTCATGGAACTATATATGACATGGCTGTAGATCCGAAGATGGAAGTTGTTGTCACAGTGGGGAAGGTAAAGTGGCATTCATATTGTTCTTCCTCTAAATTTATGAATTTTAATCTCACATGACAGGTTGCTATGCAATAATAATTTTTGTTTGTTCTCTATGGGCACTAATATATTCAGTGGCAGTTGATTGAACTTTACTATATACAGGGGAGATTTTTTTTTTAATTCTGTGATTACAATTCATAGACTCAAAAATGAGTAGTGCTTGTAGGATAAGAAGATCAACGCGTTTAACATTGCTTCTGGGAAACTTCTTCGATCATTCAAGCAGGGTGGAGATTTTGGGGACCCAATTAAGGTACAATAGTCACGTTTTGGTCAGAATTTTTTTTTAACCTTCATCAAAATGACCTTGTGCTACCAGTGAATCTCTTTTCCAGATAACTATGAATCCTAGCAGTAGCTATCTGGTATGCTCTTATTCCAACAGGTCTATCTGCATGTATGACTTCCTGACTGGCGAGATGGTCGCACGAGCAGTGGGGCATGGTGAAGCTATAACTGGGGTCATCTTCTTACCTGATTTCAAGCACTTAGTTTCTGTAAGTTATTGTTGGGTTTAATTTTATTTATTAATTTTGTTGTTGATTATATATGACCGTGTAAGATATATGTACTCGGTATCTATACTGTGCAACCATATTTTACCTTGTGAATCCCATATTCCCATCTTTCCCCAATTCTTCAGGCTAGAGTTAATTTACTGATCATGTGATTTTTTCTTTTTCCCCATTGTATTTCTTGTGCAGTATGCTTACTCTTTCTATTGCTTCATAAACTGAATATGCAGTATACTATATTTTCAGAATCATGTAAAGACCAGATTCGTAGATGTAGGTTGGTCTTCTCATATGATATGATGGACTTTTTACATTTTTATTTCCATCTTCTTTTGTTGAGCTGAAACAGAGGTTGAGGCTTTTCATATGATAACTGGGCTTGTAACTTCATTTGCTAATTTCTAGCTCCATCTTTACTTAAGCACAGAGCCATGAGGAGCATCACTAAAGCTTTTCCAAACATATTTAATTAATTTTTTTCAGGCACTCCTCTAACTTCTTTTGTACAACATGAATTCTATGCTCAATGCTCTTTTGATATGCCTTAATTTAATGGCTCAAAATCTTCCAAGTAATTGAGGGGTGTTAGACAGTTTCTGGCCCTCAAAAGTCAGCCAAGCAACTTTGCAAGCTTATAGTGTCCATTACGACTTCACTTGCTGCTCCCTCCTTCTGTCCTTTCCAGTGGAGACCTTATTCAAACCAATCTGTTCTACGGACAGAAATGAAAGTAGGGGTTGTTTTGCTCAAAAGTTTGTAGAATGCTATTTACAAACGATCATTATCAACTTCCATGCAAGTTGATTGAATGAATTGTAAAGTCTGGTCTTTAATATTGATTTTTTAGTAAGAAAATTTAATTGTGTTGCGTACAATGTACATGAGGAGTATTTTTTTATTGCCACATTTGAACTCCTCGTATTTGTCGGGACTTTTGAAGGAATATGTATACTTAGCTTTGTTGGTTGTACGGATGGCTGTTTTCCATAGAAAGATTGCTTTTTTTCTTCTGTTTGCTGTTTGTGCATTGTAGATGGGTTCTAACTCCTTTTGACAGATAGTCTTACTTTTTGTCCCTAAAATTATGGTTGCCTTAATATTTAAAAAGGTATTTGACTTTTTTTCATAACTAAAAAAAAATTTATCTCTAGGCGTGACTTTTTTTTTTCTTTGTGGGTTAAGGAAAAAATCTTGTGGCCCTTTATACCCCTTTCATATATTGTGCAATGTGTACAATGTTAAACTGTATAGTTGTTTCCAGGTTTCTGGTGATGGTTGTATTTTTGTTTGGAAAGTGCCTGCTCCTTTCTCTTCAAAGATGCTGCAGAGAATTGAAGAAAACTCCTGTCCATTATCCCCAATTATCAGAGATCATACATTAGCTTTATCTCAGACTGAATTTCTTGAAGGGGATGACAGCCTATGCAAATTTAATCCCGTAGATGAAGCTGTACTGGAAAATTCAAAGTCTTCAAAGTCCAACGAAGTCAATCCAAGTATGTACTGTCAAGGAGGGAGCCCCCAAGAAACCACAACATTTAAATTTAGCATCTCTAGGCAAAGTGGGCAAAGGCGAAAGTTACTAGCCCAGACATAATCCCCACAAAATCTGAGTGCACTTCATTACGGGTAGTTTTGACAAGATTTAGTAATAATGAAAAACTACGAAAACTTTGAATAAGATTTCATTTTAATTTTCCCGCTTTAGGGACTCAAGTTGTCCTAAGAAATATTAAGAAATTCAATATATCTTTCCCTTTTCCCTTTTCTGTTTGGGGTGTAATATTGCCAGGAAGAAGATTTAAGTGGACCATTTATCCCAGATCCCTCTCCTCTTTTAAAAGTTCAAATTATCGACTCCGTTCAGTAGGTAGTACCGTTATAGGAATACTGAATACTAAAAGTTCCAGTCTATGAACTCCTTTTTAATCCATTTTATCAAGAAAGGCTGACTTTTTCCAGCTTAACTAAGAAGCATGAAAATGATGATTATTTAGTCTAATAGATCTGCTGATGAATATAATCCATCATGAAGTTCCCTCGAGTATTAAGGATATCCTTGTACTTCTGTGGTTATTATCTGTTCCATTTCATTTTTATCCCCCCAAAAGGTTATCTGTCCATTCAATTTTCCTTTCACTTATGCCAGCAAGTTGGGATGGAATCTCTCTCTAGTTCGGTCAACGCTGGGGGTTATGCTCTTATGCTTCGTGAGTTACAGACATCATCTAAACACAATGGGGAGAACAGTAAGCAAATTTGTGGTAGCATGACCAAAATTTCACCAGATACTAACAGCCAAGCTTCTACAACGCCGCGAGAGGCTTCTAGGTGGCATTGACTAATCCTCGCAAAATCTTTTATCCTATTGTTGGGCGCTACTCTTTACTTTTTGGCCTTATATTGAACATCTATGCTTCAGGAACTTTGCATTGGATAAGCGGTGGTTCACCATTCATACTGTGTGTTTGGATCTGCTAAATTCACCAAAGATTTGGGATATGAAGAAAATGCAGGTGCCTGAGGCCCTTTCAAACTTGTGTAAGGCCAAGCTAGCCCTGTTTTCATGTTAATATATCTTCTCAGATGGCTTGTAAATTAAATTAATTAATGCTGCATGATGGAAGGAAATATTAGTAATCATAATTGTCACGGCGTTATGGCGAGATGCGGCGATAGTTGACCGTTAGGATGCCTAGGCGATTAGGCGCCCGCCATGGCGTTCGTATGGCGACAAGTCGTTAACAATGTGCAATTTAAACATTATTTATTTTACTTCAAAAGCGTATTGGACGATAAAATTTTATACGCATTAAAACTCAAAATATAATAATTAACACTATGCCAAAATTAAAAAATAAAACACTTGACATTGAAAACTAGTAGAACAAGTTAACAAACGCTACATAAAAAATAAAAAATAATCAAGTTGACACCCATCATGCATTACAAGTATAATAAGTAATAAAATTACACCGTGTAGTTAATCCATGGGTTATGATGAGTCATGGGTATAAAATGACTTAATTACTTAACTTGGGCCAGCTACCAAGGCTTGAGTCTTGGCAGCTCAGCGTCCAAGGCGTTGCCTTATCCTTCTCTAGTGCCAAGACGTCTAGTCATTGCCATGGCGACGCCATCACAACTATGTTAGTAATTAGAGTTCTTTCTGGCAAGTCTGGTAAATTGCTGTCATCCTATCATATGACAAGCTCAGTTGAATAATTTAAGGGGTTATAAATACCACTGGTTATTTACATTTTACATAACTTTGTGTAGTCAAGTTTTTTAATCCCAAAGTTAGTAAATTGTTGGCATCCAAAATTTCTGTTATTCCATTGCTATCCTACCATGAAGAAAATAGGTCAAAGTACCTCTAAAAAATGGTGCTAATCTTCTATTTGAGGTAAAACAGCAGATACATCTCGAGAAATTGACATTGCAGCAAAAGTTTATTTATTATGTTTGGTCCTTAAAAATGTCATAGCTTACAGTTCGATTTTCTTTTCAGCAGGAGATACAGCTGCGGAGGCATCTAGTGATACTCGGTACATTAAACTCTTCTCCGGGGATCTTGGTGTTGACTATTCTTCTCTGGAGCCCACCTCTACAATTGGTGACCAAGTTAATAGGCAAAGTATCGTTTCTAATGATCAAACTGGCTTGAATAACTCTGTTAATATGTGCAATCACACTAACCAAATTGAGACTAGTAATGCATGTGCTTGCCATGGGGGAGGTCTTTGTAAAGTGTCAGAACAGATGCTTGCAGACTCAAGTAAAGGTGGGGGTCAAACAACTATGGATATTAATCCCTCCAACACGGAGTCTCAAGAAGATGATACATCCAATCTGAACTCTGGCAATTTGTCGGAAAATTTCAAGGTTGGTTACCAGGCATAAAGTGAATAATAATACTATATAGTATAACCATAGTTTGCTCTTTCTTTCCTTTGCTTTCTTGGCTTACTTTGGGTCAATAAGCCTTGGAGTACCTATTGACATTGCAAGATGCATCCAGTAGTTGCTCAACTGTATTAAGTTATTACCCTTCTAAAATTTTATCAGAGCTAGCAAACTAATCATTGACTGCTATAACTAGCGAGGTTTGGATTTCACTATTTCAGCTCCTGCAAACACAAGAAAGAAAGGGAATTCTTAATTACTGATTATTTGCTATCTTGAATCTCTGATCAACTATGACCAGATAGAGGTTCTACTTTTAAATTGACTGCTCAGAGCACAACATTCTGTATAGGGTAGTAAGGGTACTGTTCACAACAATTTTCTATAATCTATGTTCGCAATCTTAATTTTGTTACTTGTTCTCCTCGGTAAATTAATGTAGAGGGACTGTGGAAGCACCTGAAGAGCTTGTCCTTTGGAATATGGGGCTACTAATATCCGACATGGGTTTATTGTGGATACTTTCATTTTTATACATGCTTCAAAATGAGGAATGTGTTTTTTTCCTTGTTAACTAGAGCATTAGACTCATTTTAAGGATGCACATTCTCTGCTTTAGACAGAGGGAAGGAAATCATCATCAAGGAGAAGGTATTCAGCACGATTTGTTGTGCGATGTGACCTTCTTAGAGGCCAACAGGCACAATTTGGGACACCCATTCGAGACTTTGGTGGTACCGTGAACAGAGGTCAAAATACTGGACCCAGTATCTAGTCAGAGGGCCAATCTATGATGGTATCTGAAGAATCACAAAGGACAAATACTTCTCAACAGGTATCTACTTAATTGTGTATCTGGTCCTAGACTTTTAGTTTCTTTCAGATCATTTTTGATAATGACCTCTAATAATTGATAATTTTCCGTGGAACCATCTTTGTTCCGCTTTTGATAATTAAATTATTTTAATATCTACCAATTAACACATTTTAGATAAATATCTTTTATATAATTAATCATTAGAATAAAATAAAGTTACAAATTTATATATAGTCTACTAATAATATATTAATATATTTTGTAAATTTTAAGCAACAATAGGATTAGTTTCAAATTTAAAAATAGAATCTTATTAAGGCCTGTGTGGTTCTTCACATCAATCATTAGATTCGTCTGACATATTGTATATACCGCTTGTATATATGGATCATTCTCCTTTATATATGAATGAAAGCTTTATGGCCAATAAAAGTACATGTAAACCTAATAGTTAATGATTTTTTTATCTCCTGCAACTCTTGATTATTAGATGGTCAACTGTACTATGAATTTTAAAAATAATCATATCATTTGGTAATGCTTTCTCTCTGTCATTTTCTCACCCATTTCCCCCCTTCATTTCATAAGTAAATAATTTTACTAAACATTCATACATAGTTTCTCAGATTTTTAAGAAACAACAATATCTAAAAGGTACGTAAGACTTACATTTTCAAGAAAACATGTGGATGAACTTGCAAACAACTTCTAAGTTCTAAGAGCAACATGCTATGACTTAATGACTCATTACAGGACTTAAACTCAACAGAGAACTTATTGAGCCTCAATCGCATTATCTCCCAGAGTGATTCAGGTACTACCCAGAGTTCAGGAAACATGGAAGTGCAGAAAGTCTCCGGTCAAGAGGAATGTAGTTTTGAGGGAATTGAAAAGCAAGATACAATCATTTCATGCAAAGAAGAATTACTCAAATTGGATTCTGCAACTGAGAATGCACTCCAACTATTTTCTAAACTAGAAACCATGGTTTCGAGAGAAAATACTTCTACAGGGCCTGAAGCTCAGTTATATGATGAGGCTGCTGAGATGCTTCCATCAATAGCAAAGAAAGTTCATGCAGTTGCCAGGTTGGCCCAATCTACACAAAACAATACCTGTAAGAAATCTGGGGTAGATGTTTCCAGTTTTGAACCTTTCTTAGGAACATTTGCTGAGAATGTATCACAAAGGGTTGTTGAAATACTGAAGAAAAACTCGACCACTCTTTAATATGTTTAGTTAAATGCATAGTGTACATAAATACAAGGATTGTACATATGGATTTTGTGGTCAAAGATTGATATAATGAAACATATTTCCGAGTTACTTGTACTGGATTTACTAATCTTTGCTGACCTCTGGGCGGATTATGATTATTGTGCCCGGTACATTATTGTTCTGTTGTATTTATTATGGAAACTGATATTTCACATGAAAAAATTATATTTCCACATGACTCACTGATCATATGGAAATATCAATTTTCCATGTGGAAATGTAGTTCCCTTTATTTATTGTCGCCTTCGGATATGCAAAGGTTTTGCCTTGTGATCATTTTGCCTGGAGAAAATGTTCAAGAACCAGTAGAAAATGAATACAGAAATGGCTGGGAGTTTCTGCAGGAATTGAAAGTAATTCAGATACTACATGCAATTATGCATTGGTATTAGAAATTGTCTCTGGCTCAAGATATCATATTTAGGGGAAAAATTTAAGAGCAAGCTAGAAAGCCCAAGAAAATGCTGGCTTGTAGATACTACTGTGAAGCTTAACTCATTGAAATTCAGTGTGGAAAATGTCATATTGGGCCGATTGAGAGCCCACAGCTGAACATGAATGTGGTGGAAGTGACCTACCATGATTATATTTGCAATAAATTCAACAAAAATGGCTACAGGTGTAAAAGAAATCTCTCAAAAGAACATGAAAAATTGAAATTTTCCTGTGTAACACTCTTTTTATCCTTTCCAGCCAACTACTCATTGGTCTTTCCACTTTAGCATAAAAAAAGAAAAAAGTAAAGCAAAGTAATGACCATGTTTGCTTTTCCCCTTATCCTTTCACCTTTGAAAACCCCAATTCTGCTGATGATTTTCATGCAATTCCATTATAAAACTGGCTTTTCCTTTCTAAACTCAAGGGCATGTCACTATGTCAGTAAATAATGCAACTCTCAAAACATTTATAATAGCCATCTAAAGATCTGTTTGGAATATTTGTAAATCCCTAAGAATGTATGCCTAGAAAATCATACTCTTGTATTCTTCTATGCCTTTGTCTTGCTTTAGTAACATGCCAAACTCTACATTCCTTCTTGGGATTCCTCGACTCTACATGTATAATCATGTCATAAAAGTTGTATAAAGATACAATTGTGATGGTATTTTTAGGTCTAATATAGTAGTTATACTGTAGTGTAACCTTTTATGGGGCCTCATTGCAAAATAATCAGTCTTGTTAATGAATCTTGGCCACAGGAAGCTAGCTATAAACTTACTTCATAGGGACCAGGGCTAGGCTTTCAAGCACACTGAATACACGGTTGACGGTACACCACCAAGAAAGGGGGTACTTGGCTAAATGGAAGACTCAATAATTGTTTTAAAAAATGATTATTCTAAATTTATTATGAAGTATTGAAGTGAATATAAATCATATGTTTGGTAAGAAATTATAAAAAAGGACGAGACTCATTATGTATGAACGAAATACAACTTATAAATTGAGGTTACTGTTGCAAAATAATAAAAACACGGGATTTTTCTTTGAAGAATGGTCCAACCAAGCATAACATTGTCGTTATAGTTATTATAAACTCTCGATACGGTAATCTCTTTTCATTTCATATATACCAGACAATTACATTTACATCACAAACAAAAATAATTATTTTTTGGGGGGTATAATGAACTAATAAAAACTACACAAATAAAATTTTCAACAAACACTGTAACTTGAATCAAACAAATCTTAGGTCTGTCAAACAAATGGAAATTTATCTACAGAACTGGCTTTTTGGTGAGAAGGTAGTTGAGGGGTTTCAGGCCATTAGGTTCTAAGAGCTGTCTCATGTGGAACTAGTTTGTCACATATACTGCAGGACATTCCTTTTTATTCCTAATGCATGCAGAGGTTAGCTGCAACAACAGAATCTATACATACATACATACATACATATATATATATATATATATATATGTATATGTATATATATGTGTGTGTGTATATATATATATGTGTGTGTGTATATATAAGTTTTGGAAATAAAAAAGAGTCCTAGGGGGATAGAGATATTGGACTAGAAGTGGCGACCGGTCTAATTTTTTTTTTTTTTTTCTTTTGACTCTTAAATTTTTTATACTATTTATTTTAACTCAAATATTTAATTTAAATGCATATAAATAGTCAATCTTCCTGTTGGCATGTTGGTCCAAAATGAAGACTTTGTTTATAGTGGGTTATGATTGAACAATGTGTTCTTTATTTCAAAAGGAAAGACATATATATGTATTTTATGGATGTGGGCTAAAGGACTCAATTAGATTGTCCTTTTGCATTCATTTATATATCTTTGACACGGTGCTACTTCCCTTTTTCCCTTTATTTATGTATTTTAGTCATGTACATTTCCATTTTGTTTTTCAATCATAGCCCTATTTTATATATATATATATATATATATATATATATATATACACACAGGAAGTAATTCACATTCAAAGTGGATAGAAGTTCCCATCCATCTAATTTAGATCTAACCGTCCATTATAAAATTTAAAAGTTAAAAAAACAAACAATTCACATAACTGTTATTAAGAATTCGCATAATTATGCAGTAGGTGAACTCACATGCCTAATGAAAAAAAAAGGGATTCTGTACAACTATTATGCGATAAGTAAACCCTTTATTTTTTTCCATCTCTCTCTTCGTTTCCTCCGCAGATTATCATTTTACTTGGACACCGACCGTCACTTCTCTGCTCCCCTGACTCGCCAGAAAATGACGTGTTCCAGGCTTTTAAGTCTACCGCTTCCGCAGCCATGAAGGTCCAATACCGCACCCGCGCTTGGATAATATATATAGCTTAATTATTGTTAATTTTACATAAAAATACAAGTGTTGTATATATATATATATATATATATATATATATATACCAAATTTAGAATATAATTAATTTTTTCTGCAACTTTTTTAATAGTGCTTATTAGTTTTGAAAAATTAGTAGAGTGATTAGATTAAATCTATCAAACAAAGTTATATTGAAATGAGTTCGTACTCGGAGTGGGTAAAAAATATTAAATGAAATTTTAATTTGGGACAAGAACCGAGGGAGTATATATGGTTATTGGTTAGGGGCTTAAAGAGTCGTCTGAAATATTAATGGTGACGAGTCAAGCGAAATCGATTTTGCTCAATTGTGTCATGAAGACTCGGTACAATTTCATTCTTCAATTTCTTGAAATCAAAGACAGTTGCTTTAAGGTATAATCGAGTCTGGATTTTTTCATCTCTTTCTTGGTTCCCTCTGCAATAGTTGGGCGGAGCGCTTTTTATTTTCCATTTATTATATGGGTTCACCTACTGTATAATATTCCTAATTATAATTATGTAGATTGCTTGTTTTTTTAGTCTTTAAATGGTATAATGGATGGCTGAATCTAGATTAGATAGATAGGGACTACCATTCAACTTTGAATATATATATATATATATATATATATATATCAATCACAATCCTAAATTGATGAACAAGAATAATTGTGATTTTTTACTATCCCAGTATAATTTTCAATGCATATTTGGCATAAATTGGTTTTAAATGGTGTCAAAAATAAATGTATTAATAATCCTGGTGAACTATGCTTAAAAATTGTGGCAATTTTATTAAAATGGAGGAAGCAAAAAGGGTTGAATTAATATTGACAGACAGGTGATAAAGGACACATATAGTGATCTAATTAGGCATAATATCACAGACAATATAATGGCTTGGGCGAAATTTGTGGAATCAGTAGGCGTGCATATTGATCTTCTTGTAAGACAAACCAACTGTTGTAAAATAATGTTTCAACTATCGTGCACATTCAAGTCGAAAGAAATTAATCATTAGATTTGTAATTATTGTCTACACCTCGTGATCCACTAATTAGGAATGTAAAAGCAAAATTTAAAAAAATTACTCCATTAATTTTAAATTTATATATATATATAAAAAAGATCAAGAACATATCCCCTTATTTGACATACCAAGCATACTCCATTTAGCGACGGACCGAGCGACGATTTGGTCCGTCACCATAAGTTTGATCCGTCGCTATAACTTTGGTCCGTCGTTATATGTTTGTCCGTCGCTATATGTTATCCGTCGTTAAAAATTATAGCAACGAACCGAATTTATAGCGACTGACCAAACCGTCGCTCGGTCCGTATTTAAAAGAGATATGTTTGGTATGTCAAATAAGAAAATATGCTCTTATTCTTTTCTCTCTTTATATATATATATATATATATATATATATATATATATATATTATTTGTCTCAATATTTTGTTTCTCTCAAATGATAAACCAAATAGTCTTGCAATAGAGTCTGAAATGCTGGACTAAATATATTAACACTATAATAAAGAAATTAGAATGCGCATTATCATGGCCATGTATTAAAGTACTTTAATGGACTAGTAAAAAATAATTCAAAGAAAAGAAACCATGCACTAATGCATACATATAGTCTTAAAGCAACAGATGGACAAATATTTGGGAGGCGAGTGAGGTGGGCAATCAATATATCACCAAAGATTTATACCATGGATTAAGAGAGGCATTATTTTATATTTTTGGGATAAATAAATAGTATTTTTTTTTCTTCACATATTTGTGTAGACCTGGCTATAATGAGACCCATAAATATATTAAAAAAATAACATATTATTAATTTGCTCTAAGAATATGACATAATTTTTTAGATTAAAGTTTATCCATTTGATAGTATCTATATGGAGTAATATGTACACCCTTCGTTGAAACTTTTGAGTCGGAAGTCGGAGGGAGGAAGGACCCACGCCCCCCTACAATCCACATAGAGGGAGAATTTTTGTCTCAAATTTTTATATGGTCAAACTATAAAGAGCAACACACCACTTTTTGTTTTTAACATGGTGAGTTTATTTGATATAACAAAAAAACAAAAACCATAGAGAAATGACTTATATAGGGAGAAATATAGAAGGAAAAAAGGAAAAAGAAAGAGCAAGACAAATTTGAAACCTTTTATTTCTTATAGTACATGGTTCTACTTTGTAAATAAAATAGACAAAGAAAAAATTAAAGATGATAGTGGACAGACGACAGTTAATAATTTACTACGAACTTATTCAATTCAAGTGTTTTGTTAAATATTTCATATAACCGGTTGTTAAATTTAAGGAATTAACATATTATGATATTACTATATATTATCCTTGCATTAAAATCACATCATGTATTAACCAATAACCAAAGGGGTGATAAGGTGATATGTTGTCTTCAATCCCTACCAACCAAACAAAAGTCTCTATCGCTCGATTTTATTTTCTCTATCTTGGCATGCGAATAAATGCAAGTTAATGGCCCCTCGTGATTTACAACTGAAAGGAGAGTGGCCCCGACAGGGTGACTAACTCAGTTCAAGTCCGGCGAGCTTTTATCTCGTGACCTAGCAGCGGCTCTTACAGCTCCATTCAACCTCCCCCCCCCCCGCACACCCAAAAAAACATAAATCCGAGTTGGGATGACAATTTATATCCGAACTTGCAGGTAATATTTAAATTTGTACTTACAAGTATTATTTGAATTCGAACTTACAAAATCAAATATAAGTATTGCAAAACTCAGAATTTAACGACCTATTTATATCCTACAAGTGAAAATGATAATTGTTTTGACAAATAAAAAATAATAATTCAATTGTAGTTACGTAGTTTGTTGACTGTGACAATAGTCCACAATCGCATAACTTGTATATCTATAAATAATAATTTTATTATGATACTAATCGAGTTTTGTTATACGTAATGATTCTTATAATGATTTTTTGTAACATGATAGGTCTCGTAAGATAATTAAAATATGAGATTCATAACTTCTTACAAAGGATCACTATATAGATGACGTATAGTAAAATTTTTCACATTAATCTCATTTGTGACAATTTTCACTAATTCACCGCTTAAAATTACTAAAATGTATTCTTTTCATCTCGAGAAAGAGTCGTGTATTATACTTTTCTTTAAATTTTGATCATGCAAATAGGGAAAATTTGTTCCTCCAGAGTCCATCCACCACATATGAATAGTTGTTTCCTTTGATGGATAAATACGTAATTTTGGGAAGGGGAGCAAGTGTGAAATGTGATTTCGTTTTCTTGCCGACTCCCAAGGAGACACAATTCGGAGCCTTTCAGCAAAGCCCCCTACTTTTCCCTTTCATTCTTTTAGTAGGAATCACTAGTGACATATATACATCAATAATATAATCCAAAATTTTATATTTTTTAGTATAATGTTTTCCATATTTCTAATTGTAGATTCTACAAGCCATGGGCTCACTCCTCCTCCTCTCTAACTTGGTGCAAGTACTCCAATATCGATGAGCCAGAAAGTCTTTTCGAATATGAGTTGTGTTATATACGACTGTCTATATCGAAATTAAATATAAATGTACTTAGATACTTGAAATTAGAAAAAAATTAAAAAATAACACATAAATTATTATTCTATATTATTGTTTAAAGTTTTACGTTGGTCACAATCTAACTTCGTCAATAAATTTGTAGACATATATATCGAATATTTTTCTTTTTACTAAACCTTTTATCATAAAAATTTAATGAAAAGGAAAAAAATTAAAACTATTTCAATACTTAATTTTAATGCTTCCGTTTAGTTTGGTAAGAATTAAGTTGATTGAACTTTTAAGTTCAAACTATCATAAAATTTAGGACAAACATTAAAAATTAATAAGTCATTAAAAACTGTAGTTGATGATAAATTGATACTAGTATTAATAGAGTGAAAATGAAATTTGAATAATATGATATGATATTTGTATGTATAATCATCTCCATAGAGTTTGGGAAGAATGCACATGCATGTGTTTTGAAATTTGATTATAATAATAATAATAATTTTGATATTACAAAAGTTTATTATTGTGATTACATGCATGATTCTTCATGAGTGAATGATGATATTAATTTCCATCAATATATATTAATTGTTGTATTAAGTCTTTTGCAATTAGTATTTATAAAAAAAAAAGAGGTGATAATTCCAGAAGGAAGGCTGGCTGGCTGGCTGGGTTAGATGAGAAAGAGCTGACAAATGTTTTTGGGTAGGAGGAAATGTTTTTGCCGGAAAATAAAAGCAGAGAAAGAGAGAGAAACAGAAACAGATAGACGGAGAGAAAGACGGACATGTTTGCAGTATGTATGTATGTGTGTGTGTGTGTGTGTGTGTGTGTGTGTGTGCATGCATGCATGCAAATCCTCCTCTCCTTTTCCTTTGATCATCATGGCTGACTGGCGTGAGATATTTTTTACTTTTTGCTTTTTTCTCGACAAAGGAATCTTTGAAAATCAATAAAAACAAAACAAAACAAATTTTAAAATTACCACGAGAAGAGAAGCTTCTCTTTTCCTCTTGCCAGCCATGGAAAGGGAAGAAGAATAATTAATTACTGGTATGTATATATATGGAGTACGGTTTAAAAATATATATTTTAAATAAAATAGTATATTTTTTAAGTAATATATTTTTATTAAAATAATATTATTTTTAAAAAGATTAATTATATTTTCGTAAATTAAAGAAAAAAAAATAAGATCGCGGAATATTATATATTTTTTTAATATTATTTTTTAAAAGAATTTTTTTTTAAATGACGTCGTTTTGATAAAGATATACTATTTAAGAGATATATTTTAGATCCGTCATATATATATATATATATATATATATATATATAGGATATATGTAGGTACACAGCTGTGTACCTACACGATAGGCTTTTGACGACGGTTTTAATTGTTATAACGACAGTTTTCTTGATAGTACTGTCGCCATAGTCATTCAAACCGTTGCTAAAGGCCTACTGTATAGGTATACAGTTGTGTACCTATATTTTTATCTTTATATATATATATATATATATCAGAACTCATTTTACATACAAATATTTTTAATTTTGTTACGAGTGTTTAAAACACCAACCTATATATAAATAGTGTGTTTATTTGTAAAAAGAAAAATTAATAAGTACTATATTTTTATCGCAATATATATAATCTTTTTGGTTATATTATATGCATTAATTAAGGGGGCAAAAGAGTCTTTCTATATCCAAAGTGTCCCTAGGGAAGAAAAGCATCCAACGGGAAAAAAAGGAAGTTAAGAAGATAGAGAGGCAGGGAGAAAAAAGATTTTATTTCATTCATTTTACTCACGCTTTTTACCTCTCTTATCTCTTTCTCTCACTTAAACAGGTACACTCTGTAACATGAGCAGAGTGCGCAGCATTACACTCCACCACCAACACCGGCGGTTATGAATCCCACAACCGAGCCACTGCCGCCGCCGCCACACCGGTCCTCATTTAGCTGCGACCGCCATCCAGAAGAGCAGTTCACTGGCTTCTGCCCCTCATGCCTCTGCGAACGCCTCAACACACTAGATCAATCCGCAGCAGCAGCAGCCTCATCCTCCTCCCGCAGGCCATCCACATCCTCCTCCATTGCCGCGGCGGCCCTTAAAGCCATTTTCAAAGTTCCCTCCTCCTTTACCAACAACGAATCCTCAAAATCCACTGCAAAAACTAAACCCAATTTCTTCCCGGAACTCCGCCGTACAAAGTCGTTCTCTGCGTCGAAAAACGAGGGATTCTCCGGCGTCTTTGAACCCCAACGCCACTCCTGCGACGTTAGGGCTCGAAACACTCTGTGTACCCTCTTCAGTCTCGACGAAGATAACAAAACTAGCAAAGTTGAAACCCAAAACGCAGCCAGCGGTTCTGTATCCGGTCCAGTTCTTGAATCCAAAGAAGAGGATGAAATTTCTGAAGCTAGGGTTTCAGAAGAACTCCCAAATTTATCAACAAATACTGCAACAAATTCTACTAGTGAAGAAATTGTGAACGAGGCATTATATGAGAAAACTATGAAAGATCATATAGATCTCGATTCGCAGCCCAAAAAACACTCTGGCATGAATTTCTGGTCAGCAGCTTCAGTTTTTAGTAAAAAATGGCAGAAATGGATGCGGAAGCAAACTAAGCTTAAGAAGCCGAACCGAAATGATGGCTCTGGTTCGGCTGCATTGCCGGTGGAAAAACCCATTTCGAGGCAATTCCGCGAGACCCAGTCGGAGATCGCGGATTACGGCTTTGGCCGCCGATCTTGCGACACGGGTCCGAGGTTCTCACTGGATGCGGGTCGGATTTCGTTTGATGATCCAAGATACTCTTTTGACGAGCCTAGAGCATCATTGGATGGTTATTTAGTTTGCCGGACTTTCCCCAGGCTTCCGCCCATGGTGGAAGATGCTCCGGTGGTGCATGTTTCACGTACGGATGCTCATATTCCGGTGGTAGAGGATACACTGATAGCGAATGGTTTCCATAATGAAGATGAAAAAATACCTGGTGGGTCAGCTCAGACTAGGGAGTATTATTTGGATTCTTCGTCAAAAAGGAGAAAGAGTTTTGATAGGTCTAGCTCAATAAGAAAGACTGCTGCCACTGTGGTGGCAGAGATTGATGATATGAAAGCTGTTTCGAATGCTAAAGTATCACCTGAAACTATAGATTATGTCAATGGGGGAAAGGTCTTGAATGGGGATAGAGTTTTGAGGCGTTCAAACTCGAATTCTTTGAGAGATGATTGCTCAGAGACTTTTGAGTTGGGGTTTAGAGATAATGCTTCAGTTATTGGGAATACTGGGGAGCTGAAAGGGCCAAAAAAGTCGCGCCGGTGGAGTTGGAATATATGGGGCCTTATGCACCCGCGTGGAGGAGGGAATAAGGATGAGGAAGATGAGAGGTGTAGTAGTAGAGGGAATGGGGTTGAGAGGTCGCTGTCGGAGTCTTGGCAAGAGCTTAGGAGGGACGGTGATGGAGAAGCTAGGGGGGCTTTTAATAGGAAGGTGTTTCGAAGTAATAGTAGTGTGAGCTGGAGGAACTCTTCTAATGTGGGTGGACCTTTTGGTAGTACAAGGAAATCGGGTGTTGAAATGAATGGATGTGGGAAGAAGAAGAAGAAAGACGAGTTTGTTTTGGAGCGGAATCGGAGTGCAAGGTACTCACCTAACAATATTGAAAATGGTCTCTTGCGGTTTTACTTGACACCATTGAGTGGTAATAGAAGAGGTGGATTGGGTAAAAGCAAGTCTAGTAACTCCCATTCAATTGCGAGAAGCGTCCTGCGACTCTACTGAGATCGAAGGTCCTTACCCTGTACTTTGATTTGTTGTTATTCTATTGCATTTTAGAAACCGAACCACACATGTTTCTGTATTATTATTTGTTGGTTGCATAATTTACCTTGCATTCTGAGTAGCTTGCTTCTTTGAGTAGCCAGTGATCTACTAATAAAAAGATTTAACAAACTATTTTTAATCGCATTTTGCTGTTTTTGTGCTTTCCCTGTAATGATGTCTGATCATCCCTCAGTGTAGAAGTGTTAGTTAGGTGTACATTTTGAGCAAGAGGTTGCATAGGGGATTTGACCTAAAATCCAGGATTTTAGTTATGATTTTACCTAAACACCATTTTGGCTGTTTGCGTTATGGTTCCGCTTATGTAGTCTTGTTACTCAGTTCTTGCTATTGTCACATATTGATTGGTTGAAAAGGGTAAAACAGGATATTTGCTACATTACACCAGTTTCTTGTTGTCAGCTAATTAATTCTTGAAACTGCATACTCGAGGCTTGTGTTGTCAATCTACAGAGAGAATAGGAAGTTAGCGCCCTCATTAAGAGCCAATGTCAGCCACCATCCATGTTAACTTACTTATTCTTCCCCCATTTTTGTTACTATAATCTGATGCTGTCAATGAAATTGAAGACTGGAGTCTTCCATATTTCAGTTGCTGTGATTTTCATCATATTAGGTTGTCTAAGTGAGTTCAATTTCTAATATTACTCCATGTTGAATGTCTCTGAGTGTAGATTTTTTTTTGTGTTTGTTCTTCACTAATATATTTTCCTTCTATGAAGCAGATTCTAGGTTAAACAAAATCCCATTTACTCCCCATGGTTGCAGGATTGAAGCTTAGGTTCAGTTTCAGTATGGGAAAGAATGGGACTTTGGGACCTTCAGGTCTAATGGCGGCCAGTGAAGACAGTATAATTCATGTCAGCTCAATTCTCATCCAAGGAATCGGAGGGGGGGTCATCAGAACCGAAGGTGTCGGATCTCTAATTTCTTGGGTTGTTTCTTTCTTTGATCATACGAGCACGAGCATCTGAACCCGTTCTAGTTGGGCAAGGATGAAGATGGTGGATTCTCTGAAGCTTTATTTATTTAGTACAAGGGAAGGTGCAAATGTGAAGAAACACTTGTACAAAAGGCTAAAAATTGACCATCTCAGAAGAGTTTGATTCCAATTTTCATTTCCTTTCTATTTTCTTTCATTCATATCTTGTAATGGTAATTGGTTTATAATGAAGATATGAATTAATGGAATTGATAGTCATTGGTTTTGGTTTCTTTATTTTGTCTTGTAAAGTCAATAACAAAAATGTTTCTTAATTATTCCGAATGTTTTTTGTGCACTATTACCATACCTGTCCAGGTAGTTTTAGTTTTATTAGTGATCTCCTGGAAGTTGTAGCAATTATTTGGGATCTGGAACAGCCGAACAGGTACACTACCTATCCCTTGTTTTGTAGCCGAAAGGAGATGCAAAATTTACCCGATGAAAATCCATTGATCTTATCAAATTTGTTGTACGCATTGTGAATGAGTATATATATATATATATATATATATATATATATATATATATATATATAGTGATCCATAGCAAATAATTGTTATGAATATTATTTCAGTATCATTATTTATATAGAGATTTAACGGTATAAAAGGGGAAAAAAAAATTGTCCAGCCATTACTCCTACTACTAGCAGCCCGAGTAAAAAAAAAAATTGGCCCAACTGTTGCTCTTATTAGTGACTAGTCAAAACGGTTGCTTATTGTCAGATGCTACTCTACATGAGAAAATGATGGCATTTTTGACTTTTTTTCACCCGCTACTTCTACTAGTGTTATGAGAAAACGACAACGTTTTTTGTTTTTTCTCACCAAATAAAATTATTAGACGTCCATGAGATTATGTTTTTTTTCACCAAATAAAATTATTAGACGTCCATGAGATTATGGATCCTGCAAAAATGCTCGAGTTCATTAGCATTTATTTTTTTTCCCTGATATTTATGTGATGTGAAGTTATTCTCGTAAATAATCTATCACTCCCATCATATTAAAACAATGTCGTAAAATTTCCCCACTTTCCTGTATGTTTTCTACAAATTTGAAGTGCTATGTATTGACTCATATTTTCTTATGAACCATGGATCAGGAATTTGAATTTGTAATGCTTTAGGAATTCAGTTCCAGCATTGAATACGAAGGGTTAGTTTTTGAAAGTTTCTTTTTGCCAAATATTTCATGTTATAACTTCGCTTCTACTTTCTTATTTTTGCTGATTTGTTCATCATTCCATCAGAAGAAATAAAAAAATACAAGCAACGCATTTGGCTTTTAACAATGCTAATGAACTCCAAGTATTTTTGTAGGATCCATAACCTCGTGGTGGTCTAATAATTTTATTTGGTGGGACAAAGGCCAAACATCGGCGTTTTCAGTGCTAATAGGAATAGAAGGCCAAAAATATTATCGTTTTCTCATGCCGTTAATAGAAGTACCGACGGTTGGTGATAGTCAAAACATCGTCGTTTTGACTTGCAGTTAGTAAAAGTAGAGGCTGGGCGAAAAAAAATTAAAAATTGCTTAGACCGTTAGTAACAGTTGGACAATTTTTTTTTTCCTTTTGCACCGTTAGAATCTTTATATGAAGGGTATAAGATCAATTTACTATAATAATGTCCATAACTACCATTTATTATTAATCATTTCTCATATATATATATATATTATTCCATTATCGAATTCTCTAATTTAGTGACCGATTAAGGTTTAGAGTCCAAATGTTAATTGAAAGGAGAAGTCTAGGTGTACAAACTTAAAACACAAATTCAAACACTAACTTAATCTACATCATTAAAAAGTAATGTATGACACGAATTTCAATATCATGTCTTATTTTTTAATGGTGTAGATTAAGTTAATATTTTTATTTGTGTTCTAAGTTTGAGCACTTAGACTTGTTCAAATTGAAATGTGAAATTCGGTTAAAATCAAACTAGATTAGATATGGTTTTGACTTAATTTGATCTAATGAATGTGAATGATTAGAACCTATTATACACTATAAATTTGTATTCTTATAGTTGTCCCTCACACTGGAAATTGGAAGTGATGTAGTGATGTATTGACCATTGAGTTAATAATGCTGAGGGACTAAACATAACCTTGGGTTTTGAGCTTTCCTTTCATCTATTTTCTCTTTCTTTCCTTTACATCTTGAGAGACCAAGTGGGGGGTGTTTTTTACCTCACCTTTTTGACTTTGGTAGCAAGTATATTTTGATCAAGGAGCTTTCACATGGATTATAAAAAAGGACAAAACATCACTCAAAACTTGCGTTATTATGTAGCAACTAGTATTTGATTAGCCATAGCGTTTGATTCTCTGAGGGGAAAAAATCATTGCTGCTGCTGGCTTAAAGGGTTGATTTACCCTGTTTTGCTGATGGGATTTGAGCCAAATAACTACTACATAAAATGATGTGCCTTTTCTGGTCAAGGATCTTTCTTTTTTTACTATTTTGCAACTAGCATATTTTCAATCCACTCCAATGCTGTTATTCTCTTTCCAAACTGATGGCCTCAAGGTTTTGATGTAATAAAATTAAGCATACTTACAGCAGATATGAACTAAAAAATTAAAACTTTTTAATTATTTTTGAAGCGTATGTCCACAATCAAGAACGGCTAAAATCACATGTTCAACGAACAATGATCTCAGCGATAATTTATATTACAAATAAGTACTAAATATATCTTTTACAATTCGAGAAACTACAAACTTAAAAACTTCACGAATTACTATTCTAATGGCTTATAGAAAATTCTCTACTTTGTTCTCAAGTTGCTTTTGTTACTTGATGTTTTCTTGGTGCTACCAAAAGGACGAGCAATGCCATCTTTTTATACTTAACATTCATGAAGTGTAACATACATATATTAAACAAGAATTATGAATTACACTAATTACAATGTAACTCCCATGTTTAATATATATATATAACTCCCAAGTTGTAACTCCAAAAGTATGTAACTCCCAAGAGCATTACGTATGTAACTCCCAAGAGTATTAAGAGAGATCAACCCACATGTTAATTGTATATAAACAATGAATCATATAATTATACCCACCGGTTCATTCACTTCATAGGCGTTCCAGTTCGGGTCCATTAACCGATATTTCCAAAGCCAATTAAGCTGCCAATGTTCTGCTTTGCCTTGGTGGGAACTGAAAAAAAAAATATCAAGGGAGGAACTGAAGTCAAACTATGGAAATTGAAATGAACTGATTATTGAAAGCAAATAGGTTGTTTGACTATATTCCCATATTAAATCAGGCTAGTGTTACTTTCACTTAGTTTAGCATTCCTCGTTTCTACATAAATAAAATAATGAACAAGAACGATCTTCACTTTTTCCTTTCTAATGTTTATGCCTCGTAATAAGTTATACTTCTTCATCCCAAAGAGTTCATTTCTGCCAAGTTCAAAAATTAATTTGAAAATAGATAGCGATGTTTCTTCCCCTACCTTTATGTGAGACTTATTTCATCTTTTGTGAAGAAGGTTGCAATAACGAAACCGACATGTGAGAATTTAGTCCTAAGCTAGGAGAACAAGAAAGACATGGATCTATATTCAATACACAATCAAAAGATCCTTCTTTGCCGTTCCGCAAGCAATGAGCAATAGAACCAAGTGGGTTGTGGTGATGTCAGAGTATGCACCTATTTGTATTAATTTAGTGTTCAGTCCACTAATTTCTTTGATCCCACTCGGTGTTGGCTCTCAAGCCTGATTTTTGGTTGCGCACCCCCACACAAGCATCACTCGACGAAGGGGGACGGGGAAAGCTATAGACCCAATATCTTCGACCTTTCCTTCTAAATGAGGTGCCCAAGGCACCTCATCGTGTCACTTCATCATTGTTGATTCCCATTGGGCTGAAGTGTTTGGTATTTCCTTCTCCGTGCCTGCTCACGCTTCGCTAACCTATCGCTTGGTAAAAAGAAGGAAGTACGAAATTGTAATTATGTGATTGTGTATTTGTGGTTAACTATGAGAATTCAAAAACCCGGGAAAAAGAAAAAAAGAAAAAAAGAGCAAAAGGTGAAAATGAGAAAACTTGGCATACAAACATAACAAAATCAAAGATCTTTGATAGACAAAGTGAAAATACGTATACCATGCCAAACACTTCCTCCCGATTAAAGTAAGGAGCAATAAAAAAGACAAAATAATAAAGGAACAAAAGTTAATCATCTGCAAACTGAAACCGGAAGAGAAGTACTATCAATTGTCAGTGATGAATTCCATAAAGGCCACTGCAAAATTTTAAGGAATCTCCACAAAAATTATCTGTTGCCAACCCCATGAATTTGCTAGAACCAACCGGCATTAACAAATATTAAAGAGCTTAAGCGTCTATTCATTTTGAGAAATTCAAAAAGTTGGCCGCAAAAATCAGACTAAAGTACCAACCTTCTCAACCAGTCTACTCTATGTACCAAAGAGATATCAACTCGGACGCAAGTATCTAGTTTTCACATCTTTACAGCTGCCTATAAAACTGCTCCTATCTTTTTGTGTCCTCCTAAAATTCAGATTATAAACCTCCTCCACAGCATCAACATCATCGTCAGTTTGTTTTAATGGTGACCTGGTCTGCAGACTCGTGTGTCTAGAGATGAAGACATTAAAATAATAGCTTAAAATGTCTTTTTTGCACTTCGATGGGAAGCACTTTGTTGCATGCTTCAAGAATTTCTTTCCGCTTGATTGCAGATTTCTTTTGGCAAGTAACTTGAAGCTTTCTTGGTCCTTCAACGTCCATGACTTTGAGACCTCTTCCCCCATTTCATCAAATTTCCAGATAAAAAACGCAGGACCAAGATCAGATTGCAGAAAGAACCTTTCCTCAAGAAAATGGCGCTTAACACAATCAGTGGATCCTGGAGATATGTACAAGTGCAAGAGTTGGGCCTTCCTTTTCCAACTGCTCTTGCAGGGGCTTTTACATTTTGCTTTTCAATTGGCCAAACTTGGGTGCCCAACCACCTTGAGCTTATCAGAATTACCGTTGGTACCTTTTATGCAAAGTTTGTCCGGAGAACTACTCCACTCAGGAACATCAGCCTGGAAACGTGGCCCAATTGGAATAGCCATTCTCTGAAGATGATCACCAATGAAGTTGAGTAACCTGATTGGTCGTCTAGGTGTGTGAAGGTGCTCATGTTTCGATCCCAACTGCAAGGAATTTGAACCGTGAACTAGGTCATCCAAATCCAGTGATGGTGATTCCTGGGGGATTATATGTTCTGGAGTAACCGGGTTCGAACCATTTACTGATCCATCATAGTCAAATAAGAGTGAAATATCCTTGTTTGGCGGACCACAGCCATTGGTATAATCCACAATGGGGAATTCAGAAGACAACAGCTGCCTTCGGAAATTATTCACTGATGTCAACAAGCTGCTTGAACTATGTGAGTTCAAAAGATTTCTGTTGTCCAAACTTTCTATAGAATCAACCATATTAAGTACACATGAAGCAGAAGAGGCATGAGATATCTGCCCTCTACTTAACTTTGTGACATTTTGTTGGTCAGATGCCTCAGAGGCCAATCCAGCAGCAGATTTGAATTTATCTTTTAGAAAGTGCTGCAGCTTTTGCTTTCTCTGAGAAATATGTGGGGAAGAAGTTCATTTACATTTGGCAAGAACAAAAAACAAAGGTAGATCTAGAAATTAGGAAGGATGATTTACAAGTTATTAGAAATTAACTCACTTCAGACAATAGAAATAGTATTTTCATTTCAAAAAAGACTATTCAATGTTTTACGCGCACGTGCATTTTGATAGACGGTTGCGAGTGACAAGAAAGCTAGTCTTGGAACGTTACTCCCATAGTAACGTACCAAATTGGTGCCCGGATGTGGCGAAAAATGAGCAATGTTCCTCACACTTTAATAGGCGAGCGTAGGGGCAAGGAAGCTAGTCCAAGGGACGGGTATTTGCTTAGGAAGTTGGAATATGGGCTTTCTAAGAGGTAAGTTGAGGGAGATAGCAAATACTTTGATCAGGAGAAGGGTGAGTACAACATTCCTTCAAGAGACTAAGACTAAGTGGGAGGGAGAAAAATCAAAATAAGTGGAGGGTTTAGGTTTCAAGTTATCGTACACAGGTATAGAGAGATAATGAATGGAGTAGGGATTATGATTTATGACTGACAAGAGATTAATAGATGGCGTGATCGATGTTAAAAGAAAAGGTGATAGGATCATACAAGTAAATTTAGTAGTTGGAAAATGATCTGATTACATTTATCAAATAAAAGACAATTGTAGGATGATTTAGAGGAAGTAGTATGGGGATACTATTTTAAGAGATTATATAGGAAGAGATTTAAATGGGCATGTCGGACAAACTAGTGGTGGTTTCGAAAGTTTCACGGGGTTTTGGCTATGGAGAATGAATGAGGCTGAGGAAGACATTTTAAACTCTGTTGTAGCTTATGATATGATGCTGACTAACACATTTTTCAGCAATAAAGAGTCATACACCACCTTCACTACCAACCCAAAATTGTAGCTAGACAGATTTTGTCCTAACTAAAAGCTATTGCGAAGTCTTATTATAGAGTACAGAGACCTTCATGGGAGGGTGTGACTACACAGGGTCTGGGGAAGTTAACATGTACACAGTTGTAACTATATTTACAGCACAAACCTCTATCAGGAAAAAAAAAACAGAAAAGAAAAGTCATAAATTTGTAGATCTCCCAAATGGTATTTAATTAACGTAGGGGAATTTTCTGAAGTAAGATGTAATGTGCCAGGAAAACAAAATACTATGTGACTAAAGAAAACTAATACTATTAATGAATCAAAACGCAGGTGACCTTTTATTTTGGAAGGAAGAGAGTCTATCTTTAATAATGGATCACAACATTGTGTAAAATATCTAGTAAAGGAATTTAGTGCATATAGTTTGATTCAATGTTTAATAATCAATGTCTAGTTTGAGGAATGACTATACATAGCTTATCAAGGTGAAGCTGTATACATACATCACATATTATTCACACATGCTAATGTATTACCACAATTTCACATCAAAACATGTGGGATAGGCTGAACTATATATATGGTCTCAACTCTATTATCAAGAGTACCAATAACTTGTCATGACTTGTGTTCATGGTCGGGCTCAGGTCGTTACAGTTGTTAATAATATATCAATTTATTTAAGCAATGTCTCCCATTTCCTTCTCCGTTTTAGGTTGTGATCTTGGGTATAATTTTTGCTTCCTCACTCTTATATACCCGCATCACAATCAGACAATAAATTCTTGAACAAAGCATACCTATTCTTAACTATAGTTATCAAAGAAAACATATAATACAAGGAGCATATTTGCAATACCCAAGTCATTACAAATAAGTTAATGCACAAGAAATTTTTTGCCAACAGAAATTACTGCAGGTGGCAAGACATTTTGATCAATCAAATAAAGAAATAGGATGAATAAAGGGTCGGCCTACCATTAAGGATCCACCCAAATTTCAGTTTCATGTGGGTGAGAAGTTCGTACTCAGGGGGGGGGGGGGGGGGGGGGGGGGGGGGGTACTTAACATAGTGTGGTCAAACCGCACCGGAGTTGGGAGGAAAATAATGACAAAGTCACAGAGAGGATAGAAGGGATGGCAATACAAGGCAGAAACCCACAAAGATGAGATATGCATGGTCAAATTTTTCATGGACTAGCACACTAAAGCTGTTCAACTATTACTAAAATTTATCAATTCCACCCAGCTAAACAAAGCAGTTACGAGTTCATCAAGTAGGCAATAGAGGATAGCAGAAAACAGGCCTACTATTATGAGCTTACCCGAAGAAATTCAGTATCACCCAGAGCCATGACTTTCCGTTCTTGAAGAGTTTGATTCCCCAAAGGTCTGACTGAATCTCGGGACACTCCAGGTTCACAGTGATTCAGAGCAAGTGATTTTAGCTGGGACAACATTTCCGAATCCATATATCTCCCAAAAACTGATTTTCTCACCAAAACCTCGCCACCCTTGGGCAAAAAAGCTTTGTCCTTTTTCTCCGATTTGCCACCCCGCAATACAGCCATCTTCTTTTACAAAACCCAACAATCCCAGCTACTAATCTCTCTTAAATTCAATCCTGAAAATATAAAATCCACGAATCATCAATTCTGCCACCCCAAGTACATACATTTACAGCAAAAGCACAGCACTAATCAAAATAATAACCAAAATAGCACCAAAAAAATAAACTTCATTACATTTCTTTACCAGAATCACAAATAAGGCTTAGTAGGGACCACCTTTCAGATTCAACTCACTTCATATAAACAAAACCAAAAAGCATTAAAATAGAGTCATGAGCATCAATTTTGTTTGTTAAGCAAATAATTCCAACTTTATTAAACTCAAAAGCATAATCCATCATAATTAGTCCACCATTATTATCACAAAGTACACATCATGCCACTAACACATTTTACCTAATATCAAAGAAGGGGATTAGACATATATGAAAGGAAAGTAAAACCCTAACGAAGTCGGATATGATGAGAGGAGCTGAAAAGGGACATTCCATTGTTTATCTAATCGAGCCATACGCAGAGAAATGGAGATACAGACGGGGAGACAAGAAAGGACATAGAGAGATGCATTACATTACATTACATTACATGTGGTAATGCCGACTAATTTGCTTGTTGACACATGAGCCTTCACTTTCTCTCTCTAACATGGCGTAGAGAGAGAGAGCGAGCTGGGGGTAGGCATGCGCAACAGGCTAACTTGGCCTGGCTAGGTAGACTTTGATCATTGACTAAGTCAGGCTTTGACTTTTGGGCCTGCAAGTCAGGTCAGACCGTGCTTCTCAACGAAAATCTGGCCTTTTGAGGCCTGCAGACAAGGTCGGGCCTTGGTCCAGGTCACCAAACATTTAGAGTGCTCTATAATTATGTATAAACTTGATAGTAGAACAACTTTTTCTGAAAAACAAACTACGAGTCAAGTTTCCTCGAGAATGCATATAATGTATTAGTTTTTTAAAGGGTATATTCTTATATCTTAACTTTTCATTTTGTTTTCCTCTCCTTCACTCATTTTAGTTGTAGTGGGAGACAAAGATAAGTAGGTGAACTACCTTTTTAATATCTTAAACATATAACAGAGTAAGTGGATAACTATTTTATTATTGGCTAAATATAGACAAATATTTCTAAGACAATAGCAATATTTACAATAATAACATATTAATTAAAGATCATTTTATAACAGTGGCCTTCAGGCCAGGCCGGGTTGGGCTTTAGTGTTCAAACAGTGGCTTATTTGAAGCCTGTAGGCCGGGCCTGAACAAGCCAGACCTTGATCAGACCGGGTTTTGACCAGGCCAACCTGTGAAACGCGAGCTTTTTGTGCATGTCTAGCTGGGGGACAAACTTGGGTGATTTAATTCCTCGTGTTGACTTGGTCTTACAGCTCTAAGTCAGTTAACTCAAATTGGGATCACTTTATTATTTGTAGTATCAGTACCACTAACATGTGATTATTCTACAAAAATATACACATAAATTTTAGCAACAAAATAATATAATATAATTCATCAAATATAATAAGTATAGACCAAATATAAATGCATTCTCATCAAGCAATATGATATTTCTATTTAAAATCTGTCTTGGCCTCTTATTGACCTTACCCCATATTTTTATAACTCTCACCTTGATCGTCAAATTATTTTTTTCTTCTGTCAATTCACTTAGTAAAATATACATTTGAGCCATTTTTTGTTAAAGTTTAAAAGTATAATAGATAATTGAATATATTACAATTAGGATAGAAGATGGGATATTTATACAAATTGCAACTGTGTATGTATTAAATATTTTTACAGAAAAGTGATACATGAATTTGGAATGCTATCTGAACAGTCTAATCAGTATAGCTATTCGATTTCTCAATCTAAATTCGACAGTAATTGAACTTATGACCAAAAGCCAAATACCAACAAAATTGACTCCTAATTAATTAAGGATCGACTCATATTGGGACCGCTCACGTCGTGTTATATATTAGTAATGATATTATACAAATATATTAAAATTATATTATGTTACAAAAGATAAAAATATTTTAATAAGAATAATTGAAAGAGTTTTGTTATGTATTGCAAAAGTTTTCAGCCCGCGATGTATGTGCGTACACATTATAAGTAGAAATTAAGAATGACTCCACCTTAATTTAATCTATCTTATTGCATAGAGTTTTATGTTGGTCGCAATTCAACATCGTCAAATATATATTTGACGATATGAATATCATTTTTATAGTAAATTCTTTCAAACATAACTAAAAAAATTAGAAGAGGTTCGAATTGTAGAAATAATTAGTGGACATCACATATACTCCTCGAAAATCATCATATTCTAAAAATAGCAACAATATACTTTTGAAGAATAATCATATTTTAAAAATAACAATAAAATATGATGATATAAAGAGTTTCTCAACACGAGCATTTAATAATAAGTCAACATCATAACAACACCTCAATCAAAACGATCTATCATTGTTGATACGCTCATTGAAAAAATTCTCTCAAATGAGAAAAATAATTTTCAAAAAACATAAAATCTCATAAGATATGACAATGAAACCCTCACAAAAAAGAGATTGATTTCAATCGCCTAATGGAGAAAGAAATTCCCAAAAAAAGGAAAAAAAAAATCACAAAAATGAAGAATAAATTATGACCAGATAATAAGAAGCAAAATAAAAGAGATCTCGATGGTTACTCTATAAATAGGAGAGCTCTCTCTAAAACTAAAATGAGAGCTAAGATTCTTCTTTGTTTAGGTTACAGCTTTGTAGGTGATGGTGAAATTGTTATATCGATACATAAATTTGATATTCTTATAATTTTCTTTTTATATAAATATAGAACCTACTTACAATTTATATAAGAAATATTTTTGAAATTTTTTTTTATGAATGTGATAACTAAAATAAAGTAAATATAAATTACACCCAAAAACTCATTTGGCCATTTAGAATCAAACCAAATGTGATTTTGTATTTTTTTTAGAACCAATCCAATTAAAATTATATGTTGAATCATGTCATATCGGCCTGGGTTATGATTTAGTTCTCACTTATAAGAATAATGAATACAAAATTAACATCAATTATCTAATTTACTAAATAACCTCTTTATTTATGTATTTATCTATTTTGTTAGGAATTATTTTAACGCAAATCAAACGATAAAATAAGGAGAGTCAAGACAACACAAAATTTAACGTAGAAAACTCTTAGCCTATGTTTGTTTGCAAAAAATGTACTTGAGATTGGACTATTTGTATTAATTTAACATTATTTCAGACTATTTTATCATATGATGGGGAATTAATAGTCCTTTAAATAGTCTTATAAACTATTTTTTAATCATTTCTAAGACTATTTATATGTGATTTAATCCCATAAAAAATTTGGGATTAATAGTCTTCCTAACTTTAAGCTATTAAATGGTTTTATGGGACTAATAGTCCAATATTAAGGGATTAATAACCTCTCATCAAAGAATTAAATAGTGCAAAATAGTATTAAATTAAGGTAAATATTTCAATACAAAATATATTTTTTGCAAACAAACATAGCCTTAAAGAAAAAATCACAAGTCTCCACTATCTATCTATACTATAATTAAATAAACAATTTGATTTTTCTTCTTTTTTTTCGACCTCTTAACTTTTGTCCTCATTTTTTAGTTTTGACCACTTATTTTTTCTATGTTAGATAAGCTTTTATTATTTATCTATCAAAATCAGAAATTAGGATTAGTAATATAATTTTATAAAGAAACAAGATCTGATAACTCCGATTTTTTTTAATAATTAAATATATTTTTTTTCCAAAAGCGTAATTGAATTGAAAATGGTAAGTTACCGATTTTTTAATTTCGTTTGAAAAATTAAATTCTTTTAGTTGATAATAAGATAATTGATTTAATTGCAATTAAAGAGTCCATTGGGGCTATGATAGCTCATATATTATTTCTTAGTTGTATTTAAAGAGTGTTAGATTTAACCTTAATTCTATTATAATTTGATTAGTTGAATTCCAAAATAAAATATCTACATACACTGTAACCCCTTAAAAAATTCATAATTAATTTATTCGATGTTTGAATTGAGTGAATCCAAAGCCTATTTCTTCAAATTTTTGTCCTCTTTAATGTTAGAGATAAAAAAATAATATTTGACACTGTTTTCCTACATTAAATTTATGAAAACCATAACACGTCCTAATTTGCATCATTATTTTCAACCCAAATTTTGAAAATTTGTAACTTAGTTATGTTAACTTCGAATCGAGTGATTCTTGAGTTTATTTGTGTATCTTTTTAAGGGCTACAATTTTCATAAAGACGTGAAGAGATTTTAAAAATTCTAGAAGACCTAAAATTCAGATTCTTTGACACTACGATTTGTTGAAAGACGAACAAAAAAGATAAATATTATTTTGCATTCTAATTTTAAATTATAGATTATTTTTAAATAAAATATAGTCATGGAATTAAATATCATGATAATCTGAAAGAGAAGATGAATTTATATAAAGAATATAATTCAATTGAATATAAAAGTTAAAATTTGAAAATCTATTTCACTATATTTAAGGTCTACTGTATGAGTTATATCTTTTAATCCGACCTTTGAATAGTTATAAGTTTTGGATATCTTATACTCATATAAGTTGAGAATATTTTCACTAATTTAGAATCGTTAAAGTTAATTATTCTATTTGTTATGAATTTTATGGAAGGGCGATTTGAAATTTTTGTAGCAGAATTTTAAATCCGATTTGAGTGACTCTTGAGGCTAAATTAGAGTATTTGAAGTCTAGTTTCTATTAAAATTCTATAAAATCATATTGATATGAGCGATATATAAAGTTGCAAATCGAACCAAACAGTTCGAGCTCGATTCGGGCTTGACTTGAAAAAATGTGAGTGAGACTCAAATTCGTTAATAATATGATCTAAATGTGAGCACAAAAAATAGTTCAAATAAAAATACGAGTAGAATATGAATAAAGTTATACTCGACTCGTTTAAGATTCAAACTACTCGAATTTTTAATCATTATCCGATACATAATCAATTGATACATGTTCGAATAGATACTCGATACATTCTCTTATAATATATACACAATTAAATAAAATTTGAATAATTAGTTATTATTTTTTATTTTATTTATAATTTTAATTATAATTTTATATATTTAAAGTGTAATTATAATTATATTTTTTTATTTGTAAGCAAAACAGTAAGTTCAATTAATAATTATATGTATTATAAAACTAGTTACTACGTGGAGACTCGAATTCGAGTTTGAATTTGAAGTTTGCGAGTAGTTTAAATATAATTCGATCCAAATTGAATTGAATTTGACTAATGAAAATTCGAGTCGAGCCGAATCTGAGTAAAAAAATTTCAAATATAGTTCGAACCCAAGTACGAATTTAACCTTACAAGTCAAATCCGAATAATTTAAAATTCAGATCGATTTGACTCGTTTACAGCCTTAGCGATACAGTGGACTGAGGTTTAAACACAATTTGTCATATTGCGGTTTTAAGATTTTTTTAATTTTTGTTATTAATTTATATGTTTTGGGTATTAATAAATAATCTAAAAAGAATAATTAAAGGCACATTGAATAGTTTAAAAAGTGTTTTAGAATTAGTAAATGAAATTGTATACTTAAGTTGGAGTAAATAAATTTAGGTGGTTAATGAGGTTTCATATTAGATGTCGTTGGCGTTTGAGGTTAAGATTTTATGAAGTGTGACATAAGTGAATTTGACTATTAGGTTTGGATTTCGCACTCCACTCCTTTGATCATTATTTTATTCTTTATATCTCGTAATATCTCATTATTTATAACTGTTTTATTATATTTCTATTGACACTATTGAATAAAAGATTGATTTTTGGTATTTTGACTTTATTCTGTAATTTGAATTGCTTTCTTTCTATCATAATTTGTATATATGTTATAGTTATTTTAGCAATACTCTCATTATATTGATTTGTTTGTTTTACTAATCATTCAGATTTAGTTCTAGCTTAATTGTTTCGTTTTCTAATAAAATTCTTATTTTCTTTCGTTTTGGTCTAGTTATTCCGAACTTCGTATCTTATACTTTTTAAAACTTATTCTTAATGCTTAGAACGTTGTTGATCTTTGTAGAGTGGTACGTGTTGTTGCATTCGTTTTGAGACATTATGTTTATGATTTGATTTCGTTCAACATGTACGTTTAGAGCCTTTTTTGTTGGTATTGTGTCGCATATATTGTGACACTATATCTTTAGTAGAATAAGCGATAAGGTATACCTGAGTTATAATTACTTGTGAGATTACAACAAGCATGTCCTCTTAACACCGAGACATAACACATTCCGCGACGATATGATCAGTCTACGACATATCCTTTTGTAACTTACTCTGGGCGTAAACTTTTGGTATTTGATATATTTGTTCATTTTTGTACTATAATTAAAAGTATGAATTGTTGAGTTTATAGGTCGAGTCAACACATAGTTTTGGTTTGTTCAATCGAGTTTTGATTCAATTCAACTGAGTTTTAAAAACGCGTGTTAGTAATATAATTTTTACAAGATAACAATTATAAGATCATTTTATTTGATATTAATACGTTACTATTAGTAAAATATATACATTTAGTAATTTATGTTTAAGTAAAATTTTATTACTACTCAAATAATATTGTTAGAAAATGAAACAATTTTCTCATAAATATCGTACTAAATAACTTGAATCTGTTACTATATTAAAACATAAGTATAATTATAACTTCAAATGTTTGATTTTCATAGAATAATTATAAAATTCCACTACTTACAATTAGATTGGAGATGATCTATTCTCTTTAGTGAGTGCAGTGTCATCGAGTTGCTTTTTAATATAATTGATTTCATAATCGGGAAGAAAAATATCTCTTTTGGGATTAGTATTGTCCCTAGTAGGCAACCTGTAAGACCCCGAATTTTATGAAATACAAAATTTAATTTTTCTTCATATATATTTTTTTTTGAAACAGTAAGTGGTTAAATTAACAAAATTGAAAGTTAAGGATGTTATGTGCAAATTTTATTTTGTCGGACAATATTCGCTTTGTCGGGGAATATTCGTTTGGTCGGGGAATATTCGTGCCGTACGACGGCGCCGAAATAATAAATTATTGGTGGACCCCACAACGGAATATTTGTCGGATATAGAAAACGACAGAAGTAACCTTTTTAAATAAAAATAGTCAACGGAACTGTTAAAATACTGGTGATAAAAGAATAGTAGCATACGGTAGTTTATGGTATTTTCTGTAGCACACGGTACTCTACAGTAACACACGGTATTGCATAATGTCTCATATTATTGGTCTGATAATTGACACCGTAACTGTTACGCATCATTTCATCGATAATTGTCACTGCATAATATTTTATATTATCAATTCAATAATTGTTGTTACACAGTATTTTGCATTATTGATTTAATAATTGTCATTACACTGTATTTTATATCATTGAGTCAATAATTGTTGTTGCACTGTTTTTAAAATTATTGAACCTAATAATTGTCACAGTAACATATGCACAGTAATTCACATTATTGAATCAATAATTGTCATTACACAGTAACGTATGTTTTATTTTACATTATTGTTATCTCTATTATGATGTTATTTAAACAGTTGTATTTCATTAATTTATTGACTTGATATCTAAGAGCTAACTATACTGTATTTATAACAATTAGTCATAATAATTGAATTGATAAAGTTATTTGTTTATAATATAAAGTTAGGTGATTATTAGGTGATATGAAATGAATGGTGTAGATTAAAGTGTGAATTATTGTTAAATAATTGAATTGATTTGTTTATAATATAAAGTTAGGTGATTATTAGGTGATATGAAATGAATGGTGTAGATTAAAGTGTGAATTATTGTTGAATTATTAAATTGATTTGTTTATAATATAAAGTTAGGTGATTATTAGGTGATATGAAATGAATGGTGTAGATTAAAGTGTGAATTATTGTTGAATTATTAAATTGATTTGTTTATAATATAAAGTTAGGTGATTATTAGGTGATATGAAATGAATGGTGTAGATTAAAGATAATATAATATTTGAAATGGATGGTGTAGATTAAAAGATGATCTTTAAATGAATGGTTTAGATTAAATGAATGATAAGATTTTTGGCTATAAATAGAAGCCTTAACTTAAGGATTTTTCATAAACTTCCTTACTTGTTCTTTCTTTCTCTCTCTAAATACATCTTGTGAAAATTCTCTCTAAGTGTGCTTAAGTCATCTTGAGTATTTGTGAAGATCTATAAGTATACGTGTACTGTTCAAGCTAATCAACCTCATTTAAATCAATATCCAGTCACGTGTTGAGGTAAGGAATACCATTCATTTCAAACTCTTAAATTTACTGCGGTAAGGAATGTCATTTTGAACATCATCTTCTTTCATATTCTAACTTACTATGGTAAGGGATGTCATTTTCTTCCATACTCTTAAATTTACTACTCGTAAGGAATATCATCTTCTTTCATATTCTATTGTTCAAACTTACTATAGTAAGGGATACCATCTTTTTCATCTTCCATTATTCAAACATACTATGGTAAGGGATTATCATTATTTGATTCTCGATAATAATATTGTTTCTTCCTTACTCATAAGACGTGCCTCTTATTTCCATGTATTAAATTGTGGGAATAACCTTACGGAGCGGATTGCCGCCTGTTGGTGAATAACCTTTCGTATTCATTCATTATTAATCTCTGAGAATAACCTTACGGAGCGGATTGCCGCCTGTTTGATGAATAACTCTTTGTACTCAAATTCTATTAAATTGTGGGAATAACCTTACGGAGCGGATTGCCGCCTGTTGGTGAATAACCTTTCGTATTCATTCATTATTAATCTCTGAGAATAACCTTACGGAGCGGATTGCCGCCTGTTTGGTGAATAACTCTTTGTACTCAAATTCTATTAAATTGTGGGAATAACCTTACGGAGCGGATTGCCGCCTGTTGGTGAATAACCCTTGTATTAATTTCCTTCACCTTTTGTTAATCAAACCTGCTACGGTAAGGGATATTATTTTCTTTCATACTCCTAAATCGAAATTTATTATGGAACTATTGCTTCTATAATTCCTGAAAATATTATATGTTCCATAATAGTTGAACTTCATTATTTCAACTGAACCTTCCTATTTACGTGAACCTTTCTATTGAATTGTAACCGTTATTCTGAACTGTGGATCTTGAATTTCACTCCACATCATGTTGACAATTTGGACATTATTTGAATCTGTACAAAGTAAACTTCCGATACTTATTGTTATCCTATTTCTTCTGTTCATCATTTATATCATTCTAATCATCCAAAAATCAAGCTGTTGCGAATATCTGTGGCCGGGGGCACAGATGTGATATATTTGTTGAACAGATGATAGGTTAAAGGCGATATAATAGGTTAAAGGCGATACATCTGTTCGGTGTCTTTTATGGCACGTGGTGAATGTTCTCTTTGGCCCGTAGTGCAAAGATGAACTGTTGTTTGGTATGATTATGACCAAAGGCTGAATCTGGTATAATCATGACCGTTGGTGCTATATTGAATATCTTTGGCCCGTAGTACAAAGATGAACTGTTGATGTGCATGATTATGATCAGGAACTGTGAATTTGTATTATCTTGACTAATGATATTTCAGATGATAAAAGTTGATGATGTTTTTCCTAAAAAGAGAACCGAGTGGACATTATAGTCTGCATTATTCTTCTAATAGATTACTCATTCCGCTGCTATTATTGATCTGAACGTTGTTTAAGAATTTAACTGCAGTTTTTGATATAAACCTTGTAGTCTATTGTATTCTATCAAGAACTCAACTGTTGAAGACTAATGATAATTTATTCGTCATTATCTTAGTCATGATATTCTTTACTGGGCTATTTGAGCTCACCCTTTCTTTTGTTCCATTGTTTTTCAACAGGAGATGAGAACATAACAGGGTCTAGCCGGGGAATGGAGTGAGGGCCCGAGGAATAGTTATCATAGTCTTCACGTTTTGTAAAATATTGTGGCAATAATAGTGAAGACTTAGTTGTGTATTATTATACACTGTATTGTTGTACGTTGTGCTTTGTTGTAATAATTTTGTTGTAGTCTTTTGACGACTCAAGTTTGGGCTGTGTGGGCCCAGATTTGGGGGCGTCACACAACCTCTATTTCTCGTCCTTCTTCTAATTTTTCCTAAATAAAGGGCTAATAAAGTTGTGCTTTCAAATTAATAATATAACAATTATGTTGTTAGAGTACTAAACGAATAAAATTCCATTGTTTACCTTAGTTGTTTATTTAGTAAAATTATGCTACATAATTCTTTTTAGAGTCGCTCTCGCAAAAAGTCGGTTTCACACCAAGTTGATGGACTTATATAAAATTTAAGAGAAAAACTTAGCTCAACCATTTATGCTAAGGGAATTGATATTTCTATATGTATTTTTAATATTTTCACATGACCCTCTCTCATATGAGTATAAAGTGAGTATGATCTCTACGTGAAAGGAAATCATGTAAAAATATCAAAAACACATGCTTCCCTTATACTAATTCGTGTCATACACTAAATATCATTAAAAATTGAAATGTTATATACACGGTTTAATTGTACTGATAATAACTTTGAATTTAGTTGGGTGATAATAGTGGATTTTTCACTAAATTAGGGTCATAATTAAATTAAAATCCATTACTATTGAATTTCAGGGTTCTATTCAAAATAATGTTCCAAACAAATTTCATTTGCGATAAAACATAAACTCTTATACTACCTCTATTCCAAATTATAAGAATTTTTAAAAATCAATTTTAAATACTTTCAAATTCAAAATTGGTGCAATTCATTTAACATATGTCAATACAATTATGAATATCATAAAACACATAAAAAGTACTACTAGTTATAAGATTTATTATTTTCAAAAGTTAAATAAATCATATTAATTTTAAATTTGAAAATGTTTGAAACTAACCTTTAAAAAGTCAATATTAATCTTATAATTTGAAATTAAGGGAGTATAATTTTATTACTTACCTTCATAAAAATCTACTAATTATCTCCCCAGATACTTAACTCAATAAATGTACGGTACATTGTTTACCTTAATTATTGTAAAAACAAACCTATTTTATATAATTCAATTTATACCCTAATAAGATTCTAAATAATTATTTATCATACTAAATAATAATAATAAATAATTATCTTTTCAAAATCCAAACCTAATAATTCTTATTAAATCTTTCGATCATTATGGCCCGTGTAGGCGGGGGATTGTATTAAAATCAAAATCGAACAATGAAGGGAATAAACTTGGATTTAGATCATACCTTGTGAGACTTGGGGGTCAAAACAATGTGTTGAAGTTTTGGAGTCAATTTGTATATAAACTATATGCTCTCTCTCTTCTTGGATCATTTGATTTGCTGCTTGTAGTCTTCATTCTTCAATGCGTAATAGCCATTTTTTTAATCCGGGCTCGTCAATGATGAGCTTAGTGAAGTATTAGAGTGTACACCTATAATTTCACACCAACAAATTTATAAATAATACTTCAATAGTTTGTCATATAAATTTACGGATTCCAGAAATATTATTTTATAAAAAATAATATATCTTACAATTTTATGTATCGACTCTCTATGTTTTATTATCATTTATATAGATAATTGTTTGTGAAATTTTTTGATCATACGATGGACTAACTTATAATCATATTCAATCCTATCTACTGATATACACAATTGTAATTCAGTAAAAAAAAAATTCAAAAGTACTTGAATTTTATCAAAATTTCCAACATGACTCTAATTTTATCTTATCGTTTAGAATTTCATGTTAATTGATCACAATCCAAACTTAACATACATTTTTTTTCAATAAAAAACAATATAAATTAGTGATTGGATTATGTTCCAACACTATATGTTAAGAGAAAATCTAGGAGTTTTGATCGTATAAACCTATTCAATTAAATTATTTTTCCTAGGATAAATGATACTTCATCTGTTTTAAAATATAAAATTAAGTTTAATTTTTAAAATTAGATATGAGATATTTTCAAACTTAAGATTATATGATTTATTTAACTTTTGAATACAATAAATTTTGTATATAATAATACTTTTTAAATAATTTATAATTTTTATAATTATATTATCAAAATTTAAATGAATTCAGATCAATTTTAAACTTTAAAATATATCAAATTGACCATAAAAAATAATCCTATATTCTAGAATGAATGAAGTATTTTAAATATTTAAAACTCCTTAATTTTTTCTTAAAACACAAAATTCCTATAGATCCCAAAGGATTGAAAGATAATTATCCTATAAATTTATACTCAACCCTAATGAGAATCAAAATAATTATCAAAAGCCATCTACTAGTAACTATATCTTCATGAAAGAAAATGATATACATATCGACAAATATATGATAAAGTTGAATTGTAACTAACGTGAAAATCTATACATGAAGATAAAATAAATTAGGATAAAATCATTCTTAATTCCTATATTTTTCATGTATACATATGCATCACAATTATAATTCAGTCGATTTTTTTGTGTTCAATATATAGCAAAACTCATTAACTAATTAAAAAGAGTCGTGCGATGTATTGTGATAAATTTGTGCTGAATTACATTTACGGAACATATCAATACTCAAAATTGGATAAAATTATATGAGAGCCCCGCTTATTATACATTTTTCTAAAAAAAACTACCACTAATATTTAGTAACGTATTTGACAATCAAAAAATTAACATAAACATTCACAATATATATTATTTTTTAATTAAAAGTTACGTTAAAGTAAGCATAAATAATAATACATTTATTAAGGATATAGAAACACCTTAATTTGATGGTCCTTCTGCTTCAATCTAGAAAATTATATCCCCTATATTTTAAGGAAGAGTAAATTTACGTACACACCTAAAGTATACATCCAAGCACACACCCAAATATAAAGTTATAATAAAATATTTTCTCACATCTCTCTACAATATTTTCTTTTTCTTTTTTTACTATTATATTATCTTTGGATGTGTATCTAGAATTTGATGTGAACCTTTTTCCTTTAAAAAGAATCCTTTATTAAATATGTCATCATAATAAGGGAGAGATTGCATGTCGATGATCAGTTGATCCACTAGTATGATTTACTTTTATCAAGTCCTAAGTAATTCCTCTCCATTAGGATAAATTATCATAATAAATTGGACAAGTCTACAAACACAAAACTCAAACACTAACAACATTTAAAAAATAGAGTATGACACGAATTTTTATGCCATACCTCCTTTTTAATGGTGTAGATATTGTTAGTATTTGAATTTGTGTTTTATGTTTGTGCACTTAAAGTTATTCTAATAAATTAAGACATTCAAAAAAGGGAACAAAAAGGAGAAGGGATTGCACAAGTGAAATATGAGGGAAAATATTGTAAACTAACGTATAATATACGGGATGGTTCTGTAATTTGACCAAAAAGAAAATGCAGGCTATGCACCTATAGATAGGGTTTACAATCTCCAGTTGAACAGCAACCAACAGTTAAACCCACACGGCCACCGTCTTCCACCATATCTTCTGTTTTGTAGCCGATCCAAAACTCTTCTCTCATGTAACTCAAATCGCGAGCTCATACAAACCCAAAAATGCAAATGCAATGAAGATGTTGCTTTAACGGTAATTAAGGTATACTCTCAGAACTTTATGGTTGAATGAGAGCTAAATGTTTATTTACAGACTTAACGAAAGTTTTGGTGTTAACCCGGAATAAGGTAAATATTTTCTGGTAAATGCTTTTGTTCTATGGAATCAGTGGAGTCGATCTGATTTGTTTATTTTAAGAATTTGAAACAATGGCTATGTCTAATTTGGAACCTTTTAACATTTTGATCAAAATTTCATGTAATGAGAATCATTTTGTTAAGGCGCGGGAAATCTTGAATTGGATATGGGGTCAGGGTTTAAAGCTGGATTGTATTCTGTTATCGAATTGTCATCAATGGGTTTGCCAAGAGTGCTAAGTTATGGGATGTGGTTAGGTTATACGTGATGCGTTATAGTATTCTAAGTGATGGGGTTTCAAGGAGAAGTTGATTTTAAGGGTCATCTGGTTATCCTAATGTTGGTACTGACACTGTTATGATTAGTGGTTTGTGCTAGTGCGGGAAGTTTAATATCAGAGTTTGTACATATGGGATAGGTCTGATGGGATAAAGTAGAATGAGCATGAAGTGGATTTATTTACATATAGTTGTTAGATAAATGGATTATGTTTGTCGGGGTGGAGAGGGTGTTAGGCGTTGCAGCTAAATTGTCTTGATCAATGGGCATGTGCCCCAACTCTTGTAACTCACAACACTTGTTGTTTTTTACAAATCTAGGGACTGCAAAAATGTATTAGTGGTATTGAGTATTGACCTGCATTCTAAGGAGTGTAACATACCTTTCATGCATCTAAGAAAAATGTTGATTTTCAAATAGATATATTTTTGGTTAGGACAGCATTAGTTTCTATCAACAGTTAAATTTTACATTTGGATAACTTTTCTATTAAAGTATGAACTGCTACTTTACTCATCTGAATTCTGTTTGCTGCTTTATTCTTTTTTTGAGTTGTTTCCTAAGGCAGCGTCTGTATCTTGGCAGGTTTGATTTAATATGTTTGCACATGCTGTACACAGACTTCTCAAAGTAGTCTGGTTGACTAAGAGGTAAGTTCCCAGAATTGATGTCACTAACTTTCATTCTCCAAAATTTAGTTCTACATTTGATTTACTCAGTTCCGTGTTTGCATTTTTAAAATTGCTAGAATTGCTTTTAGTATTTTGGAGTGACAAGTATGTATCCGCTCCTCCGTAAAATAATCTGTCCACTCAATTTCACTATGCATCTTATTTTATGTGAAAATGTTATATTTTGGATGTCTCGTTTGATGAAGTGAAAATGAGACTTGAATGTTTTTCTATAATTTTGGCCAAAAAATAAACTACACAATTATGGTAATTGCAAATACTTTTAATATTGTGTATGTATAAATGTCTATATATGTATTTCAGTTATTTCTTCTGTTTCTTTCGTGCTTTTGAGATTCAGTCAACTGGTAATGCTAAAGTCGAAGCTCTTTCTCTGTTTTTTAAATTACTGACACAGAAAAGACCCAAGTAAAGCATCAGATACAACTGGTTTTTGGTGATTACAGATATATCTCCAAAAACGGATGATGATGCAAAAGCAAAGAAGCCTGATTATATAGTCCCATGTAGTAAGATCTTGCTAGGGGTTATGACTCACGCAATATTCATATTTGGTTATCAAAATTCATTTGCAGAGGACAAAAGATAAATACTGTATAAATTTATGTTCTCAAGTTCATTAAGTCTTTTAACCTTACAATATTAATAAAAATCTCAACTCATTGTTTGCTCCGGTATACGACTGGAGAAAATGTAACATAGGCATCTGATTAAACAAGGATTTGGTGATTACAGAAATATCACTAAGTATGAATGATGATGCAAAAGCAAAGCAGCTTGATTTATCAGTCCCAAGTAGTAAAAATCTTTCTTGGGGTTATGTATCATGCTATATTCAAATGAAGTGACTTAATCAAAAAAAAAAAAAATGAAGTGATAAACTTCAAAGTATATATAAAATAAAACGGGTGAAGAAGTCATCACTCTTTCTCTTCCTCTGTTTTTGTTTCTCATGACTGTTCTGTTTCTGACAGCATGATCTGCTCGTAGAAGACTTGCGAAAGCACACCGACCAAAATTACCCCAAGAACTGGGACTTTGCGCCAATCAGATGATGAAGAGATCAAGGAGTCAACAATCCGAATTATTAGCAGACCAATTAGTGCAAGGTAAATGTTCCTCCCAGTTTTTAATCCGGTGCTTTCCTTTGTAAGATCTCTGTAATCTTCTCCATCTCCTCTTTTGCTTTTTCTTTTTCAATAGGTGCTTGTTGCCTTAAGTTCTTGAAGAACAGCCCTTCGTTTCTGCCCTCCTCAATTTGACCTTCAAACTCCGCCAACTTCTGTTCATTCTTTTCAATCTCCAGTTTGTTTGATTCTGCCGATTCTTCAAAGGCTTGCATCCGGCTCTCTATATTCTCTGCTAAGCAAACATGAAAAACTGGATTATCACTTGACTGAAAATTTCTGAAGGAACCCTGGTTCTGTATGCGTTGGAGAATAAGAAGTTGAACAGACCCTGGCACTGGTTTCATCCAATTCTTTGAGAACATTTTCTCCTATCTGATCAAATTCAGCGTTGGCTTCTTCAGCAAACTGCATCTCCTTCAGGCGGCTGGGGCTCTGAATCAGACTCGTTGGATTTGCAGAGGATAGAGTTGCTCCTCTTAGTGAGTCCTCTTTTATGGAAAAGAACATCTGTGGTGGAATTGAAGGGGGTTTGTATAGTTCTGAGGTCAATCATCTTTTCTGTTTGCTTTGTAGACACAGATGATCTGTATGTAGAAGATCCATGTGTATTGAGCCACACTTATTTGTGACATTATCTCTTCCAAAAATGTCGATATAAATTACAGTATAAGTTTGATAAATCCAATGGTGTAGCCAGAAATTTTATTCGGTGAGTGCCAAAACTAACACTCTAAATTAAGTTTTATTTGAAATTAAGAAAAATGTTAATTCAAAGTACATTAATTTGGAAGAAAATTGTATGCAATTCTTCGATAATACTATTGTAAAAAAAAAGTGTTTCAGATGTCTAGAACTGTTAGTACATTCAATCGGATGATAGTATTAACAGAAAAGGTTTAGGAGAGGATAACATCAGAGAGCTAGCAATTTTCATTCTTCTCGTTTAGAGTTTAAAAGATGAAAAAATACTCTCTTTTTTCTTTTTTGTTGTTTTTTCTTGAAATATGAGAAGAAAATGATAAAAAGCTGCGAAGAATATATAGTAGAAATTTGAGAAGAAAGTAGTAGAAAGGAAGCAAAAAGAGGCATGCATGTAAGGGGTTATTTTTTGGGCATTACTCTTCCATTTCCTCTTCATCAAGACTAGACTCGCAAGCAATATATATATATATATAGAAAGTTGCAAAGAGCATTTACTCATGCTTTGAAGAATGAAGTATAACAAATGCTAGGATATAAGACTAATTCTTGTTGATACAAACACATAATTAACATAAGAAAATTCAAAACATTATGTCACACAGCCTGTAGTCGATCAAGAGTAATAATCAAATATCTCAAGCCAAAGCAACATTTTGAATCAACAACTAAAACATTATAAATGGTAGTCTCAATGAGATTCCCCTTTGGCCTTCTTGTACTTGTACCACTTGGCAATCCATAAATACATAAGAAAGTTTATAAAGCTGAGGATAGCCAAAAGCCAGTAGAAATAGTCAAGATGGCCCCTGTTCAAATTTTCTGGAATCCAACCAAGCTTCCCGTGCCTCGTGGTCACTGCGGTCACAACTGTAACAAGAAGAGTGCTCAAGTAATTCCCTAAGGCTATGGTTGTAAGAGATAGAGCCGAGCACAAGCTCCTCATTGCATCAGGTGCCTGATCATAGTAGAACTCCAGCTGTCCAATAAAAGTGAAGACTTCTGCACACCCGACGAGAAAATATTGAGGGACTTGCCAGAAAATTGTAATGGGAATAGTCTTGAGATCATAGTAGTTATGCGACCTCACATAGTTGAGACGAATGACCTCTAAAGTCCCGGCAACAAGCATGGCAACTATGGAAAGGACGAGACCAATGCCCATTCTTTGGAGCTGACTGAAGCCCCGTTCGTTGCCAGTGTACTTTCTCGCGAGGGGGATGATGAACCGGTCATAGACAGGAGCCCAGAAGAGTACACTGAGAGTATCGAAGAGGGAGAGGGATGCTGACGGAATTTTGAAGTGCGGACCAATGTGTTGGTCCATGGTATTCCCCTGTAGAACAAACATGGTGCTCATTTGACTGTATACAGTTGCAAAAACTATTCCAGATGCCCACACAGGGAGTAACCTGATAATAGACTTCAGCTCCTCCACTTGAGTCACAGTGCATAGTCTCCATGGATTTACCGAGTCCTTGACATGATCACTATCAGTTTGCACAGCAGCCTTGTCAAGACATCTGGAACTCAACATTTTCAATTAGTTTAGTTAGTCAATAAGAGAAGGATCAATTTTTATTTTTTTATGTCTCAATCAGAGGATCCATTCAATAAAATAACAAAGGACCAACTGGGTACTAGTTTGGAACTGGAATTTTTTTTTGGACAGAAAAGTATTCCCAATAAGTGTTTCCAGGAGCTTTGGATATGAGTTTCAGAATTACAAGAGCGAAATATGTGCATTTAAAGATAATCATACATACTGAAAGAGAGACTGACAATGACTACTATTTAGCTTAACAAGGACATAGGGGCTGTCACACACAACTTCTTGAGCTAGACATTGATATGTTAAATAAAGAACATTTAATGTCTATACAAAATTGTAAGACATTCTTCTTGAATGCAATATGCATCATTCATTTATGTAGTTATAGAGAGTAAAACCAAAGTCCTGCCATTGGAAATGCATATGGTTGAAGCACTACAGATTGCACAGGTTGGCGTGAAGTGAGAACCAACTAGACCTAGACAGGATGAGGCTACCTCAATCCATCTCCTAAACACTTTTCTTTATTCTTTATTTTTTACTTCAAAATAGTGAGAGGTACTTTTCCTCGTTAACATCTGATTTTGCTGGTATATTAGATAGTGATCTGCAAGTCAAATAATTACTCAACACTTGATACAATGAAGACTAATAAGGAAGGATAAGTCCAGGTACACAAAAACCAAACACTACATTGATCTTAGCCATTAAAAAGTGTGTGCTTACATTGAAATCCATGCCATGCACATACTTTTAATGGCTAGGATCAATGTTGTGTTTGATTTTGTGTTTGGTTTTTGTGTACATATACTTATCCAATAAGGAATGTAAAAATAGTTATAGCCAATTTTCAACTTAAATGTTTCATCAAGAAAACATTATACTAAGTATTAGTCTAACTTCACTAGTTTATAGCAACATCTAAGTTTATCAGGACAACTAGCACCAATATACTTACTTGAACGTTTCTGTATGCACGAGCTTGCGGCTTCCTTCAATGTTTGATTCCTTGTCAGCAATTTCATAAAGAAGATCCTTATCAGCAGGGACTTTTAAACCAGATTTTCTCAGAGATGCAACGAGCACCTGGGCAATCCGAGTCAAGGGACTCCCTCCAGGTTTTTGGAGCCGGTATAAACGACTGCCTGAGAAGAAAAATGCAACTGCAATGGCCATTGATACTGTTGGAATTCCTAATCCCCAGCCCCAACCCACATTCATTTGTATCCAGACCAAAACTGAAGAGGCAATAAGTGCACCCACATTGATTGAAAAGTAGAACCAATTGAAAAAAGAACTCTTTTTTTTCCTCTCAGTCTCATCAGTTTCATCAAATTGATCAGCACCAAAGGATGAGACACATGGCTTGATACCACCAGTCCCTAAAGCAATTAAGTACAGTGCTATAAAGCAGACTGCGGTTTGTGATGCTGTTGCATGGCAACTACCATTCTCACATGCTGGCTTTAGTCCATTGACAGAAGCCGATAATGTTAAGAGTGCCATTCCCTAAATCAAGAAATGGACTTGTTCAATTTCTGAATCAAACTTAACTAATCCGACAACATAAAGTCTAAATGAATTTCTTGGGAGGAATAGTGTAGACTGTCAAAAGGTCCTCAAAATCACATATAAGATAAAGTCTTGTTTTAATTAAATATAAGGCTTGGAGATATGGAGTTTTTACTGAAACAAAAGCTCAAAGCAAGCACTTTTTCCAGAACGAAATTTAAGGCAATATGGAAGATACAAGTTGGTTCATTTAACGCCCCAAGAAAAAGACAGGAGTTTAAAAGTAGCGTACAAGTGCCCAAAGTATATTCAGATCAAGAATTTCACATCTCAGTGTAGAAATGAAAAACATTAACTTACAATAATATAGATGATTGAGAAGCTAGCAATTGTCCAGTATCTGCCCAAGTATGCATCAGCTAGGAAGGCACCAATCAATGGAGTGATGTAGCATGTTCCTCCCCAATTTGTAACATTATTTGATGCAGTGACATTTCCTTGGTTGAGATGGTCAGTAAGATAGTTAACCAGATTGGTACTCATTCCATAGTATGCCAATCTTTCACAGCATTCAGTTCCTGCAACAACGAGTTTAAATGTAGACATGAGAAAAAAATGTATAATACTGCACCCGCCCCCACAAAAAGAGTTCATTGTGATTTCTGGAAGCCAATTAGCAAACTCCTAAAATGAAAAAATGATATGATTCATGCAAGTTTTGAAAATTTTGAAAATAATAAATTTTATAATTCACAACACTTTAAAGATGATTTACAATAGTTCCAATTGTATAAACTAAATTAAATGTACTAATATCAACTTAGAATTTAGGATTTGTTAAATTGATTTCAAAAGGTCAAAAATCATACCAAGGATGAAACTGCATGCTTTCCAGTTCCCAGTTTCTTTCTTAATAGCAGGTTTCTTATGGATATTAACCGTTCCATCATTCGTATAAATATCATCTTTTCCCATACTGCCGTTCCAGCTGAGCTAACTGCTTGCACTCTTTTGTCAAATGATAAATTTCAAAGCTTTCACCTGCAAAATTAGTTGCTTAAATCAATAACAACAAAATCTACACACTAAAAAATTCTATTCAAATGAGTCACTGCAGAACTGAGAATAGAATAACAGAGTCAAAGTTTAATCAAATGATTCACCACACAACTGATAATGGTTGCCACACAAATTAAACTAATAATTATTTCATTCCCACTTGAGTAAACAAAATATCTTCCTCCCCTGTTTCAAATTGATCATTAATAATAAAGAATGCCCACAGGAACCTCCAAAACGAATTTTAGATATATACAAGTGCAAACAAGATTTTATAATAACAGGGGAAGCGGACAAAAAAGAGATAAGCACCCAGAAATCCACTTTAAATCCTGGTAAAAAAGGTGACACAAACAAACAATAAAACACATAAATAAACCCTAAACAGATTTATCTACTGATGTAATACTCAAAATCGGGTAGATTTAATACGCAATTAATCCCAAAAGATAAACATCATATATTTATGTTTTTATTTATTAAAAAAAACCCATAAATATAAAATAGACATGTACTACATAATCAAAACAGAGCAATCTGATTACCCTTCATGCAGTCATTCAGATTTTGTTTCAACGTTTACTTAGATCTGTCAGAAATTGGAATTTAAACAGACCCATTAACAGATTAAAAGAAAAAAAGAAGGAAACTTGATGAATGCATGCAAAAAAAACCCAGATACCCACATTCAGAGAGACAAAGATTCAATCTTTATCGTGTTAATAGTATAAATTACATGAATGATTGTATAATATTCATCAATTAAAGGTGACAGATACCTTTTTGCGAATCAAGTAAAAGAGGAACAGGGTAACAGGAATTGGAATTAGTTGTGATGGCGGTGGCAGATAAAGACTGAGAGCAAAATAGTCCAAACAGAGGATGAACCTGGTACGTATCAATACCTATATATATATATATATATATATGGGGGTTGTCTTCTTTAATAATTTTATGGCGTTATTTTAATTTATTATATAAATTAATATTGAGTCAATTATTTTAAATTTTTTATTTTTTGTATAAAAAATATATAACTTTTTTATATTTCATAATAAATATATATATATATAAATCGATCCATGACTCAAGCTAGTTAGGGATGCTATTCTAGTTAATTGTTCTCTTACCATTTATTGCAAGATCTAATGGTTAGGAGGGGCTTGACACCTAGTCCTAATAACGATCAGTGAGAATTTTTTGGTTTGACTGTTACTAGGACTATTGGTTAGACAGATTACATCGTTTTGGACTTTGACTTGATCGCATGTAGGAGTAACGCCCAGGGAAAATGACGTCGTTTTCCTTAGCCGCCCCTCCTACATGCAGCTGGCCTAACGCATGCCAAACCCAAAATATTTTCGATTTTTTTTATGAGATTCAATGCATACATTACATACATACATGTAGGAGGTTACTTCTAATTTATATAGATATACTAAATTACTTCTAAATTATATACATGTAATAAATATCATATTAATTATAAATTTAAAATAAACTAACAAAATTAAATTTGATCCTATTTTAAATGATAGATCAGTTAGTTATAATAGTGTCCCTAGCTAGTATAAGCCTTTGATCTAGTCCATATATATATATATATATGACATAATTTAAAAACTTATAAATATGAAAATAATTCTTTAGTTTAAATTATTCCTAAACAAAACATCAACCTTTGACTTGATTATATAATTTTGGCTAAAAATACTTAATTTGTTGTAAAGAATATAAACTTTTATTAAGCAAAGAATCTTTATACGAGATTACATAAAATAAGTGGAATAAGTGTCATGCCTGCAAGCTCTTAATTAGTGTATAATATTACTAATGACTTTCTAAACATAAAGTATAATGATCTTGTAATTTCTTGAAAGGAATCTCCCTATTTATTTGAATACTAAGAATTTCTTGTCTGTGTTGAACTTTACTTATTGAATACGCAATTATGAATATTTGATAAAATTTGTTGAGCAGTAGTATTAAGCATAATATATATTAAAAAATAACCCATAAATTAAAAATATATTTTCACGAAAATCGAAAGCATTACAACTATTTATTGCAAGGCATTTCTTACACAATTGTATCATTTGGTCAAGAGTTCAAACTCTATCCTCCCCTTTTTGGCTTTTAACTTTTTCCGTAGCTTTAAGGTACTCTAGTGCGTGCTGCTTGCATCAATTATATATATATATATATATATATATATATATATATATATATAAGGTTCTCTTAACATGTGTCTTAAGGACACATGTTAAGACATGTTAAGCACATAGTTCAAGAGAATATTCTCTTAAATTGTGTGCATCTTCTCTTGAATTTGGTACAAATACAGAAATTAAGAAAATATACACACAGTTCAAAAAAATATTCTCTTGAATTATGTGCTTAACATGTGACCTTAAATTTTTCTTTGGCCTTCATTCATAAAACAGTAACGGGTCCTGTCATTCAATTATGGAAAGGATGAAAAAACAGAGCTAATGCGTGTACGGAAGATAGATCCAAATGTGCTCAACATTACAAATTTTGTCACACATCCACTATGTAGTGGCTACATCTTCCACCGATTAATTGTTAAAATTAAATGAAAATGTATATTCTTTGATTTTTTGCATCTTATTTTCAGTTGATTAGACATAATAAAAAAGTTATTGTTATCGGTGAAAATTAATTCAACTTTGTAATCGTCAGTTTTTCAAAAAGATGATTGGACTTGTGCTTAGAATGGGGAGTCGGTAGGCCCGGAGTGGAACGGCCCCCCACAAGCATAATTTTTGTTTGTTTGGAGCTTATGAATAATTATGCAGGGTTTGAAGACAGGGACCCAGCCCAAATGTAGAGGGGTAGTTTTATATTTTTAAGATAAAAACATAAATTACGGTTTTTATATTGTATTATAAAAGGGATTCTATGTTATTTTATGTAATGTTCTCAGAATCAATTTGAATCAATTTGATCAGTGAATTAAAAAAAATATAGGATATATGGATCATTGGTTCAATCAGTAATCGAACTATTATTGAACCAATGACGTCATAAATATATAAAAATATATATTATTAATAATTAATAAAATTTTAAAACATCTAAATTTTTGTAAGCTAAAATATAGTAAAATTATATTATATTATTGGTAAAAATATTTTTGAAAAAAAAAATACTTCAAAACCAGTTCAACCGGGCTAACTAATCGATTTTATCGGTTATTGACTAAATTAGGTGAACCGGTCCAAATCGGATCAGAAAGAGAACCGGTTCTCTGTTCAACCGGTCCAACCGCCGGTTCTGAACCGATTTTTAAAACATTGATCTTATACCCAAAATTATGAGATAGTGAGATTGATTTTTTGCCGATTGTGGAGTAGCCCAACCCTTAGGTAAATTGCGTAAATATTGTATTTTGACTGATCTAATTTTATTTTTAAATTCTCTTTGTTATTGCTTTTTTTACGTTATTATTCTCTAACAATTATAAGTATATAGTTAGCATATCATTATGTCGGATCAGCATATGAAGGGGGCTCAAATTTCAAAAATATACTATAAATCAGCTGCAGTATCAAATATTAGGACTGAATTGTACAAACCAACAATAACATTGAGCTCCTTGGGACCTTAGAAAACAAGATACTAAAACCATATACTGTAAATAATTTCAAGCAGAGGAACTTAATCATGGGATGGATCAACTGCTTTCTTACAAGTGTAACAACATTTCCCCACCAAGAAATATACTCCCAAATTCAGCACACTTAACACAGCCAAAAGCCAGAACAAGTAATCAAGATGACCATAATTCAGATGATCAGGAATCTACCCCGGACCACCATTCCTTGTGCTTACATCCGTAACAACGTTCACCAAAAACGTACTCAAATAATTCCCTAGCGCAGCCGTTGAGAGGGACAGGGGCGAGCACAGGCTCCTCATGGCATCAAGAACCTGCTCATAGAGATAGCTAAAATGGAGATTATTAGCCCGATTCCAATCTGTTGCAGCTGTGTAAAACCATTTTTTGTGGCCGGAGAATCTCCTGGCAAAAGGGTCTATGACACTGTCATAGACCGGAACCCAAAATATGCACCGACCGTGTCAAAAAGGGATAGGGAGGCTGAAGGAATTTGGAATGAATTGCCCATTCTAAGGTCCATTGTGTTGCCTTGGAGGACGAATAATGTGCCCATTTGACTGTATACTGCACAGAAAATTACTCCGGTTGCCCATGGATTTGAGTTCTTCAATCTGCGTAACGCTGCAGACTCTCCATGGGTTAATCGAGTCTTTAATTTGATCCGATTGAGTCTCCACAGCTGCCGTGTCAAGCAAACTAGAGTACAAAATAAATATAATTAGTTGTTACCAGTATCATGTTGTGCAACAACAAAACAATGCTAAATTTAATTTTATCGGATTAATGTTACATACACCTAATTTATACACCTAGTTATGCATTCACTTATTTGACACAACGTTAAAAAATAGAAATGTACAAGAGCAAAACACACACATTAGAAAGTAACTTGGCAATTTGACTACTCTTACCTCAACTTGTTAGTGCGATCAAGTTTCCGACTTCCTTTTATAACAGATTCTTTGTCCGTGGTGGTTTCATAAAGAGGAGATTAGTCTTTAGGTACTAGAATGCGTGATTTTCTGCAGGATGCCACAATCACTTGAAAAATCCGGGTCAATAGACTCCCACCAGGCCTCACATTGCGATACAAACGCATGCCCGAGAGAAACTCACAACAGCAACAGCCATAGCCACAGCAGGGATACCAAAACCCCAGCGCACATTTGTCTGTATCCAAACAAGCACGGTAGCAGCAACAAGTGCACCAATGTTGATTGAAAACTAAAACCAGTTGAAGAATGAGCTCTTGCTTTTCTTCTCGGACTCATCAGAGTCATCAAACTGGTCTGCTCCATAGGATGACACACATGGCTTAATACCTCCTGTACCAAGAGCTATAAGGTAAAGTCCAACATAAAAAACTCCAATTTGCATGCTAGTTGGATGGCACACATTTTTGTCATCACAAGGTGGTTTTAGTCCGTGCACTGATGCCAATAATGTCAACAATGTCATCCCCTATACCAGTTGTGTGGAAGTGTCACAGACAAACTTTAATATGTATTATAAAAAAAAATGTCAGTAATCAGGTACCTCCCGTTGTCTGATATAATATTTCTTAGAAAATTTGGACTTACAAATACATAGACGATTGAGTAGGCATCAGCTAGAAAGGCTCCAAGCAGGGTTGCTACGTAGCATGTACCGGACCAGTTGGTGACATTACTAATTGCAACAACACTACTCTGGTTTAGTTGGAATTTGAGATAATTAACTAAATTTGTGTCGATCCCATAGTATGCCAATCTTTCACAACATTCATTCCCTGTTGAAAGAAAAGGGGAATTGTTAGATAGTTAGATTTTATTTTCTAAGTGAAATCTAAAAATAACATGATAGATTTAGAAGGAGAAAAACCAGAATATAAGGGCATGCTTTCCAGGTTCCAGTTTTGCTCTTGATGGCAGGATTGTTACGAATATCAATTGTCCCATCTTTGATATATAAATATCTTATTCTGCCATTTATGCTGCTTTACAAACTACTACAAGATCAGCCTCTGCTTAGTTACAGTCTAATTGCCACTTTAGCTCTCTTTTCTCCTAGAAAGAGAAAAAATGGCTCAATTTTGGATTGAGAAAAGAGATGGCTTGGGAGTCATTAGGCTCCAGAGCTTGTCAATCAAATCTTAATTATGTTATGCATGGCACTCGATTCAATATAATCTTAAGTGCATTGATTAACTAGTGTCATTTTCACAAGGGGTGGAGGCCGGAGGTCAGGCTAATACTCATATATGAAGATGCCATGAATATTTCAATTGAGAAAACTTTAAGAGGAAGGAGCTGGTATTTATGATTTATGTAGGGGATTGATATTTCCACAAAAAAAAATTGATATTTCTATAAAACTCTATTCACATGAAGGTGGACCTCACTTACTATTCATGTGACTAGAGTAAAATATCAATTTCCTCGTAGAAATTTCAATCCTCTTCCTTTATGTAAGCCCCACTGCCCTCATTTTGTGGCACGCTTTCTTAGAAAGAGGAGTTAATGACATAGCTAAAGACCGACCAGTTGTGTTTATATTTATCAGTACAGTTAGAAACTCGGAACTCGCAGTCTCCATATTCAACATACTAGTTTTCAGTGGGCTGATCTGACCAGAATGGGTCCGAAAGTCGCACATTCTGATGGGCTTTATAACACTTTTCTCCATCTTACAAAAATGTGAGTAATGTTTAATTAAAACTCCAATGGGTCAGTCCGGTTTGGTGAAATGGCAAGAGCAAAGATCACTGCTTGGAGTCAACCTTGCTCATCTCCAAAGAGCACTGTTACATTTGATTTCTAAAGGGTACTAGATAAATCTATGTAATATGGGCTATAAAAGGAAGGTTCTTTCTCAATTATTATAAAATAAAATTCAAAAATAATATTTTTATCGACTAACATTTTTAAGTGCACACGATATATACATATAACACGATGGATACGTATTATTTGAGCTTACACTAGTGATGAAAAATGGCTGAAATATTTGAGATTAAAAAGTTACATATTGATTAATTAGGCCATTAATTGGTTTAAAATGTGTTTTAGTCTCACCTGCCAACTATTTTGATCAATATATAAATATAAATATTTAGACTCGCTTACATTTTGCTCGTGCTTAAATTTAATACTGGTATTTATTAATAGTGAAAAATGTATATAATATTCCTTATTGTCAGAAAATAATGATAAAAGTCACCCACTTCGGAAAATTTGACAGTGATCAAAGTGAGCTATGGCTAGAAGAGAGGGTTGACGAGTAGTTATATGGATAGATCCTACGGTTCTACCAACCGTTGGTTTTGTATATATTTGCTTTCAAACAATGTATGATGTATCTTTGGACCAGCAAAGCATCATCTAGATCATATATTTTTTCTGTTTTAAATTATAAAATTAATATTAATTTAAAAAAAATTAATTTAAAATATTTTTAAATTTAAAATTAATATAAATTCAATTAATTTATATTAATACAATTACTATCCGAAAAGTACTAATAATTATAAAATTTATTATTTTAAAATTTTAAATGAATTATGTCAATTTTGAGTTTAAAAATATTTTAAATTATTTTTAAAAAAATTAATAATAATTTTATAATTTAAAACCGAGATAATACTATTTACATAATTATATATCATATAAGAACCTAATTGTTGTTGGTCGGATCCATGGTCGATATTAGCAGCCTTGAAGGTTATCGTTTACTCCTTAGTATCCAAGAGGGTGGGTGGTCAAGTCCAATTAATAGCATAGGAATATTGAGATTTAGGGGTTGTTGAGTGTCAAATAGGACCGGAACTACGTTCTCACATTCCAAAAAAGGGGTAGCAGAATAAAAAAAAAATAAAAAAAAATGGTCATTCAATTTCAAGTAATCCTAATTTTTGGAACTGTATAAAATAACATTATTTTGAAAATCAAATAAATAACAAAATAAAAGACTGGAATAACCAACAAAGAAGTTTAATTTTTACATTTCCTTTATTTATTATTTTTGAGCAAATATCGAAAATATGTCCTGGCAGATTACAATAGAATAAATAATATATAATATTACTACGGAGCCTTATAAAAATATTAAATTTTTTTGTGAAAATATTAATTCTTTATAATTACAGCATAAACTCCATAATTTGTATTATATATGCAAATTACACACGCATATCTCCAAGTAGTAAACTATAATCAGGTTTGTGCTTTGCAACCATGCATCTACCAGTCCTAATATTACTACTTATTCCAATACGGACAGTATTATCTCAATTTCTCAGCTAAAATTTCTAAATATCCTAAATTATTAATTAACCAATTTGCTGAATTCTCAAATTTTTTCGAATTTCAAATAATTGCTACTTTTTTCATGCTTGGTATAGCATAGAGATAAAATGGCATGAAAACTCTGATGAGACAACTTTTCAAATTTATAAGTCGTTTTTTTATAAATAGTTTTTTTTTTTTTATAAAAAATTTGGGATAAACTGAAGAAAATGATAAGGAGATTTTAATATTGAAGAAGTGAACTTCACTAGAAAGTAAATGCCTCTACATGAGTTTGATCCCATGACTTCTTGATATTTTTTGAGAATTGATATTTTTATAAGCTAATTTGATATTTTCACAAGTGGGTCTTATTTGATCTTATTGAAATATCAAATTAGCTTGTGGGGAATTGATATTTCTACAAGTTAATTTGATATTTTTACAAGTGAGTCTCATTTGATCTTGTGAAAATATCAAATTAGCTTGTAAAAATATCAATTCTCTATTTTTTAACTAGGCAAAAGTTTGAAACGGAAGCTCGGGAAATATCAGCTAGCAAAATCATCACTCTAGAAATGGGGTAAGCTTAATCTCTCTCTCAAATTGACATGCACTAATGTTTTTGGTAGGTTGTAACAGCGAGTGTACCTCTTTTTTCCTTTAAAAAATGTAATAAATTATGCATGTTGGTGTGGATGTCTCAACCAGCAGCTTCTTGAAGATGCATACAAAATGCATACCTATCCAAGCTAATCACATGTAAATGGGCGAGGAGCAAATAAATTAATTTCGAAAAACTAAATTAAATTGGTCGTTAAGAAAATAAAATTCCGGCACACTTTATGTAACATGCAAGAAAACATTGGCACCATTCTTTTAATTTCTTCTTCGCTTGCTTTTTAACTAAGAATAATACCTGTTCATTCACCTACTAATGAAAAACGACATAGCAGCAATGACTTAGTCATTCAGACATATTGCATATAAGGTTGCGTTGATCTGTCACTTCACAATGCAACAACCTACCTAGCTATATAAAGACATTCAACTTAGAAGACAAAACCAGACAGTGAAATACAGAGATTTAAAATGGAGTCTAATTGGTTTCGAGTTTTGATCCTGGCTGCATTCTTCTTTCCGGTGCTAGTCGAATGCAGAGTTCGACATTACAAGTTCAATGTAAGTACAATGTCTAAATATAGTTAGAGCATATTGCTCTAATACACAAGTTTTGTCTAATGATACCAAAAAGTAGGAAGATTATTATGAATGCCATGCAAAATTTGTATATATAACGTTGGAATATGCTAAACCCAGTCCTAATAATTGTGTGGACATTGCATTTAGCAATGATAAATGATCAACACTTCTTCAACCTAAACTATATAGTGGTTGCAACAGCTGGTTGTTATGGCAACCACCCAAACTGACGCAATTTTTGACTAATGAAAAAGTGAAACGACAAATTTGTTATTAATGAAATTTCTAACTTAGCAACCATAAACATGTCGTCCGTGTATATATATATATATATATATATATATATATATATATTATATATATATATATATAAAATGAGGTCGATTCTAACATTTTAGCTGTTGGGGGTAACTTGTGAAGGTGGTAACGAGGAACACCAGCAGGTTGTGCTCGTCAAAACCAATTGTCACAGTGAATGGACTCTTTCCTGGCCCTACTCTATATGCGAGGGAAGGTGACACAGTGCTAGTCAAGGTTGTTAACCATGTCAAGTACAATGTTTCCATTCACTGGTAAGATTTCAAATTACTGCTTTACCCCAAAATCTACCTAATTCCCCTACAACATAGCCTCTCATGCACATATATGGCAGGGCCAATATGGTCAATTCCCATACATGGCAGGGATTTAATAATCATAGATATTGTTCAAAGTACTTTTGATGACTATAAATCACCCTACAGAAAAGACTAACATTCTCATATTTAGGCATGGAATTCGACAACTCAGAACCGGGTGGGCAGATGGACCAGCGTACATCACACAATGCCCTATCCAGCCAGGGCAGAACTATGTGTACAACTTCACCATTACAGGCCAAAGGGGTACACTTCTATGGCATGCACATATTTTATGGCTACGCGCTACAGTTCATGGTGCAATCGTAATCCTTCCTAAACTTGGCGTTCCATATCCATTTCCCAAACCCAACAAGGAAATTGTTGTCATATTAGGTAAGTCAAAAAAAATTGCAAATAGTACGCACCTTGATAAAATGTAGCAGCATTATATTTAGGATCACAAGGCTTAACTTGCCCAGTGGGGGAATTGACTAATTTTGGTTCCCTGTGTTGACAGCTGAATGGTGGAAATCAGATGTTGAAGCTGTGATTAATCAAGCCTTGAAATCAGGCTTGGCACCAAACGTCTCGGATGCTCACACCATTAATGGCCATCCAGGACCATTATCGACTTGTTCATCACAAGGTGGATTCAAATTGAGTGTTGAAAGCGGTAAATCATACTTGTTGCGGATAATCAATGCTGCACTCAATGAAGAACTCTTCTTCAAGATTGCTGGGCACAAGCTAACTGTTGTTGAAGTTGATGCAACTTATGTAAAGCCTTTCAAAACTGACACAATTGTAATAGCCCCGGGCCAAACCACTAATGTGATTGTGACTGCAGATCAAAACTCCGGCAAGTACCTTGTCGCTGCCTCGCCATTTATGGACTCTCCAATTGCTGTAGACAATGCGACTGCAACGGCAACTTTACATTATTCAGGGACAGTTTCAAATTCTCTAACCACCCTTACAAGCCCACCGCCTCAAAACGCCACCCCAGTTGCTGATAAATTCATAAACTCTCTAAAGAGCCTAAATTCGAAAAAATTTCCTGCCACTGTCCCGTTAACAGTTGATCACTCCCTGTTTTTCACAGTTGGATTAGGAATTAACCCGTGTCCGAGTTGTATAGCTGGTAATGGAAGCAGAGTTGTGGCAGCTGTAAATAACGTCACCTTTGTCATGCCTACCACAGCTCTCCTTCAAGCACATTACTTCAAGATCAAAGGAGTTTACACCACTGATTTTCCAGGGAACCCTCCATTTTCTTTTAATTATACAGGCACCCCACCAACAAACTTGGGAACCACAAATGGGACAAAACTTTACAGGTTGCCTTACAATTCCACAGTTCAAGTGGTTCTCCAGGACACTGGCATTATAGCCCCGGAGAACCATCCAATTCATCTACATGGATTCAACTTCTTCGCCGTTGGCAGAGGACGTGGAAACTTTAATCCAAAGAAAGATCCCAAGAAATTTAATCTTGTTGATCCTGTTGAGAGGAACACAATTGGGGTGCCAACTGGTGGATGGACAGCTATTAGATTTCGTGCAGATAATCCAGGTAAAATTCACACGTATAACAAATTGTCCGTTTCCTGATAATGTTTCTTTTTCTAGGAAAAGGTATTTTTAACCAAGAATCCTCGCTTGGATTTCATTATCTTGTACTTGCAGGAGTTTGGTTCATGCATTGCCACTTGGAAGTACACACAACATGGGGACTAAAAATGGCATTCCTGGTGGACAATGGAAAGGGTCCTAATGAGTCAGTTTTGCCACCTCCAAAAGATCTTCCAAAATGTTAACACAGGTCAAAGAATCAATGTCTCAATATACAAGTAAATTATCACATCATGACGTGAAGAGTTCAAGGAAATTGACTACAAGAAAAGAAGAAAAATATTTAATAAAGAAAAATATGAGTGCCGAGGTTCTTGAGCCAAAAAATTTGCTCATGCACATTTGAATAATTTTGTCAGTAGGACTACACATAAGAAATTTGATTTGTAACTTTGTGATTTTCTTTTTATACGAATTTAAAAGGGAATATGCATGTTGCAAAGTTGCAAAGTTGAGCATTCTGCTAAATTTGAGCCATTTTGACAGTTACATGGTGAAGTTAATGAAACAGTGGTGTTTGATTTTATGTAAAGCAATCTTCTCTTCCTCTCTGTAAGCCATTTCTCCAATTGGGCGTTCAAGAATAACCTTCGTTCTTATCCCACCCTTAACCAAGCTTATCTATTTTTATAAAAAAAATAATCCACACTGGTGACTCTATTCTCACTTTTAGTCTCAACTCAACGATGCCTTTTATTCCAAAGTAGTTTGGGTAGGCTGAAAATAAATCCTATTTATAAGCAGAAAGTAGAAAGTCAAGAAGAAAACTAAAAGGATAAACCAAAATAAAAGGAAAGAATCAAATAAATAATATCAAAGATCAGGATATAAATGAATGGAGATGCCCATATATACATACATGTATATAAAAAGTTGAAAGAAATATAGACTAGAGAAAAGAGAAATACCAAAGTAAACCAAGACATTTTTGGTGGGACTTTGATGCTGACTTCTCATCAGTCCAATCATGCATCTTCAGATCCCAATTAAGCCAACTTATTGTAATCTTTCTAAGTTACCAGATGAACAGGGGATGAATTTACTTGGTTCGGACTTTGGACCACTCCTATTTGGCTTGAAGAAAATTCAAGGTTAATGATACTAATAGTAAATAAAGAGGGAGTAAATATAAGGTTCACATCTACCAGTAATACACACAGGAGAACCGAGTCATTTCCTTTATCAATACCTTGATTCTTATTACTAGTCACTTTTTAGATTATTCTACCATACAAGGTGGTGACACATAGCTTGTCTACTTTGATCAATCAACATTCAATTTCAACACCTTATGGATGCATATTTTCTACTAGTAAATTATATGAGTTTGGTATCTTGCACTCGGGCAGCTTTATGAAATGAAGCCTTCTTCTAGGCCTGGCCTGGTCTTGTAGTCTTTGGGTAGATGAGTGGCATTATTGGCATTTGGTAGTAATTCAATGCCTTCCAAGTTGTACCAGTGCCCCACATGAGTTCATGCGCTCAATCATATGCACTTGTTTAAAAAAAGGTAGGGAAAAGAATCTTACTACTTGTGGAAAGTCTCACTTTATTAAAATAATCACTTTCATTTCCAACATACCATAAAGGGAGACAATTCAAGCATTTTCTTCAAGAATAACACTACTATACTAGCCACTACGTAATTCTTCTCTCTTTTCAAAGCAGACACTACTCATGTGCAACAGCCAACAGATGGAATACACATAACTATAGAACAGAAACACACACACACACAAACAAACAAACAACACAAAAAAAAACCCATCATTTTTTCACTATTTAGTTAAAGTGACAATTATGAAGCACAACAATGAAGGGGCACCCATCCCCTAGGGAAACATAAAGGAAATCAACAATTACCACTTAAAATAAACTTTAGGTGTAGCCAACTAGTACTAGATTATAATCGTTCTTTTCAACAACTGAAAGCCAACCTTCCAAGCTTGTATTATACTAATAAACTGCAAAGCAAAAATTTGAAGAGACAACGTGCCAAGAACAACTTACATTCATACATATATATGCTCATCGAGTACAATTTCGTACATTGAACTCCTGCATAATAGCTGAATGATTGTATAATATTCTTATTGTATTCTCTACCTAATCCAAAAGAACTATTATAACCTAGTGTTATATATTAATGACTACTTTAACATACCTTAAAACTTTTTAATACTCGAGCAAAATAAAGTAGGAATCTGCTTAGGGGGGGATGTAATATGAAAACCAAATTGATCCTCCATGGAAACTAGAGCTAAATATCACAAATTATTACGTTAACAAAGTCTTCTATCTTATATTTTATAATAAATAAGTCACTTTCATTTGATCAGCCATAATGCAACGTCAACATAGGTATGCAGCAACCAAATGACCACTGTTGTCTGATATCTAATATACTAAGGCATCTTCTCAAACCATAGCACACACTTATGGCATCCACTGTGTCGCCTCCAACGCCCCCAAATCTGGGTTTATATAGCTTAATTTGAGATATCAAAAATACACGATAATTAATATAAACAGTACATAAAATAAAAATACAGAACTCAATAATACATAACTAAGTCTTCACTATTATTGAGATACTATTTATAACATGTGAAAACTACTACAGTTGCCTCTCGGACCTTCACTCCATTCCCTAGCTAGACCTAGTTATTCTCTCATTTCCTAAATAACAATGAAAGGGTGAGCTTAAATAACCCAGTAAAAAAATATCATGATTAAGATAACAATGGAAAAATTATCATTAACTCTCAAAAATTGAGTTCTTGATATAATATAATAAACAATAAGTTTTAGATCAATAATAGCAGTAAAATGAACAATCTATTAGACTATGATATCCACTAACTTATCTTTTTAAGAAAAATATCGTCAATTTTTATCATCTAAAACACCACTAGTCATGATAATATAAATTCACAGTTCCTAGTCATAATCATGCAAGTCAACAGTTCATCTTTGCATTACGAGTCAAAGATATTCAAATATAAGACTAATGGTCATGATCATACCAGTCTTCAGTCTTTGTTCATAATCATACCAAACAACAGTTTTTCTTTGTCCCAGGCCAAAGAGAATATCATCACGTGCCCTAAAAGACACATCATAATTATATTGCATTTAACCTATCATCGCATTTATCTTATCATCTGTGTCTCAGGCCATAGATATTCATAACAACTTGACTCTTGATGATTAGAATAATAACAGAGATATAAATTATGAATAAAATAACATGATACTTTGTCCTGAGTGAAATAATGTCCAAATTGTTAACATGATGTGGACTCAAATTCAAGAATGATATTCAAGATCCACAGTTCAAAATAACGGTTAAAGTTCAATAGAAAGATTTAGAAAAATAGAAAGGTTTAATTGAAATGATATTAGATGAAACGCAAACTATTAAAGAACATATAATCATTTCAGAAAATTTTACCAAATAGTAATTACATAGTAAGTTTAATAGTATGAAAGAAATGATATCATTTACCGTAGTAAGTTAGAAAATGATATCATTTTACGAGTATGAAAAGAATGATACCTCTTAACTTAACAGGTGACTGGATATTGATTTAAATGAAGTTGATCAACCTATATATTTATAATTTAATTAGTACCAACCACATATAATTTCATGGTATATATCAATTCGTATATAATCATCAAAAGTGATTTGATAGAATAGAGTAGAATAACTTTAATATAATTTTTGAAAGAAAATAATATTTCAAAATAAATCTTCCAAATAAAACTTTCCAAAATAAATCTTCTAAATGAAGAGTCTTCTAAAAGAAAATTTATAAATACTGTGTAATGTGTGTGGTTGCTTATATAACTTCTATAAAAAGACTTACTTGAACAGTACACATACACTTACATATTTTCACAAATACTCAATATGCCTTTAGCACATTCAAAGATAACTTATACAAAATAATATTTAGAGAGTGAAAGAAAGAATAAGTAAGAAAATTTATGAAAAATCCTTATGGTAAGGTCTCTATTTATAGTCAAAATTTTTATCATATTCCAAGATTTTCTAATTTAATCCAAACCGTATATTTCAAGATAATGTTTAATCTATACCACTCATTTTATCTTTTAAGATTTATTTAATCTAAACTAGTCATTTAAAAATTATCTTTAATCTACACCGTTCATTTCAAATTTTATAATTATTACATTATCTTTAATCTATACCATTTATTTTAAATTTTCTTTAATTTATATTATTCATTTAATAAAACAATTAACTTTCTGTATAAAGCAACAAACTTTATATATAAAACAACTAATTTTATATAAATCAATTAACTTTATATATAAAACAACTAATTTTATATATAAATCAATTAACTTTATATATAAAATAACTAACTTTATATAATATATCATAATAAAATAATTTACTTTACATAATTTATATAAAGTAAATAACTTTATATAATTTATTATAATAAAAATAATTAACTTTATATACTTTATTATAATAAAAATAAATAACTTTATCAATTCAATTATTCAACAATAATTCACAATTATTCATTATTATGACTAATTGTTATAAATAAAGTGTAGTTGACTTTCTGAGTTAGATACTCACAATATAAGCAAAAAAATCAACTAATAATGGAATACAACAATTTAATCAATATCATAATAGAGATAACAATAATGCAGAAAATAAGTAAAAGAAAGAACACGTTATTGTGTAATGACAATTATTGATTCAGTAATGTGAATTACTGTGTTTATGCTACTGTAATAATTATCAGTTTAATAATATGAATTATTATATATGTGACAATTATTAATTCAATAAAATAAAATAAAATAAAAATAAAGTAAAAAAGAAAAAGAAACTTTCATTTATTTGACCGATAATGACAGTGTTGTATGAGAACATAAACAATGCCTAGAATAAGAATAATTTTTATTGCCGGTCGTAGCTAACATGTACAGGTGCAAGAGTAAATAGTCCTAGTTTCAGATTACTGAAACTGTAGATTTGTTCATACCAATTATGATAGAAATTTGATACTAATTTAAGGGTATATATATTTTCGTCTACTATTTAATTTGAGCTCCAGCATTCAGCTGCATTTTCATTTATGGAACTTCGCTTCTATCACAAACATATATAGAAATACCGGTGAGGACCGTTCATGGAATGTGAAGAAGACCACCAACCTTGATTATAAGACATATAACAAGCATATGTTTTTGCACCAAGTAGAATAGACCAAAACAATGAAAAAATAAGCATAATAATTGGCAATGCGAGCAGCAGTCGTTGGACACTTATTACGTGATATTTTATATTATTTATAAATTATTATTTTAATATTTAAAATAAAATAATTTATTTTAAATATTAAAATAATATAAAATATCATGTAACAGTTACCACAAAAATATCTAATAATTTTTCCACGGCTAAGTATCAACACCGCCATTCCCAAACTTCCACTTCTTTTATTTAAAATTACCAAAATGGTCATGTGCATTGGTAGATTCTCCTTTTGGCTTTTGATTGGGGAGCTCTCTCTCTCTCTAAATGATTATAAAACTTTTCCTTAGCACCAATTCCCATAACACCACCCCAGCCAATCACATCTCCACACATGATCTACCAAATCTCTCCCACTACTAATGTTTGTGTTTCTGTAAATCTCTCCCCCTTACAAACAACTGAAACAGGTATAATTTGGTGACAAATTTGGATTTTACTTGTTGAAGCTCACTTCCTTGCTTTCTTTCAAATTATCAACATTTACTGTTCCAAATCATCAGACTTTCTCTGCTCACTGCTTTTCTCGCAAGTGAGTCTGTATCTTATACAGCTTTCTGTCATACGTTTCACTCATTTATTCAACTAATAGCATTAGTTTCACGGGTCAAGTCTTTTCTTAATAATTTTGAAAACTAAACTAGGGTTGCTGGTCTTGATTTTTTTGGCTTTTAGATCTGATTCAAAGCTCTAGTGTCAATTATTCACAACCAAGATCTGCTTTTCTGTAGTTTCTTGGCATGTCCTTGAGTTTGGGAAAGTTGGGTCTTTTTAAGATTCCTCATCTCATGCAATAAGTATTCAGATTCCCTTTTAAATGCCCACTTGGTTTAATGTCTGTCTGCTCATGGAAACCTCTTCTTCTCTGCATTTTTCTCTCTACAACTGAGAGAAGAGAGAAGTGAACTAAAACTGGTAACTCTTGGGGCTTCTACCTATGTCCACCTATGTTCAACAACTATACCCTGATCAATTAATAAGAATGAATCAGGGATTAGAAATTCTCTCACGAGCATCATATCTTGGAGACTCAAACTGGTTATTCGAGGAAAGTAAGGAAACAAAATGGAGTCCAGAAGAGAACAAAAAGTTTGAGAATGCTCTTGCTTTATTTGACAAGGATACTCCAGATCGATGGTACAATGTAGCAGCCATGATCCCGGGGAAGACCGTGAACGATGTGATCAAACAGTACAAAGAATTGGAAGAGGATGTTAGTGATATAGAGGCCGGGTTAATACCAGAACCCGGGTACGCCACTGATTCTTTCACAGTAGAGTGGATGAACCATCAAGGTTTCGATGGGCTGAAACATATCTATGTTCCAGGTGGAAAGAGGAGCTCATCAACTCGGCCTTCTGATCAAGAAAGGAAAAAAGGTGTGCCATGGACAGAGGAAGAGCACAGGTACATGTTTAGTTGTATCAGAATATCAACCTAATTAAAATGTTAATATTTGTTCTTATAATTAACATAGTAATTTAACTAAGTAGTTGTTCAACAATGTCAAAAGGCAGTCTGTCTACAACTAGACCTACTAGACAATTAATTCGTCATCAACTTGATATATAAATAATACTGTGAATATTAGACGAGCAGTTTTAGTTATTTTTATTTTTTTAATCATGATGACAACAATTGAAAATTTCAGAAAGGTTGAGTGAATAGGTCTATATTCTTCTAATATAGTGAGTAGATAATTCAGAAAATTTGCATGTTGAAATGGTTTTCTATTCATGTTTTCTTTCGGTGGCTATGTTGTTTGCAATGTTTAATTTCTTCTTTATAAGTTAGATAAATATGTGATGTGTTGTATTGATTACAAAACCTCAGGCAATTTCTGCTGGGGCTTAAAAAGTATGGTAAAGGAGACTGGAGAAATATCTCTCGCAGTTTTGTGACCTCTAGAACACCAACTCAGGTTGCTAGTCATGCTCAGAAATATTTCATAAGACAGCTTTCTGGAGGGAAGGATAAGAGAAGGTCAAGCATCCATGATATCACGACGGTCAATCTCATAGATGCCAAATCTATTTCGCCAGACAGTGATACACCTACTTCACCTGAGAACTGTATAAAGGTCATACAGCAGACACAACAGCATTCAAATATGAATGGCATGGACAAAGCGCTATATGACTGGAACCTGCCAAATCAAGGATCACTCATGGCTTTCAACCTGCCAAATAGCAGCCAGTTGATGGAACCTATTTGTGGGACTTCTACATATGAACCAAGAATGCAGGAACAAAATCCGCAAAGAGGCATTCCTCATGGACCTCAGTTTGGATATTATAATTCAGTTTCTCAGATGCAACCCAGAGAACACAGATGAGCTTGGTTCTAAAAACCTTGAAATGACAAACTTTATATGTGAATTTGATGTTTCCATGCTCTACCAAGGATTTGCGCGAAAATGTTGGTTAAGACTTGAGTTATTGAATATTAGATTTAATATTGGCATGGAAGTAAATGGTCTCAGCCTTAAAACCTAAGGAAAGCTTATCTATGAATTTTGAGATGTTTCTCTTGTTGTATTTTGAAGGGTCTTTCATTTTTGTAAAGGGTATATATAAGTTCATGTGTGCAGCTTATATATCCATTTGATCTTAAAGTGGCCCTGAGAAAAAATGACTTGCAACTAGATGCAGGATTCCCAGTATATTAATTACAGCATCAGGTAATCCAGACAATTCCAAGTTTACATGTGGGTAAAACATCAGCAAGATAAATTCCTTGAGAAACGAAAGCTTTCTCCAAGCTTTTTAAATCTTATTGTTCATTGTGAAATGTCACGAGTAGCTTCAACGAAATTTCTTCTAGGAACTTTGCTATGGTCTTCAATTACTAGGTGTATTCCAAGGCCCTTGTATGTTATCTACATCTCAGGATGAAAATTGATTGACCGGTGTTAATTATTATCTAAATCGAAAGCTTAATTTAAATTCAGTAACTTGGAATTGTTTGTGAAGGAAGAGAATGATAAATTTAGTGCAACTATTACATGAAGACAAATGGTTTCCAGAGGGGCAAAACTTAAGGGACCTAGATACAAAAATTAATTTGGTTTGGACTTTTCTTAGCTAAAGAGGCCATGTCATCAGACGCTCAGTCCAAATTTGCCGAGTCAGAATGCACTCTTTGAGGTGGGTGAAATGGTATAATCTGACTGTTTTTCCAACAATTCCAACTTGGCGAAATATCCAACTGTTTTTTACGGCCAAACATAGGTAAAAGATGCATCCGAATCAACCAGGATAAACATATCACATTCGGTCTGACTTCTTCTCTGTGCTCTCTACTTAAGAATGATAATCTCTCTAATTCTCACCTTCTTCTCTTATTGAAATCCACAAGACGGGCAGAAGAAAATCCAATTCGAATCAGCCAACCGCTGAAATGAAAGGCAAGAAAGTGTATCCATCTTTTCTTTTCATAGAAAGATCTCATTGTGATCCATTTGAATGGGCTCTAAACGGGTTTTGAGATTCTCCCTTCCTTTGGGGAGGTATCATTACAACCTCAAATTTCCTAAAAGTTCTTCTAAAGCAAGAATCTTCTCCTTAATCAGGTGAAATGCAGGACTAAAGATCTAATCATCAAACGAGTAGAAAATCAAAACGGGAAAGGACTAGAGATATTGGCATATATCTAACCATTGATAAGGCAGGTACAAGAACATGTCCGATATGATCGAAAGCATGCTAGGGTCTCATATAATTCTGTCCACCATTCAACTACTACTCAATACTCATTTCACAAAGTTCAACTAATTTCTTAGGTTGTTCATGTTTTTGCTTTCAAAATAGTTTACAGTGGAATCTGTATGTGTTGAGTGAGATTTTACTTTTAATTTCATGTTGAATCTATTAGCAATATGACCATTCCTACAAACTTTTTGGGTTTATGACGAAACTGCCCTATTTTATTTTTAAAAGAGCACCTTTCAGCAAGTTGCATAAGAAGCACTCTGGCAACTTTATTCTGATTTGATATTCCCCCTGTAAGTGTATTAAGACCACATACATACCTAGTCTCACAGCCTATACTTTTGGTGTTTTCTGTGTTCCTTTCATATCTTTGTTCAACAAGATTCTGATACCTTGCTTCAGAATAAACTTAAAACAGAAAAAAGAAATGCATCACTATAGCTTGATAATATATCTCAACTACAGCAAATGGAAAAGTACAAGTGAGTGGCTAACATGGAATTAAATAATATTTCTCTTTAGTGCTTCTTTATAGGTCCACAAATATATGAAAACAAAGTTGGTGGGAGCTTTAGTACCTATCAAAGGAAAGGCGAAAAAGAAGACAAAAACTGGAGAATGTTATATTATTATTACTAATATATAATTCATACTGGTCAAAATATATAATTAACTTGCATATTATAAATGGTTAATTACAACAAATGAAACATAAAAATTAAAAGGGTGGAGACTTCATATTTCATGTTCAAATAACGGATAACATTTATCCGAAGAAAAATAGAAAATTGAAGTAGACATCGAGAAATACCAAAGCTATTATATGAGCTGCCATCTGTTGAACAAGCTGGAAATATCAAGGGTACTCGTCATGTCTTCTGTTCTTAATTGGTGCAAGTTGAACAGAATTTTTCTGAAACTGTTGGGCGCCAACTTGTCACTTGTGGAAGTTCTTCACCTCTGGTCTTCCGCATAAAATCTTTGTTCTTTGACGTATTTGCATCCTGCCAGGAAAGCATCATTCTTCATCAACATGTTTTGCAATATAGGAATGGACTAAGCATGAAACAAAACATGTTTTTTTACATCAAATGGGAGTTTTGTTGTCCTGTTAATGCAGTCAGTTGTTGCCAGTGGTCACCAATCACTTTGCTCACCTTCACAAATACCCTCGAACAAGGTTAAAGTTACTCACACCTGGACATTTCCAAGTTCATTAGTATTAGGTTCCAAGCTTGCTTAGTCCCAAAACAGTCTCAGACAAAATACTTTTAGACTACCAGTGTACCACTAAGTTAATCCACTCACATGTTTTGTCGGGAAGAATTACTTCTAATTAACTACTTCTCAGAAGGGGATTGTACACCATAAAAGTAAAATCAAGTATCAGTTCCAAACTCAGAAAAGAGATTCAGCATACTCTAGCATTCCTTGAAATCTTGATTCATGAGAATCTAGCAGAAGTACACAGGTGTTACACAGTCCACCACAATTGTACTTTTACAATTTTGCAAAATATTTCGCTAGATAAAAATCAAAATCCACAGGATATGCAATTGAGGTATCTAATCCAGCAGACAAGCACAGTGATTACAGATAATCATTGAAAAATTAGCAACTACAAGGCTGACATGACAGTTACTCCTCCAAAAATCCTATTTGCCGAGTCATCAAAGGCATCAAATCACAATAAAACAACCGACATAATTTCATAGAGGCGTGAAAAGAAAAGGTTTGCATCAGTAGAACATGCAATTGTCTATTAAGAATTACCAGACATCTATATAGAGCCCACTATGTTGTACAATACAAATGCTGCTATGAAATCAGTCTACATCCGAAAATAATTTTAGTCGTAGATTAGATGATATTAACATTAACATCTGTCTACACTCTACAGTAATGTGAAACAAGGTTTGACTAATATGAAGTCGTACAGTAATAAATAAAAGAATAGTAATATGATAGTGACATTAAAACATAGCTGAACTATGTGAAACTGATTTTAGCAACGTATGTGTATTTCTTTATGTTTTCCCTATTTTGGACCTTGTTTTGTTTATCTAAGATTGGGAGAGTAGAGTTGTTTCTTCCAAGGATTTCACTAATAAGCTGTCCAAAAGGTGAAGAACATGCTTCATGCATTACGTCGGTGCTTACAATGAAGTCTGGCAACATGATACTGCCTAGACCATCTTGTGCAATTATCCATTTAGGCTGCTCATATTTTTTGTTTGCTCACCAGTAAAATAAACCTTGCCTCGAGTCTTTTGGACCAGAAAGTAACCACCATCAGCCATTTTCCATCACTCAAGTTGAACTCTACCAAATGCATTGTTTGATCTCATGCTGCTTACAAAGGCACAAAGTTTCATTCCCCCCCAGCTACGAAACATGGCAAAGCTCTGTAACTTCAAAACAAAAAACGATTGATAAAATATTCATTCTTTTCCATCTTTCTGTAGATTCCACTCTTTAAGAGTTTTCAATATTTACAAACCCAATATAGCTAATTAATTGTTTCACTTTGATTGATATAATTTATTTATTTTTTAAATATTTTTTTTGATAATTTGATTGATATAATTCAGTATGACACAGGTAGATACCTCTAATTTCAATTATAAAGCATTATATTAGTATCTTGAGAAAAAGACGAAGACAAACATTTAGGACTGGGAAAAACAGCTTTCAAGATATGAGACCAAATGAACATAGAAAGGGTCAAGACCAATGGCATCAATTTTCAGTTGACAACCTTGACTTTCGTAACAGTCAATTATGTTACAAAAACAGAAACTACAAGTCTAATTATATTGCCAGAGCTGAAATTCTTAATGCCATTGTACTTAGCTCTGCTGACAACATCTCTAGCAATATAAATTATTAGCTATAGATTCCTCATCCATCCAAGGATTCAATTTCAAGCTAATCTTTTCCACAATAATAAAGGAACCATAAACTGGATATTTGTTTTAAGTATAAAGCAGAGACTCATGCACTTCATCGAGCATTAAATTGAATTTTTTACTACAAATTTGCAATTTAACACTTCAGAAAAGTGTATTATTTTCATGTATTAGAATGGAAAATGCCAATTCCATTTATCCATTCATTTGGACAAATGCAGCTTGAATCTACAGAACAACAGTATGGTGCATAAATACATTCACAAATGAGTAATGAACAAAGCTCACATCATCAGGGAGATACCGAGACAAAGGCAACATCTGATGGCCTGAAGCTACTGTATTTTAATAACCTTTCACAAAGGATCATTGAATAAGATCATCGATACAAATGAGCATAGTGAACGCGATCTGGGGTTATTATAGGTACCTATGATAGTAAAACATGATGTGAGGAATCTAACTAAAAATCTTCAAATTAGGTCCAACTGAAACCAAAGAACCGAACTTCAACTGAATTCCTCAGCCATTAAAAGAGGGCTAAAACCATGGGATAGCGCCAAAAAAAAAAAAAAAATCATGTCCCATTGTCATATCATGAATCTTAGCATGCATTATTCAAACATTTATGACTGCAAATTAATTCTACAGAAGGAAGAAATGCAACACAAACTACAGGCTTTCATTATATTAGCAAAAGACTACGCAAGTCTCATTTGGTGACTCCCATGGAAATCTACCTTTGGATTTCCCATGTAATATTCTTATAGAAGTGATGAAATTGCTAGCCCATGAATCCAGTGCTGCCTCTCAAACTGTCCTTCATCTTCCTCAGTAGACAGGCAGAAAATGCTACCTTTTTGCTATGCTTCACTGAAATCCTTGATAAGAAGACCTCTATAAACCAGAAATAACTAAGCGCACATATACAATAATATATATATATATGTTGAAAATTGATGCTAGCTATGTAAATGATAGTGATTGTATCTTCTGCAGCTTTTGTTGCTAGCAGAACCAATGGATTATGCTTCAAAAACAGAGGAATTCACCATCTCTACGTAAAAAGTAATCATTTAAAGAAGTAGGAGAAAAATCCCCCACCTTCCTTATCAAATCAACCCCCTCCTTTATTTTTCAATTTATCCAACTTGGGTTTGTATTATTACCAGATTTTTTCAGTTCTTCATCTTACATATCCGATGTTCCTTGGGCAGCCAAACAAAGCATTAACAGGGGAAAATGACCTAATTGGTTAATTTCAAACTGATTTCCTACACAATCAATTGAAATCGGCTTGGAAAAAAGAAGAACGTATCGTATATTATCAAAAGCCATAACTACATTGTCATGAATTCTACCTTCATAAGTATGTTTAACATTGTGTAATAGAGTTTATAATATATAAGATTTGCCAAACATATGAATGAGATGGATGGGTAGGCGCCACTCGCCGGTACCAAGTGGGAGGTTTGTCAAATTCGAATTTATGAGTTTCTGGGTGGGCGGGAGGGCGGTGGCAGCGTTGATCTTCCGTCGTATAGATGGGTATGTGCCCTGGCCCAAATAGATTAGTCATGGTTTAACTTGGCGCTTGACGAGGGACAGGGCTTCTTTCAGCTTGACGTGGGCTGTTTGAAGGTTGCCAATGCCTAATAGACAAGAAAGCTATGGTGGACTTCATTCTAGCCCAATAAGCAAAGTTACCGCTAGCTAAATGTAGCTATGCCTGCCTGCCGTGTGAATACTGTACGTACTGAAGAATATTGATAGAGAAATAAATAGACAATTAGCTAGCTAAGCTAAGTAGGTACGACTTGTGATCAATAATTAGTACGTACTCCCTTTCTTCTAAATTATAAAATTATTAATTGTTAATTTTTGAAATTTAATTTTATATATATTTAAATTCAAAATTTAAATGAATCAGTAAAAATTACAAAATAATAAATATTATAGTTAATAATATTTTATATATATATAATTTACAATATATATACATCATTATATCGACTAAAGTTCATGATAGTTTTAAAATTAAAAATTTCTTAAATTAATTTCAAAAAGCAACATAAATTATAATACAACGTTTTAACATGGTTAAATGTCACGGCTATTCTTAATAAAATGTACTTGTCCTCTACCTAAATTTTGTGCATTAGTTTAATACTATATTCGGATATACTTAACCTTACTTTGATATGTTTCAAACTAATTTGTGTCATTTTTTAGCAGTTACTTGAAGTCTCTCACTTTCGGAAAAGTATAAGTTAATAAAAATTAATGACAAAATAGAACACAAAATATTTTTGTCAGGTCATATTTTTTAATAATTGAGATAAATATAATGTTTGATTTTAAATTTAATTTTTATATATGTAATAGTGTTTCTCACTTTCATATATAAAGTTTGTTCTTGTTGATACATTTTTATTCAACTTTATAACTATCATTAGATGAATAGTACTACTCGGATCAAATGGTTTCGGGTTGTCGGTACTTCCTTTTCACAAAAAGGGGCATTTGTTTTTATTTTCTAAAACACAACACGAGTACAACAGGCTGTTGCCTGCTGTGTTAAACAACTCCCCCACATTTGCCCAATTTGACAATGACAAGTGTTAATATTATAAAATTTTAAATTTTAAATTAAATTCTTCTTGAGAAAAAATATTTAAAAGAGTTATATCAAAGTATGACTCGGTCTAAGAAGTGTTATTATTATTAAAAGTTTGATAATTCGCGCGAGGTTGGAGTTAATTTATATAATTTTTTTAAATAAATTTTTAATAATTTTTATTAATATATTTTTTATTTTTTATTGACATAATATATATATATATATATATATATATATATATATATATATATATATATAATATTAATAATTTGGTTTAACATATTCTATTACAATTAAATGAGATTTAATTACTTTTAATATTATGTGATTAAAAATTACAAATTAATTGTTAAGAATAAACTTTTCATATTCTTATTTTTTGAGTTAACTCATTTTAATTGATGAGTTAATTTTGTTGATATCCCCTTTTGTGATTTTATATTATAATAATATAGATGGATACAAGAAAATGGGACTTTCAATTTCAAGAGAGACCATTATTGTCCAGTGTTATTGCATTATCAATGGAATAAATGCAGGTGGGTACCATGCTATATCAAGTTTCCATCAAATGTTAGCATGTTGATGCAGCATGATTATAGTACAAATTAAATGCCTATTTATTGTAATAGATTAAAACTTGTCTTTAAGAAGATGAAGGACCAGAGACCGCTTAAGTAGGTTAGATTGAGGGTGAACTAGTATTGCATGTGCCCTCCTAAAGCATATTTAATCAATTGTTACATTTGTGAGAGCGACTTAGGTTTTTCTCTTAAATTTTGAATAAAATTATTTATATCTTATACTAAAAAAAGACTCTCATTTATATGTAAAATATTATACAATACATAAATGGTTTCATTCAAATTGAAAAGATATATGAATTTATATATATGTGTGTATGTGCGTGTGCACGCATTATTTATGGCATACACTGTGTAAATATATGAAAAATATATAAACATTTAAATAAGAGTTGAAAATTATGGATAAAATAACATAAGAGAAATTTTATGAATAAAAAGTAGGGAGAGAAATGATTGCTTAAAAAGTGATACAACCCAAGTTAAAAAAATTCTTTCCTTTAATAATATGGATGCGCGTGCGCGCGCATACATATATATATATATTTATTTGGTATTATGTGTGTAAATTATGCGGGATAAAATAAATTTTTTATTAAATTTAAAGGAGTAAATACAACAATAAAAAAAGGACAAAGTAAGAATTTTTTTAAAAGTTAAAGGCCATTTTCGAAAATGTTTAAAAACTTCACTTTTTTTGTTTACAGCTGGAGGCCCTCGTACTTTATATATTAGATGTATTAGTTTACATGATACACGCGTTGTGTGTATTAAAATATGTCTTATTTAAGATTTTTAAAAAAAACATATGAAGGAATGCGTATATGTTAGTAACAATTATTAGAACACCAATAATGTCATAAATAAATAAAAATTGTTTTACAAATTAAGAAAATTATCAAAAAAAAATAAAAAAATTAAGTGGAACTGTTAAAGAATATTGCAGCAAGTCTTAAACATGACTGGTCCATCCTACATAAAAAACTTTCCAAAAGTATATGTCGTAGGATAATGTTGAGCAGAATTGTGGAGGTAAAAATAGGGAGGAAGTGCATAGACGTGGGAGATAGACGTGCAGGACGGGAAATGAAAAGTTGTATTCGGCTTTTTTACTTTTGAGTTTGTAGGACTCTTTTACTATAAGATAAATAAATAAAAAAATTAATATAAAAAAGATAAAATAAGAATTATATTAAAATTTGAAAGGCGTTTTCGAAAAAAATAAAAAGTTTCTCCAAAACTATTAATTACTCGCAAAAAATATACTCATAAATCTTACCCGCAAAAGTTACTCGCGAAAAAGATTTAGATTTACTCATAAATCTTACCCGCAAAACTTACTCGCAAAAAAGATAAAAAAATGTGGTTTAACTTTTAATTATTAAGATAAATATAGTGAGATCATATTTCTTTATCTTTTTTACAGATAAATTTTATAAATAAGTGTAAAAACACTCGTAATATAAATACATAGATCGGTAGATGGACATGATTGATCAGTTAAACAATTAGTCTCAAGACAGTAGTATGGCATAGGTATAAAGTGATTAAGAATTTTATTAATTGCCTCCGGGGCCACGAGATCAATCATGCTAATAATATGGGTAGTCTTAATCTAACTTTTGTCATCTTACATGCAAAGTGATCAATGCATGCACAATTTCTTTTTCAATTATTTATAAGAAATCAAGAAGTATACATGTAGTACGTAATTGATCGAGCTCAATTTTCATGTTAGGAAGCTTGGACACGCCCTCCAATGCTTTATCATGAGTCGTATGTTATTCGAATTGTAGTATTATACTTCAATATATGGTCAATTTCTCCTATATATATGTATATATATTCATATATACATCAGTAGTGCACATATTAGATAACTAATAATAATAAATGAAAATATATTTAACCACTTTTCTTCAAGGATAAATTTAGAACACGGTAAGTTTCTGTCATAACTTTTAAAATTGAACTTTTATTAATTTTAGAAGGCAGAAAATCAAAAGAAAACTAGACAATACAGTAATATTAATTTTATTCTTATGGATTGACCTAAAAGTAGAACCAAAATGAAGTAGTGGAGAACATTGTGTGGGATAAAATAGCACGACGAAATTGATTGACTAAGGCAGCAGCAATTTTCCACACCCATAATTAATTACTCGTTGGCAACAACCGTTTTTATTTAATTGTGTGTGATAGATAGATACGTAGCACAAGTTCCAAACCTCTCCTACAAAATTGGTAACGTCCAATGAGAATTTCCTCTTGTTTCATTTTAGCGTTTTGACTTGCTTTTGTGTTGGAATGCGTTTAAATTAATTAATTATTTCAAATAATATATATATATATATATATATATATATATATATATATATATATATATATATATATATATATATATATATTGTAATTTACAATTTGGCAAACAACTATATGAACAATGTTTATAACTTTGTCCACCGCATTCAACTGTTTAACGAATTATTAGTTACAGTTTGTGTTGGTTATCGATTATGTCTCTCTCTCTATATATATACTTGATTTATTATGCCAATCAATATAAATTATGTATAAATAATAAAATGATGAAATAATAAACTATGATTAATAAAATTAGTGAAATGAGAGAATCATATATATTAATTAACGAAATATATTTTCCATATTGATGGACAATGCCCCAACTTAAGAGGGCCTACCAGCGAAGTAACCGCTATTTAATCCGCCGGGCAGCGAAGTAACTGATATTTGATCGGCGAGGGCAGTTTAGTTTCTTGCAACACCCTCGGAGTAGTGATCGTGTCAACCGACCAGCCATGTTATCCCATGAGTGAGAGAAAGAAAGATTGGTTGATGTTGATATCTACCGGTTTGAAATTAACGTCTGCTAGCTTAATTGGTTCAAGCAATTGATCTGTAATTTGTTCTTTTCTTGCTAGAAGTAGTTACTCAAAGTCTTTTAGCCACAAATTAAAACAATTAAGGGGGTGTTTGATAAAAATTGAATGAGTTGAATCTGAATCTGAATCTGAATCTGAATGAGCTGAATCTGAATCTGAATGAAAAAAGTTATTTGATAATTAACATATTTGAATGATCTGAATGACATATTTTTAATATTTTACCCCTCTGAAAAAATTCAAAGTTGTTGTAAATTTATTTAATATTACATAATATAATTTTTTTTTATTTTTTTTTATTTTTTTTCTCCATTCAGCCACCATTCAGCCCATTCAGCCACAAATTCTGACATTAACCATTCAGCCGCGCCATCTGACCGATTCAGCCATTCAGACGAATTTTTTTCCAAACAAACGCACTTAACCATTCAGCCACTTACCGATTCAGATTCAGACCCCATTCAGACTCAAACAAACAGCCCCTAAGTTAGTCAAGATTGGAATTGAGTGAACGGAATGTAATTTGTGACGCCCCCAAATCTAGGCCCACACAGCCCAAACTTGAGTCGTCAAAAGACTACAACAAAATTATTACAATGAAATACAACGTACAACAATACAGTGGATAATACAACACAACTAAGTCTTCATTATTATTGCCACACTATTTTATAACACGTGAAGACTATGATAGCTATCCCCGCACTCTCACTCCATTCCCCGGCTAGACCCCGTTACGTTCTCATCTCCTGTTGAAAAACAATGGAACGAAAAGAAAGGGTGAGCTCAAATAGCCCAGTAAGAAATATCATGACTAAGATAATGACGAATAATTTATCATTAGCCTTCAACAGTTGAGTTCTTGATAGAATACAATAGACTACAAGGTTTATATCAAAAACTGCAGTTAAATTCTTAAACAACGTTCAGATCAATAAAAGCAGCGGAATGAGCAATCTATTAGAAGAATAATGCAGACTATAATGTCCACTCGCTTCTCTTTTTAGTAAAAATATCATCAACTTTTATCATCTGAAATACCATTAGTCAAGATAATACAACTTCACAGTTCCTGGTCATAATCATGCAGATCAACAGTTCGTCTTTGCACTACGGGCCAAAGACATTCAATATAACACCAACGGTCATGATTATACCAGATTCAGCCTTTGGTCATAATCATACCAACCAACAGTTCATCTTTGCACTACGGGCCAAAGAGAACATTCACCACGTGTCATAAAAGACACCGAACAGATGTATCGCCTTTAACCTAGTATATCGCCTTTAACCTATCATCTGTTCAACAATTATATCACATCTGTGCCCCCGGCCACAGATATTCACAACAGCTTGATTCTTGATGATTAATACAAATAACAGTGATACAAATGATGAACAGAAGAACAGGATAAACAATAAGTATCGGAAGTTTACTTTGTGCAGATTCAAATAATGTCCAAATTGCCAACATGATGTGGAGTGAAATTTAAAAATGATATTCAAGATCCACAGTTCAGAATAACGATTACAGTTCAATAGAAATGTTCAGAAAATAGGAAGGTTCAGTTGAACTAATGAAATTCAACTATTATGGAACATATAATATTTTCAGGAATTATAGAAGCAATAGTTCCATAATAAGTTTCGATTTAGGTGTATGGAAGAAAATAATATCCCTTACCGTAGCAGGTTTGATTAACAAAAGGTGAAGGGAATTAATATCCCTTACCATAGTAAGTTTGAATAATGGAAGATGAAAAAGATGGTATCCCTTATGAGTATAAAGGAAAATGATATCACTTACGAATATGGAATAAAAGTGTCATGTGATAATTCGTGTAGACAAATTATTTCCACACGAGACAAATAACAAGGGTTATTCACCAACAGGCGATAATCCGCACCGTAAGGTTATTCCCATCAATTTGAATACGAATAGTTATTCACCAAACAGGCGTAATCCGCACCGTAAGGTTATTCCCACAATTTAATAGAATTTGAACACGAAGAGTTATTCACCAAACAGGCGTAATCCGCACCGTAAGGTTATTCCCACAATTTAATAGAATTTGAACACGAAGAGTTATTCACCAAACAGGCGTAATCCGCACCGTAAGGTTATTCCCACAATTTAATAGAATTTGAACACGAAGAGTTATTCACCAAACAGGCGATAATCCGCACCGTAAGGTTATTCTCAAAGATTAATAAGGAATGAATACAAAAGGTTATTCACCAACAGGCGGTAAACCGCGCCGTAAGGTTATTCCCACAATTTAATACATGGAAATAAATGGCACAAGAAAGAAACGATATTATTTTCGAGAATCAAAGAATGATAATCCCTTCAAGTAAGAAAGAAAATAATATCCATTTATGATGATGAAAAGAGTGATACCCCTTACCTTAACACGTGACTGGATATTGATTTAAATGAGATTGATCAACCTATATATTTTTAATATAATTAGTAATTACCACATATAAATTTCAAAGTATATGATAACTCGTATATTATGAACTATCAAAATTATATATATTTAACATAATTTTTGTAGTATAATATAACAACTTTAAAATAGTTTTTAAAATAATATTCCAAAATAAATCTTCCAAAGAAAGCTTTTAAAAATGAATCTTCTCAAAGAAGAGTCTTCTAAAGGAAGATTTGTGAATACCGTGAAAAATAGGAATTTATGAAATTACTACTCTTTAATAAAACACTTACTTGAAAAATTCCTGCACTCCTTTTGGCTTTCAAACTCTCAAAATAACCTTACTATTCTCAGAGAAAACTCATAAAATTCTTATAGAAAAATTTTATGTTTTAGGTGTGATTTTTCTATTCAGCTGAGCAAGCTATTTATAGGAGAAAATAAGTTACTATGCGTGGTAGGTGAACAGAAAAAAAATTCAGCAGAGGCTGCTGCGCAGCCTCCACCAACTCTTCAGCAAATTCTCACATTTCTCACATTTCATGTGGGCCCCACAATGGGTCCCACATGTTTCTTACTATTCACGTACTATTCACGTCACTATTCACGTTACTATTTCAAATAGTAAAATTAATTATTTTATTTATTTATTTATTTATTTATTTATTTATTTATTCTTCCTGTGAGTCCAACATATAAAATAATGTTACCACAATAATGTAAGAAACACGTTACATATTTTTATTAATTTAATAATATAAATTATAGTGTATTTGCTACTGTGACAATTATTAGATTCAATAATTTTAAACTACAGTGCACCAACAATTATTGGCTCGATGATATGAAATACAGTGTAATGACAATTATTGAATCAATAATGCAAAATACTGTGTAGCAACAATAATTGAATTGATAATATAAAATATTATGCAGTGACAATTATTGATGAAATGATGCGTAACAATTACGGTGTCAATTATCAGACCAATAATATGAGACACTGTGCAATACCGTGTGCTACTGTAGAGTACCGTGTGCTACAGAAAATACCATAAATTACCGTATGCTACTATTCTTTTATCACCGGTATTTTAACAGTTAACACCGTTGACTATTTTTATTTAAAAAGGTTACTTCTGTCGTTTTCTATATCCGACAAATATTCCGTTGTGGGGTCCACAAATAATTTGTTATTTCGGCGCCGTCGTACGGCCCGAATATTCCCCGACAAAACGAATATTCCCCGACAAAAAGAATATTGTCCGACAAAATAAAATTTGCACATAACATCCTTAACTTTCAATTTTGTCAATTTAACCATTTACTGTTTCAGGAAAAATATATATGAAGAAAAATTAAATTTTGTATTTCATAAATTCGGGGTCTTACAACCTCCCCTCCTTATGAAATTTCGTCCCCGAAATTGACGTACCTGGCATTTCGAAGAGGTATGGATACCTAGACTTCATCTCAGATTCTAGCTCCCAGGTCATTTCCTCAATATCTTGGTTCCTCCATAAAACCTTAACTTGAGGTATAACCTTTGAGCGTAAGATCTGCTCCTTCTTATCTAGGATCTTAACAGGTACTTCCTCATACGTTAAATCTTCTGCTATAACGTCTGGTTCTAACTCAATGACGTGGTTTGGGTCCTTCACATATTTACGTAACATAGATATGTGAAAAACGTTATGGATGCGAGACATACTTGGTGGTAAGGCTAGTCTGTAAGCTACAGTTCCCACCCGATCGAGGATTTCAAATGGGCCAATAAATCGAGGGTTAAGCTTTCCTCTTTTTCCGAATCTCGTTACCCCTTTCCATGGAGAAACACGTAAGAATACATGATCTCCGACGTTGAAACTTTCGTCTCTCCGATGAAGATCAGCGTAATTCTTTTGTCGTTCTTGTGCGGTCTGTATTCATTGTCGGATCATTTGGATCTTTTCTGTTGTCAAGCGTATCAACTCAGGTCCCAACAGTTTTGCTTCTCCTACCTCATTCCAACATACTGGAGAGCGACACTTGCGTCCATATAAAGCCTCGAATGGAGCCATACCTATACTTGCTTGGTAACTGTTGTTGTAGGAAAATTCCACCAATGGCAAGTACTTATCCCAACTTCCTTTGAAATCTAGTACGCAAAGTCTCAAAAGATCTTCGAGGGTCTGGATCGTCCTTTCCGATTGTCCGTCCGTTTGAGGATGGTATGCAGAACTAAAACGTAGTTCAGTGCCCATAGCTTTTTGTAGACTGATCCAAAAGCGTGAAGTGAATCTAGGATCTCGATCAGAAACTATGGAAACTGGCATGCCATGCAGTCTCACGATTTCATTTATGTACATACCGGCAAGACGTTCAAGTGAAAAGTTTTCTCGTATAGGCAAGAAATGAGCGGATTTGGTCAATCTATCTACGATGACCCAAATTGCATCTAAGCCTTGAGAAACTTTGGGAAGACCCATCACGAAATTCATATTGATGTGTTCCCACTTCCATTCGGGAACCTCAAGTGGTTGTAATGGACCCTTAGGTACTTGATGCTCTGCCTTGACACGTTGACAAGTTAGGCACCTTGAGATAAACTCTGCAATTTCCCTTTTCATATTGTTCCACCAAAATGTATGTCGAAGATCTCGATACATCTTGGTACCTCCTGGGTGGATTGCAAATGGCGTGTTGTGTACCTCCATCATGATTTTATGCTTCAAATCAGGATCGTTAGGAACACAGAGTCGAGAGTTAACTCGAAGTATTCCTGTCTCGTCGATTCTTGCTTCGGGGATGACACCTTCTTGTACTTTCTTCATCATGTTCATCAGTTCCGGATCGGTAGCTTGAGCAGCTTTAATTTTATCCATTAAAGCCGGTTTTACTCGCACGTGAGCAATCTTCGAGTGGGTCCCTGATGTTTTTAGCTGTATCTCCATCTTTTGCAAGTCGTACAAAATACACTTTTGTGTTGTCAGCAGTGCACTTGTACTCGCATAAGATCTTCTGCTCAAAGCGTCAGCTACAACGTTCGCCTTTCCCGGGTGATACTGGATTGTGTGGTCGTAATCCTTCAACAGCTCAAGCCAACGTCGTTGTCGCATGTTAGGTTCCTTCTGGGTGAAGAAATACTTGAGACTTTTATGATCCGTATAGATATCCACTTTTTCTCCGTACAAGTAGTGTCTCCAGATCTTCAACGTGAAAACGACTGTTGCCAATTCTAGATCATGAGTGGGATAATTTTTCTCATAATCTTTGAGTTGTCGAGAGGCATAAGCTATAACCTTTCCATGTTGCATAAGGACACAACCTAGACCTTTGCCTGAAGCATCGCTATATATGACGAATTCTCCTGATCCTGATGGAATGGTCAGAACAGGAGCTGAAACAAGTCTCCTCTTGAGTTCTTGAAAACTCTTCTCGTATTCCTCGCTCGAATGATACCGATATCTAATAATCAAACTTTCATCTCTTGGCGTTCTATGGGAGCCATTTGGTATTGAGCTTTGGAAAAGGGTTTAGTATCGGGTTCAAGATCGATACAGAATTCAATTTCTCGGTTTGGGGATAAGCCAGGAAGTTCTTCAGGAAAAACGTCAGGAAACTCATTAACAATGGGAATATCATTCAAGTTTGACGTATTTTTGTTCAAATCAGTGACATGAGCTAAAAAGGCTTGACATCCGTTTTTCAATAAACGAATGGCTTTATGGCTAGAAATAACAGTTATAGATTTCAATGGTTTAGTTGCTTGAATTTGCATGACAGGTTGATTAGGAATATGAAAACTAATAATCTTATGAAAACAATCAATTTTAGCATGATGGGTAGTCAACCAATCAATTCCTAAAATCACATCAAATTCGTGCATCTCCAAAGAAATAAGGTCAACAGGTAATGTGAGGTTGTTGATTTAAACTAGGCAAGATTTATAGATAGTAAATGTAATAGGTATTTCTCCCAATGAGATTTCAACTGATAAGACAAGATTTAAGTTTTCAATAGGCAAATTTAAACGTTGAGTACATATAGGTGAGATAAAAGAGTGGATAGAGTCAATATCTAACATGGCATAGACTTCTCGAGAATTGATGAATAGCTTACCGGTCATCACCTCATTCGATTTCTTGATCATCAAGGCTGTCATCATCAAATCGAGTCCCATATACTTCATCCGGATCTTCACGTATTTCAACCATGGGGATACCACGAAATAGTTCTCTAACGAACTGTTTCTCAGATTCTTCAACTTCATCAGTAGTAGCGTACCAATGATTTCCATTAAAATAGTATTTTCGATAGACTACAGTTTCCACGATAGTGACTAACTTAACCTGAATTCCTCTAAATTGTAACGCCCAAAAGTATAGATACATCATTTTTAAATAATCTTGAAAATCATAGCTCGAACACCATAAATCCCAAAGACTTATATGAAACGTCCATATATTTTGATCCTTTGTTATCGAGCATAACCAGGTGATGATATGTTTCCAACTGTCGAGCAAATTAAAGGCAACAATTTCCGCAAGTTCCGGATATCCTTTAAAGAACGAATTTGGAAGAACGACGGTAGAACTTTCACCTTCTTCTTCTTTAGATCGGATACAAATAATTTTTGCTTTAGGCAAATTATTCAACTCTGAGTTTGTAGAAGAATTGTTTGTGGCCTCTACATTCACTTCAGGTACTCCGTGGTTAACCTCCTGATTTCCAGATGACATACTTATCTGTGGTCACAAAATAGATGTTAGTTCAAATAAACTGACTCATCACTTCATGTCCCTATATTCAAATCAACTCATTAGATAATAAAATCTAATTTAGGTGGGACACGCTAGTGACTAATTATATTCGCCTCTCCCCTCCTAGTTCTACCCCAGATCTCCATTAAAGACCATATCCCTAAGCTCTGATGCCAACTGTGACGCCCCCAAATCTAGGCCCACACAGCCCAAACTTGAGTCGTCAAAAGACTACAACAAAATTATTACAATGAAATACAACGTACAACAATACAGTGGATAATACAACACAACTAAGTCTTCATTATTATTGCCACACTATTTTATAACACGTGAAGACTATGATAGCTATCCCCGCACTCTCACTCCATTCCCCGGCTAGACCCCGTTACGTTCTCATCTCCTGTTGAAAAACAATGGAACGAAAAGAAAGGGTGAGCTCAAATAGCCCAGTAAGAAATATCATGACTAAGATAATGACGAATAATTTATCATTAGCCTTCAACAGTTGAGTTCTTGATAGAATACAATAGACTACAAGGTTTATATCAAAAACTGCAGTTAAATTCTTAAACAACGTTCAGATCAATAATAGCAGCGGAATGAGCAATCTATTAGAAGAATAATGCAGACTATAATGTCCACTCGCTTCTCTTTTTAGTAAAAATATCATCAACTTTTATCATCTGAAATACCATTAGTCAAGATAATACAACTTCACAGTTCCTGGTCATAATCATGCAGATCAACAGTTCGTCTTTGCACTACGGGCCAAAGACATTCAATATAACACCAACGGTCATGATTATACCAGATTCAGCCTTTGGTCATAATCATACCAACCAACAGTTCATCTTTGCACTACGGGCCAAAGAGAACATTCACCACGTGTCATAAAAGACACCGAACAGATGTATCGCCTTTAACCTAGTATATCGTCTTTAACCTATCATCTGTTCAACAATTATATCACATCTGTGCCCCCGGCCACAGATATTCACAACAGCTTGATTCTTGATGATTAATACAAATAACAGTGATACAAATGATGAACAGAAGAACAGGATAAACAATAAGTATCGGAAGTTTACTTTGTGCAGATTCAAATAATGTCCAAATTGCCAACATGATGTGGAGTGAAATTTAAAAATGATATTCAAGATCCACAGTTCAGAATAACGATTACAGTTCAATAGAAATGTTCAGAAAATAGGAAGGTTCAGTTGAACTAATGAAATTCAACTATTATGGAACATATAATATTTTCAGGAATTATAGAAGCAATAGTTCCATAATAAGTTTCGATTTAGGTGTATGGAAGAAAATAATATCCCTTACCGTAGCAGGTTTGATTAACAAAAGGTGAAGGGAATTAATATCCCTTACCATAGTAAGTTTGAATAATGGAAGATGAAAAAGATGGTATCCCTTATGAGTATAAAGGAAAATGATATCACTTACGAATATGGAATAAAAGTGTCATGTGATAATTCGTGTAGACAAATTATTTCCACACGAGACAAATAACAAGGGTTATTCACCAACAGGCGATAATCCGCACCGTAAGGTTATTCCCATCAATTTGAATACGAATAGTTATTCACCAAACAGGCGTAATCCGCACCGTAAGGTTATTCCCACAATTTAATAGAATTTGAACACGAAGAGTTATTCACCAAACAAGCGTAATCCGCACCGTAAGGTTATTCCCACAATTTAATAGAATTTGAACACGAAGAGTTATTCACCAAACAGGCGTAATCCGCACCGTAAGGTTATTCCCACAATTTAATAGAATTTGAACACGAAGAGTTATTCACCAAACAGGCGATAATCCGCACCGTAAGGTTATTCTCAAAGATTAATAAGGAATGAATACAAAAGGTTATTCACCAACAGGCGGTAAACCGCGCCGTAAGGTTATTCCCACAATTTAATACATGGAAATAAATGGCACAAGAAAGAAACGATATTATTTTCGAGAATCAAAGAATGATAATCCCTTCAAGTAAGAAAGAAAATAATATCCATTTATGATGATGAAAAGAGTGATACCCCTTACCTTAACACGTGACTGGATATTGATTTAAATAAGATTGATCAACCTATATATTTTTAATATAATTAGTAATTACCACATATAAATTTCAAAGTATATGATAACTCGTATATTATGAACTATCAAAATTATATATATTTAACATAATTTTTGTAGTATAATATAACAACTTTAAAATAGTTTTTAAAATAATATTCCAAAATAAATCTTCCAAAGAAAGCTTTTAAAAATGAATCTTCTCAAAGAAGAGTCTTCTAAAGGAAGATTTGTGAATACCGTGAAAAATAGGAATTTATGAAATTACTACTCTTTAATAAAACACTTACTTGAAAAATTCCTGCACTCCTTTTGGCTTTCAAACTCTCAAAATAACCTTACTATTCTCAGAGAAAACTCATAAAATTCTTATAGAAAAATTTTATGTTTTAGGTGTGATTTTTCTATTCAGCTGAGCAAGCTATTTATAGGAGAAAATAAGTTACTATGCGTGGTAGGTGAACAGAAAAAAAATTCAGCAGAGGCTGCTGCGCAGCCTCCACCAACTCTTCAGCAAATTCTCACATTTCTCACATTTCATGTGGGCCCCACAATGGGTCCCACATGTTTCTTACTATTCACGTACTATTCACGTCACTATTCACGTCACTATTCACGTTACTATTTCAAATAGTAAAATTAATTATTTTATTTTTTATTTATTTATTTATTTATTTATTTATTCTTCCTGTGAGTCCAACATATAAAATAATGTTACCACAATAATGTAAGAAACATGTTACATATTTTTATTAATTTAATAATATAAATTATAGTGTATTTGCTACTGTGACAATTATTAGATTCAATAATTTTAAACTACAGTGCACCAACAATTATTGGCTCGATGATATGAAATACAGTGTAATGACAATTATTGAATCAATAATGCAAAATACTGTGTAGCAACAATAATTGAATTGATAATATAAAATATTATGCAGTGACAATTATTGATGAAATGATGCGTAACAATTACGGTGTCAATTATCAGACCAATAATATGAGACACTGTGCAATACCGTGTGCTACTGTAGAGTACCGTGTGCTACAGAAAATACCATAAATTACCGTATGCTACTATTCTTTTATCACCGGTATTTTAACAGTTAACACCGTTGACTATTTTTATTTAAAAAGGTTACTTCTGTCGTTTTCTATATCCGACAAATATTCCGTTGTGGGGTCCACAAATAATTTGTTATTTCGGCGCCGTCGTACGGCCCGAATATTCCCCGACAAAACGAATATTCCCCGACAAAAAGAATATTGTCCGACAAAATAAAATTTGCACATAACATCCTTAACTTTCAATTTTGTCAATTTAACCATTTACTGTTTCAGGAAAAATATATATGAAGAAAAATTAAATTTTGTATTTCATAAATTCGGGGTCTTACATAATTAGACCATCTAATCTTTCTTTCAATATTTCAAAAGTCAATAGAGTAAATAACAAGATTAAAACCATATATATATATATATATATATATATATATATATATATATAAACCACCGATTTTTGTAAGCTTGCATTAATTATATAACTTTTATCAAATTTTGGCTTCCTTCCTTTCGGCTCAAACTCATGGCTAGATAGCTCATGATTTTCTTTCAGCTCATTCCTTTTTTTTTTTTTTGGGCTTTTGTAATTTTTACTTTCTATATAACGTCAAGTTAATGTTCCGGCTATAATATTACATCCATTTTGAATTATATGATCATTATTAATTTAAAAAAATTAATTTGTTATATTTTTAAATTTAAAATTATCATAATTCAATTCATTTAAAGTTTTAAAATAATAAAATTTATAATTAATAGTACTTTTTAGGTAATTTATGATATTTATAATTATATTAACAAAAAATAAATAAAATTATCTTAATGTTAAATTTAAAAATATTTAAAAATATTTTTTTAAAATTAATAATAATCTTATAATATAAAATAGCTCAATGATATGACGTTTCTTCTTTTTCATTTTGTCGATGAAATTGCACTACTTTGACCAAATTTTATTACATTGGTATATGAATGTTATGTTCAATTACACAAGTAATAGTAATGTGAACAATTGACAAAAAGTACTCCATTCGTTTTAAAATAAAAGTTGTTTATTAATTTTTGCAATCAAAATGACCATTTTTAAATTAATAATTCAATATATTTAGATTTAGATTTTTTTAAAGGACAAACATTGATATTAATACTTAATTGTTTGTTATTTATAAGCTTTTTACATATATATTAAAGGATAATAAAATTTATTAATTAAAAAAATAGTCAAATTAACTATAAAAATCAATGAAAAACTTTTACCGCGGATGGATCGAATAAATAATAGTTAGTTTATATGATATTTTGACTCTCTTTTTTTCTCCCATTTATTATATATTACTTATTATGTCTTGTTCTTATAAAATTTGTAAAAGTCAAATACAATTCTCATTTTCTGAACTAGTCATAGGTGTCCTTACATAATCAAACTTCAAAATTAATAAACATCAACAACTTGAAAAATTAAAGGATTTCTCATAATGTTATATACATATATATAAAACACTTACAATTGGTCAAAGTACGAGAATCACAAGCTGATGCATAAAGTGAGCGAGCGGTAAGGCCGGCACATCCAAAAACTAACAAAGTAGGCTAATTGAATGTTATTGTAGGCGATTGGTATAAACTTTCCAACCACTCAAAACCCTCCTCTTCACAACTGCCATAATTTAACCCAAAAAAACAGTTGCATATCATTATTATTGGTGTATACATATATACGTACCTTACTAATTCCCTCCCACAACATTTTCATGCTTACACTAAACAACAATAAACAATAACATGCCCCAACTAATTTATTTCTCCCTTTCTTTTTAAACCCCCCCTCCCCTTTCCATAACATCACGTACACATTCTACACCAACCAACCTTAAAACCCTCCCTCCTAAATATTTCTCTCTCCTCTTTTAAAATCTCCCTCTAAATATGGGTGCTCCTATATATGTTGAACCGATAACAAAACGTAACAAGGGGGAAAGATCAGATCAAGTTGTGGCATCAAATCTTGAGGGTGTGCTTCTTGTGTCTCGAAGCGCTTTCCCCTACTATATGCTGGTAGCCCTAGAAGCTGGTAGCATTTTTCGAGCACTACTCCTTTTACTATCGGCTCCCTTTATTTATTTTATGTACGTATTCGTGTCTGAGTCTTTCGCTATAAAAACATTCATTTTCCTCGCCTTTTCGGGGCTGAAAATACGAGACATTGAGCTCGTTTCGCGCTCTGTATTGCCAAAGTTTTATGCCGAGGACGTTCATCCAGAGACTTGGAGGGTTTTCAAGTCATTTGGAAAGCGGTATGTTATTACTTCCAACCCTAGGGTTATGGTAGAGCATTTTGTGAAGAACTTCTTAGGGGCAGATAAGGTTCTAGGGACAGAATTGGAAGTTTCTAAATCTGGAAGAGCTACTGGATTTGTTAAGGAACCAGGTGTTCTTGTTGGTCAACGTAAAAAGGCTGCGATTGTGGAGGAATTTGGCACTAATTTACCGGATTTAGGCCTTGGAGAAACTGACCATGACTTCATGTCAATTTGCAAGGTTAATTAATTCAGTTTTAAAAACATTCAATTATAAAGCTTAACTCTTGCATGTTTTTATGCATTCCTATATGTCTTTATGAATTCCTAGTCTAATATATATTTTTTCAGTTCCAAAATAAGAGTCGTACTTAATTAATTTCTTCGTCGCATTTAACTAAGAAAATATATAAATTAGGACGATAGTTTAATTTTGGGTGGGATATGATTGTTGAGATCCTTTACTGTCGTGACATTTTTGTACATGGATTTTAAGCAGGCTGTACTTTGCTAACTGCGTGTAGGTAGAACAATCAAAACTGCTTTATCATCTTTTTCTTTGCATTTTTGGTAGGGTTGGTGAGAACTTTTATGTTCTATAGTGCTTTTCTCATGATCCTTTTTAAGCTACTTTGCATGTTAGAGCATTAGTTACTTGCAAATTTGAGTAAACTCAATAGGTGACTTTTTCAAACTTCCTTTTTTCGGTATTATTGATCATGCAAGTAATTCTGTTTATGATATCTTTTCTTTATCATAAAACATAACTTTAAAACACCCACTATGTTACGTTGTTTAAGTAGTACGTAAAAACAAAATTCACCTACAATTGGTGATCCGAGGACAAAATCCAAATTAAATATATAGAAGTCAACCATGTATCTTTCATGTCCAACCACTTACAATATATATATATATATTTTTTCCGCATGAAACTAGTATGAAAACTTAATTGACTTTTTATCTCTTCCCCTACTATTTGCATTAACTGTGCATAAATAGGCATGAGAAACTAATTAATACACGGTTCTTATTTTTAAAATTGGAGTATTGGGCCCATTTAATATGTTTTTTTCTGTTAGTACATACACAATTAATGTACAGCTGTTAGTACACATGTAAGTAATCTTTAAAAAGTAACATAAGTGATTTTCTTGGGAATTAATTATAACTCCGATAATTTGGCAAATGCAGGAAGCATACATGGTGCCAAGAACACGTATCGAGCCACTACCAAGAAACAAGCTTCTAAGTCCAGTAATATTCCATGAAGGTCGCTTAGTTCAACGACCTACTCCAATGGTTGCACTTTTGACCTTCCTATGGATGCCAATAGGAATAATTCTGTCCATCCTTAGGATTTATCTCAACCTTCCTTTACCGGAAAAAATAGTCCGACACAACTATAAAATCCTCGGAATTAAACTAATTGTCAAAGGCACCCCTCCTCCCCCACCAAAAAAAGGCCAAAACGGTGTCCTCTTCGTCTGTAACCATCGGACCATCTTGGACCCCGTTGTCACGGCTGTTGCACTAGGCCGAAAAATTAGTTGTGTCACATATAGCATAAGTAAATTTTCCAAAATGATTTCTCCAATTAAAGCGGTTGCATTGTCAAGGGAAAGAGAAAAAGATGCCGCGAATATCAAAAAATTACTAGAGGAAGGTGATTTGGTCATATGCCCCGAAGGGACAACGTGTAGGGAACCATTTTTACTAAGGTTTAGTGCACTTTTTGCTGAATTAACCGATAGAATTGTTCCAGTCGCGATTAATACTAAGCAAAGTGTGTTTTACGGGACAACTGCTAGAGGTTTTAAATTTTTGGATCCATATTTTGCGTTTATGAATCCGAGGCCAACCTATGAGATCACGTTCTTGAATCAACTGCCACCGGAGCTCACCATAAAGGGGGGGAAATCTTCGATTGAAGTTGCGAATTATATTCAGAGGGTCTTGGCAGGGGCATTAGGATTTGAGTGCACTAATTTGACTAGGAAGGACAAGTATGCAATGATGGCTGGAACTGATGGCCGTGTTGAAACGAAGAAGAATTAAAGTGGTGATCATGTAATAGTGATTTTTTTATTTATAATATAGTACGATGTTTTAGAACTTTTTTTGTGGATCAAAACAATAAAGTTGTTTATTATATATGCAAATTTTAATTAAACTTAATTAACAGCCCGTTATTATTTGTTATTAATGCAGTTTGTGAAAAGTCATTTTCGGACGGATTGAGTCTTAACTAATATGAAATTGAAATATGATATGTTGTTGTGTGCCCCTGCAGGAATGAGTTCTGTGAAAAGCAAGTTTACCAAAAAAGAAAGCAACAATTGCAAAAACATAGTTGGGTGGAGAAACCTAGTTTCATGCATCCAAAATAGACAAAAAATAATAATAATCACAAATTAAGTTTAAAAAAATATGCCTCCCTCAATTTTTTTTAAAAAAAATCAGAAATAGTATTATATATATACTGCTAAAAATCTAAGATATAAAAAACATATAATAGATATATAATGAATCTGTGATCGCTGATACTCTTAATCGTTAATAGTCGTTTTTCTTGTAGTGTATTGCTTTTTGATCACCTACTTTATTGTTAGGCCGCCATCACCATATGCTTCAATCATAATCCACTCACTTTGGCACTGAATATGCATTTCACATTAATTTGGGTTTTAGACCTTCATCTTCTTTTTGGTGCGACATTTATTTTCCAACCATGAAAGCAGTTGAGAGTATAAGATTATGGTCCTATATAAGTTGGTTATTTCAGCGGACTAATTTCATACGCGCTGTATGAACTAAAGGTTGTGACAATTCAAAAAATAGGTGCGACGAGAAAGAGTATAGACATACAAATGTTTTTTTTATAAAAAATAATTTATAAAATGATGAGTTAAAAGTATAATTGGTTAATCATTTATCATATACGTGTGAACCCAGTGATTGTAACGTATCACTGCCATATCATTATTTTTGTATCTACTTTTAGTATATATTTTTTTAGTCATTAAAGTATTATTAAAGAAAAAAACAGTGCAAAAAAGTTGAGAAAGAACAAGAAAGGTTATGAAAAGTGAATTCGCAAGATTTTGGTTAATTTTTATGATGAAAGGAGTTTATATTAGTTTATTGTTTCTAGTACATAATTAATATTTAAAAATTGACGATCTTTAATTTAACAATAATGTTTACTAATAAATTAAAGAAAACACTATTTTCATATATATTTTTAATATTTTCACAAAATCTTTTATCATATAAGTGTAAAGCGGATTTTACATTTGCATGAGAATAAATTTTGAAAAAAAATATCAAAACACTTGTGAAAATATCATTTCTCAAAATTTAATCTTCTTTTGTACTCCTTTATACTGAAATTAATCTTGATAGTTTTTAGCTTGCAGGTGTTTTTAGTTCATTTATTGGGGATGAAATTCTCTGTTGTCACTCTTTGTGGTAATTCTCTGTTGCAAGAGAGTGACAACAGATGCATATATATCTGCATGTATATACATAAATATATGCATACAGATATGAATATATCTGATGCTACTTTATTACAACATAGAGCTGCAATAGAGGACCTGACGCCCATTTGTCGGTCTATGACTCTCTAAGTAGTGGACCCAATGGTTTTTGGTCTAAATGGGTCCAATGGTTTAATTTGCTGAAAACTAGCATGAGATTCTTTATAATTAAAATTCTTTATTTCTCTGTGCTGAGGCCTGTTACGACACTTTTTAGAATCTACGACGATGGTATGTCCCGTCGCTGAAACCCTACAAAAAAATAGAATTATGACGATAATACATACTGTCACCATAGACTTTAAAAACCGTCGTCATAGACCTCGATACAGAGAACTAGAGAATTTGATTATAGAGGATTTTATCCCCCAGAAACTCTGACAAGTTTAAAATAAAAATAATTCGGTGTTATGATGTTGGGGTTATGTGTGAATTTTTGTTCCGCCGACGGTTACCGGCGGGGTGTACACTAATTCAAGTTTAAGGCGGGTGAAGTGTGAAATTCAAAGATTCCAAATTAGTACTACTACTACCAGATAACTGGTAAATGTAGTCGACCCTATGCATATAGCTAGATTTGATTAGGTTTTCATATTTTATTTTTCCCCAACGGAAACTAACGTATAAAGTTTGTCCATGGGAATTAATCCATATTACCTACAGTTTATTAATGGGTTTTGATTGAAAAATTCACTGCCAGCTCCACTTTTTTTCTTTCTGTAAAAGACAAAACGGTAAACCGTTACAAAAGACACTCCATTTGATGTCTTAAGATCGATCGATCATACTCGAACCATATTTTCATTCCAATTCCAATTTCTGTACGTTGCGGGTCGTTCTTGCAAACATTTATTTCTTTCACCGGAGGAGTTTGAATTCCTTGGATTTGGTTTTTGGAGTGAGAAGTGTTTGGTGGGTTCTTTTTCTTCGGCTGAGAGGAGATGATGGCTCACGGCTGATTTCAAGTTTTTTTATTTGATAAAAAAAAGTTCAATTAGTTTCAGTTTTGTGCAAAATATATTATTCTGAATTGCGTTCTTAAATCAGAAACAATAGCTCTTGAATGATATATATATATATATATATATATATATAGGGGAGTGATCCATAGCAAATAGATGCTATGAAATTTTTTTGGGCAAATACCATCAATTCCATACGTTTTGAGCAGCAACGGTGGAGATCTAAAACAGCATATATCACGTTATATCACGTCCGCTAGTTCAACTAGCGGATTGTTTAATCATTTTTTGTTGACACTCTTATCCCTCATGAATGAGAACGACGTCGCATTACGTGAAGGATTTCAGTAGTTTATTCACCATCCGCTAGTTGAACTAGCGGATGTAAAACAACACCAATCTGTCCCCAAGTATCTCCGAAGCCTTCTTTTATAAAATGAATATGAAAAACATAAAGGAACATAAAAAAATCAATTCGTACCAATACAACAACAGTGGATAGTCCATAACCAAATTGAGAGATCTATATTTCACACTGACCCCTCTTCTACTAACCACCTGCAAGTTCCATGATGTTCAAGCAATTTATTGGGCACTTCGGTAATTATTGTCATTCAATCACTCATATCTTTGCAGAAGTTACGCACCCATCTTTGCTCAACAAGGCACATATAGCACTCAAGTAGTTAATAGAACATACTAGATCATTTTACTTCCCTGTGGAGAAGAGCCAGTCACTGCTTAGAAGCCTCTGTAAGAATGAACAGCTGAAACAACTTAACATTTTGCACAATCACAGGATCTTCACAAATTGTGGTGCATCCGCCCTCAGTCCTTCAAGTGACCTATACAAGTATAACCTAAACCCAGAAAGGCAAACTAATGATTTGCAAGCAGCAAAAGAAGAAGCATAATCCGGTTCTTGGTCACCAGGTGTAACAATCTCTGAGGGGCTAAACGAGTCTGTCCCTAGATGGGTCAACTGTGGGGCTAGTTGTAATAATGAGAAGAAAAATCTGGGTTCTGATGATGTTTACCCCCGTCCGCTAGTTGGACTAACGGATGATGTTTTACTACTTCTGTGATATGCTTTAATTCGACGTTGTTTAATGCCATGGCTAATTGCGTCCAGGAAAATTGATTAATCAGTCAGCCAGTTCAACTAGCGGACGGGCGTAATCCAGATTTAAATCTCCACCGTTGCTGCCCAAAATGTGTGGATTTGATGCTATTTGTCCAATTTTGTTTCATAACATCTATTTGCTATGGATTGCCCCCCATATATATATATATATATATATATATATATATATATATATATATATATATATATATAGAGAGAGAGAGAGAGAGAGAGAGAGAGAGAGAGAGAGAGAGATACCGTTCAAAAGCATACTTATTTAAGTAGCATACTTTTATTAAAATGACGTCGTTTTGATAATTCTTTGATTGCATTTTCGTAAATAAAAGAAAAATAAGTGGGGCCACATATTCTTTATATATTATTTTTATAAAAAAGAATCTTCAAAACAACGTTGTTTTGATAAAGATATGTTATTTAAGAGAAATATATTATTTAAGAGGTATATTTTAAATCCGTCATATATATATATATATATACGACTGCTTTTAATTTTATTTTTAAAAAAATCAGAAATAGTCTTATATATACTGCTAAAAATCTAAGATATAAAAAACATATAATAGATATTACTTTTTGATCACCTACTTTATTGTTAGGCCGCCATCGCCATAAGCATAAATCATAATCCACTTACTTTGGCAATACTGAATATGCATTTCACATTAATTTGGGTTCGAGACCTTCATCTTCTTTTTGGTGCAACATTTATTTTCCAACCATGAAAGCAGTTGAGAGTATAAGATTAATATGGTCCTACATAAGTTGGTTATTTTAGCGGACTAATTTCATACACCGTTATATGAACTAAAGGTTGTGACAATTCAAAAATTAGGAGCAATTAGAAAGAGTATCGTTATACATACATGTGTAGATGGTCAAGAATCACTATTATATCATTATTTTTTAGTTATTAAAATATTATTAAAAAAAAACGGTGTAAAAAAGTTGTGAAAAAGAGAAAGATTATGAAAAATAAATTCGCAATATTTTAGTAAATTTTTATTATGGAAGGAGTTTATATTAGTTTATTGTTTCTAGTACATAATTAATATTTAAAAATTGACGATCTTTTAACAATAATGTTTACTAATAAATTAAAAGAAGCACTATTTTCATATATATATATATATATATATATATATATATATATATATATATATATATATATATATATATATATATATAACATTTTTGACAAAGATCTTTTCTCATATAAGCCTAAAGCGGATTTTACATTTATATGAGAATAAATTTTGAAAAAAAAAATCAACACACATGTGAAAAATATCGTTTCTCAAAATTTAATTTTCTTTTGTACTCTAAATAATTGAATTAATTTCGATAGTTTTTAGCTTGCGGTGTTTTTAGTTCATTTGTTGGTCTATGACTCTCTAAGTAATGGACCCAATGGTTGTTGGTTTTTGGTCTAAAGTGACCCAATGGTTTTTCTGGAAACTCCGACAAGTTTGATCTTCAATTGTTTACGGGCCTATTCATTACTCCCTCCATTCCTAAATTACACAAAAATTAAATAAGCTATTAATAGATTTAATATAAGTAAAAGATAATTAACAGTGACTAAAATACTTTTATCTTGAAAATGAAAAGAATATGAACGGTAGCCCACTTTTAATTTGATGCAATTACTTTTCCTTCTAAAATTAATTAGGAACAAGAGAGATAAATAGAATTATCCAATAGGGATAAATTAAAAGAGAAAAAAAATAGTCTAGAAAAGATGAGAAAAGTTTAGAGAGAGTATTGATGTTTAGGGGTAATTAAGAAAACAGTATAATTAATATGTCTTAAAAATCTGAGAACGTCAAATATATAAAAATAACTCTCTAATTCGTCAAATAATTAAGAATAAATGAAGTATTTAAAATAACATTTTTCTTCTACAGACAACTGGGCCTTAAAAACCTGCTCAACATCATCAATTAAGCCAAGCAGGAGCTCTTTGCCTCCTTAGTGCCCAAAAAAATTAAAGAAACTTGTCGTGTGTAATTCAGCACGTGTACAACGTTATGGGTTAAAACTAGAACCGGCAATATTAGCTTCCCCCTAACTTAAAACTCAATACCATTACAGATTAAGCTGGACTTGACCAAATTGGACAGGAGTCTCTTTTATTTATTGAAACAAGAGCAAACTAGATGAATATGAACGGGTTATAAAATCTAATTTAGAAAATCATATAAAACAAGTTTGATAGTTCGTGCAAAATACGAATTTATGTGCATTAATTTTTTAAATTTGTGCACACGATTTGATTTATATTGAAAAAGGAAGTATGTGTATGCATCTTGAATATAAACTATTGGGCTGGCAAATATAGAGTCAAAAAGAACTACTCAGATTCGTTGAAATAAGAATAAGAAAATTAATTTATGAATTTGAGAAATCATTGTAAATGAGTATATATAACATGTAAAGAATTAAAAAAAAAATCACAAAAAAAACCCTTAAATTGCTGAGTCACAAAAGAAATTATTAAATGTAACACCCAAGTCCCACATCAGTTAATGTGGGATATTTGGATGTGTTTATAAGGACCCAAGTTGCTATCATTAATACCTTCAATCATGACCTTTTAAGTGAGCCTGTGGTGGGCTAAGATGACCCAAGAAAATATTATTGAGACAGTCATTACATTAAATTATCGAGTTGATTTGAGACCGATAAAAACAACTCAATTTTATTCTGTTTAATACGATAGCGTTTGATGTATTTATCACTCAGTATATTGAAAGAGGACAAAGTTGAGGCAAAAGCTTGGGAAAGTGGTTCTGGGGTTGGGAGAGAGTGGGGGATACGAGTGGTCCTATCTTACGGGCCACCACATGTAACAAGTCCGTCAGAAAAAGTAACACACACATTGCCGGTCTTCTTGTATGCTCTTTCTATTTTGTACCTAACCACCATCTGATTGGACGTTGGACCAGTTCAGCCCATTTGTTGTAGGGGAGAATGGGCCGAACTACATAATGTATTGAATTTATTTGATTGAGATTTTATTAAGTTGCAATATGCCGGGTGTGATACGGGTACGGGAGATCAAAAGTGATAGTTCAGTAATAAATATTTTTATTTTTATTGTGTAAAATTATAGATTTAAATTTTTCTTCCGACAGTAAAAAGTCAAAGGTTCGAATTAGACTGATTATTTTTATTTTTTGTTATAGTATCTTAGAAAGCTGATTAGTCATCACTTTTAAAATAAAGAGACAATCTTTAACAACCGTACCCGTATCACACCCGGGCATATTGAACCCGGGCCGTTATTATATTCTTTAAATCTAGTTGGGGGTTCCTTTCTTGGGCAGAACTCCAAAAAGAGAGAGGGAGAGAGAGAGAGGAAGAAGAAGGGTTTTGAAACAGAAGCTCTGTGTATAGTCGCTTGGGATTAATCGGTTAAATTTTGCGGGCATTGAGCGATGGATGTGATAAAATCACAGCAGATATCGGCGAGGCCGATCGAGAAGGTTATAGTACACCCTCTAGTTCTCCTCAGCATAGTCGATAACTACAATAGAGTTGCCAAAGACACTCGGAAGCGCGTCGTCGGAGTTCTCCTCGGCAGCTCTTTCAAAGGCACCGTCGATGTCACCAACAGCTACGCAGGTGCTTTTTCGGATCTATTTCATTTTGTGCTTTTATTGTTATCAAATCATGCTGTATCATACATGATACGCCGTGTTTGTATATGCATAACCTTGAATGAAGATTGATTTGAAGTTGTGTTATTATATTATTACAGCTGAATTTGGTCATGAAAAAAAAAAGTAAATAATTATGGTTAGGTTATAAGAAAATTAGGGTTTTATGATACTGGCATGTGACATGAGCTTAATTTTGAGCTGAATTTAAACGTCAATATTATTATTCTCTAGTTTTTATTAGAAGGATGAGAAAGGAGAGAGGAGAATGAGTGAATGACCAACAAAAGGTTTAAATTTTTTTTAGCTAGACAACTAGAATATTGAGCATGTGCCTAATTCTTTCAGGGTTTTTTGAAATGTATGGCATTGAGTTTTTGATCAGGTAACTTGAATTTTGGAGATGAAAGAGTTGGGTGTTGAGGTATTGTTAGTTTACAGTGTGTAATAGCTGGGAGTAAGAGCTAGTAAAAGCTATATCTAACATGTTTTACCATCCCAATTTTCAGGATTCTTCATTGACTTAAGCTAATCTAATATATTTCCAGTTATTTACAGTATGCCGGAAATAATTGTACCCTATTTAGTAGAATTTAGTTTGCAACATGGCATGGAAGATGTCTATACTTGGTTCTATATCCATATGTATGGCACAGTATTCTAAAAAGAGGGCTAGGCCCCCCCGACGCCTCGCCTAAGTCCAAGGCGGGAAAAAAATTCCTCCAGAAAATTAGACGGGACTAGGCGAGCCTAGTCTAGGCGGAGAAATTAGGCGGGACCTAGGCGGAGAAATTAGGCCTGCAATTGTTTTTTTTAATAACTAAACTATAGAATGACGTCGTGAGAGTGGATGATAAAGTTGAGGGTTGTTCGTGCTTTATTTGGAGGCGATTGGTGAAACATCCGGAGCGGATAGCGTGTTAGAGTTTAGGAGAAGTTGTAGAAATGTTATAGTAAGAGAACTCTATGAAGAATATTTTTTATTTGATAATGACACGGAGGAAGAGGGAGTATGAGTATGAGTTCGATGGAGACATTATCTTGGAGGGATATGGAGAAGAATAGTTAGAGATATAGAGGAATATGGAGATAAGGGCTATTAGTTTGTATTTTTTATTATTTGTTTGTGTTTGAACTTTGAACAATTGTATGTTTGTGTTTGAACTTTGACATTGACAATATGGATGTGTTTGAACTTTAAGTAAAGGTTTTTATTATCTTTATTATAGATTGTTTTGTTTTATATTATTGTTTTGTTTGGATAAATGTAAGATAAAATATTAAAATTAGTTTAAAATAAAAAATCTCGCCTAGGCTCCTGGCTACTTGCCTAACGCCTTTTAGAACATTGGTATGGCATGCAAATTCTATAAATGGAGTTGGAGAAAATTAGATAATGATCAAAACGTTGATTAGGCAGTATAAAGGTATAGATGAGTTGCAACTTTTATGTAGGGGTTCCTTTACAAATGGAGTAGCTCACTGCTCTCTAGACCTAATAACTTGTAATGAAATTTGACTATTAGTACTATTTCTACATGGTTGAATCTTGTTTTGCAGTGCCTTTTGAAGAAGATGACAAAGATCCTAGCATATGGTTTCTTGATCATAACTACCATGAGGCAATGTTTTCCATGTTCAAGAGAATAAATGGTATTGCATTCCAATTTAAGAGTCATAATAATGTGTTGGCTAGATTTTCCCAAGAATGTATTAGCCATGTCATTCTCTTTTTTTTTTTGGAAAAATATTGCAGCAAAGGAGCATGTTGTTGGTTGGTATAGTACCGGCCCAAAGCTGCGAGAAAATGACCTAGATGTTCACGGTTTATTTAATGAGTAAGATTTAATATTGATCCATGAAATTCCTGCTTTTTTTTACATTGCATAAAAATGTATTTTCATCCAATCTTGATTAATCTCCAATGGTGGGAAGATCTGAACCTCTTAGGAGCACATTATATTTGTAGCCTTCATCTTCTTGAGCTTCTCTTTTATCTGCATATGCATCCCTTCGTCCTCTTAAACGTATTTTCTACCCGCAAGTGCATCACTCTTTTTTATCTTTTCTCCTGCTACCTCCTTTCTTTCTCTGTTTCTTTCTTAATGACTGAGTTCCTGGTATGGCAGCTATGTTCCGAATCCTGTGTTGGTGATTATAGATGTGCAACCTAAGGAATTGGGAATTCCTACCAAAGCTTACTATGCCGTAGAAGAAGTTAAAGAGGTAGGATCTTTTCCAGGGCCTTCAATCTAGCTCTTGTGCTGATTAATTACATTCATCATTCCAAGTGGAATAGATTTAGTTATCTCTATTTGCTCTTTCAATGTTAACAAGAGGCTAATAACACATTACAAATTTTGTGGTCACCTTTGAACATTAAAGTTTTTCATACATGTATCTTAGACTAAGCTAATTCTTATTTATGGTCACAGAATGCTACTCAGAAAAGCCAGAAGGTTTTTGTTCACGTGCCGTCAGAAATTGCTGCTCATGAAGTTGAGGAAATTGGTAATCCATGAAATTGAAAGTACTTTTTGCATAAGAAAGTTATCCATGCCATTCCCACATATGTCCAAGAATGACGGGATGTTGCAAAGCAACTTATTTTGAATTATTTCATATTCCATACATCTAATCTTGCCTGTAAACAGGAGTGGAGCACTTGCTGAGGGATGTGAAGGATACAACCATCAGCACCCTCGCAACGGAGGTTTTTTTCTTTGCTTATCTTAAATTGTTTGTGCATCTCTTACTTGTAAGAATAAATTGATAGTTGAAACTCTTAGATGATAAAGTACTCATGCCTGCATCCACTTCCGTTTCTTGTTTGTTTGCTCGAGTTCAATTGTTATTTTCATTTCTCATGCTTAAAGAAAATGTAGTAAATGGTGTTTCTGTTCTCTTTTGTCTTGCACAGGTAACTGGAAAACTTGCAGCCTTGAAGGGATTGGATGCACGGCTACGAGAGATACGGGGTTATCTTGATCATGTTGTTGATGGGAAGCTTCCACTAAATCATGAGATTTTGTACCACTTACAGGTAACTTTCATCATCTAATTCATTTGCAGTTTACTTATGGACTTCGAGCATGTACATAACATCTGCCTTTGTGCATAAATTGCATAGTGCTAGGCCAGACTAAAGTGTAAACACATGTTTTAGTTGTAGACTAGAATAAACTCTTTGATTAGCTTTCTTCAAATAAACATAATCTAATTTTTTGATGAACATTATTTTTTATAAGTAAGAGGTATATAAAAACAAGACACCGGATTCCCCTTCCCCAGCTGGCGGGGATGGGGATGTTACAGTACACACAAAGTACACAAAAAGTAGGTGGATACAAAAAAATCCAAGATAATCTTCCCCTCAAAGTGGTTGCAAAGCAAACTATCCTAAAAAATAATAAAAGGAAACCACAGAAAGGGGATAAATCTCGTTCTCCAAATACGTTGAACTCAAAAAGTAAAAAATAAAAGTAAAAGAAATCCAATATAAGTCGAAGGTTTCTTGTCCTCAAAATAACGTCTGTTCTTAAAGGAGAGCATTTTTTTTTCCACCCAAATTTCACCTCTTGGTTCCATATATGGGTTAGTGGTGGCAGTGGATGGAAATCTGGTTTTGGGTCTTTTAAAGAAATATTTTCTGCCTCCAAATAAAAATTTCCTGTTCTTCAAAGCGGAAAACAGCTTAAGAAATGAAACATATATGTATTAAGGATAACAATGATAAGAGACCAATATTACCCTATTCTTTCTTATTTCATTGTGGAACGTATGCATGCATACATATTACCACATTATAAAACCAACTGTTTTCGTCTAATTATTTTTGTAACCAACGGCATGCCATAATTTGTGGTTCTCATCTTAGACAACATCTTTGTCCACACACAAAAAATGTGTAACATACTATCCGGCTCTGATAGCAATTCCAACGACAATTTCTTCATCAAGCATGCAAAAGAACTTCAGTTGGATTTGTGCATTCTACATGTATATTGATCGAATTTCACTTAAAAGTGTACTGAGCTAATCCTTTTTCTGTATCTAGTAATTTTTGCCATTTGATCTCCTAACCTATTCTTCATTGTCTATTTCATGAATATTGCAGGATGTATTTAACCTTCTCCCAAATCTGAACGTGGCAGATCTAATCAAGGCATTTGCAGGTAAATAAATAGCTTCATCAGAATCAGAAGATTATACAATTAAAAAACAAAAGTTTATCTTCAGCACATTGGTTTATTAACTTCTTATGCACATCAAACATTCTTTGTGCAGTAAAAACAAATGACCAGATGTTGGTCATATATCTTTCATCTCTGATTCGAAGTGTGATAGCGCTCCACAACTTGATCAATAACAAGGTGAAACTCCTCTTTATACATCAAGTTCTTTTTCTTTTTTAAATTTTTGTATACAAGTGTTTGACATATAGATGAGCTTATGCCCAGTTTCCATCAACGATGGTTCATTGCTGTCCATTAATTTAAAGTCCTAACAGCTTTCTCCTTCTCATCTACTTTATAACAAAAAAACAAACAATAAGAGGGGCCTGAAATCCCCAAGGCAGGCAAGAACGGAGACCGAAACCTACACTTTTTTTTTTAATTAATAAATAAGCATGTAATTACCTGACTGATTTTAGTTGAAAGCAAAACTATTTTATTTGCTTCTTTGTGATTTTGACTTGAGTTTGTTGATTATGTTTGTAGAAAACAGTAAATATAAGGTTGTAAATCGAACCAAACAGTTCGGGCTCGACTCCGAAAAATGTGAGCGAGACTCGAATTAAAACTATGAATAGAACTTAGTGAAGTTATACTCCAGTCATTTAGGATTCAAACTATACGAATTCTCAATCATGATTTGATACATACTTGATTGATACGTAATCGAATAAATACTTAATACATTCTCTTATAATATATATACAATTAAACAAAATTAGAATAATTAGTTATTATTTTTTTATTTTGTTTGTAATTTTAATTATAATTTTTTATTTGTAAAGTGTAGTTGTAATTATATTTTCTCATTTCTAAGTAAAATAATAAGTTCAATTAGTAATTACTTTTGTTGTATTGGTATTTGAGGAAAAGATTCAAGAACAATTTATTCCTTAAGTTGTGTTGGTATTAATTTCTGCAATGGATAGCTTTTCAGATGCATTCCTGATGATTTGACTAATAACGTTATAATATTGGTTTCTCAGATGCTTAACAAGGAACATGAGAAAGCTGAAGATGCAAAGCCCGCGACTGTACCACCTGTTGCTGGGAGCTGAGTTGTTTTTACTGTGTTTCTTGTATCCCAGTGGTGGTAAAAGGCGATGCTTTGGGGGCAGGATTTTTCGTTCTACTACAACATGATAATTTCTGGAAGAGAGTTTTTTTCCCAATAGTCGAGAGATGAAAGAAAATTCTGTCGATTGGTTATGTATTGATGGTTTTTAAATTGCTCTTTACTTGTACCACTCGTAATTGTTACTTGGTTGTGATTTGGAGGGTACTTACTCTTTTCAGTTTTTCTAATTTTACAGAATTCTCTTTGTTTTGTTTTTTGGTGCTACAAATATTTTAGATCTTCATTTAATCCTTTCTTTCTCTCATTGAGCTTGAGAAGAAAATGCTAGTTGAGAAATATGGAAGCAAAACGATTATTGTTCTAATCATGTTTCATTCAGAGCCATTAAATCAAATAATGGGCTTGATAAAACATTAGAATTATATACATTTCTATTAATAAAGCCTCCACTTTGGGGATTTTGTGTTGCAAGGTATAATTTGATCTCCTATTTTATTTCCAGAAATCTCTCCCTACTCTCTTATTTTATCTCTTCTAACTTCTCTCGCGTAGTTAAATCACTTTCTTCTCACCCCTCTTTATTTTATTTTGAACACAATTTGTCTTTATAGTTTTTTTTAAAAATATATATATATTACAATAACAAATTTAAGGCGTAACAAAAATATTTATTTTTTTAAAATTAGATATTTTTAGTAATATTGTAATATAATATAATTTTATTATATTTTATTTTATAAAAAAATAAAAATTTTAAAAATATATTAATTATTAATAATATATATTTTTATGTATTTATGATATTATCGGTTCAATAACGATTTAATCATTGATTAAACAAATGATCCATTCATCTAGTATTTTTTTTAATTTGTTAATGGGTCCGGTTTTAAAACATTGGTCACAATACCACAATAAATACCACTTATTGTGAAATAAAATATAAATGTGAAACTTAAAATATTTTCGGCATTTCAATGTCTTGAATAAGTAAAAACCATTAGTTCCGTCATTAGGGGATAACATTGTCCAAGACAATTAATGATTTGGACATTATAATAGAAAAGAAATTAAAAGTTATCCAAATGTAAATGGAATTTAAATCCAAGGAGTAAGTAGAATAAAAATATTTAAAAAGAATGGAAGTACTAGTTTATAAGGAGTGTAAAAGATTGTATTTACAGCAAACGACGTCGTCAAAATGCATAATAGAGCAGATGCGATTGTGAACTCGGAAAGAAAGTCTCGTTCGCTTATTTTGTCCCTGCTCTAGGAGTAGACATGCACAAAAAGCCCGCGGCCTGAGGCCTGGCCTTGATCTGGCCTGGCCCGGCCTGGTCAAAGCCTGACCTGGTCAAAGGCCTGGTTCGGCCTGGCCCGACCTGCAGGCTTTAAACAGGCCACGATTTTAGAGCAAAAGCCCGGCCTGGCCTGGCCTGGGGAAAAGCCTGACCCGGCCTGGCCTGGCCTGGTCAAAAGCCTGGCCTGGCCTGGCTAAAGTCTACCTCGATTTTTGGTAAAGTGACAAGAATACTGAACTGAGATACACTAAATACTAAATTGTATTTCTATTTCTCCTATCATATTATATTATAATATGATTATTAGTCTATGAGTGAATATTTAATTCAAATTGGGGTGATGGTGATTTGCAGACAACCCTATATTATATAATTATATAGTCATTATCACTGTGGGTCATTTCTAATTTTTATGCAACAGTACTAAAAATTATGAAAAATGGTGATTTTGATGGATTTTTCAATATTTGGTCTTCTTGATTTGTAATTTTGTATACGTTCGTACAAAAAAATATGCAACCGACGATTTCGCGGCTCCCTCATTCTCTCTTTCTTCTATGTCTCTCTCTCGGTCTAGGCCTGGCCTGGCCTGGCCTGGCCCACAGGCCTCAACAGACCCTATTTTTTTTGGAGAAGCCTGGCCCGGCCTGGCCTGCAGGCCTAAAAGTCAAGGCCTGGCCTGGCCTGGTCAACGGAAAAAGCCTGCCAGACCTAGGCCAGGCCTGGCCTGTTGTGCATGTCTATCTAGGAGCCTGTAAATCATCTTTCACGATCAGCTGTAAGCTAAACTTTTAATTTCTTGATTTTTTTTGTGTAGTTATCTCTACGTTTATTTGTTTATAGAATTTGATTTTTCCCTTCTGCTGCTGAAGTTATTGGGACTATAATAATTTTTTATTTCCATATATTTAGTTATTACATCTGTAGTCCTTTTGACATAATATTGTTGTTTGGTAAAATTTGCTCAGTCATTTTGCATATATGGCTGAACATAGAATTGTTTGTAAGGTGTTTGAAGAAAAAACTTGTTAGCCTTTGGGATTTTCGTCTTGTGTAATTTCTTTTGCTATAATATTGGATTTAGTAATGTTAAGCGCCGCTGCCTGAATCTTTTCAGTAAATGTTGTGGCTGCAAGAGAACTGAAGGTGTGAGAATTGTGTTTAGAAAGGAATTTCTGTTTTCTGTTTCTCCCATTTGTTTTTATTTGGTGTTACGGTAAGGGGTGTAAATAAGCTGAGCTGAGCTATGGATGCTTAAACTCAAGCCCATTTAAACATGGATTATGTTTGAGCTTGACTTGTTTGTAGCCTATCTCAAATCAGGCTCCAATAGTTTGACGTTTTCTCTTGTGCTAAAACGTCCAGTGATTAAATGAGCCAAGCTTGTATTTTAACATGCTCCAAAATAGGATCAGCTTTGCTCATAATTTCCAAGTTCGATATGTATAGCCCTAGTTCCCAAAAAAATTCAAAATTTCCAAGTTGTATTCTTCGTATAGCCCTAGTTTTTTCACATATCTTAAATAGCTATACTTGAAAGGATTGAAAATGACCTCTGCCAATATATGTCAGAGAAATTGCTTATTATGTTTGTTATTTACAGGTAAAGGTGGATCTCTGCTTATAATTGCATCAAGTGATATCGAAACTTGACTGTTTGTTTGCAGGGTTTAACAATAGTTACCCACATACTTAAAGAAGGTGGGAAATTTATTGCGAAGATATTCCATGGAAAAGACACAAGCCTCCTTTACTGTCAGGTTATAATTACTTGCTAGAACCCTTCCATTTCATAGTTGATTTCATCCTTTCAGATTTCATAAAAGCAGTTTAATTTGCATTCTATTTGTTAGATCTTAATGGCATTTTATTAGGCATAAATGCATGTTCTTTCCTAATTGTTGTGTCAACTTTGTTATTCTTCGAAAACTAATGCTAAAAGCGCATGAATTCTGTCCTTATTGTCTCACTCAAGTAACTCATGCTGCTCATGGCATAATTGTGTATCCCAACGTTTCATAATTTTCTCTATATGTTTCCACTTGAAGCAAGCTCGTTAATACCAAAATTTCTTTAGAAACCTAAAATTTAGAAGAAAAAGAATTCATTGTGTAATTTTAACTGTACAATCCTGTATTTTTCTAACATTTCGAAAACCAATATACCCATCCTTTGATGTGAAAAATTCTCATTTTGATTTTTTTTTTTTATATATCATTATATGTATCATACTGGTACGAATAATTGGATACAAATGATATGCTTCAATCAAATTATTTAAGTGGACGCTGGAAGTTTGGACTTTATATCGATACCCTGCCCTACCTCTAACAGCAACGTATATAAAATTCTCAGTTTATTTATTTATTTTTATTTTTTAATGCCATAGTTATTTTATCTGCAACCTTGACAACACAGTGGTACTTGCTTCCAGTTTTATCTAGTCTAGCGTTGACGATATTAGCTACTTACCTTACATTTGACTTATTTTTACTCTGTTGTTCCTGTGTGAGTTGTAAATTTTCAACCCATATAAATAAAAGAACTTGCCTGTGGTTTGGAAGTAATTGTCTTTGTCACTGTAAAACAGTTCAAGACTGTTTCAGTTATTCTCATTATAACTTTCTAGTGCCTAATAAAAAAAATTATTTAGCTCATGAATCGTTGATGGTTTGGTTGTATTGCAGCTAAAACTATTTTTCACAGAAGTCACTTTTGCTAAACCAAAGAGCAGCCGAAATTCAAGCATAGGTGAGACTTCTATCAATCCTCCTCTTATTTACTTTTTTCTAGTGAGCTAGTGTGGCAGCTTTTAAACTTTGCAATAATACTTACTCAGTTCCTTCCCAAGTTAAACCATCCTAATAGCTAAGAGCTCAAGTTAGTCTGTGGAGCACGAAGGCCAAAAAGACGAAATATTTCTTGATTTAATCAAGAAACTGATTATTTAAATTGATAATGACGTAATTTTGTGCTACCAGAAATATATAGTATGAAATATTTTCATCTCTCTCGCTCTTCTGTCTTCTCTCTCTCTCTCTCTCTCTCTCTCTCTCTCTCTCTCTCTCTATATATATATATATATATATATATATATATATATATATATGTATACAGCAAAAAAATCACTTGATATTGTGTTCAAAATAAATGTGCAAGTGTTATTTTGGTACTAAAAAGACTCTTGAATACAATTAAAATTCATAATAAAGGAGAGGAAGAAATGTATATGCAGCAAGAATGGCCATCTGTACAGAAGTTCCTGCTTTGTGCTGTCAGCTGTGGTAAATGTGAAGTAATATAGCTCCAGACTCTTCAGTGATATGGAAAGAAAGAAATATGAGACTATTCAGTGCTGTCATACCAAATGACGTAAAAGGAAAAGAGTAGAAGAATAACATAAAGCAGGAACTTCTGGAAAATATTAGAGGAAGAGGCTCACTGAACTTCAGTCCTATTCTCAACACATTACTTCAAACCATGACTCACAAGTCAAATCATGGCAGGTGTATTTAATTAAGACTTTTAAAAATTTTTAAAGACTCTTTTTAAGTGACAGATTTTTGTAGAGTTCGTTGACTTTTAATGACTCCACGAAATAAGTGACATATTTTTATAGATTTTTTACTAAAGACTTTGATAGACTTTTATATACTTTTAATATATCTTGTAACTTACATCATTAACCATTTTGTTGAAGAGGTCGGACAATATGCTTTGAAGAAAACTATAGAAATGATGAACTGGATAGATTGGTTTGGTCTGGAAGCATTCCCATCTTTACACCTTTGACATAATAGAGTATCACATAACCCAATGATCACAAATGGATAAAAAATTAAGGGGATAACTAATTTAGAGAAAATTACACACTTGCCTTATAATGGAAAAAGTTTATAAACCACATAGAACTTTAAAATTTTCTATTGTTTTTTTACTGCTAGTACCTAAATATTGTAATTACAATTTTAACTCAACAACATAAAATGACATTCGCTACCAAATGAAAGGAGGGGTTATTCATGAAAATTCTCCATAAAAACAGTTGCTAAAATGCGAACAATTCTATTAGATAGTTACTTAGTATATCATTATTTATCAAAAGTTTTATAGGAGGCATTTTCAAATCACCAGTATGAATGACACCCAAAATATATTAAATCAACACTAACATGTAAGCTTATACAGCTGATGAGGATGAACTATGCTATATTTTTATTCCTTAAATGCTAAGTTTTTGTAATTATTTTGTACTTAAATGTATTAATATTTATTTTAATTTAGTTTTGATATATTTTGTGAGTTTTCAATTAATTTATATTATTTAATGTTATTTTATACTATTTTTATTTGTTAGTTTTTAAGTATTTTTATTATTTTAGGAAAATTATTTATTATTATGTGTTTTTATTAATTTTATTTGTATTTATTTTATATTATTTTCATCTTCTCCCTTTCTCAAATATTTGAAAGGTTTTGGCAAATATTTGGAAGTCTTTGGGCATGAGGCCAGACTTTGGAAGACTTTGAATATGAATAAATCTTGTTTTAAAGTCTATCAAACTCCACTATTTGATAGAAATCTTTAAAATCTATGATTTTTTGAATACCGAAATACTTTTATAGACTTTGTAAAAGTCTTAATTCAATACCACATAACTTTTAAAGACATTAGAAAAGTTGTAATTGAATACCACTAAACTTTTATAAACTCTTTAAATGTCTTGATTGAATACAACTAAACTTTTAAAGTCTTTATAAGTCCTTACAAATCCTAATTGAATACACCCCCCTAAGAGTACTTTAAACCAGTTCAAGAAGAATCTGATCCAAAAGAGGGAATTGACAAGGAGGTGGTTGTCTGCTTGTTATTGTTCTGCAAGTAAAATGTCAAACCACCAAAGACTATTGTGAAAGGAAACATCACCTTAAATTCATAATTAATAAATTTTTGATTAGCACCACCTTAATTGTTTGACAGGGGTGAAGCATAATTTGCTCTCAGTAAATTCCTTTTTTCTAAAATATTATCGTTGTACAGTTAAAACAAAATATATCTGATTCTTCATAGATTCTGATCTTCAAGGTTTCTCTTAAATGTCTTCGCCTTTTTGGCTGTCCCTTCTCCTTGTCCTAAATGCAAAACACTTGCATACAGTAAAGCAAGAGTAATAGAATTTATGCTGCATAATCTTACATGTGAATTTGATATTAGTCTCTTTGATTGCATGCCATTCTGGAGCAAGTCTACCTCTGTGGCTCTGTCTGCTTTACAGTTCAGTCACATTATGACTCTGTCTGCCTTACAGTTCAGTCACATTGTCACTTCCTAGACATGCTTCGAAATAGGAGATCATTGTATCAAGTCTTGCTTAGAAGTTCACCATTTCTAAAGTAACCGTTTCTGTGTCTATGCGGGAAAGTTTTGGGCTGATAGTGACGGTGTTTTAAATGGTCCAATTTTCCAGTGATTATATATTACATGGATTTTACTGTACTGCAAAGAAAATTGTTTGAGCTCATTAAATCATAACTAGTTTTTTTTTTTTATGTCATTCACAATACAGAGGCATTTGCAGTTTGTGAGAATTATTCCCCTCCTGAAGGTTTTAATGAGAAAGATTTGCATCGCCTCCTTGAAAAGGTTGGAAGTCCATCTGGTGCTGATGATCTAGGTAATTCTCATGCGTCAATTTAACAGTTAACTTTTATGATACTGAATTCTCCAAGTTATCCTTTGTTCTGTCTCTAAATAATTGATCAAGTCTCCAAGATCTCAGAACTTGCATCTAAAATAGGTTAGATGTGAAGCACATGTTTCGCTGCTTCTCTCCTATCCTATGTGTCCATTTACTTTTCCATTCACTCATGCATCAAAAAAAATTTGGCTATACTTTTGATAATGCAATCTTATGTAAAAACTCTGTCTGCACATGTTGTGTTCCTCTTTGAAACTTTGTCAGAGTGATTGAAATTTTTATACATTGAATAACAATATCAGGGCTTGTTTGACTAGATTGCCAATCAAAGTAATATGATTGCAACTTTGTCCTTTTAATTCACTTAAAAGTGAGGAGTTTTTACAATGCTGGTTTTATTTTTTTTTGGCTAAATAGTGCTGGTTCTACTACTTTGATTGACATCATTCTTTGAGGTTTGTATATTCCGCTTTTGGCTTGCGGGGACCTCAGCGGGTATGATTCTGACTGCTCGTATCCACTTCCTAGAGGTGCAGACGGAACTTGCCATAGCTTGGATCCTGTACAGCCACCGATTGCTCCACCTTATAAGAAAGCTCTTGAAATGAAGAAAGCTTCTAATCAGGGAATCCGGGATCTTGAGAAACTCTCTCTTGGTTCTTAATCATGCCATCTATCAGGTATTACCTTTCAATTGAAGCCCAAATGATATAGACATGCGACTGATTATTGAAATAATTTTAGGGGGACCGTGATAATTCATAATTATACAAGTTGTTCATGTCAATTGAGATGTCCCAATTTGTATACATTATTATCAAGTATTCCATCATACAGAAGTATTTATTTTGCGTGGATGCTAAAATTTCATCTTTTGAGTGGCGTTGTAAGTTACAAGCTCGCACATGAAGAATCATTAAATACTGGATGATGGTGGCACATTAGGGACAGTTAAATTTACAAAGTTGATAATAAGGAGATACGTTTTTAGAATTGCATAACACAAGACCCCCCCCCCCCCCCCCCCCCCCCCTTCTGGAAATCATATTTCTATTGCAATTCTCCTCCATTATGTCCTCCCATACGAAAGAAAGAAAGAAACTTTAGGGAAAAAATGTTTTTCACAACTTGTTAAATAAATGAAAGTATTAAAAACGTGGATATTAATAATTGTGCGTGCTCCCAAAGAGAGCTGGTGTTTTAAGAAAAATGGTCTTATTTTTCAATGATTAAATTTCAAAAGCTGCAATTGTTGGCCGTATACTCCCCTCATCCTTAATGATTATGATTATGATTAATAAGTACCCCTCCTCCTCTTGTCCATAAATGAGAGTCGAGTCTCAAATTTGTCACAATGAAATTCTTAAAAATAATTTAAATACTACTTATATTGGCTGTCCAAAATGACCTGGCAGCTTAAAGTAATAAATACTGGATAATATTATTATTTCTCTCGATGGGTCGGTTTATTACCGATTAAAATGGAAATTAGTTAAGTCAAAATTAATTAAGATTGAAATTAAGCAAGTAGCAAAATAATGTTTTCTGAATTTTTGCAAAATAACTGATGATGATGATGATGTCGGCTACCAGTTATGTCTCATCTGATGCATTAAGCATTCACATTTGCGTTGACCCACTGGCCACTGCTGCCTAGATTAGTCCATTTCCATGAGTTGGATGGTGGCGATGACATTTTTTGATTAGTTGAACATTAATGCTTATTTATTCCTGGGAAAGTATCTCCTCCTAATCCAAACACGGTCCACTAAAATAAACCTTTGCCCGTCCAGCAAAAAATGTCCCACCCTTTGCACGCAAATTAAGGAAAATAGTTTTTGTTTTATAGTAATAATTTTCAACTTTATTTGTATCAAATTTCAACAATACCCTCCCTCCCTCCCTCTCAACATATTATGGCTTGTTTTGTTATGAAGTTAGTAAACTACTACACCATCAACAAGGTCTTTTGAATTTTAAAAGAGGCAACTCACATATGTCACGTAATTTATTCATAACTACCTTCAACTCAACACCGTCAAGTTATTTTGCTGGTTATATATATTTTAGCATATTTGGTTGTATTAATTTCTCCTTTTAACATATATATATGCACGGTGAATGATTCATAACAAATATTTATTTATGGATCAAAAATAAAGAAATATCATCTACATCATTGAAAACAATAAGTAATGTCTAAAATTAAATCGAGTCCGCTACTATTAGTAACGGACGTTTAAAAAAATTTTAAAGCGTCTGTTACTAATAATAACATACGTGAATCAAAAAATTAAACTCTAAGTATATATACACACACACACACCAAATAAAATGCACGAAGATTATTGTGGAGACAACAATTGAACTCCATTTGTCACATAAAAAAAAAAGGGTTATATATATTTTTTTCTCATTGTACTCGACTCGAATTTATATATGTATTATTGTACTGAAATTTCTTACAATCGAGTCATTGTACTAGAATTTTTTTACAAAAAGTGAAATTTTTGTCAATGACCATTAGCTATTTAACAGAAAAATGATGTGATAGTATTAAATACTATTTTCATCATTGAACTAGAAGTAAATTTACAATTACATCACTGAAGCGAAAAAAAAAAAAATAATAATAATAATAATAATAATAATAATAATAATACATTCTCCGTTACACAAAAAAAAGAAGATTAATTTTGTTTTTTAAAAATTAATTTGAGGATTTTAAAATAAATTTTAATTTAATAATAATAATATCATCTCCGTTACAAAAAAAAAAAAAAATATTAGTTTTTCTTTTCAAAAATTAATTTGAGATATTTTAATTTACTAATAATAATAATAATACTCTCTCCGTTACAAAAAAAAAAATTAGTTTTGCTTTTTAAAAATTAATTTGAGTTATTTTAGAAATAAATTTTAATTTAATAATAATATTAATAATAATACCATCTCGGTTACACAAAAAAAAAAGATTAGTTTTACTTTTTAAAGATTGATTTGAAGTATTTTAAAAATAAATTTGATTTAATAATAATAATAATAATCATAATAATTTTGGTATTATTATTATTATTAAATTAAATTTTATTTTAAAAATAACTCACATTAATTTTTAAAAAGCAAAACTAATATTTTTTTTTTTTGTAACGAAGAGGGTATTATTATTATTGTTGTTGTTGTTATTATTATTAAATTAAAATTTATTTTAAAAATATCTAAAATTAATTTTTGAAAAGAAAATTTAATATTTTTTTTATAACGGAGATAATAATATTATTATTATTATTATATTAAAATTTATTTTTAAAATAACTCAAATTAATTATAAAAAAAAAACTCATCTTCTTTTTTTGTGTAACGGAGAGAGTATTATTATTATTATTATTATTATTATTATTATTATTATTATTATTATTATTATTATTATTATTATTATTATTATTTCGCTTCAGTGATGCAATTATAAATTTACCTCCAGTTCAATAATGAAAATTGTATTTAATACTGTCACTTCATTTTTCTGTTAAATGGCTAACAGCTATTGACGGAAATTTTACTTTTTGTAAAAAAATCTGAATACAATGACTCGATCGTAAAAAAAATTAATACAATAATACATATATAAATTAGAGTCGAGTATAGTGGAAAAAAATATATATAACGAAAAAAAATAAAAATCTCTAGCTAAATAAATACGTACTCCACAAAACTTCTTTTCTTAATTTCTGCACAATGAATCATTTCACTTTTTTTTTTTTTTTTTTTTTTTGGAATTTACATAATTTTCTGATACCCTATGAAAAAACTCTACTAGCTATTAATTAAGAAGATTTCACGAAATGGAATTTGATTTCTGCAAACAGGAAGAAGAATTCAAGAACTCAATACAGTCCTCAATAGCTTCAGCTCTATGAGAATCAAGTGGCTCTGCAAACGATCGGGACCTGGGCAAACTAGAGGAAGAGACTTTACGTGAGGATCTTTTCATGGACATAAAGCTCAGTGCTCTTGCCACCTTTGCTCCTATGCGCTTTAGAAATCTCTCGGCCGAAAACCCACCACCGGAGGAGGAGGAGGAGGAGGAGGAGCTCTTCGACAGCCTGATGCTCCAAACACCGATTATGACCCTCTTCCGGTTGCCAGCCTTGTTGAAGGTTGTTGTTGGCGGCTTTTCATTGGAATCAGTGCCAAAGCTCACTCTCTTGCTCATTTTGCTTGTGTGTGTGTGTGAGAGAGAGAGAGAGAGGGAGGAAGGGAGGGAGGAGAGAGGTGTAAAGATGGAAGAAGGGATAGTTGGTAAATTGGTGGGAGGTATTTATTGATGTAAGAGAGAGAGAGGAGGTTGAGGAAATTAAAGATTAAGAACGGTTTTGATTGAAATATAAAACCAACCCTCCTATTTGTACATTTTTTACAAATTTATTTCTCAATCTTTTTTTTTAACATAATTCAACCTTCAAGTTGTATAAATACCAAAATGAACCCTATTACCTATTCTGTTAATAAAAGGGATGGAATGCTATTGATTTTAGACGAAAATTGACCATATATATGTCACATGAGCAACATGAGTAGGGGTGTTTAAAAAAATCGGTCTAACCGATTTTTCGTATATACTGAACCGATCCGAACTAAACGGTTCGATATAAATACTAACCGATTCGATACACCGTTATAACCAATTCGGCATTTTGATGGTTCGGTATATATCAGACCGTACTGTCGACGCCGGGATTTTCGTCGCTTTGTTTTTTATTATTAAAAGCCCTTTCCAATTTTAGCCTTTTGAATTAAATGTGATTTTTGAAAAGGGTCGGCTTAATGTCGACGGGGTTTCAAAAGGTCGATTTTATAATGAGCCAATTGACCAGAGTCGCCAGTTGGTATATTTAAAATGGATGTACCAACTCATCCGAATTTAGTTTTCGTAATTGCTGGCTCATGTGTGACTCCGATTCAATTGGTCCGCAAACCGAGATTCATAGAGTTCGGGGGCTTGCTTAAGCGAGGGGAAGATGTTAGGCACCCCCCGACTTCCGTGAAACACGGTTACCGCTATCTTGATGTTTTCCTATCCTTTTAAATCCTAAAAATGTGTGAGTTGCGTGTGTGTGTGTGTGTGTGCCTAAATGGAGGTTTGTGGTGAGTTTTTTTTTGCATAAAAGTTTGCTTTTATTTTATATGGCAAATGTGTTTATCTGAAAAGCGTTTTATACATCCTTTTGACCCAAATGACAAGGCTTTGTTTCATAATAAGGATTGATTTTATTTTTTTTAAAAAACGATGAGGGTTTTATTAGATGTTGTTTTAGAAAATAATAGTTTTTAAACTTTTGTCAAATAGGAATCGAGACTATACATTGCCTTCTAACAGTAAATATAAATAAAATGAAGGCAACTTCTAGAACTCTTATTTTGCAATCTGATGTCGGTCTTTCGTTTTTTCGCTGGAAGGCTTGTATTTTGCAATCAGGAAATCCTTGGGAAACGTGCCATATTGTTCTGGGAGGCTAGTCCGGAGGGCTGCGACTTGATATAGAATTTGCTAATTGTGCTTGGCTTCCAGGGGGCGCTGCCCCCTTTCCACCCCCGCCAGCTCACCGGCGAGCTGGGCAGCCGCTCACTCACCGGGGAGCGAGACCCCCGAACATCGTAAGCGTAGTGGCCATTAGTCGCCTCTTGTGATCAACTCGGCTTTTCTGGATCAACTGTTGCCTTGCCTCAAGTGACCGGATGCTCGTTGTCCGTTTGTGGCGGCTTTGACCGTAAATCGTTGGGGTGGCTTCGTGTTGGGGTCCACCCTCCTTTTCGCATGTCGAGTCAAATTACGACTTTGCCCTCCTGCCAGGGTTAGTAGAGAAGTGCAAAATTTGGGTGTCTACACATACCGACTGTACCTATTATTCTATTTTTTTTATAATAATAATAATTATTATTAAATAATTACTACTACTACTACTACTACTACTACTACTAATAATAATAATAATAATAATAATAATATTATTATTATTATTATTATTATTAAACCGGTACCGAACCAGTGTATATCGGTATCAATACCAAGTTTTGCGTAAATTCGATACCGGTTCGATCTGATTTAAACAAGATGAACTCCCTTAAACATGAGAATAATAAAGTTATTAGACCAAAAATTAATGGCTATTTTCTTCCTCTCTTCCGATTTGCACATCCCCTTCCCAAAACCCATCTCCTTTCTTTCAAATTTGGTCAAAAATCTTGTCAGAGCCCATTATTTTTGTTGGATCCTACCATCATCATCAAAGAACAACCATAAACTTCCATACAATATGGAATCCCTATAGATCAAAAAAAATTAGGATTTTGAAACTTAGGGTTTTGAAATTTTAGGAAAAAACTTAGGATTTTGAAACAAAAAACTAAAAAAGAAGGTATGTTTTGGTAGGGAACAGTTTGCATGTGAGAGCGTGGATAATTGAAGGAAACAGAACAACTAAAATTTGAATTTTAGTTGTACATTTTGTGATGTCGCTCTTCTTGAAGTGAAAATTTGAAGGCGGATGACGAAGGGCCGGTGGTAATGAATCGTGTTGGAGTGAATCCCATTTGAGGGGTACTCCTGAGTAGCGAAAGCACTATCCGGTTCTTTTGATATTGTTTTAATCTTTTGATTATTGCTGTTGATAGTGTCACAGTGGTCATGGGATATTTTTTTAATTTTTTCAAACTTTACCTTTTAATTTTGTATACTTTAATGTTTCAAGTTTTAAACTTTTTTATTTTACATTTATTTATTTTAATTTTATTTTGTATTTTAAAAAAAATATCATTTTGTTTTAATTTTTTATAGTAAATTTTTAAGTTTATTTTAATTTTATTTTGCATTTTGAAAATTTTATTATTTTGTTTTGAATTCTTTTTATTGTAATTTTTCAAGTTTATTTTAATTTTATTTGTATTTTAAAAAAAATTTAACATAAATTTTCAAGTTTATTTTAATTTAATTTAGTACTATTAATAATTTATTTTTTAATTTTATTTTCAAAAATTTATGTATTTATTTTTGAATTTTTTATTGTAGCTTTTCAAGTCTATTTTAATTTTGTTTTTTTTTTTAAAAAATATTTTGTTTTAAATTCTTTTAATGTAATTTTCAATTTTAATTTAATTTAATTTTTTTTTTAAAATTATTTTTTTCTATTCTTAAAATTTTGTAAGTTTTTAGAAATAATTTACTAGAATTTTCAAATTTATTTTAATTTTATTTTTACATTTAAAAGTTTATTATTTTGTTTTGAATTTTTATTGTAATTTTTCAAGTTTATTTTAATTTTATTTGTAATCTTAAAATTTTATTATTTTGTTTTAAAATATTTTATTGTAATTTTTCTAGTTTATTTAATTTTATTTGTATTGTTACTTTTATTTTATTTTTGTTAGTATTTCTTTTATAGCCTTATAGCTGTTTCTTCTGTCACTTTTTTAACCGAAAAAGTCAATGGATTCTTTTTTTGGTAATTATACAATTTAGAGGGTGAATTATGTAAAAAAAAAAAATTAAAGAAGGGATTCGTAAAAAAATTACAAATAGGAGGGTTTTAAATTTTATATTTCAGTCAAAGGGTTTTTAGGTTCTTTATTGTGTCAGGAATTAGAATCTTTGGTGTTTTATGAAAATTTATATGGTGGTGATTGTTCGTTGAGGTTGACTGAAGACCAAATAATTTTTTACTTTATATATATATATATATATATATATATATATATAAGTAGGGATTATTATAATTTGGACGCCTCCTATGAGTTATTGTTTATTATAAAGAAAAAAAAGGAAGAACTTTCTAAACGTTAGTTCATGTGAGTTGTAAGGCCATGAGAAATCCTTTGGAAAATGGTAATAAATATTCTTGGCATGATTGTTTGGAAAATCTCGCAATCAAATTAGTTGATAACTGATTAATTAATACTATTAAATTGTCATGTTCTTGGTATAGTTACTTCCATTTGGCTAAAAGATTTAATAATTTTGGGGACCAAGACCTACTCAGTCATCGGGGTTCATAAATTATACAAGATGACAAGATGCGACTGAATGACAATTAGCACACTGGAATGGAAAATTTTGTGAGGACAAAATTATGATAAATATGAATAACAAGAAAAATGGGGTTTTTTTGGTCTAAAGTGAAGAGGAGTGGTGGAGCCATTAAGAAGAGTGGGGATAGTTTAAAATTCTTATCATTAGGGAGCTGAAAAGGGATGAATAAGGAATAAACAAAGAGACAAGATTTGATAATCATATATCACACCATTTCTTTTAAGGTGGGTGGTAGCTCTCCTCTTGCTTTTGCTTGCTCTTTTTATTTGTTAAAGAATCACCCTTGAGTGATTCTAAAGATATTTCTATGTCAATCTTTTTATTGTGAGTTATGTGAAAAATAATGGTTAATAATATTTTAACTATACATTTGATATAGTTGATCAACTTTATAATCTTATCAAATCTCGTGTATTGATACACATCGTAATCGTAATTCGATAGAAAATTTTCGCAATATACAGTGAATTCTTTCATTTTTTTGTGCAGGAGATAAAAGAAAAAGTTGTGAATTTGGGTGGGCGCATTGGAGGGGTTTGGCATGGATATTAGGGAACCGACAGTCGTTCTTTGCCTTTATTTACCCCTCCTCTCCTTGAATCTTTGACAGTAAAGTTACTGTGCTGATAACAATATTTGGTGAGAATTCATTCTGGTGACAAAGTGGAAAGTGTAAGTATTTTGAATGCTAGCTGCTCTTTCTCTCTATATAGTATGAAACATGTAATAAAAATAAAAGAAAACACAGGCGATGCCACATTGTTGATTCATTCTTATATTCATTCTTAAACATAGAAGAATGCCCTCATGCCATTGTTTTGTGCTCTTCCTATTAAATTTTGCAAAATTAAAGTTTTGAGACTTTGGTTTTTCAAAATTATTGATTAATCATAACATATAGCAAACTCTTCTAGGGTGTTAGATAGTCAAATATCACACATTAAATCTCATTTGATATGCTCACTCGATTTCAAAATATATGATCAATTCTTATTTTTAAAGTCAAGTCGAGCTAATTTCAAACTCAAAATTGACATAAATTCATTTAATTGCAGTCAATGCAATTGTGAAAATTATTAACTGTCTAAAAGTACTACTATTTATAAGTTTTTATTATTATTATTATTATTATTATTTAAAGTTTAACAATTATGAAAATTGTCAATTTTTTAGAAGTACTACTAGTTACAAGTTTTATTTTTATTTTATTTTTTTATAAAAGAAAAGATAAAAAAACTGGCATTAATTTTAAATTTAATAATATCTCGTATTAATTTTAAAAAATCAAATCTGATCATATATTTAGGACGGAGGGAGTAAACAATAACTGATATAGATACGGAGGGCAGTACAATTGTAGCAGTATGGCCATCAATCTGCAACATTAATGGTTGAGTTGGGTAATAATTTTTTGGGATATGTTGGGTCTCAGCTAAATCAGATTGGCACATGTTAGTTGGGCTTCAGTTTACCTAGACCCTTATATTACAATTATATGGGCTGGGCTTGATTATTATAATATGTTTACTTTTGCAAAGAAGTTTGATTGATTCTGGTGAAACAAAATATTTTGTATTTAAATGAATAAAAAAAGTTTGTGAGTGTAATTTTGGAAGAAACTGAAATTAAAATTGATTTGTATGTATTCAACTAATGACTTATCCACGTGACATATACTACAATATTTTATAGATTAATTTTAAATACATATATTGAATTTAATACTATTAATTAATTAAGGGAATTGATATTTTCGCAAGATCAAATGAAACTCACTTACGAAAATATCAAATTAACTTGTAGAAATATCAATTCTATATGGGAATTGATATTTTCGCAAGATTAAATGAGATTCATTGATAAAAATATCAAATTAACTTGTAAAAATATATAATTTTAACAACAATGTCTTTACGTACTAATAAAGATATGAGAATTTAATATTTAAGGATGGAAAAACAACAAGCAACGCCAACATAACATAATTTGCATGTTCAATCTATATCTTTATTATTTTTAGGTTACGTCTGTTTAACATATACTACTACTTCAATAGAACAATAAGTACTCAGGGAACGGTTCGTAAAATTTTATACTCTTATATGAGAGAATAATAATAATTCCAAAACATAATGTATTATTATTATTATTATTATTATTATGTCTGTGTGCGGCCAGAGGGATATCCAATGGAATATCTTATACATGTACTCCAACTTCAAAACCATTTCTACACGTAAACCACTTAAAATTAGTATATATGCCATCATTGTTGTAGAAATTATGATACATTATTATTAAAAAGTATTTAAATTTTGTAAAATTAATTTTATTTTAACAGTGTGTTATAATTTTAACATTCATTATATATATAGTGTCAGTATATTAAATTTTAACTCAAGATTTACATGCGGTATATTAAATTTTAACTACATGTAGTAAACTTGTTTCGATATTTGATTATTTTTTTATGCTGAAATATAAAATCAAGAGCTTGTTTAGTGGTGGTAATGATGAAGTGAAAAGTAATTTATAAAAAATAATAATGTTACGTTTGAATTAGAAGAATGAACGTGATAATTGAATGACTCATTTAAATTGAATAAAAAAAATTGTGTTTAGTTGCTCCATTCTTATCCCTCTCACATTTATAAATTTTATTTATTGAATGAGAATATAAAATGACTCATTATTGTCGAGGTCTTTTGGCCAGAAAATTAGAGAAAAGAAGTCAGAAGACGTGGTTGAAGATTGGGGGTCGAGGGTGGTTGAAGATTGGGGGTCGAGATAAGTGAATAGTCAACAAATGATCTATTACTTTTAATAAAGAAATATAATTTTAGCTAAAATAAAATAAAATAAATTATTTTATTTTTTTAATTTAAACCTATCATAATATTAAATACGTAAAAACTAATAAAGTAGTTTAGAGATTAAATTAAGGAAGGAGTCCATAAGTAATATTCGTATTGTGAAATGAAAACTCAATGCCACTCTATCACAGAATATATAGTCCGAAGTACTACATTATTGACCAACTCTCTTTCATATAAGTAGATTAATGTTATAAGCAAGTCAAAATTATTGATCTTTAAATATTTTGATTCAAAAATACAAATTGTAATTTGAGTATATACAATTACACACTTTATATAATTATATATGTACGAAGTATAAAGTTAATAATTTTTTAAAAAATAAATAAATTACGAGCCTCCTATATGATGTTAAATGCATTTTATTGCATGTAATATATCTCAACCTCTCTTTAGATTTTTATAAAATTAAGTTTCCAAATGGGAAGTGTTTTCAAGAAACAAACAGATACACCAATGGCTTAATTCAAGAATCAGATGCTTTTTATTTTGAGCTTGTAGAATCAAATGTATTTAAACACTAATTCAACTACAAATCCAGAGCAAATCTATAAAAAAATAATTAGTGAACACCCTTGAAAATATAGTGCAAGTATGTAAAATGTGCCTCGTTACTACTCCTATTAGATAATTTCTAAAATCTTATCTAAAATGCCGTGTAAGGAAAGAACTTGGACCCCCCAATGGAGCTATCAATCCAACAGCAATGGTAGCGTAGCGAGCATATACTTTGTACTCCTCCCGATTATTCCATTTTCACCCCCAGTCCCCACCGGAAAAAGAATATCCATTTTAGACACTCCCTCCTCTCTTTTCGGAATCCCTCTAGTCTCCGGAACACTTTTCACAAATAGATTAATCAAATTGAAATAATACCCAAAACCCAACTCTCTCTTCTTTGAGTAACCACCAATTCATACATATATTTAACATTCACCAATCATGCCCGCATCTTCTCTCTCTATAAATCCTACTCTCTCTCCTCCTTCCTCCTCTGCCCCTTCGTCTTATTCTTTTTGTAATTCAAGAGTTCCTTTGGGATACCCTTGTTTTTGTCCCTCTACAAAAAAACCCTTTAGTCTTTATTACTCGAAGACTCTTTCTCTACAGTCTAAAAGACCCACCATAAGTGTCGGGAGATTAAACTACAGTAGAAAACAGAGACCCATTCTTGCATCAAGCAAAATGACCATTACAGAGATAAGGGAAGAGGAGGAAGAAGAAAACCCTCCTCCTTTTCTTGAATCAGAGATCACTTCAAGGCCGAGGCGTATAGCTCTCTTTGTAGAGCCTTCTCCCTTTGCGTGAGTGTCTAATTCTGCCTTCTTCTTTTTTACTTACAAACTGATTTTAGTACATTTTATTCCATCATAATCAATCCCATTTGCTCTTGTTGCTGATTAAGTTTGTGTTTTAATTTTGAGTTAGTTGAAGCTTTATTGTGTTTGATGAGTTAAGTTGAAATTTGACGTCAAACAATGATCTTTTTGTGAACTTGATACTTTGTTTGTTGGTACCGGCCCTTGAACCCCTAACCAAGTTTATGATGCTTTGGCGTAGTGACCAAGACTACAAGAGAGAGCCCTTGAAACTTTGTTGAGACGCTGTACATTAAATAAGTTGGTAGTAATTTTAGGTGCAATTTTGAGGATGTTAGAATTTAAGATCAATCATACAGCAATCTCACACAGAAAACACAGAGAATAGAGAAGAACGTAAAAATAAGAACACACAATAAATTCAAGTTCACCAATTTGGCTAGTTTTTCTTGTATCATATATCCATTAGATGCCTCACACGTTATACAATGATCCACACACCAAATAATATTTTGTAGTAACTAGAAAATACTAGTTGCTAGCCCAATACATTAGTAAAACCCAAGACCGGGCTACTAATAAATCCCAATTGAGGATTTCTATGTGAATTATAATATCTGTGTATCCAGCTCTAGTTTTTTGAAACTAGTTAGGTGGTTTCCTTAACGATGGCACGGCATTGATTTACCAAATGATGCAGCTCAGTAGCTATTTCGTTCTATGTTATTGTTCTAACAGAGTTGCCAATTTTTACCAGCAATAATTAAGAAAGTTATTTTTAACGTATTCTTGTCACTATAAGTTGATTTATGTTATTTTATCAATTGTATGGTGGTTTTTACCGCCACCATAATATATTACCATCATAGAGTCATTGACTATATCTTTGGAGATAGATTCCATCTATTTAGAATGTAGATATTGGCATGTACTTATGTTTTTAGCTAATGTAGGCATCTTTGGCAGTCTTTATTTTGAAATATAGATTCTTAATTTTATTCTATTTTTGTTGTTGACGTTCTTTCAACTCCGATATAATTTACACAATTATTTTTTAGCTGGTTGTTGCTTGACCAACACGCTCATAATTGTTTGTTAACTTTTATTATTGTCTTTTATATATTTCTGTTTTTTTCCTGTATAGAGAGAGGATGGCCTATGCCATTTCTTCATTCATATACAATCTGATTATCTCATGCATTACATGCTCCTACTATTTATACTACTTCACTACATAAGACTACATGAACCACTAAATTCCACTAAGGCTATCTTGCACCAAACTTGGGGAAGAGGAAAAATAAAATTATCCTAAGGTTTACTTAATTTGCAATGAGGCCGTTGGTGCTTATACCTTACCTAGTTTCCCAAAGGCCCTTGCTCCTTGGCCTTACAAATTCATGCAGCCATACCGGTAAAGCCACATCCTTTGCCATATATTAATTTTTTATCATCATTTTCATGTAATATTTTCAGTCAATAATAACATGTACATAAAATCTACCATTCAGACATCTGAATTGGTTATACACCTCTGGGCGTAATATGTATCATGTAGATGGCTTGGTTTCCATTTGCAAAATTTTGTAAATGTGGAGTTTAGATTTCAAATTGTCAATGCAGAAACAGTATCTTGACAGCTCAATGATACTACTATATATATTTGGCGTTCAAGGGAAATCCTTTTGGAATCCAATAGTGTCTTTACGCAAATATCATGTACTTAATCTTTACTTGTTAGGTTTTAATCTTTACTTCAGACTTCCAGTCATAACTGTTCTTGTTGGTGTTATTTGCTACTTCACTAGCAGAATTTGCTAATTTACCTAGGGCAGCCGTGAATTTTTTAAAATCGTGTTGATAATCCATAATAATGATCTGGATGCCAATTACTTTATGTACAAAATGCTTTCAATTGAGAGGGATGATATATTCTGTGCAATTGCAGAAAATCGTCTTGGTCATCACAAGTATTGTTTTTTTATTTTAAGAATATCGCGACTTTCATAATCATGTTCTTACTTTCATTGGTCATGTTGCCATCTTCTACTCTTCAGTTAGCTGTTATATATTCATTAACTGCATTTATCATCTGTGGAATATGCAGCTGCGTATCTTCTACTCTTCAGTTAGCTGTTATATATTCATTAACTGCATTTATCATCTGTGGAATATGCAGCTACGTGTCTGGATACAAAAATCGCTTCCAGAATTTCATAAAATATCTACGCGAAATGGGGGACGAGGTACATCCTTTTGTTATTTGCACATGGTTATTATTAATAGTATTTTCTTGGAACCAAGCCTCTTAAATTTGATGAATGCCAACTGAGCTTAGTCTCGTTACAAGTTCATGTAGTGTTTTATATATCCCTGTGATGATACTTTTGTAGGAAGAACAAGATTTAAGATAAGTTATAAGCAGGTTTAATAAGATTGGAAAATTCTAAGGTTGAACTAGCCGTTATTACCTTATTTCATCAATGAACTAAAGTATATTGTTTTCTTCTTTGAACCTGTTTAATATTAATACATTAAAATTTGAAGCTGTTCTCCTTGAGCTGCATCAACTGACCAGAAGCCTATGGAATCAGTGATCCAATATTGATAACAAAAGGAATTTCAATGAGCTTGTGCGCTTTTGGTGTTGCACATTCATATCAATTGCGTGCACTTTATTTCTTTTTCCCACTTTATTTCTTTTTCCCTTAAAAATCCATTTTAGAGACATCTTATTCTCTGTTTGATACATTACTTGGATCAAGTGGCATTAAGGGAACCCTTATTCAATTAATAAATGTTTGAAACTTGATGATTTTTACCAATTTATTTAATTATATATCTGACTAGGACAAAAATACTTGAAAATCAGTAGTTCAGGAGTTAGTATCCTGGACACCGCTTTGATATATTTGCTGCATGACTTCACATGATTCACTGCTAAAATCATGTGTGGATGGTGTAGGTGATGGTTGTGACAACTCATGAAGGAGTTCCGCAGGAATTTCATGGAGCGAAATTGATTGGATCACACAGGTTGTAATCAATTTGTGAGAAAGTTTTTTGTTGTTTTGAACTTGTGATTCTAACTCCATATTGCTTCAGATTTCTAAAGATAAACTTGCATAAGGTCTTTGAGACAGAACTCTTAACAAATCCTGTATGCTAATCTAACTGCCCTGCACAACTTTATGGATTGGAGTATATCATTAATAAACTGTGGTAGCTGCAAAGTTATTAACTCTTCAGTAGAAATCTTAATCTTACTTATCAATAGAATTTACTAATTTTCCTATAAAGCTTTTAAGGTGTAAGGCTTGTTCATGCTCCATCCAAAGAGTGGGATTGTTAAAGCTGATGGATTATGGAGCCTTGTAGTGGTCAATATCCAGATATTACTCGCTAATGGTTCTCAATTCTGTTTTACAGCTTCCCCTGTCCATGGTACCAAAAGGTGCCACTTTCCCTAGCACTCAGCCCTAGGATAATATCCAAGGTTTCCCACTTTAAGCCTGATATAATACACGCATCATCCCCTGGTATTATGGTAAATTTCTATCACACTTTATGTTTTTTGCTTGATTGAGCAATGCGAGTGTTTTCTTCTTTTGTTGCATCATTGAGAGTTTCTGCCTTTATTGCAGGTATTCGGTGCTCTCATTATTGCAAAACTATTGTCTGTTCCTATAGTAATGTCCTATCATACACATGTCCCAGTGTAAGTATCGCTGTATCTTGATTGCAGACCAATTAATGGCTTCTCAATATAGCATGATTAAAAATCAACACATTTGTATAAATCACGTGTCTTGCATAAGAATGGCATTGCAATATATGTTACTACACTGTCTTCAGGATGTCATACCTAACTACCTAATATATGTAGAATTATTGTTTTGAGCTGAGCCTAATTCCTGTTTTCGTCTTCAGCTACATACCAAGATACACTTTCAGTTGGTTGGTCAAACCTATGTGGTGGGTCATAAGTATGTGAGCTTTCCTTTCTTGTTCAAATCCAACATGGCTCGAAATGTATATTCCATGTTCTAACACATAATTACTCTTATTTCATCAGAGTTTCTACACAGAGCAGCTGATCTTACATTGGTGCCATCAGCTGCCATTGCAAAGGATCTTCGGGCAGCTAGGGTGACAGCAGGTGAATATCTTGTTCCTTTTTTATGAGCTAATTACTCTAGACAACTGACACAATTGACTAGATATCAACAATCAACTTTCATACTTCTGCCTAATATTCATTTTTCTTCGTGTTACAATTTTCACAGACATTAAGCTTATTCAACACTTCCACTAATCCTGTCATGAAAATGTTGATTAAAAACCTCACATCCGTGCTATAGAGAAACATCACAAATGAATTGCTATTATTCCTTTGCTTATTTTCAGCTAACAAAATACGACTCTGGAATAAGGGTGTTGATTCTGAAAGCTTCAATCCCCAGTATCGTTCTCATGAAATGCGATTAAGATTAAGGTAAGAGCTCTTGCTGCTTCAGTTTCATCACCTTATTTTTTACTCTTAACGTCTTTCTTCCCAAATCAGTAATGGTGAACCTGAGAGACCATTGATTGTTCATGTTGGGCGGCTAGGAGTTGAGAAGAGTTTGGATTTTCTCAAAAGGTATTACTTTTATAACTGAGAAGTTACCTGTGTGCATATCTTGGAAAATATTGTGACTATTCCTTGTGTTGTTTTTCTCTCTCCAGGTGATAACTTTTGTTTGACATCCACTTCTTTCTTTTCTGGCTAGTAGAAAAAATTGTCTTGAACTGAATGCGGGGATTAGTTGAATAATCTCCTTGTTACTAGAACCTTACCTCTTATGGCTATCTTATCAAATCTATTTTGTTCTTTCTTCCTTTATTTCAGAAAATTAAAGTTAAATGTGGTTTTTATGCATGGCTACATATACAACAGTAGAAATAATGTCTGTGAAATTGAAAACTTTAGTGAACACATGTTCCAACTTTAGTGATATCAATGCTTTTCAATCTCCTTCCTTGCTATGAGCGAGAAGTAATATAGCTGTGAATCACTTGGCATTCGCTTTGAATTGCAATCTTTGACATTTTAAATTTATGATCTACAGGGTCATGGATAGGCTTCCGGAAGCCCGAATTGCTTTTATTGGAGACGGGCCATACAGGTAAGATGCATTTGATGCTTATTAGATTAATTTCTAAAAACATTTTCAGTTACGTATTTCTAACTCTTTTTGAATAAAAATCAAGAAGAAAAAAAAATGCAACAAAAATGATTGTACCAAAATCCATCTCCCAGCATGTTGTGGAGAGTTTAGTGTGAAAAATTAATGCAGACAAAGTAATAACTAGATTGCTGATGGTGGTAGATCATCAAGCAGTTAAAAAAACCCAAAACTATGATCTACTGAGATGGTGGATATTGAGAGAGCGGTAGATCAATCTTTACGAAAGAGAACTATCATCTATATATCCAGATCTACTTTAGTTCGCGCCTTTTGGCTGGTCTTCGTCAAGGCATTAAGTTTTAAACTTCCAACAAGACATTGGATAACTAAATTACTTCCATTTATATCTAGTAAATGTTATAATGGATGAGGCATAGGTGAGTTCTCTGTAGTTCAACAGGTCATCACCCTTTCTTTCTTATCCAAGTGGGAAGAAGAAGGTATATATGATTATATGTACTATATCGTATATACAGACACGAGGAAAACCATATTTTAGCTCTTTGTGCCTTAAAATAGTACTTTTACAGTGACTACTAAACTAGAAACGTTGAACACCATATATGTTGAGAAACACATCTGTGGAATTATGAACAGCTGACGTTATTTGATAACAGTTGTCTGCAAATCTATTCATCAAGCGTGGTTTCTGTTTCCGTCAGGGGCGAGCTGGAAGAAATGTTCTCTGGCATGCCTGCTGTATTCACAGGGACGCTACATGGAGAGGAGCTCTCTCAGGCATATGCTAGTGGAGATGTCTTCATAATGCCTTCAGAATCTGAGACACTTGGGCTTGTCGTTTTGGAAGCAATGTCATCTGGCCTCCCTGTTGTGGCTGCTCGTGCTGGAGGAATCCCAGATATCATCCCTGATGATCAGCAGGGAAAGACCGGCTATCTCTTCAATCCTGGAGATATTGACGACTGTGTAAGCAAATTGGAACCTCTTCTGCATGACTCAACATTAAGAGAAACTATTGGAAAAGCTGCACGTGAAGAAATGGAAAAGTATGGCTGGAAGGCAGCCACATTGAAGATACGAAATGAACAGTATAACGATGCCATTTGGTTCTGGCAGAAGAAGAGAGCGCAGCTATTGAGGCCCTTTCAGTGGTTGACAAGTCTTTTCCAGTCTCAAGAAGTGAAGTACAGGTGATGGGTATATGTATTCAGGTCTCAATATTTAGTGTATTTAAGCATATTATGGGATTCGCAGCGAGAAGGATGACTGTCTGACTGTCTGACTGTCTCTGTAATTGATTAGTGGATTTGTATGATATGGACCACAAAATTTGGTCTATTATTAGTGTACGCTATATGTTGATTGTTTTGGATGTATTTAAGTGTAATAAACATGTGAAATTCAGCATATATAGCATTGATTTCGTATGACATATCCCCTTATCCAATCTTCAATAGCCAGGTCATTTCTCAAAGTTGCATGTCCTTAGAATTTAGATATAACAAAAGAAAATTTGATAATAACTAACAAACAGGAACAAACACTAAATAATTTCCATATTACAGTTCAAGAAGCTAATCGGAAAAGAAAATACGGCTATGATAATGCAGCACCAGGAACACTAGATTAGGATCTTGAAACGCAGACGCCCTACTCCGTTGTACATAAATTTCTTTTAGGGAAAGAAACATTTTACAACATAATATACTTTCGGATGAACAGTTTCCCCGACTATTTTCTGATGTCCGAATGACATGCCAAAAGCGATATATATGAGGACGGTTCAAAAACATATACGTAAAATAACATACCTTAAATAACATGCCTTTATCAAAACGACGTCATTTCGAAAATTATTTGATGGTATTTTCGTAAATAAAAGAAAAAACAAGTGGGGCTGTGGAATGTCACGTCATTTAATATTATTTTAAAAAAAAAATAATCTTCAAAACAACATCGTTTTGATAAAGTTATGTTATTTAAGAGGTATGCTTTAGATTCGTTTTCTCTCTATATATATATAAAAAATAAGAAAATTTAAATCCAGCCTCCCACAAACAACCCAAAATATTAGATATTGTTTACATGTTATCAAGCACTTATACAAGACGGGCACTGATTCCTTTTTATTAACAAATAACACTGGAATAATGCGTTGCAGTGGAGAGTGTAGAATATCATGCACTACTAATCTTTTATAGAAGTAAAAATCTAAAATCAGAACATGACAGTGAGTTAAGTCTACTTAAAGAACTCAATATACCAAAGAAAGTGTATTAACAAGTATGTCCAATGATGCTGAGTTTAGTTGTGGACGTTGAAAACAGACTGATCTGCTGAGTTTAAACCCCTCGACTGTTGTGAAGTGATAGCGATGCACCAATTGATCTTTTGCAAAATAATGCAACAAGTTTTCTTGTAGATAGTTAAGTTCATTTTCGACATCACCAAAACCAGGGGGATACTTCCAAAAGTTGCATACCGTGATTATCTTACCAAGGTTCCAACTGTCCACGATTTTCAGTTTTAATTAAAGGATCACTCTCGGCAGTCCAAAACTCGGCGTCCTTGTCCAGTTCAAAAAAACTCATTACTCTCATCTTCATCATCATTGCTTTCAGCACCGGAATCGTCATCAGATTCAAACAAATTATCTAAACCATCAGTATATTCATCACATTCGTCACCAGCATGATCAACTTCCTCTTGTTGGAAATCAATATGACTGTCCCTGACGCCACCCCTTCTCCTCTCTCGCCTCATCCTCTTCCCTTCCACAACAAATCCATCGGCAGATATTTCGTCACTATTGTTGCATCCTCCTCCAAAAGAACACCCATCACTTAAAAATTGTCACATTTTGTAGAAACATAATTTGTTTGAAAGTTCCGTTATCTATGCAAGTCAAAAGATTTTCATAATAATAGAAAATGGATGCTGTAATACCGCCAAAATAAATAAATAAAACATAAATCATTTATAGTGTAACCTAGCTTTGTTTGTCTGATAAAAAAAATATATCATGAGCCGCCGCTTACTGTTAAAACAGAGAGAGCGAGAGAGTTGTGATTTGTGATTTTGGCAAAAAGATAATTGCGAAAGAAACAAAGCAGGTTAAATTAATTTCTTTTCTTTTGTTTCTTATATGTGATTGATTATTTTTATTTCTTTATACTTCAAATTATTCCATCCTTACGGTAAAAGTTGTCAGATTGTGAATCACATTGTATAATAAGATATGTAAGATCATGGTATAGTCTATATATATATTTATATTATATTATATGCATGTAATAAGTTATGTATTACCTTAATGAATGAATTTAGAAAGAGAATATATATATGAATGGTATAATCTGTTATCATGGCACATATATAAATAAATTATATATCCTAACTTTATGTTTGGAACGAAAGAAAGGCAGTGTATATATATATATTTGTGTAATCTGTGTGTTTGGAATTATAATATTATGTTAATAATAAAATTTATAATAAAAATAATATAATATGAGTAGTAAAAATAAATATTTATTAATTGGTAAATTAGCGTATAATTAATTAGTTAATTTATTTATTTTACTTTGTGTAATTAGTTCGGACGGAGGAAAACTAAACAAATCATATTTGGAATTTTAATTGGGTATTACATTATTGATTCCAAGTACGGATTTCGTACTCCTTCAGTGATATTCTTGTTATAATTAATTAGTTTATTTTGTTTCTCGTTTCGAATTTCGTTATTGTTTCACATAATTGTTCCTTGTGAAATTAATATAATAGCTTCATGTTGGCGTTACATAGAACTCATTTTTGTACTCTTTGTATTATTAAATCATGTGTAGTGATTATTTTGATTCCGTAGAATGTACATGTTAATTTATTTTGGAATTTTGGTATTGATTCGTTTCATTTAACATGTACACTTAGAACCATTTTGTGAGTATTATGCCGCATTCGTTGTGCCATGATATCTTTATTAGATTATACCGTAGGGTATACCGGAGCTATAACCACCTGTGGGGGTACCACAGACATGTATCTTGGCACCGAGGCATGACACCTTTCGTGGCGGTGTGATCAGTCCACGGCGTCTCCATTTTGTGTTTTGGTGGGCGATGGCCAAATTTGGTGTTTTGTTGTGGGAGGCGCATGAGTCGACCTTAGTTTTTGTTCTATTCTGGTATGCGGTTTGGTGATATTTGTGTTAAACACACCTTTCGATTTTCATGCATTTAGACTCGCGATCCAATGTGAGATTTGCCTGCGCGACATTATTTTGCCTGTGTGGCATTATTTTGTTTATGTGGTATTATTTGACTTGCCTGTGTGGCAAGGTATATTTCTGTTATATGTTGAGCTCGGTATAAAATAACACTCAGTCATTTGATTCAGCCTATTATTTCGTTGTGTTAGTTATGTTCGTTTTAGTTCAGTTAATGACATTATTTGTTTCAGTTCTTTTTTTTGTACTCTATATATGTACTGAAAATTTGGCTCATGTTGTGTTTTCTTCCAGCAGGTAATCAGGGGGATCGTGGGCAAGTGTGATGAGAGCTCTCTTTTATCCAGTGGTTTAAATATATTATGTATAGGTTGTGTTACATTATTTTCTTTGGAGTTGTAATAACTATTCTAGATTGTGGTTTGAACCAGTTTAGTATTTATTTTGGTTCGACTTGTGGCGTTTATCAGTTATTAACGTTATTCATTTTGGTAAAATGGAGCTTTTGATTTATTTTATAATTTTGTTATGTTTTGTGAGTAACCTCTCTTTTTATTTTGAAAATGGGGTGTTACAGATACATTAAAAGATTTTTGTTAGATTTGAAGGTTGTGCTTGATGCAATAATTTCGTTTGCAGAAACACTCTACGTACATATGAACCCTTCTTAATTTAGAATATTTGTAAGAGTCTTACGCATTTGATACAATTGCATCGACAAAAATTAAACGATTTTGTAAAGTGGCTGTTAGCACTTATTTTGATTTCTATGATCGAGTTCAAACCATTTCAACCTAGCTACCTAGCCAGACTCCTCTAGCATTAGCAACAAACATAGAATCTTGTTTCTTTTACCACCCATATCAAACCAAATCAAAGAAAATCTTCATCTGTTTTTCTTGGCTCTTATAAACATGTCCCACCATGGGGAAAAATATGTAATGGGGTTCGTTCTCTTGAATATATTATCAAGTGTTCAAATAGTCACGTGGGAGAGAGAAATTAAAAAGTTAGCTGTCTTTGATCTTAGTAGGGGAGCACGTGACATGCACGAGGAGCCCTTTCGAATGTCTTCGATGCTTCCAATATTCAACCTCAAACCCACCACCTTTTTTCTATTATTGAATCATCAGAAATCACTGAGTCACCATTAATGCTTGATAATTCATGAAACTCCAAATTCCATATTTGCCCATACAGAATCAATTCTTATCCACTAATTTTGTGTTTGTAACAAGTAGGTCCCAAGGTTATTTTTGTAAATTGATTTGTACCCATTTGGTTTCACTGGGTCCTAATCGTGAGTGTGGGCTATCCATGGCACTAGCCTTTCACAGCTAATCACAAACCACAGGTCATGACACAATCAAGTACTAAAGTTTGTAGGGTTAAAAAGCATTAAATACAAAATGGTCCTTACCATTCTTATCCAAATGGGGGTCATTGTGGGCCATCCACTGTAAATTTCATTGCCCCACCCCAATTTCTTATCATTCTAATGCCCATACTTCAACAAACAGGCCCCCTTCATTCTCTTTGATAAAGAATATCCAAATTGGGCTGCGATATAAATACCCATTCTTCACTAGGATAACGGTCCTCCAAACCCGCTTTCCCAAACTAATAGTCCCATCAAAAGGTTTTCTTCTTAAATGAAGATAATTCTTGATTATAATAAATATCACAATTTACTGAGATATATATTAACTTTACAAGTAATTTTTTTTTTTTTTTATAGTTTAGACAGAATTTAAACACACGCACATATTTTATCTTGACTTTGTCAAGATTTAATCCCCGAACCTCAAGAGTTGGAAGGTACCACTATGCAATAAAATATAAATTATCACTTTCGATTAAATCAAAATTTCACTTGCCATACGTAGACCTAAAAGTTACAAAAAATGGCTAATGATATTGCACCAAAAAAGCTCTCAAGTACCACAACCAATCAACTGAAAAAAATCAATTTTACTCTAGGTATAGCCCAACTCAAATAATATTGGTATTTTTTTTTATCAAACGACATTCTTGGGGCAAAACACAAGTAATAATATGTATTTTAGTCTTAAATGTGACTTTTATTTTGAAAATTTATGGAAACAAATTACTTATATTTATTTAAAAAGAGAGTTTTGTAATCATGCACATGAATCCAAATATCAAAGAAGCAGTCAAAATTCCTCCATTGGACGGGGAACAAGGTCACTGGAGCAGGTACAAACATATTGAAAAGATTGATGAGAAGTTTAGATAAGTGAATGTATTTAGTTCTCAACTTGAAACTGCCCTGGCTCCCCTCCACCACTGATTTAATCTTATTATGGAGTATGGACAGTGAATGATGGACAATGAATACTCCTTTAAGCAGACAAGTGAGAGACACACCCACCCTTTTGCAATTTCAATTCACAATTTGTGGACTCCTATATATATTATATGCTTTTTGGCTTAATTAGTTTTCTGGCACCACCCCTACTTGTAATGGAGAGTTTACTAAGTGATACTTGTTGTAGTAGGGACTATGTGTTTGCTAAGGTTCTAACTTCTTGTAGTAGGGACTATTATTGAATTAGTAACTTATTATTCTTTTGTGACAAAATGTATTCTTAACATTCAATTATATATATGCCCTCATTTTCGAAAAATATAAGTCGCATTCGACTTTGTAAAACCTTAGCATCGGGTGAAATATGAATTTGACAGCTTTCTCTCTAATAACTCATGAAGGATATTATCATTTTATTAATTTATACTAAAAGATTTGTTTAAAACACACTTAAACATTATTTAATTTAAATACTAATATTTTGACAATGTTTCTCCCTGACTGACCAGTTTCTTTGTAGCCACCTTTTCTGTAATCGGTTCACATATCTAGTTTTATTGCCGTTTGGACCTTAATTCGATTCTTAGTCTTCTTTCTATGTCCTCCATATATCTTGGAGAAGAATAAAGATGACAATAATACAGCAGTATTTAATTGGTACTCCATAAAAAAAAATTAAATGAAAAAATTAAATATACAAACATCTGCAAAGACTATATATGTAAGCATTTTGTTTCTATGCATGACCTTATATACAATATTATATTTCCCCGCTTAAAATATATGAGCAACTCTCACTATTAACACACACACACACAAACACACATATATATACCCCTATTAATTAATTAGTAATGCTAGAGTCCTCTAATGAGGTAGGTTCTGTTATAATATTTCCGTAATATAAATTTATATGCTAGATAGAGGTGAAAGATTCCTTAATTCGTTAAGGGGGGAAAAGTAGAAGAAGAAGAAGAAGAAAATAAGAATTCTTTTAAGTAAAGAAATTTATTATTCTCTGTTCATGGTATGTACGAACAAATGCTGGAAAATAGTTATAAGAAAACAAAAGTAATTTAAGTTGAAAGAGACATATGAGTATGCATGTCTTGGTCTTTAATCTTACGTTTATACTTTATACTAAAGAATTATAATTTAACTTCAATAAACTTTCTTCTCTTCATTATATAGGTCGTTTTAGAAAAGAAAAAAAAATTAAAATATAAAACGTTTTGTATATATCTAAGAGAAAAAAATCTAATCATTTTCTACTTTATTCTTAAAGATGGAGTAATTGAGACTTGAGAGAGGAGGATGAGAAAGAGTAATTAATTAGTGCATGGATAATAATGAAATTTCAAATCAATATTAATTACTTAATATTAGTATTAATGAAATTTCTTAATATTTATGATTATATCTTAAACGACCTATATAACAAAAATGAATGAGTAATTAATAATTGTGTAGATCCTAAATTTATTACTTGTTAGAAATATTTGTTGGTAAGTCTTCACATGCTTTAAAGTTTCTTATATTTTTGCTTTTTATCATAATTCTGTTGAACAGTATACTGTATCCGTTCTAAAATTATAAGATTAACTTTTTTAAATCAATTTAAGATATATTTTAACATAATATACATCGTACATATACGTGTGAGTGCGCCGCACATATTTTGATGCATAAAAAATAAACACAAGTGGAGTAAATACTCGCATGGCGTGCGAAGAAGAAGAGGAGAAGAAACATTTGAGGATTACATATAGAGTGAAGTAATAAATGTGAAGACAATATCTGATTAAAATTGTTTGGTTATGCAATACTTAGTACGTACTGGTAGTATGTTTCTTTCATATATGAACACTAGATAAATGGCAGCTTCTTTTTCGGTGGGCAACCAGCTAGAGATGCCCAAGCTCCTCCTCATTATCTCTCTGTCTCTCTCAATGTTAGATCTCTTGTCTCTGTCTCAAAACTAGTAATTCATTCATTCAAATTCAGTAAAAATCAAGGCCATTCGGTAAAAATTAGTAGAATATAAAGATTTATCTGCTTTCTTTTTGTTCATAGAGTATAATACATAGTGTTTTTTTTTTAACCAAAGGGTAAGAAAAGACTATAATTCAAAGGACGTAAAAAATCCAAAATTTGTGGGTGGCCTGTGAACCCCAAGCTCATACACAGCTCCATATGTTAAGGATTATGGAAAAACATCACATCAATATAATATAAAATAACATAATCAAAATAAAAAAAGGTCATTAATCGTATATAAATTTTATATTATACGTTCTTTTCTTTTTTTAACATTTGAAACGTCTAATTTTCTTCTAGTATTATTTGAATAAGGGCCGGCTTTTCCCAAAGTCTTGCGTAATTTTTTAGATAAAATGTATTTTTATTATTAAATTATAATAATATAAAATTTCAAAAACAAGAAGTAAGGGGGGGGGGGGGGGGGGGGGGGGGGGTGCGCTAAGGAGTAGCTAGCTAGCTTCGTCAAACCGCCAACAATTATTTTGTCAGCGCGCGCGTACTACTGAAAGTATTAGTCAACTTTACCCAATTTCCCTGCATGCATGTTACTCGACTATACTAACGAATCCCGCTCTTCATCATTTAAATTTATTTAAATGAATGTAAATATCAGATCTCAGTTTCCGATCTTCTTAAAAAGACTCTAATTCTAATTTGCTGATTTCCTTCATTTTTATTTAAATAAATATATTAAGCCATGAGTTTTCTCTTTCCCTATTATTTTGTAGAAAGCCCCAATTATGTGTGTGGGTAGAGATGATTAGGCTGGTTGATCAGGTTATCAAGTCTACTTAATGAATTACTCCCTCCCTTTCATAACTACCGATAATTAATATTTCGTCTTTGCATAATTAATTTGCAAATTGTTAAAGCTCAAAACTAATATAAAATTATTTAGTTTAGAGATAAAAATAATAATTGTAACCAAAGTACTCCTAATATTATATTTGTTTGTATTTAAAATTTAAACAAACTAATGTTAATTTGGAATTTTAAAATTTAATAATTTGACTTCAAAAAATTTTAAAATGTATTTTTAATTTTAATATTAGAAAACAATTAATTTGATATACGGGTGGAAATAATTGGCCGACAAATACGTACGTAATCGAAAGAGATCTAGAGGTCCATCTAAATTCATTACTGCTTAGGATTTCGAATATTATAATTCCCAGCAATAATGGCTTCAATCGATACGAGTACCATCTCCTTACTACCACCATACATTTCCTGTCAATTATACAATACTGTCTGATTTCCATGTCTACTAGTAATAAATTCATCATCATACTCTTTTCAATTTTAACCATGCATAAATTTGGACTTCAGGATATACTAATAATTATAAATTCCACTAATAATATATACGTAAAATAAAATAAAAAAATAAGACAAAAGATCTTATTGATATATTATTTTCACTAATCTAAGACATTAAATTTTGTTATATATAACGACAAATTTATATCGATTATAAATAACGATGTATGTAAAATACATAAGATATGTAAAATTTTTAAAAAAAATAAAAATTACCCTAATTTATTCTGTCATAACTTAAAATTTTATGTTAATTATAATTTAATTTTATTATGAATTTATCAACATATAAATTATTTTTTATTAACACTAATATTTTGTTAGTTCCACTCAGCCTCGTATGAACAAATATGTGGTTTACATACCATACATGGTAGTAAAATAATTTGTCCGAAATAGCCATGCATCCCCTAAATAAATTATGAGATTATAGAACAAGTTGCAATGGGTGCACGTGCAGGTCCCTAGGACCCTATCTGACGAGTATACCTTGGATTAAAAGCAAGAAAATCAATGAAAAACAATTGGTAAGAATTTATTACAGATAAGAAGGACAAGAGAAAGTCGATGTTATTACTACTACGATTGTACTGGAAACACGTTACAAAAAAATAAAATATAGAGTAGAGTATTAATACTAGTACAATTAACAAGAAAGATTGTATTAAAAATGGGTTGCCTCGAATTGGTGAAATCCAAAACAGGTGCTGTCAGTGTAATTTTCTGATATTTTAAATTAATTATATTTTTTATTTTAATAAATCTTTCCTTATTTTTATAAGTTCAAAATTACATGCAGTAGAGCACAACTAAAATGAAAAAATTTGATTCATTTAAAATATCACGTAATTGTACTCCGAAATTACTGAATAATTTTTTAAAATTTTGTGGTGGTGACACAATCGATGGCATCGCCGTGTCGGTGCTTATGAAACATATGATGCGAACCTGCCGGTTTAAATATTTTTGGAACCTCCCATTTTTCAATAAAAATTTTCATATTTTTCTAGATTTCATTTTTTTTTTCATCGTCAAGTTGTACTGAAATACTTCCTCCCTTTGCAAAAAAGAAAAAAAGAAGAAGAAAAACAGAGAGTTTTATTTACGAAATCCACAAATTTTAAGTTGGTAGTTTGCTAATGGTAACATGACAATAAAATTTGACTTAAATATACTTTAAACCTTCAAGTGTTAGATTTTTTACAAGTTAAACCTTAATGTTTTAACTTTAAGACATTAAACTTTAATGTCAATTTTTATAAATTAAATCTTTGGGGCACCGACGAGTAATAACTTATCCGAGTGAGAGTATTTTTGGATAATTTTATTCTTAAATATTTTTACAAAATATAAAAAATTGTAAAACGTGGTTAGTGTGTGGTGAATATAAAAAACAGGAAAAAATTAATGAACGCAATATAAACACATATACCATTAAAAAATTTAATTATCCAGATTGATAGAAAATCTTAAATTTCTTTGAAAACATAAAAAACTATATGCATGTGACTAGTGTGTGATCGATGAAGGATAATTAAAAATGAGCAAGAATTAGAGTCAATAAAAATGATATATACTCTTAAAAGACTTAACTGTACGTCTCATCATTTTGAGTCACGTGAATTATTATAAAAAATGTTAAATCCAGTGGTCAAAAAATTTAATATATAAAATTTTGAAGATGTTAAAGTTCAATATCTTGAAGTTAAAATATTAAGGCTGAAATTGTAGGGGGGGAAATGTTTAATGTGTATTTAAGTTATAAAATTTTGATAACAAATTTATATAGTCACATTGTGCCATTTTATATTATTAAAAAACAAGAACTCGTGTTCGTTTTCTGAAAAGAAATTAATAAATAAAAAAGAATCTTATTTTAGGATAATGATTTTTAGAAATTGGGACATAATTTGTAGGAATCAGTTTCTATATTTTTATATGACAAACCTTTTCGTATGAATGAACATGGCATAGTACAAGTAGTACTAAAGAAAGAAAAACTAAGAATAGCGAGGACGAGAATACTCCTTTTTCAATCTTTACTTGTCCAAAATCCTCATGACTTTTTCTTATTAATTATCTCCAAAAGTCTAACCTTTTTATTCCACTTAGCATTTATATTAATATCGGATTGACTACTTCTTATGGGTAATGATTAAGCAACTTATTTTAATTCATTTAATTTTTGCAAAAACCAAAACTCTTTAAACTTTCTTAAATCGTCATGCTGATGTTGAAACTATGTATCGGAGACTCTTTAGGCCTTGGTGGAGTGGAGTGGACTGCCTTTTACATGGGGCACTACATAATCCTCTCTCACTTTCGAATTACAAGATTATTATTAATATTTTAAAAATAAATTTAAAATATTTTTAAATTTAAAATTAAATAATTCATTTAAAATTTTAAAATAATTAATCTTATAATTAATAGTACTTTATAGTTAATTTATGCTATTTATTATTATATTGACATAAATTAAATAAATTTATCTCAATTTTAAACTTGAAAATGTTTTAAATTGACTTTTTAAAAGTCAATAATAATTTTATCCCCTACAAAAAATAGTTCCAATTAAGAAACAAAAGATAGAGATAGATAATAAAAAATAAAAAAATAGAGAGTTGATATTTTTCTAAGAAAAATTGATAGTTCCGCAAGACCTCGCTCATATGAAGGTGAGTCATACTGACTATTCATGTGAGTGAGATCTTACAGAACCATTGATTTTTCTTATGAAAATATTAATTTTTCTCGTAAAAATATTAATTATCTAAAAATTAAAAATAAAAATAAAAATATGAGAGTGGCATTTTAGAAGAAATAGAATACTCCTAAAAGAATGTCCAACATATGGGGAAGGACATTGAAGAAGCCTTCTTAGAATTTACTTTGCCCGATCACAAAAAAGAGAAAGAAAAAACTCACACTTCTCTATCAAATATGATATGGACCATATGGGTTTATGCCTAGACTCAAAATTAGGAAATGCATCAACAACTAGGTACCAAATAAATTAAAGGGTGACGGGTGTATGAGTCCTATTAAGGTTGGTGCGAGGGGACCGAGACATCAAAGGTTGGTACAAAATACTATTCGGACCTTATGAAATGTCCATTTCACGGGGGGGTCGAAATCCCGGCTAGTAGGTTCATCTCTTATCCTAAGTTCGCTTTATCTGTCTTGTCATTTTTCACCAATAATTAAACAAAGTCTCAAATATTCTTTCTAACATCGGCGACACGCCTTCGTACTAAACCAAACTCTCTACACTTACCAAAATCACTCATACATAAACAATAATCCCTCCATTCCCAAAAAATTGACAAAAACACAATTTTCAAGCAAATTAATAAAGTTAAAAAAATTAGGAGAGAATAAAAATTTTCTTCTCAATCTATTTTTGAGTTTTGAATTTGAAATTTTTTTTTAATGCAAACCACTCATTTGTGATATGAGTGATATATAATCAAGGATAAATTATATATAGTTGATTTGTTTATTTTATTCATCTTTTTTAGGGCAAAATCTTTTAATCATTTTAGGCATCCTTTTGGAAACAAAAGGAGTATATGAATATGGTCGTTGATATTTTCAAAAAAAAAAAAAAGAGACACTTATTATTCTAACAATATCATTTTTACTATAATAATATCAATCGTTTATAGATATAGATTTATGGAGAACAAATCATAACTACTTTCATAATAAGTAAACTTTTACAAGAAATTCTTGCGAGAACTCTTTTACATTAGCATTCATCGCAATTTTCTTTGTATGATTACTTTTGGCAACATATTCTTACGAAAGTTGGCTCAATGTCGACATTGGTTATGAATCACATCCTTATATATATAAGAAAGTGATTATGTTGCCTATAATATTGCAACTATTATGATATCATAAGTAAATTTGAATCTCACATCGCAAAAATAATGAAATAGTGAAGGATATACGTGAATCGACCCAAGACTTGATGACCTAAATTTTTAGGTCAAGTTAGGTTTTAGACGTGTGTTACTGCTTTACGTATGCTCACGCAAAGCACGGGCTCCCCGATTCTTCCCCAACAACTGGTATCAGAGCCATTGAAGATTAATCATAAACTAGTGAGCCTCTTTAAACGATATGTAATTGTGGTTCGAAAATTAATCTCAAACAACCTCTTCAAAATAGATAAGTGATGATGTTGAATTCTCTATGAAAAGATGTTACTTCTTCCCTAAAGGGCTCTTGATAGAAATTAATCTCGGACAACCTCTTCAAAAAAGACATGCAATGATGTTGAATTCCGATGAAGGGTTGGTGTTTCTTCTCTAAGGACTCTTGATGGTGATGTTGAATTCTCGATAAGTTTAACCGAGAATTGGTACCGTGGTGATTGAAGAGAAGATGCTAAATCTTGATGGAAGTTGACTCTCGATGAAGGAAGCCGAGAGTGGTTAACCAAGAATTGGTATTGCGGTGATTGAAGAGAAGGTGTTCGAGTGAAGGAGAACTTTTGATGTGATGAACTCATTTATGAGAGAGAGATTGTTATGATATCACAAGTGAGTTGAGGTCCTACATCAAAGAAATAATGAAATAGTGAATAATTAATATACGTGAATGGATTCAAAGCCTAATAGCTTAATTGTTTAAATTAATATACGTGAAGGATTAATATACTTAAAGTTGCGTTCTAAACATGTATTAGTGTCTTATGTACTCACACACAACGGTCGAGTTCTTCAATTTTTTCCCAACAACAACATCCAAGTTTAGGTGTTGATTAGATCAAAAAAAATTTTATCTAAATATGTCGTGATATTAGCCCATGATTAGTTGAATCTACCTCTCTTTTTTTCCCCTAGAATTTTGACTTTAAAACATTTACACATGAATGCTTTTACACTTACTTACTTTTTTTATTTAATTTTTATTATCCGCATATAAGATAAATAATAATGATTTTACCTTATTTTATCTTTAACTTAAATGAATGGACCACACTTATTTATCTTATATATAAATAAAATAAATAAATAAGTCTAAAAATTTTCTTTTACACATTAAGGAGTTTGAACGCACAAAATTTGTGATTGATGGATAAATTTGATAGAAATTAGTAAAGTCCTTATTTATGTGAAAACTGTCTTGTCTTAATATTATGTGGCTAAACCATTTTAATTATCTGTAGCTGGTCGACAGTCATATCTTAATTTCACTGTATTTGACTGGTACCCAAATGGAATGATCAAAGGTTGTTCCAACTTGAACATTACATATACATTAATTAAACAGTGAAAAGTAAGATTAGATATATAAGAAAAATCTCTTATCGATGCAGACACACGCACCCAAAATAATTTATCTGATAATTCTGTCTTATTCTGAAATTATTGGTATTCTTGTGATACACATATTGCTGATATGGATATACGAGGGTCTTATGAAGAAATACGTTAACGAATTATGGTGGATCTTTTTATTCAATGCAACGCGGATACAGCACACATATGGGGCAGCCCGCAGCCCGGAGGCTCATTCGCTTTTTTTAACATTTTTACATTACGTTTGAATTGAAAGAATGGAATAGAGTAAAAAATAAAATAATTTTAAAGTATTTTAAATATATATTTAATTGTTAGTGAAAGTGAGTGGTCTAATATGATGGTAAAATTATCGAATGAATTTTATTTCACCACTTCTCACATTAAATAAAAATCAAAGGGATAAAATGATTCATTATATCCACTAGAATAATTTATTCTCTAAAATGATCATCTAATACACTATTTTTTTTTATTATATTCTTTATTTTATTGCATTTTCTCAATCCAAACGTAATATTAAACTCTTCTCTTTTTTTTTTGGTAATAAGACTTTCACATATCAATATTATTTAAAACTTAAAATTACTTATTTGGTGGGATAAATAATCTACTATTCAGTCCATTTTGTCTAATTATAAATTATACTCCTTATCTTTCGCTAAATATCTCTTTTTAAAAATTTTATTTTATTTTAACGATCATATTTTAAGTTGTTGATATTGTCCAAATAAAAACGATAGAGTAAATATACATATAACGATATTTTTGGTAATTAAAGTCGCTTTTAAAATTGAAAATTAGTATGAACATATTACATAATTATTTGTCATATCAAGAAACAAAAACGACTAGAAGTTGGCCTGTGGATTGTGCTTAAGACCAACTTCTATTCTAATTGGCCTCCAAAATGGATAATTTTTAGGTGCCTAACGATAACCCGGAAAGGCATTTTCCGTTTTCGGGGCCATTTTTTGGCCCCTATGCGACCCCAGCTTGTCAATCTATAACCGTTGGACTTAATTATATAGAAATTCCATGTCTATGTTAAATACATTACGTGCATAATGATGCAAATTATTTTTTCTTTTTCCATTTTCCTTTTCATTTATTAATTCTTTTATTGGACAAATGAAAAAACGTGAATAGCGTTCCTTTAAAGCCTAAATCACCAAATTAAGACATAGCTCATCAGACCAAAGGTCACCGGACTCGCCACAACTTGGATCAAGCCTACTCGTAAGAATCCAGCATGCTACAAATTAATCGTAATATAAATTAAACGTAAGTTTTTTCTAATTTATTCGTTAATTTTTTTTTATAATTATTTTCTCAGGCTCTCCTAGAATTTACACCTCTAGAATTAAATATATCTTTAGAATTAAATTTTAATAATATAAGTTCTATATATATATATATATATATATATAGCTGATTCTACCATATGCTTTGATTGTACGAGCTCATTCTGTACTATGTTTTGACCGTGATTAGCCAGCCATTGTCAATATTATTAGGTATATGTTTATTAAATTTTATTACGTCTTTTTTATTTCCTTTCTCTTTCTAATTGATGTGATATATATATATGGGTTTTAAAATTGAAAACTATACTTTATACCCAATATCCCAAAACAATTAACACGACTTATTGGTACAATATTCTTACCGTAGTGTATAATATTCAAATTTTACAGCAAAAGTTATAGTAATAACGCAATAATTAGAAACCTTTAAAAAAAGAAAAAAAAATAATTTTACATACACTACAATTAAATATTACTTCAAATATTATATATATTTCAATCATTAAAAAATGAGAACTGATACTAATTTTTATATTATATCTTATTTTTTAATAATTAAAATTAAAATATTATGTTTAATGTTGTGCACTTATACTTATTTAAGAAAAAAATCGAATTAAAGATATGATAAAGGGGTGAAAGCGATTATCGCGGGACCCATGTCAGGGGCAACGATGGGAACATTCTCCCGAATTTCATCCATTGATGCGCTTGGCTTTCTAAACAAATCCATGCCCTTAATAATTGTTTCTTCCACTAACTTTTAATTTCCAACTTTAGTTTGGGTCGACAATATCTTAACGGCTCTCCCCTTGTTGCTTCGCAGCAAACTCAATACTATAATTAGACCTAATAAAAGTAATCTAAGTTTACCGGCTGACCTGGTTTGTTCATTAAAAATTGAGTTTTAGACTTTATTGTTATAGTGTATGAAAATTTGAGTTATTTTAACTCGGCCTAATTTTGGTTTAGTCCGTTATGGGTCCACGGGTGGCCTGACTCATTCAAAAAAATTCTTTGACCCATTTTTTTTTAATTACTTTCTAAATTAATGTATTATTTTTTATGATCTAATTTTAAATTAATTTTCAATATAATTTCTAATAGGAATTAGAATGTAAATGTATCTTACTATTTAATAACTTAAACACTAAATAATAATTTTATATTAAATTGTTGTACCGAAACATTTTATATCTCAGAGTAAACAACTATGGGTTAGCTTAGTAAAGTTCTAAAATACTTTCTTTTGAATACAAATTTTGGAAAAGCATAACTGTTACATAATTAATGAGAAAAATGCTTGAATTATTGTTCATGATAAGTCTTACTATAGGCTGTTTCTATTTTCACATGAGTATTAATTTATAATTCTAGTAACTATTCAATTTATGAAAATTAATAATGTCCAAGTAACGATAGAAAGTGATTTAAGTGCCTTAGTAGTTTTGTTGCTTGGAGATGAAAAGTGTAAAAACATATAGGAAAAGGTTGTATTATCTTAAAATTTTGGAAAGGTAATATTTGAAGCAAGTGTACCTGTTGCTGGTTTTGTACTAGTACCTATGCTACTGTTATACAAGTATTCATTTTCTTGATTCAAGTCAATCATATTTGTGAGCCCTTAATTTGTAATAAATCTTTGTCCCATGCAAATGTCTTCTTTTGGTTCTTTTAGATTTCCAAAAGATTTTCTGATTCAGTTTAAGTTCCAAAGTATAGTAACTAAACAGTGAAGAGTGGTTGGTTATTTAAACATATATAAGCCTGGTATTAAGAGACTATAGATACTATCATTTGCACACTATATCATATAAAAAAATTAAATATTATATTCATCTCAATTATTAAAAAATTAAACCTGATACAAATTTTGACCCTATTTTTTAATAGTTAGAATGCATTTTGTATTCTTTTGTTATTATTTTTTGTCAACTTATATTTTTCCCTGTCATTTATCTAACAATTTTTTGGTAATTGTTTCTATCTTTTTGGTCATACATTACTGTAATAACTACTGAGCTCTGTTTGGATGTACTAGAAGTTATCTATTACGGTTGTCTATTATCTGCTCTTGAGCTATATTTGCTTGCTTTGGTTATCCAACCTTATTCTTTGATTGCTTGTAGAGCTGGTGAACTTTCAGCTATTGAAATTGATAGCTTGATGGTTATTGTTGCAAACCCACGTCAGTTCAAGATACCAGATTGGTTCTTGAATAGGAAGAAGGATTACAAAGACAAGAAATTCTCTCAAGTGAATTGTTGATTATCCTTGTGTAACCCTATCTAAAATGCATGAATTGTTATTTATTGTTGTGGTACTAATATTCGTTTTTCATAGATTTTGAAACTATAAAAATTTAGCATTTTAGTGTGTGGAAAAAAAATGACCCGTAGGCCAAACTTGAACTACAAACCTCCTGTTTTGAGCTTAAAAAAATCTAAGTCATTTTATTTCGGCCCATATTTAGACCAGCTCGACTTAACTATGATCTAACCCGTTTGTCAATTCTAACTATAATAGTCAAACTTATAAGTAGATTTTCGCACCTATTGCTCAAGAAATATGTATAAAAAGAGAAAGATCATAACAACTACTTGTTGTACCTCTTAAGACACTGTTTGAACAAACACATATTTTATCATTTATAAGAAAATGGTGATTCAAATTTAAATTTTTTAATCCGCTCATTACTATTAGTAACGCTTATTACTATTAGTAACGGGTGACAATTATTTTTTTTAAAAATTTGGATCATACATTTTTTCTGTAAATGGTCAAAGTTGTGTTTGTTCGAGTAACATCATAACAAATATTGGTTATAAATCACTCTCCTATTTTTTAATTTATTTTTAAAAATATAGTATCTTAAGAAAAATTGTATTCAATTAGACTAGACCAACTCTAGTCTTAGGAATAAAATATATTAGAACATTTAGAATAAAAGTCTATTTGACTATTTGACTTTCTTGTATCCATATAAAATATTACTATTTATACATAATATTTTGAAAAAAAATATAAAAAAGCTTTTAATTTTAGAATATGAAAGTAGATGTGTTTCTATTATCGAGAGACGAGAAGGATATATCACCACCAGTATCATTCACCATTCGCCAAACACTTGGAAAACTATTCCGATGAATCAAATATTCAATTTCTTGGTTTGTGTCTCTTGATGACATAATAAAGAGGAGAACAATTTTTAATCCCAATCATCCTATATATCTTCTTTGTCTATTTTCTAATTTTAAATTGTTTATGCTTCATTAGATTCTATTTGTATCTACTTTTCTTTAATTATTCATTTGTTAAATGGAATAGTATGATTTCATGTTTGCCGTTTTAAGCCAAATATGAAAATTACGTTTTGATGTTTTAGGTATATTAAAAAGAATTGTATGGCATATAGTTAGATATATTATGTTTTAATATATTTCTAAAAGTAAAACGGGAGTTCGCTAGTCGTTAACAAAAAGGAAAAAAAAAATAGTTAATATTTCACAATAAATAAATCACGGAGGCCTATCTCTTTGTTGTTGTTTTTTTCTTTTTTGTTGACAAAATGGCATGCTCTATTATATTTTTTGACAAAATGGCGTCCTCTCTTACATAATAATAAGAATATTTCAAATAAAATGAATTGAATTGAATTGAATCAAGTATTTACTTAATTGAGTCAAATCATATCGAGTAATTTAGTTCATCAAGCATTCCAAAACCAAGGTTTTTTAAACACAGACCATACCGGCGGTATAACTGATAAAATCATAATCGGTCGACACTCCGGTTCAGTTTGAACAAAAAAAATCAATTTTTAATTGAATCGGATAAAATAAACCGATGGTTCAACCGGTAAAATCGATTAAGTTGACCGAGTGAACCCATTTTAAAATATTTTTTTAGTATAAGAATATTTTTAACTTTAAAATTAAATATTTTTAGTAATATTGTAACATAATTTCACTAAATTTTAGCTTACAAAAAATTATATTTTTAAATATTTATTAAATATTAATAATATTTTTTTTTTATATTTATGACGTCACCGATTCAATAACGGTTCGACTTCTGGTAAAACTAGTAATACATCTATCTGATATTTTTTCAATTTGATAATCAGTCCGAATCTAAAAATATTGTCCGAAACCATAAGAAAAGGTTAAAAAGAATGGGCTTGGAATTTTACAACTGGTGTAGTTTTGCGCGCCCACTATTGAAAATCACATTTCATGCCTCTCTTGGTTAGGGCTCCACTCATTAATTTAAAACTTATTACCCAAGGAAAAAAAAATAGCACTTGGGAGTGTGATCCATGCGATGTAGGGGAGAGAATGAGGTTGTATTTCAGCATTGATTGTGAGAGAGGGAGCAAGATGTTGACTTGTTGATCATGAAACAACAACTAGATAATTATGCTTTTATTTTTCTTCATTGTCCTCCTAAATTGAATCATGCGCGCGTATTATTTAGCTATATAATCCAATCTTAGACCAATATTTACAAGAGATTTATAAGACCAAAGCAGATGACTGACTAATCACCTATTTTTGAAGAGTTTCTAGAAAATTCTATAAGATCGATCCGTTAGTTCTTTTTTATTTGATAAACGGTTAAATTTTGTCTTATTTTAATTTTAAAAAAATATAAGTATATGTTATCAATTTAAAATTCAGCCTAAACAGTTTTGGTGCCTTACAAATGGGGTTTTCAATTGGGCGATTAGAAGTTTACCTTGGTTAGCACATTTAACAAAATACTTGCATGAATTCGTGTATTTTTATTTGTTAATAAAATGAAATTGGATTGGCCTTGTCGTTTAATAGATTGTACGGATTAACAATAATTGGACAAACATCTTTGTAAGGAAAGAAGACAAACATAATCGATAAACTAAATATAAAATTGCTTATCAAAAAGTAGTCACCCATTTTATTGTATTTTATTGCTTTATGTGACAATTCTTAAAAAAATTATCTATCAATATTAATATATAATAACGTAAAAGGCGATCATAAATTTAATTATTTTAAGTTAATTTTATTTATCATTAGTCAATTCGCCGAGTTTAGATTAACCCAAGTCATTTCTTTCCAAACTTTTCTTCTCTTAAAAAAAGAAATTTTTTTCTTTAAAAGAGTTATTTCTTTCCAAACTCTTTTTTCGAAAAGTCATTAAACTGAATAAATAGTACTCCATCCGTTTCAGGATAAAAGGCAATGTGAATTACTATCCCACTAATAAAATATTTAGTAGACCTCTCTCAGCCCAAACTATACCATTAATATTAATATATATATATATATATATATATATATATATGCAAATGGGTATTACTAATTGTGGGACCGAAATGCCAATTGTCTTTCGGTTTCTACCAATAGAAGAAGACAGAGAAAGAATTGATCAGTATTTTACAGGTCCATCACATTGACATTACAAAATAGGTAATCACCATATAATTAATATTGAAATAAGTATATATATATATATATATATATGATTATAAAATGTATTATAATTCAATTTTTTGAGTCAATTTTATTAATCATGGGTCAATTATAATAAAATTAAATTATTAAATTTTTAAAAAAAAATTATATAAACTAATCTGTATCTGTCACGACTATCAAACTTGATATAATAACATCAGCTAGCACTTACCCGGAAACACCGCATCAAAACTAAAAGGTACTTCCACCATATTATAATAAAATTAGTTAAGTTAATTTCTTATTTATATTATATATAATGATTATAAAATGTTTTTTAAAAATATCTATTGTTAGTATAATGTACACAAACTTTATTCAAAAAGACAAAATTATATGATTAATGAGTTAAAAGAATTTTATAAAAAATAAAATTGTTCTAGAATAATAAGTTACTTTTATGTTTTCTAAGGTCATAAATATAATTTTGATTCTAGTTATATTTTTGGAAGAAACCAAATCATTGGATGAAGACCAAAAAATTAAATTTTGTCTTATAATATATTTATTATTAGTTAAGTATTCTGTGCAAAGCATGAGTTTATTTTTTAAATAAAATTATTTTTAATTTCTTATTTATCTATTTCATATTTATGATGATTATAAAAAAAATATAAAGTGAAGGGAAATGCGTAAAGAGAGCGAAGTATGAGTGAGGTCCCATAGCTCACGAAAAAAGGGATGAAAGTATTGAATTTCAAATTAACTTATTATTACTATTAGAACGACTACAAATTGGCGTTACTCAAACAAATAATTATCAATTAAAAACTCATAATTGGGTGTTAAAAGTGTATATTTTTTTAATTTAATATATAGATTTTATATAGTTTAAAATTAATATTTAGTTTTTATTTTCAATCTTTAGAATTTATATATAGTTTTTTAGATTTAAAAAAGGAGTAGAACCTAAAAGTCTAAACTTTGTATTTAAGGATTTTTATATGATTTTTTATTTTTTTATTTTTTATTATAGAGCAATAAGTTACCATCATCGCTTTTAGTTTTAAAAGATAACAAAATTTTAATAACTAATATATAAGTAAGGATTTTTTTGGCATTAATAAACTAAAGCTCTCATATCTTAAATAAAATTGGTAATTAAAGTTTAATCATTAATATAGTTTGTAATATATAGTACACTTTTTAACATTAATTATTATTTTCTCAAAATATTTTTTTATACTTTTAATATATAGTTATTTAAAAATAAAATTGTTGTAAAATAAGTTACTATTACGACTTTTAGTTTTAAAATTAACTAAATTTTACTCACTAATATATAAGTCATAATTACTTTTAACAGTAATTAACTAAATATCTCCAAATAAAATTTGTAACTAAAGTTTATTCATTAATATATTTTATAATATATAATACAATTTTTATTATTAATTAATAAGTAATTATAATATTTTCTTATATTTTTAATATTTAATTATTTAGAATCCAAAGTTGAGTAAAGTAAAATCCTAAACATATTTTTAAATTTAAAATTTCTTGTATGACTAAGTAATTAAAGGATTCTTTTTTAGAATAAATTATTGTAGAATAATAAGGTAACATTATAGTGTGTAGGACCATAAAAAAAGGATTTTTGGTTCTACAACACTAACTATTAATTATTTTTAATAGTTAATAATTTTACAACTTAACTTACTAATTAATTGCATATAATTTATTTTGATTTTATTTTTTATATTTTATTATTAAATCTTATGATATACACGGAGTATGTATAAGAAAAAGAATACTATTAAGTTTGGGCTTATTAGTAGCTATTCGATTTTTTATAAATAAATAAAATTAAATTAAGAAGACTTTTAAAAAATATTTAAGTAATAGTTAAATTTTAAATTTATATCAAAAATTATAGACAAAGACCAAAAAAATTAAATTTTGTCTTCTCATATATTTATATAGATTTCTAACATACTTAAATAAATTAATTGTTATAGTTTTCTAGATGGGACAAAAGTTTTTTTTAATCTTTTTATTATTTTTAGTAAAATTGGTATATTGTCCTATAAAATGGAGGTTCAGCAAATTTTGACTGCTGAGAACCAAGTTTATTATGTCTGCTGAAATCTCTCGATCGAAGACCCAACTCAAAAATCGAATCATAGAGTGGAATACAGTGAATTGGGGCTTCCTTTCCTCTACTAGCTAGAGAGAGAGAGAGAGAATTCATTAATTTTAAAGCTAAAGAAAGAGAAAAGTTACTACAGATAGATATATATGTGATTGTTTATAAATATCTGTGTGGTTGAATCAGAGAAGAAAAAGGGGTCTTTTTTCTTTGTTACTACTCTATAGAGCTCAGCGTAGGAGCCGTGGAACATAATAAGTTAATAACCATTAGAAAAACGCTCTGAGCTTTTGCTGCTTTTCAGGCCTCTCAGCCGCCAATCTTCCAATTCCCCAGCAGAAAATTTGGGAAGATGAAGGGCATTTAAGTTGGCGTAGCTTAGTTGTTTTTTTCCAGAGATTTTGTGGCCGCTGATATTGCTGCTGCTACTGCGGCTGCTTTTGCAATTATGACTGGAAAAAGAATTTAAAAGTCCATTTGTTCTTTGTCTATTTAGTTGTGTCAAATCTTGGAATGAAGAATTCTTAAAACTCTCTGCTTCAATTGTCACCTCCTTTTCAGTAGTATTACTTAATTATAAAGCACTTTGCTTCTGAAAACAAATCCTAAATCCCAAAAAGTCATAAATCAAACACCATCTTCTCCCACTGAGATCTGGGCTGAAGAAAGAGACATCTCAAACAAGGTATATCAGAAAGTAGAATGGTGGGTTTTTTTTTTTGTTTTTGTTGATGGTACTTTAAATTTCATTTTCTTGATTTTCTTTGTTTGTTTTCTTTGGATCTGGGGATTGAGAGGACTCGTTGGCTTTTGTTAGTGTTTGGTTATACTATTTCTTGTCTCATTGAGTGTCTTTTTTTGTGTTTTTACAGATTTTCCCAAATTTATAAACAATTCTCTTTAGTCCATATAGAAGACAATGTTGGCTCAAAAGCAAGCAGAGGAAGCAATTGCCTCCAATTTCAATGAAACAGAACGTCAAGGAACAAGGGAAGAAGTTAAAGAATCAGAAGATCACTCCATTCTCAGTGTCAAGAGCTTCCTCTGGCATGGCGGTTCTGCTTGGGATGCTTGGTTCAGTTGTGCTTCCAATCAAGTATGTCAAAAAAACTCAAAAAATACAAATACCCATTTCAAGATTTTTTCCATTTCTATTTCCATTTGTCCCAAAATATGGATTCAATTCATTTCGACTATTTTTGATCATATTTATTGCAGGTTGCTCAAGTGCTTTTGACACTGCCATATTCATTCTCCCAGTTGGGTATGTTATCAGGCATACTGCTTCAAATATTCTATGGACTTGTTGGCAGCTGGACAGCTTACCTCATTAGTGTTCTTTACATCGAGTACCGAAGCAGAAAGGAGAAAGAGAATGTTAACTTCAAGAACCATGTCATTCAGGTAATTCAGTTACTCAATTTCATTAAAACCCTTCAAAATTCACTAAAAAGAACCCATTTTGATCATTATTTTCAGTGGTTTGAAGTTCTTGATGGATTATTGGGTCCTTACTGGAAAGCAGCCGGTTTAGTCTTCAACTGTACTTTCCTTCTCTTTGGATCTGTCATACAACTTATAGCTTGCGCAAGGTAAAACAAATTACTCAAATCATGAATTTGACAAATATAATTTGTGCTCTATTTTTTGTTTTTGTTTTCTTAAAACTGGTTTTGTTGCTTTCAAATGAGAACAGTAATATATACTACATCAACGACCATTTGGACAAGAGAACATGGACTTATATATTTGGAGCCTGCTGTGCAACAACTGTGTTCATACCCTCCTTTCACAACTACCGGATTTGGTCTTTTCTAGGCCTTGGGATGACAACTTATACGGCTTGGTACTTGACCATAGCTGCTCTTATTCATGGACAGGTATAATAATACATATAATTAAAGGAAAAATGACATTTGCGTTCCAAAATTTTCTCATTTGCATTCTACTGTAGAACAAAATTTGAGTCTTTTTAACTCGCAGTGGAGTGTAAATGGAGAAATTTAAAATGCGTTTTGAGAATATTTTGTACTGATTTCTGTTTTGGGTTTGTGAATAATTGTGTAGGATGATGGGGTGGAACACTCAGCTCCGACAAAGCTAGTGCTGTATTTCACCGGCGCCACCAATATACTATACACCTTCGGTGGACACGCTGTCACTGTGTAATCTTTTATTCTCTCTCCTCTTCTCCAAAAATATCATCATTTTTATCTTTCTTCTTGTGTTTGTTTCTACACAAGCTTCTTCTCCTTGCAGCTTTTGCCGGCCACCTCGGGTGTGTGTCTTGTGCCCAGAAACAGAATCATGGAAAACAACTTTTAATTTTGTTTGATAGTTAGGAAAACAAAATTAATTACCCCTCCTTCCACTTCTCTAAGCATTACATGGGCCTCCATTTTAGTATATTTCCAATTTCATCATGATTTTGATCTACTTCTGTTTCCCTTCCTTCATCCGCCTCTCATCATGGTCCATAATCTATATATTTATATCATGTCCAAATCAAGTTGTATTTTGGACATTTCACATCTTATAGATGCCAATGCGAATGCTTTAAATGCAACATGTCCAAAAAATAAAGAGTCCTAGTAGTAGTTGAATTTTTTTCATAGATATCAAAATTTACTTCGAACATAACATATTTGGACATAATTTGTTATCGAGATTAAAATAATAAATAAAAAAATTATATTCAAGTGTGTGTGTAAAAGTAAACATTAATATGCCTAAAAGAGAAATTGAGATGTCTCGAGTAACTTTTGTAATTTTTTGGATCAGTCTATGTCTCATATTCTAATCGAAAATTTACAGGGAAATTATGCACGCAATGTGGAAACCCCAAAAATTCAAGTACATATACTTAATAGCCACACTCTATGTTTTCACACTGACTCTTCCCTCTGCTTCTGCCGTTTACTGGGCATTCGGCGATCAGCTTCTCAACCACTCCAACGCATTTTCCCTCCTCCCTAAGACGCGTTGGCGCGATGCTGCTGTTATCCTTATGCTCATTCATCAGGTCAAATTAATTTCCATGAAGTGTCAACAGTATGGTTAATTTTCTTTAGCATTTTCCCTCGTCTAAATTTTAATTTTTGAGCACAAACGATACCGATTGAATGTGGTTTTGAAAATGCAGTTTATAACATTTGGGTTTGCTTGTACACCATTGTACTTTGTGTGGGAGAAGGTGATAGGAATGCACGACACAAAGAGCATTTGCTTGAGGGCACTAGCAAGGTTGCCTGTGGTGATACCAATTTGGTTCTTGGCTACTATTTTCCCCTTTTTTGGGCCCATTAATTCTGCAGTTGGGGCTCTTTTGGTTAGCTTCACAGTCTACATCATCCCTTCTCTAGCCCATATGCTCACCTATAGAAAAGCTTCTGCTAGAAAGGTAACACACTAATTTCTTGCTCTCACCCTCCATGAAAAATTACAAAGCTAGCCTTGCGTAATTCATTTGGGGTATCGCTTAATAATAGAGTTTTGACATATCTTGCAACAAAACATTGCGGCTTTTATTGTGCGGGATACAATGACACACTATGTAAACAAGTACAGTTACATTACAATTTGTGAATGTGTCTATTGGCAACTAAAGTCGCAATTTTTTAATAGCAAGATATATCATTTTCCTTATTTTTATGGCACATTTGTAATTATCTTGATTTGTGAGAGCATTTCTGTCATATGGATAAAGTGGGCACCCCCGGGTTCTGTGGAATACCCAGATTAGTTTAGTAACAAGCAATGCCAGAAGAGACCAGAGAGAGAGAGAGAGACAGCGAAAAAGGCTTGGATTAGGAAGTTTTATGTGTAGATAAAAGGGATATAGGTGGGAGGTCCTTTTCATGTAGTTATATGCTAGGGTCTGAATATTGTAGTAATGCCTGAAATGAGCTGCCTTCTTGTTGACTCAGTACTGACCCAAATATTGTACCAATCTATTTCTCCATATTTTTTGTCGAAATTAACCGAGTTGACTCACTTATTCATCTCGGTGTCACACTTGCAAAATTATATATACCTATAAGCTAAAAGTTCCATAAAACTTATATGAATATAGTTGAAGCTAAAATTTTCATAAAACTTATATGAATATAGTTGAGACACGTTTGATCGGTAAAATAAATTTAGGCCCCTAACATTTCCCTAATCTTATTACTATGAAATTTAGGCCCCTAGCATTTCCCTAATCAAATTACTATGAAATTCGATCATCATTTACTAAAATTTTGTACTATACATAATTTCAGAATGCCGTTGAGAAGCCTCCTAAATTCCTACCAAGTTGGACGGCAATGTATGTGATTAATATCTTCATTGTGGTTTGGGTTCTGGTGCTCGGATTCGGGTTCGGTGGATGGGCTAGCATGACAAACTTTGTGAGACAAGTAGACTCATTTGGCCTCTTTGCAAAGTGCTACCAATGCAAGCCTCCAACACCCCAGCACCACTGAGCTGACTCACTTCAACTCAACCGAGTCTGACCAAACTCATCTCTCTCTATATTTTGTATAATATACGTGGGAAGGTATTAAATATTTCCCTACATGTGATGTGTGCTAGATTTCTTCTCTTAATTTATCCCCTCTTTTTTTTTTCTTATTATAAAAAATAGTGTGGTTGAATTGTATTGATTCCTTTGCTATGAAAGCATAGGCTAAATTAATTAAATTTTAAAAAATCAATACATGTCTACTTTTCCCATATTACTTTTGTTATTTAAAATTAGAATAAATCTAAATACACAACTCAAACATTACATGCGTTACAATCATTAGGCACGAAAATTCGTGTCATGTTTTAATTTTTAATTATTAAGATGTATTATTTAAAATAATATTTAGTTATAGTGTATAAAATTGTGCTTCAAATTTTCTCACTTTTGTTGGAATGTCATTATTGCATTAGCATGTTTCCAAAGTTTGTAATAAATCTCAATGTTGGTGTGGGTTTGATTTGGAGTTATTTAATGCGATGTGGGCTTGATTTTAAAGGGTAGATATGTAAGAATTAATTCAATAATAATTAATTTTATTTTTAAACATAGATTACAAAACACTTAAAATATATTAAAAAAATAATAACGTGTATACACCTTTTTTGGAATTCATGATGATGAACATAAAAAAATTAATCTCTTCTGGAAATTTTTATGCGCGTAGGATTAAAGGAGATGGTCTATTTTTTTATTTATAATAATTCATATTAATAATCTTAGAGTGTCTATTTATTTCAAGTTCAAAAGATTAATTAAATAATTTATACTAATTAGTTCATATTAGACTTAATTAGAGTTTATATGTTATACTTAATTAGAAAAATTGATTAATTTAATTTTATATAAATATAATTAATTTTATTCCACAAAATAATATTACAAGATATTGACATTCTATTTACAAAATGACCCTCTTTTGACCGTAGATTCTCTTTGAGGTGGGAGTGGGCCGTGGACACAACCCATTCACATGGGTTGCAGGTGGATCCACCCCTATGTCACGTGCCATTCTTTCCTCCCTCCCTCGTATTCTCTCCGTCCACTCACTTGCCTAGGATTTATGAGTGAACATAACATGCATGAACTCGAACCATTGTGATTTTTGATAGATCATATTCGTTCAAGTTCTTTGCTTTGACCCATTTTTTCCAAAATTATAGTATATTTTATTTTTTCTTCTTCACATGATCCAAAGGAGAGTGTAATTAAGAATATTTAAAAGAGTTAAAAGCAGCACAGTGACTTGCAACTGAATTTATTTTTGTATAGAATGTGGTGGTACTAATGTGTAGATCTAATAATTCTTGTCGCTACAACTGTTAGTTTTAGTTAGGAGCCTGACGATACTATAAAATTGAGTAATTATTCGGTGATCACACCTGTCACGTGATATTTTATATTATTTATATACGGTCATTTTAACATTTAAAATAAATTATTTTATTTTAAGTATTGAGATAGTAACACATGAATGGTGTGAGACGCCACGTGGTGTAGGACCTTCCTTGTCTTGAATAAATAAAAGCATTTTATTGTTCTCATATTTTAAACATTTTATTATTTTGATTACAATGACTTTACATTAAATAATAGTTTGTATACTTTAAATTAATATATTTTAGTTTCTCTTTTTCCAAAATATAGGTTTATTATTATCAATTTTAAATCTAAAATATCTAAGAATGACCTTAAAATTCAATAATAATAATCTTATACTTTAGAACGAAAGGAGTACTACTATATTTAATATTGATGTATTGTTGATAATTGTATTATTATATTTAAAAATAATATATTTTAAATAATAAAATTAAATTTATTACTGCATTATATAAAGTCCATTTAATAACGTATCAAACAAACTTGTTCAAAATAGCTCAAAGGATTAAAATGAAAAAGTACATTCATTCTTATATTTCAGATAGATTATTATCAAACACGTTTATTCAGTCAGTGTTAAATTTTCAATCAATATCTCTATTTTATTCAGTTATTCAAGCGTTCAAAGTATTTCATTCAGTTTTATCAAATAACTACTAAATCTCTTGTTATTTACGTATCTTTTATCTTATTCAATATCACATTATTTGGTATACTATTTGTGACTAAAAAAAATAAAATTAAGACTTTTAAAATTAGGTGAATTTTTAACTCACGGCCAAGAGGCTCAAGAAGGTGAGATCTTAAGCTAGTTCGTTACCAGCTCCAAGTATTCAGCAGCCCAACCTCACTCTTTTTTGTATTCGGCCTTTTCATCCATTTGTATAACATACTATCTAGTATGAAAATGGGAGATTGCAACCAAAGTCTCCTCACTATTATATGGGCCTTCAAAAACTGAGAGTGATGTATGGCCCAAAGGATATTGTGGGAAACCAAGAAGATTGTCTTCTGTCACTTTTATTTAATTAATTGTGGGTTCTTGGAAGTAGTCCGTATAATTTGTAATAATTCTCTATAAAACCGTTTTATCATTTCTCTAAAAATAATTACATGACAAACTACTTTTGGACTGTTTAAACTAATAATTTTACCAATATTTTTATTCACATATGCTCTCCCCGTCTCGTAAAAATAATCTAATTTACAAAATTTATGAATATCCCTAAAAAGTAATTAAATTACGTCAATAAATTTGAGAATATTATGTTATTTTGTACTACTATATATATATATATCATAATAAAAAATAAAAAGATGGTTTGATCGGACTTAATATTAATGGATTGGTCTGGTTCTAACCAAATATTTGAAGACCCATATTGTGCTGAAGCCCAAACATGGGTTGGGCCTTTACATTATCTCCAGGAAAAACGCAAGTTAGCTAATTCACGGCTCTCTTCTCTTTCTTCTCCCACCCAAGCTCTGGAGGAGAGACCTTATCCGCTTTCACTCACTCTGAGAGAAGAAAAAAAGAAGCTTAATTAATTTATAGCAGCAATGGCGTTATTGTTATTCGGAGCTCCTCCAATGGCTTCTCATTCAGTCACTCTCTCTCCTCGTATTTCCTTCGCAAAATCGGAAACCCTAGGCCAAGCCCTCAGTTCTTCTGCTGTTTCTCTCTCAATTGCTCCTCTAACTCCTCCTTCTTTTCCTTCAAGTAAGCAAACAATAACACATCCCATATATATATATAAATTTATGTTATATGTATGCAAATGAGATTCAATTAGCCTAACTATAGTGTTCTTTTGTGAAGTTTACTGTGGTAGAGGCGATAAGAAGACTGCAAAAGGAAAGCGTTTCAATCATTCCTTCGGAAATGTAAGTTCTCTTAATAATTGAAAAAAAAAAAAAGACTCTTTCTTTTTGAAATTTTAATCAAATGATGATTATGAATTATGGGTTAGTGATAAAAGTTCTGTGCAATGTAGGCAAGGCCTCGTAACAAGAAGAAGGGGAGAGGTCCACCCAGGGTTCCGGTCCCACCTGCTCCCCCAAGGAAAGATAAATTCGATGATGGCCAAGTTGTCAAGATCGAAATTGACGAGTCTTTGTTCTCCAACTAAATGATTGATCATGTATTTTTTTTTGTGTTTGCTTCCGTTTAATATAATATCTGAATCTTGTTATTGCCTTCATGGAATGAAAATGCTTGCTATGTATGAACCATTTGTCAGCAATCGCACTTTCTTCATGGTTATTTCGGCATTTATTTTTTGTTCTGTGAATTTTTATTGTTATTATACGACAATTTACGAACATATTTCAAGTTCAAATCATATCTCTAAAGTAGTTTATTTACGATATGGAAAATATATTCTTCTTTGGGAAAATATACACTTTTTTGGGTTGTTTGATCATGCTTGAAATGAGTCTCATTCTGAATATGATTGAACTGATGTTTCAGGCTCATTTGGTAATGTTAAGCAAAGTCTTATTTATTCATGAGACTTTGGCAAAAGACGCTTGAACCATTTTAGTAGTAGCTGCTATATAACTTGAGTGTTTCCTAGTGTTCCTACGGCTTCTATGATGGTTTCTATAATTAATATTTCTGATTCACTTTGAAAGTGTTTTCCCGTTATATTCTCTGCTTTGAATTTCATCTTTCATTTCAGCTTTTCTGTTTTTAGTGTGTTGAATTCTTAAGTTCTTCACTTTAAGAGTCTTCCTAACTCCATATAGTTAGTCTCCTAATAATGGAATTCTGATGCATTCTCATTTGTCTTTTCATTTCTTATTTCTTTACAGCTACTTGATTTCAAAAATACACAAAGGTGAATGATATGCGAATGTATTAATGTTTAATGTACGGTTGTGTGTATAATACAAATATGTATCAACATGTATTTGTGTGTCTACAAATATATATGGCTTAGGATGACTGTGGTCACCATAGCCATTGAGCTATGGCCCAAGTATTACCAGGGGTAGTGTCATTTAATTAATTTCATTAATGGCATTGTTGTCATTTACCATTTTATTAAACAAAAACTACGTCATTTGTGATAATTGTCACGACCAACTTGTTGTGGCAACCACAACTATACTTTTGCCTCGTATATATTCTTGTTCTTTTAACATCTTGTATTTTCATGGAGTTTGCCACGTATATATTCTTGTTCTTTTAACATCTTGTATTTTCATGGAGTTGGAAGCTTGAAAACTAAGCCTTGAGGACGAGTCATGTATTTCGGTTTCAAGTTCTTAGTCCCTTTTCGGTTGCTAAGAACTTGTTGTAGCAATCTAACCTTGTAGAATTGTTATGAGATGTATATTTGAATGAAAGAAATAATTAATTCGACTGTTAATTTTCATCCTAATGTATTTGTTGTCAAGAACTCGCTCAGGTGCCATAACGTTCTTATGGTGATCATGCATTTAAGTTGCTTTAGTAAGAAGAAAAAGGAAAACCTGCAATTACCTTTTCTCATGATCTTTATCAACTATCTCCTGGTGAGATTGGTATCGATGGAGTAGCTTTCATTCAGTGTCTAGTGATTTGCTCGGCATTTTTCAGTTATCCGTCAGATGTTGGCTTGTATCTGTTTCATTTGTAGCTGATTTTGAATAATCTAAATCATCAAACATTGACAAACAAAATAACCTTCTGTTGCAACAGTAGCTACATATGGCTATCTGTTTTTTCAGCCAATACAGCCAAGTTGTTGTGATTAAGTTTCGGATCAACTGTATCTTACTACCGATCATATGACTCAGCACCATAATAATACAGCTCATCTGTCTTGTGGCACTTGCAGGTTTCTCTGATATCATTCTTCTTGTCCACCATTAAATTTTTCTTTGTTGTTTAGATGATTTGGTATACTTGTTAGGTACATATACACGTGGGGAAAAGATGCATATTTTGAAAAAACAGAGGTTACGCTAATTGGGAGGTAGAAGGCGTTTCTAATTCTTTTGTTTATGCAAAGCCCCTACACCTAGTAGGTGGGAGGAGGGAAATTGGGACTTGGGATGCTTATTCTTTTCTAGTCTGTTGCAAACAAGTGAACAACCGCCTCTCCCCCTCTCCCCCAAAATAAAAATAAAAATAATAATAATAATAATAATAATAATAAATAAATAAATTAAATAAACCACTACAACCAAAAATCAATCATAATATATCAATCATAGCACAAGGTAGGCTTCGATAGCCAACTTCTCTTTTAAGAAAGCATTCGCATCATGGGATATAAAACCAGGATTTTTTTCTTTCATGATTACAACTTCTCTTTAAAGAAAGCATTTGCGTCATGCCATTTTGTAGTTCTGTTTCCAACTTGTCTTCTTGTTTGACATATAAAGGACATTGTTTCTTGTAGCCGGCATTGGAATTACTTGCATGGACTTTTAGCCACCTCAAATCTTTTCAGATTCCTAATTTGCTCCCCCTTTTTTCAAGAACTTTTGTATAAAAATACTGCTTTGTTTCTCTCTCTTCATCCTGCACTCCCCTAAAATTCCTAACATACTGGCATCAGAGATTACAGAAAACGAAGATGAGGAGGCTCTTTGCATCATCAAGAAAGAAGCTCAGAAAGATAAGGTCAGGTAAATTATAGAGCACCAGAGATCTCTTTATCTTTCCTCGTCTGCTTCTTCATCCTATTATTCGTCAGCTGCTGCTGCTTCATTTGCTTCTTCATGCACTAATAATGCTTGTTAGACTTTACGAAAGAAGGAAATACATCTCTAAGGAGATTGTTCGACATGGACATGGCAACCCATATGGAGGACTACAGTGACTCACCGGCTATCAAGCCTGTTGAAAATGTCAATTGTAGTCGCAGTCCAAGGGGGTTGACTTCAGAGGGCAGATTCGAAGAATCTGCCTACCAGAATAGGAAACATAAAATTGTAAAGTTTTCCGGAACAAAGACTTTAACTAGATGGAGATGCAAAGGTTTTAGATTCAGGTTGAGTTTGGGACATGTTAGGATTATGTTATGTGGTACAGTGGTAGATATATGAGACAAACATGATATGGTGATATTCGAATACCTCCCATGGGATAAAATTTATATATATATATATGTATAGGGGCTGCATCTATAGCAACCGGTTATGGGAGTTGTAGCAACTAATACGGGAGCAAATTGACTATGAAAGGCCTTGCCGCTAAAGACTCTAACGACAGTATGCCAACAGCAACCGATTGTTGTGTATTAACTCTCATATTATATATATATATATATATATATATATATAGAGAGAGAGAGAGAGAGAGAGAGAGAGGAGAGAGGAGAGAACATGAAGACGCATAGTGAATCACGAATGTCTATGATAAATTACTTATCTTAAACAAGATTTTCATAGCAAAACAATTTTCTTATGCAAGTACAATTTAAGAGAGGAAAAATTAACCAAAGAATCATGACTAAAGCAATGGCAGTCTGAATGTTTGAATCCCATGCACAGTTTGTTGTATACTTCTTGTAGCTTTAGAAGCTCCAATCTTCTGCAAATGGATTATTACTTCAAGAACTATATGCATGTTCGCATATGATACAGTGCTACGAGATTAATCTCTCCATGATGCTTCCTTTTTCAATTCTTAATCTGCTACAACGGGTGCACTCCATAAATTCCACCGCTTAGCTGAAACAGATTGGCTTCAACCCATTTAGAACGACCGTGATCAACTGGCCGCGTAAAGAACCCTCCTACCTGGCCCCCAGTGAACCGGATAAAAGGAAAAATTATTAGGTGGTCCTGGGACAAGGTCAGTTGGTGTCCCACACTAATCACATGTTATCATTCATAGGGCCGGACCAACAGTGTAGTTAAAAAAGCTTGGGTTTTAGGTCCCATTTCAAAGGAAGATTTCAAATTTTTAAACACCATAAATAACTCAAGTAAAAAATATCTTATAAAAATATAAGCTCAATCAATTCTTTAGGATTTATAGTCCAATCCAAATATTAAATACTTAAAAAAATTAACAGTATAAAAAAAATCTAAAACTCTGAAAGGTCATGTCAAATTAAAAAAATTCAAAAAGTCAAATAATGACTTTTTTAACTCTCTCTCTCTCTCTCGATAAACCGACACAAAAGCAATTCAGACCACTCTCTCGTTAAACTAAAATAAGACTATCAATTGAAAAAGATATGGTAACAAAACTTGTATATAAAAACTTAATTAATACTTTTGCAACTCAAAAGGCAAGAAAAATTAATTTTAAATGAAAAATATTAATACCAAATATAGAAGACCTCATGTAGAAATATTGCTTTCGACCACAAATTATCTTGAGCCACCCTTGGTCATTCATATAAGATTTGTGCAAACCTCAGTAAACCAATAGGACCAGTATGAAGTTTGAGGACACCACCTGGCCCTGCCCTAAATAATTACTCGTATAAAAGACTCAATTAGCATAATTATTCGAGGGATAAAAGAACATGATTTGCTTAATAATAAAACAGTCTATTTGAACCAAAATATAATATTGTTTTTTTAAAAGTCAATTTTAGATATTTTTAAAATTAAAATAATTCCTTTTGAATTTTGAAAATATGAATTTAATAATTAAACGGTGAGGAAATAAAAGAAAGAATCTGCAATCTTAGTAGAAAGAAGGTCATTGAAGCAGTCGTTGTAAGTAACACAACCTTCTATTGCAACTTACGCGTATGCTAATCAGCAGAAGAAGAAAAATTAATAAATCTACGACCTGAAATTCACAGGCTATTATTACAGAAAGGAAAGAACTAAATTTTCCGAATCACAGCATCAACACGAACTAATGAACAAAGCATACAGAGTATTTCCGTTTAAACAGAGAACAAGACATAATCTGGGCAGTGGTTATATGTATGTTATGTATATATAAACATTATTCTGTTGTGTGTTTTAGGAGTAGAATTCCCATCACGTGTACCTTATTTTCTTTTTGAATAACAGGAAAATTGACAGTACTATACCTTTATGACACAAAAAATAACTAACGCTTGTGAACCCTGAATGCCATATTATTGAGGTATAGCAAATTTGTGGAATAGAGTTTCAAAAACATCACCTTGTGCTCTTTGGGCTAAACCAGATTAAAATTCACAAAGAGCAAAGATGGAACCAAGAAAAGCCTGATCTGGTGAAGCAACAAGGCTGTAGCAATACAATACAATACAATACATTCCGAGGTATACAAACGGTTATGTTCTAGTTGCAGAACCAACCTGAAAATTTCTTCTTAATTTTTCTTCTCAATCTTCCTTTCATAGTTAGTTTCACCTTTGAGATACATGGTGAATTGAATACTCTTTGAATCTACTGAATTAATGCAATGCGAGGCCATAGTTTATCCGTGAGCGAGCACAACCAAACAGAAGGCTGTTACTTGCAGGATCAAAAGTGACGGAATAATTCATATTTCAAGGACTTCACCATTCAAACTGCAAGGAGCTAAATCCCAATATATTAAAACTTCGTAAACCCCATTTTCTTGTGATGCAAACCAAGAATTTCTATAATGAAAATAGAGATAACAATGTACATAATCAAAGGCCAAGTTAGACCCTTGACATCTACAAAATCAGCAGTGAAGGTGGGAGAACAAGGGAAAAAAGGCCCTTTTCGGGGGGGGGGGGGGGACAACTAATTTCCCCGTCAGAAGACTCCCAAATTTGCAGGGGGAAAAGAAAACCCTAGTTACATGAAAGCTAAACTTTTACCAACTCTTAACCTAGCTTGCCTATTCTTTGGCTTCATTTCATGCAATAGCTTGTCCATTCTTTGGCTGTCGCAATGATGACATATCATGTGACCCTCGCTGTAGGTCATCCTTCGATCTCTTACTGGGATAGGATTGTAATAACCTAAAAAAAAAAACCAAGAATAATAAAAATAAGAATCCGTCTCACTGTTATCTATGTGGTAGAAATTCAAAATGTATAATTATTATACAGTATGGTTCACTTGGCACAATTTACTGAAAATTAACCAAAAACAGAGCACCTATATAGTTCAGGGAAGAAGCATTTGAAAGGAAGTTATATGATGTGTAGCACCTATAAGTTATCCAGTAAATTAATAAAGTCAATTAAGATATACTTTTTTAGTACGTTTATTACAATATATTTTGAGATGCATGACATCCCCACTTAATAAATCCACACAAAATGCAGATAATGCATCACGAATGTATCCAACATATTATAAATGCGAGTGGATCTATCATGTGAAAAATAAGATTCAACTCAAAGCATTGCAGAATGCCACCGAGTAACAAACTCTCATCCCGTGAGACATTCTTGTGCAGCCAGATTTCTCATTAGATCATCAATATAGTAATACAACCAAGTTTTTTTTAACAAATTCTCAGACAAAGCATTTGAAATGCTACTGGATAAGAATTTAGAGCAAGCAGATGAAGGGGATATTGAGGATTTACCTTTCTTTATTCTAATTTGAACTCTCTAAGAGCAACAGAAATGAAAATTAAAGTATCAGTAAAGAAAAAAGACTTTCTTGATCTAGGAACTCATGCGTATTTAACATTGTGGTGTCTTTAGAAAGTTTCAATGTATTGTATAAGAGCTAATATATAAATCTAATATCAGAGCAAACGGACTTTCTTCGTTTTAAATTAATGATCTAACCAGAAATATAGCTGTATCAACTCTTATTTGTATTTAAAATGTTGATGAAATATTTATTAATATTCGTATACTTGTATTTTGTTCACAGATAAGATTTTTGAATATGTAGTCATACATCTTAAATAGCGTTCATATTTGAACCCTTACTCCATGGCTATTCAATATTTATGTAATACACTGATCCCTCACGAACATCTCCTGAAATTTTACATTTCAGTATGTACAATAATTTCCTGGGTTTATGTTACTTAAATATGATTTACCATATGCAGTTGCTAAAAATTAACACATTTGTGAGTCCATGAAAGCACATCTGATACAATTACATAGTCGTATGTATCTCATATTATAACTCATGTTTACGTCTCATATGTGGAAATTTATTACATTTTCATCCCACCAGAGCCAGGCCCCCGCACCACCCACCATTTCCCAGCCAAAGAAAAAGAAGAAAAAAAGAGAGGAAAAGAAATAAAATGAGATGGAAATATAGTGGCACACTTTCTGAGTTTATTACCCCTTGAAAAATGGAGCTTAGCAAAATATGAGTTATTGGTATAACTAGCCAAGACTGCTTTTCTCCTTCCTACTAAACTACAATGCATGGAGGAAAGATGATTATAACTACCTACCCATTCCTCCGCTTTATTCGTCCATCGTACTAAGTATATGATTATTGACTAAAGAAAATACTATTTTGGCAACTTAAAAATATCACAATGAAAATATATAACAAAACTTCATCACATATTACCTGGGGGAACTGGCACGCTTTTGCCCATGCTGCTGATTCACCACATTGCAGGAAGAACTCCCAAGTACCATTTCAGCTACCTGTTATTTTAATAGATGCTGTTGATTAAAATCAAATAAATTTTAAGAGGGGGGAGGGTTCAAAATGACAGTGTAAAGACGTTTTGGTGTTACTCTTCACAAGAAGAGGTAGTTTTACAAGTTCTAGGTGGCAGTCCTTCAAAGAAACTGAATTTACAATCGGAAAGGAAAAGGAGGGACAGGAGGGGGACAGGAGGGGAAAGGGCTATAATAGCTTAATATGTAGCATCCATAAGAAAACAACCTTGATCCACATTGAAGACTTCCCACAAGTAATCAACAACAAGGGTGGCAAATGGGTCAATTTAGTAAGTAAAGGATAAAATTTAATCAGTTGAGGGTCACTAATGGGTTGGGTAATAAATTGATAATCTTAAATGGCTTATATATGGGTTATTTAATTGGATATGGGTCTAACCCATCAACCCACCCCTTAATTTTTAGTTTTTTTTAAGGCACAACAATGAGCTTAATATGTTCATGTGTTGGTTCATCCAGAAATGACAACCGGGCCGGGTCTGAACAACAAATTTTACCTCACCTTTTCCCCTTTCCCCACCTGAACACAAGAGTAAAATACATACATACATACATACATACATACATACATACATATATATATATATATGTAACATAACTGTTCATATTACTGAACCAAAAAGAAATACATGAAAGATAAGGAAAAATAATATATATATATATATATATATATATATATATATATATATATATGCATGTGTGTGTAGATTCAAAAACTAAGAAACTTTTGAAATTAAGAAACTTTGGATTCCATCACCGAGCTCCTTTCTTTCATTGATGTCCAGAACAATGATTTCTATTTGGAGCTCTTTTGATTTGATATTCCAATAGTTGCTAACTTGCTTCATTTAGCAACAAAAAAAAAACTTGCTTCCTTAAAGAGAGAGAGAGAGAGAGGGTCAAGGAAAAAAGATGGAGCTCTGTAACTCGTTAAATGCTGCCTTTTCTCACATAAGTTAATAACGAGTCACCCATACTATAATAACCCATTAGATAAATAATTAATGACCTGTAATTCAATTAACCATCTAACCCAACCCTTTTATAACCCTTAAAAGTAAATGGGTCACCCAAACCATTAAATCACAAGTTAATTTGACAAGTTGGTGGGTGGTTGTGGGTTGTTATTGCCACCTCTATCCGCCACAGATTATCAAAAAAGGCCATCATTTAGGAACCCTTAAATCTAAGAAACTGAAGAAGAGTAATAAGCTCAAAAAAAAGTTTCACTACAGATGCAATAAAGAAAGATAAGTTACATGGACCAAAACATGTCAATCACTTGATATTCCACAGCACACACTTAATATGGTTAACAAACTCGTGGAAAAGACCCATTCAACCAAAAAGTAAAAAAGAAAGAAACACATTCGACAACACAGGAATACTTGGATAATGGGTAGGAATTAGGGACTGACCACCAAATCCTTACCTCCAAACACAGGAAGTATGAGGCATGCCAAAAGGCAACTGTTACGACATGAAGCCAGCTGCCCAGCCCCCTCCACCTTACCCTGTTTTTGCTCTCAAATCTGGGTGCAATCCAAAATCCGAAAAAGGAAGTGGTTTTCTCCAGATAAACACTAGCCCTCAATCTGGTCCAGCCCACATACCCTTTATCCAAGCATCACCTATGTTTACAAACAACTAAATCAAATCAATCAAGGGCAGCAGCATCGCCATTGCGCACCTCAGAAGTGCATTCCTTTGACAACACAGCATTCACTAGTTGATCTGATTCAGGATCGACAATGTCCCATAAAAATCCTATTTCATTTCCTAGAGAAATCTTATCAATATCCCCATCCACAGCTCCAGAACAAGGGGCAACAGATGATGCATATTTATCTGCAGCAACACAGCACATGAAAATATCATGTTAACATCTTACCCTTAGATAAATAAACTAATAAGAGCTTCTGACCAAAAAAAAAACATGAAATCCTTTCAAGTAGGATCCAATAAAACATACAATAGCAAATAAGAACAATGGTGCACACAGCATTCAGTGAAAAGCCATCTTTGACTCAAATCATGCCTCATAAGATTAAGTGGTGGATACAAGAACATAACCAAATGCACTTTTCTTCTCTCTTTTTCATATCTACTTTATCAAATGCACTTGCTTGCCAATTAGCTACAAACATATAATATAATTGCATCAAATCCTAATCACTGTTCTAATATATAGGATCACAAACTCCATGATTGGATTCATAAGAATGAGTGCCTTGAGAAATCTCCTAGGCGGCATCTTACATGAAACTGAAACGAATACAAGTCTCACATGTTCATCGAAGAGCCCATAGCCAGCCTTATCAATCAAGTTAGTCTATGAAAAATTCAATTAATTTATCTATAATAAATGAGTGTGAACAAAAGGAAAAAAAAAATAATTAGTCAAATCCTGTCACTCTTTTTATAAAACCTGCTAACTGACAAAACGAGTTGGAAAGCTGATCATAAGCTCAAAGTGGCAAACAAAAACTATAGAAAAATAGTGTGGTAAAATTGTGCAAGATGTTGCCCTGGAATGCCAAGTTCTTATATAGGCGTCGCATTGTAAATTTTATATAATCTTAGTAATCAATAGTTTTCTAACATTCAATTAAGAGGGCGTCTAGGCGGATTCACTGCCTTGATTTGGTCCTAATCACTAAAAAAATCATTCCAGGTGCCTAGGCTATCTAGGCAGGACAGGCCTTTTAAGGGTGTGTTTTTCCATCTGATGTTTAAAGAATAAAATTAAAGTTATTTAGCAAGCTTGTTTGTTGTGTCATTACTTTATCAGGATAACTAATTATGCCATATTAAGGCATCATTATACTTATAATAGTTTTCAGCAGTCAGGTACAAATAGTTGTATAGTTGTTGATTAGATCCAAAGGATTTCAAATAGCTATGCTTGTGCCATCTTTCCAGTAGCTCAAGTACAAATCAAGTTGAGTTCAAAAGGAAAGCTTAGGAAGGATAGACACAAGGTAAACATATACATATATGCGCATGTAATGTGCATTCAAAAGGAGAGCTTACGAAGGATAGACATAAGATAAACATATACATATATGTGCATGTAATGTGTGTGTGCGCGCTTATGCCAAAATTAATAGTCATCAGTTGACATATTGGTCTATTGACTCTATCTTCATCAAATATTATAACAGAGTTCATAGGGTATGACCAGTATGTCACTGTCAAATGGCCAGCTTATCTCTATTACACCACCATTATAGGATCCTAACAACTAGATTGCATGGCAGCATCCCCAATCAAATACATGGCGACATTTTTTTTACTCTTTCTCTTACAAATTCGAAATATAGTGATATAATCTTCTCCATTCGATGCCTATTAATCTTCATTTATCATCCACATAGCCCAACATTTTCATATAAAGCCGCCATTTATTAGCCATTCTGATTGACAACATGAAAGTTTAGTAGAAGTATCATAAGATTATTAAAACCCTCTAGTCAAAGGACCTTTTGTTGATTTATTAGAAGTCTTCCATATGACAATGTTTAGTCCAAGATTTGTTCCAGATCAATATTTTTCATCCTAGTTACACCATGAAGTTTACTAAAGCCCCCTGGTACCTGAGATTCACCACATTTTCAGACATTATTTTTTTTTTCCCGTAGAAAAGAAATTTAATTAATAGAAGAGAGAGATTACAAGTATACTTGGGATAAAGAGTCCACCCACACTTTACCTGGTGGAAATTTAAAATAAATAATAATAATAATAATAATAAAAGCTCAAGAAAGTGCAGGCCCTCCATTCTCTACTATCACACATAATAGTACAACAGAACCAGCCCTTTATACTCATGTTCTCCTACACAAGCTTATAAGTTGTGAATACATTTAAAGTTACAAAAACGTTATACGTAGCTCCCTGTCAATTATCTTTTCATAGACATAATTTCAGTACAATGTAACCAAAAGACATAAGCTGTCGTCCAGTATGACATGTAAATTATACCTTATAATATGCATGTACATAAAAAACATCTAATTTGTTTATTAAGTTTATGGACTTTGTGTCCAAAATATAATCAATAAAAAGACAAGCTAAGAACTGTAACAAATCCGGAGGGGCAATAATGTAACGGATAATATCCTTACCAGCCAAGTTGCGAAGGGCATTCTCAGCTGCCTGTTGTTGAGCATCCTTCCTAGTCTTGCCCATTCCAACGCCAATTTTCTCGCCAGTAAGCAAGACCTACACCAATGAGTCAGCATATATAGATTTCAGGGCCAAAGTTAACATAGACAGACTCTTTAGACTTGCTATTAGTTTTTTGTTTAGACTTTTCAACGGTTTGCAGCCATTTGCATGGAATGACAACATATCATCAATGAATTCATATATCAGCATATTTAATAAATGTGTCAACATATGTTGGTCATCTCTACGAGAATACATATGGTAATTCTCTTAAATCCTATTATACCTAGAACCAAGTAAGTTCCTCTCCAGTATTTCCAGGTTTGATCATACAAGCGCATAGCTTCAATTATTTTCTTATAATTTCAAGATTTGAATTGCGTGATCATAATGCACTTGATTTCATTCATAAGTTATACACATTCCAAACTAGAGAAGTTGATTCAAACAAAAAACAACTTCATTGATGAAAGGAAGGGAATGAGGAAATCAAACATCAGGATGCACAAAGAGGGAGCACGAATGGAACCACGTTTGACTGTCAGAGGACAGAAGTACTCACTCTCTTTATCATACTCTAGATAGCTTAGAAAAGAGTGTGCGCGCACACGAATAAAACCATCAACAAGTTTGTGGGGATGAATTTTAAGGTATCCAAAAACACATTCAAAATTTTGTTTGTTTCTAAAATAGTTTGTTCATCAAATATTTCTTTAACATCTAAAATGCATTTTAGACAAATAAATACGAGAAAATATATCATACCTAAATGTTTAATCAGCACATCATAGACTCTATGCTAACATGGTTTTGAACACCACTCAACTGAGATGGGAGTAGTAAAAAGCATTGGGACCTAAAACTAATCTTCATTTAGAATCCATACCGATATAGTTTTGAACCATTACACTTAATTAAGACGGGAGCAGTAAAAAAACATTGGGACCAAAAATCAATCTTCATTTTCCATACAAGTCTACATGAAATGATGAAACACACTCAAATCTGTGCATGTCTTTTTTTAGGAGCAGTATGAAAAAATATAAATAGTGGGATAACTGATTATGCAGAGGATTGTTTTATTCATAAGATTCGGCATCTTTATATACTGTTTCAGATATTGAGTTTGAACAAATTATTTGCATGATTTCCATTTTAGAAAAATAGATAAATAAAAGAGGATGGAGTCTTGTAAGATAGCAATAGATATAAATATATTGCATAGACTAAGCACATGCATGTTTACAGTTTTGGTGCAAGCTATTATATTTTTATTTTTATTATTGCTGTCCATACTGTCCCTAAAAAGTAGGAGAATAACTCCCTTTTCTACAGTATAGGTAACTGAGTTCTAAATCACAAGAGCTTAGGCTAAAGGATCATTACTTAAATGCTACAAGATGACGCGGGATGGAAGCAACTTGGGGCTAGACAACGTTTTAGTGTGGATGTAAATCCACTAGGGACCCTTGAATCCAAAAGAGAAAATAGCCTGGAATCCATCAGAGAGAGGAAAACAACCCAAAAATAATTTGTATCCATCAAAAGCTTTCTCTAATGTAGCAATGAAGACAGAAGGGATGATTACAACTTAAAAGGAAAGTGAAATGAAAATTAAGAACATAATTCAAAATCCCTTAGATCATGCATGAAATCTACCTAATTGATACTAAAATAAAATCCCTTTTATTAAATCCTAAAATCAAGCCTAATCAAATATAAAAATTCTAACAACTAAAAATCTGTAAATTATATTTAGCTATTATAAAATAGGATATCTTCCTCCATAATTGAGTAAAATCCAAAATACAAAAGTATAAGTATTTTATCCGGCATCATTATCCCCTTCTTAGAGAAAAATTATCCTTAAATTTAGAAACAATTAAGTATCAAAAACCAAGACATGTGTATCAATCTTCGTGGGAACATAATTGCATGATGTTGCTTCTCAAAATATAAATTTGGCAAGAGATTAGAAAATATCAACAATTTCACGTTAATATATTTTCTGGAATGATGAAATCAAAGTTTTCCTTCTTGTCGAACACATGAACATGATCAATCTCATGACCAATCTTATTTTCTGTGATATTCACAAATCTGGCCTTTGGTGAACCATTCATGCTCTTTGCCAATTCATGATCCTCTTGAACATCTAACCATAATTTTTCTTCAACCCGTGGTTTGTTAATAAGTTTCTCGAGCTCACAATTTGTAACAATATACTCAACTTGTTCACGACTTACAATCACGTATTCTTCCAATTCAATTTTTAGTTTCGAAGACCTCTCGATAACTTGCCCATTTGCTTTATGAGGAAGCAAGCGTATCCTCTTCTTCCCACAAGAAAAACAACAAACATGGTCGACATCAAAATATTCACCATTAAGGTAATTCATCCATGGCTGACCCAACAAAATATTGGCAACATCCATAGGCAAGACATTGCAACTCACAAAAAATTTATATTTCCCAAACATGAGTGGAACCATACATGAATGTGTCACCATAAGTGATGTATTATTTACTCACAGGATATCAAAAAGATAAGAAAGTGCTTCAAGTCAAAGGTTTAAATTCTTCATGAGAGTACTATAAACAACATCAAACTCACTCTCTTTATTAATAACAAGCTTACACATCTTTGATTTGCAATGAACATATGTATAAAAAGTAGATGTGGATCTTGAATCATTATGTCGAAGAACTTGAGTAAGAAAAATGTCTAATACCATGACAAGGGTTGAATTTTTTTCGAGTACCAATAGTAAGTGTTAAGGTTCAAGGATTGCTTTGACAAAGAATATATTCTTAGGGCTAAATTATAAAAATTCCAAGTGTTGGGGTTGTTTTTACAAAATATAGGTATGCAACATACCAAATTACAAATAACCAAAACTTAAAAGCACCCAATCAGAAAGTTTACAAACTCGGAGGGTACTTTATTGTACTTTGCCAAATTAATTTCAAAACCCCGATTGTATAGATTGTATACCTCTCACCAAACTCACTAAAGACGACGAAGAAACTGTGAACATAGCTATTTGTTATGGTGTCACGGTGAGACGCGGCGATAGTTGACCACCAAGTCGTCTAGGCGATAATGCTCAGTATGGCGAAAAATTGTTAACAATGTGTAATTTATACAGTATTTTTTTACTTAAAAAGTATTTTGAATAATAAAATTTTATATATATCAAAACTCAAAACATAATAATCAACACTATGGAATATACTTAAAAACATAATTTCATGAATACTTCACAATCAAAATTCAAAATTAAAACACTTGACATTAAAAACTAGTAAAACAAATCAACAAACACTACGTATAAAATAAAGAATTAACCAAGTCAACACCCATCACACATTACAAGTCTAATAAGTAATAAAATTACAACACATGACAAGTTAATGGGTTATGATTATGATGATGAGTCATGGGTAAAAATGACTTGGTCACTTAACTTGGGCCAATTACTAAGACGTAAGTCTTGGCAGCTCGGCGTCTAAGACTTCACCTTGTCCTTCTCTACAGTGTTAAAATACCTACTTGTCGCCTAGGCGACGCCATGACAACTACGACTGTAAAATTCACGGCACAGGTTGCAATAAGAGGATGACAGCGCAACTTATAACGGTGCTAAAAATTCTGCATTGTGATACCAAGATACTACAAGTTCTGATACTAATTGACACAGGACAGAAGCAACTGGGGGCTAGATAACGTTCTAGTGCAGATGTAACCTAGAATCCACTAGGGACCCTTGAAACCACAAAGGAAAATAGTTGAAATCCACCGGAGAAAGGGAAAATAAACCAAAGATAAATTTTATTCATCAAAAGCTTTCTTTAATGTAATAATAAATACCCTTTTATAAGAAGGGTGGATTACAATTTAAAAGGAAAGTCAAATGAAAATTCAAAATTCCTAAGATCATGCATGAAATCTACCCAATTGATACTAAAATAAAATCCCTTATTAGATCCTGAAATCAAGCCTAATTAAAGATAAAAATCCTAACAACTAAAAATCTAAAAATTACATTTAGTTACTATAAAACAGCATATCTTCCTCCATAATTGAGTAAAATCCAAAATACAAAAGTATAAGTATTTTGTCCCGTGTCACTAGAACATTCTTATGGTAGGTACTTCACAAAGAAACGATGCAGGAAACATTGAATCATGGAGCTGGAACATCCCAAAACTTGAGGATCTCCCACAAGCCCAACCCACAGTTAAGAAGAATGTAATAACCCTTTTCTGCAATGATTTCATTCACAATCACCTTAAAAAGAGTCTAGAGAAAGCAAGGAAAAAATCATCCAATCATAAATTTTGACATGCTAATCACCTCCTGAGTTCGAAAGCGCCAGAAAATGTTCATATTACTACAAACTAAATTTTAACGCTTGTTCATACCAGAAATTAAAAAGTACTAATAATGTGAAGCCTGAATCAGGATAACAATTGCACCCTTTTAAGAGAAACAAACAAAAATTTAAAATAATGTTGATTCAAGAAAGACTAAATGAACAGATGCTCATAATTATAATTAAGCACATATTCCACTAACCTCAACAGAAAACTGCAAATTCTCACTGGTACTTACAACAGACCTGAACTCAACCTACAATTGAAGAACATATAATGAACCTCAAAACAAGGTGCAAACCTTTGCTCAAAATTGGAATCCATTGGCATTGCATACCTTTGAGCTGCATCTCTGTCCAATTTCTTGCAGAACCCCAATGTATAAAGAAGGTTGCAGCAAGTTCACTTTTCCACCATCAGTTTGAAGTTCTCTGCTATTCGAGGATGAATGATTCCCAATATCTATCAGAAGAAAAGGAGACAAGAAAAAGAATAAAAAATAATCATTCATCAAACAGAAATTTATTGATCATTAAATTCAGTAGATCACACCAGGTGAGAAAGTTATCATATTGAACAGGTTAATAATATTTCTTTTAGACAAGATATGGCATGTAGGTTAATATTAATCACATATTTTGCATACAAGAAATTAAATAAGATCTCTTGAAGAAAATATGGTCTGAATATGACTGGTTTGGGTATGATCAACCCAAAAATATAATATCAATAAAGGAGAACGAGTTAGTGATTTTGGCTACAAGAATGTTTATATAAGAAAAGATAAATTGACGTACAAAACTCAAAACTAGAAAGCATAATCCTTCAAAGAGCAAAACTACGAGAGAGAACCACAAAGCCAAACCAAAATGAGCCTATTGACTATAAGAAAATGTTGGCCTCCAAAACAGACTCACTAATTTATAGTTTGACTTCCATACAATATAAAAATGTTTACAACTGTTAGATTAGACCAATACTAAAATTGTAAAGCAAGAGGTTCAACAATCGGTAAGCTCAGAAACCTGATGGCTGGGTTATTGGTGAAAGATTCTGTTTCTGTAATTCATGTACATGAAATGCCTGCAAATAAATAGAGTTCAATAAATTCATAGTTTATAATGCTGAGAGTATGACGTTTTGTTTTGTCTAGAGACTAAAAAGGCAATCAAATAGTTTAACATGAATTCAAAGGAAATTAGAGCAAACAAACCTCTTCATTCTTTACTTCCATAACATGTGATGGAAAACCCACAGTAACAGAACTTAATGTACTAGGGTCAAGTGAATTCTGACGAGCACGATGTCTATCAGGTCTAAATATATCAGATCCTTGGACAATTCCTGAAGGTTGGTTATTAAAACGTCCCCTATTGATGTCTTCTTCCAATAACCGACCTCCTTGTGGTTGTACTGCCGGTACCGGTAGTTGTCCAGGCAATCTAGACAACAGAGGAGGGTCTCCAGACCCTCGGTAACGTAAATCTTGGCTGTGGTTCATCATTAGGAGTCTTCTCTTCACATCAGGATCAGATTCAGAAAAGCTAATATCTCGCCTAAAAGGAGCTCCAAGTAAACTGGGTCCTAAAATAAAATAACAGGAGAAAAAAATGATTACACGACAAAATCAATATGTAAGCATATGCAATGTTAAACTTGTTTTGAACCAAAGGAAACATATAGACAAGGGGCATACTCTCTGAAGGTCTCAGAGATGCTGGATCAAGACCATAAGAAGCTGCTGCAACAGGTTGCTGTGAGATGTCAGATCTCATATCAGGAATATTAGTCATGGGATGAATAGCTGAATTTACATTGGCCTTCTCGTCCTTTAAAAAAAAAAAAAAGGGTTAATTATTACATAAAATGAACTAGAGATCGCACAATGTACTTAATTTATAAACTATTCAAAGTTTACGTGCTTAGCTTAGCAACAAACATAAGATCATCTAGAAAGTGTATTATATATTTCTTCATACCCATTTAAGATAACAGGACAAATCAAACCACGTAAGCAAAATGAAATATGAAACCTACCGATGCGTTCAATTTCTGTGCAACTTCAGGACCATTCATCCCCTCGGCCATGGGAGCATTCGTATTGTTATATGGTACAAAACTAGCATCCTGACATTAATAATCCAACAGGTAAATAAGTAGCAACTTCCATCAACAGATTGCAAGTCTAATAATTCAAATGCACATACCTCTGACATCAAGTAATTGCTCACATCAGGGGCGGACGGTAAATTTACAACCTCATCTTCATAGAATATTTCAGAGATTCTTCGTAATAGATTCTCATCAAACTCTCTGGTTAGCACACAAGACATAAATATTGCATGTGAAATAAAACCCAAAAAGATTGTAATAAATTTTCCCAAATTCGCAACAGTAATTTGCCAACCATTTAATCCACTATCTAGATGCATTAACAATACATCAAAACACACTTACTTGAAGAAACCACCTCTAACATTGCAAGCAACATTCCTAGCCACACATAGAACTGGAACAGCGTTTGCAGTCTGCCGAGTACCGAATAAAATTACTTTATTAATAATACAATGGGTAAAAGCAGAAACTTGTTATATAACAAGATTATTGAGGCAAAATATTATACCTCAGCCTGAGGAGCATAATAAGGAGTAAATGCAGGAACCACATGAACTCGAGGTTGGTCCTTGTCCTCCCAAACTTTCAAACGGTCATCAATGACCATTGCCATTTTCGGAGGACAATTTCCATCTTGGAATACATTCAGCAAGGACTTCCTAGCTCCTATTGGATTGAAAACAACGGGAACCCTTAGGTGAATGAAATGGTGTGGTTTGAAAGAATTGAAATAAATAAAAGAACCATTACAAGAAAAAACAACTGTATCGTCATCTAACATAAAGAAAATTAAAATATATTCCTTCAAAAAATATGATAAACAGTCACTTCCCCTATGATAGAAGCCTAGAAATATAAACAAATCACATAATACATTTTTCACCTGAAATATATACACACACACAGAAACACATAAATGTATCTAATGATCTTCTCAAATACACCATTAAAGTAGAGTACCTTTCAATAATGCGAAGTTCTAAGTTCTAACATGCACAACAGAAACTGCAGCCTAAAATATTCATTCTCAATATAATGTGGTGCTTGCCTGATTTGACACATACAACACGGTCCAATAGTTGCTTTGAACCAATCAGGTGTGCCTCTGGGTCTAGCAACCTCCACATCTCTAATGCATAATCTCTTTCAGCCATGGTACAGACATAAACTTCAAACCTTTTACGGCCTTTTGCAATTAAGTAACTTCTCAAGTCCTCCCAAGCAGGCCGTAACCTGACTAGCACACTGGTATCACGTATCTGCACTTATTAACAGATCATGATTACAAAATATCGAAGACCCTGAGTTCTGAAAATGGCAATTACAAATATTAAAGTGGAAGAACGGTCACAGATAAGGGATACTGATACCAAGACAGTGCATTAATAAAGCACAAAGGTAATTTACAATCACTGAGAAAGTTTTAGGTGACACTAAAATCATATATTTTCAACTATGTTATAAAGGAAATATATGTAGTACGAATGAAGGCAGCAGAATGACTGACTGAAGGTTACGGCCAGTCCAGAAGAATGATGTAAATTCCAGGTTGTGTACATGTCGGGGTAAATAATGGATTTAAAACTGTGATTTGTAAGCACGGGTCCATTCACAAAGCAGTTTCCTGTCCCCTATTTTATGTTTATCTGAGCCAAAGGAAGCTTGACAATTACCATATCACTGATTGAATTCCTATGCTTATTAAATTTGAGGCCTATATGATTACTATGTTAGTCAGGGTAGTCCTGAGATTTCCACTTGCATAGGAATACAATTAGACAGTGCATCATTTGTAGAAATTTAAATACAGACTGTTGTACCAAATAGAAATTAGTCTGCATTGGCATCAAAACAAGAGAGTGGCATTACTGCCTAATGGCTACTGGTTAATTACCTCAGTATATAATGACTACTTCACAATAAAATTGCTTTATTTACTGGTCAAGATGAGCATTCAGTAGACATTTCCACTCTTGTGCTATGTACAATTACTTCGCCTCAACCAAAATAAACTCCACATTATAACTTACACAAGCCAACAAATTATCAAGCTGACATATGTTATAAAAAAAAGTGATTCATTGCACTGTTAATCACATTAAAGGAGAAGAAATCTGTCTACATGATAGTCTAACCTCTGGATTAATGCGAGTTAAGACTATATTCTTTTCCGTCAACCTTATAACAGGACGAACAACCCGATCCTGATCTTCGGATGCCTTGGGAACCTCCTCTCCTTGAACCTTGTATACTTTTCCATTATCAACAACAGAATCAGTATCCGTGTACTGCTTCAAAAATGCTCGATCTTCTGCATACCTTTTCATCTCAGTAGACATTCCCAATATTCGAACAGGATCAGTTTCTCTCACAATCCAACTCCTTAAAGCCTCAATTCTATCCTCAAAAGATTTCATCGTGTTTGCAACAATAAGAGTCTCATCAAGATCGAACACAATGGATAGACACCGCATATTCAACATCCCTAAACAAGCACTGTACAAACCAGATTGAACCGAATAGCACCAAAAACATGGATAATTCTTTTGCTTACTCAACATTGCCACTAAATGTATCTCTTCCTCCCCCAGCAATACCACAGCAGTCTATAAGATCAAACAATGCCCATCACTACAAATATTTTTTTCCCCAAAAAAAAGAAGAACAATAGATACAGAATTTGCTTTAAAATTAATGTACAGTAAATTGAGACCTTGAGATCATGGAAGCAAGATGAGTGAAGACTGAGCAATTGCGGTTGTTCGACCGGAGAGGTCGATTCGAGCTTGCAGCGAACTGAAAATGGAGAGATTGTCTGGAGGACTGAGATGGGTGGGCAGCGTTCGCTGCGGGGAGATAGATGGTGGATTCGAATCTCATTGTTTGGGAATTGGAAATTCTGGTCCTTTACAGGAACAGTTTCTAGTTCTCCCAAACAAGAGTCTCCATCGTAGACCACTGATTTAAACCCTAAACGACTCATAATTCAAAATCAGATCAAGTAAACAGAAAAAAATTGGGAAATTTTTGAAAATGTAGCAAAGAATTTGGCAGAATGAATTCTCATAACACTCCACACTTTCTCTCTCTAGCGCTCGCTGAAAACTCTGTCTCGCTCTCCCTCTTCTGGTGCGGTTTCAAACAAGAGCAGTGCTGGTCATTATATACAGAAGCGAGAGGGGTGGGTTATATTAATGGGGTTGGTATTGGTGTTATTTACGGAATGCCCTGCTTTGGTTTGTAGAGATTTTATATGGATTATCTGGCAAAATGTGCAGCCGAGGCTCATGCTATTACTGAGGTTGGATCCGACGGTAATCGAATGCAGGTGGCCCACAATAAGAACAGTGATCCACCAGGTGTGGATGTTTCTGGGGCGTTGGATTGTACGCCTTCTACTGATTCTATTGTCCCTCTGATTACTTTAGGAACCATACTAATAATGTTTTAATGACTAATAAATAAATATTAAAATAAATACAAAATAACATATAAATTTATGATTGTTATAATTATTGAACATATTTATGTATGTTAAATTATTAATTAATTATAAATTGACATATTATTTAGTAAATTATTTTTTTGTAAGATTTTTTACCCGTGACGAAAATATTAGTTTTATAAAATATAAGTGTAGACTTCACTAATTATTTAATATAATTTATAAATTAATATTTGTATTTATTTAAATATTAATTTCCAAGTTCTATGTGATCACGGATCACCTATCCAAAATTAAAATCCCATGTGTCACGCATCTTTTGTCAAATAAGAAGGCCTATTTTTTTGCGCAGGTAAATTTATACACGTAATAATTAAATATTATATTTATTTATTTTATTAAAACATAAGATATGATATAAATTTTAATATTATATTTTATTTTTTAATAATATAAATAAATATAATATTTAATTATTATGTATTTATATTTATTCTTTTGGTGCAAACCAAATAAGAAAGCCGTGAGCATCCTTTTTCCTACTTTGGCCCCTACTAAATTAGCTTCTCACTTGTGTCCACTTGGATCAAATCCCTACATAAATATATGAATAGTTTTAACTTTTTATGTTAATTTAATACTCGGTCAGTTATAAATTATAAAATTAATATTAATATTTTAAATTTTAAATTTTAATTTCAAATATTTTTTAATTAAAAATTAATATTAATTTATTTAATTAATTTTAATATAATTATGAATATTATAAATTACTTTTAAAATATTACTATTTATAAGATTTATTATTTTAAAATTTTAAATAAATTATACCAATTTTAAGTTTGAAAATATTTTAAATTTATTGTTAAAAATTTAATAATGATCTTATAATTCAAAATAAAGGAAATATATTTTAAAATATAGTTTTATTTATTTAAATTTTAAACTTTTAAAAACTTTTAATTAATAGTATCTTAGATAGTCTAAAATATCTATAAATAGTTGTACAGATCAAAAACTATGAGATTCATATAGATTTTGTATTTTAAAATGTGGGCTTCAAAAGATCAATATTATTATATTCTAAAATGATGGATTATATTGATTATTGAGGACATAAAGTATTTTATTGATAACATCACAAAATATTTTTTGCTGATTTTTCTTTTAATTACATGTTATTGTTGTTGAAATGTAATGCAAAAAATTATACTCCTTCCATTCTGAATTATAAAATTATTATTGACTTTTTAAAAGTCAATTTGAAATATTTTTAAATTTAAAATTAAAATGATTCATTTAAAATTTAAAAATATTAAATCTCATAATTAAATGAATTCATCTTAATTTTGAATTTAAAATTATTTAAAATTATTTTTTTAAAAATTAACTGTGACGCCCCCAAATCTGGGCCCACACAGCCCAAACTTGAGTCGTCAAAATACTACAACAAAATTATTACAACAAAGCACAACGTACAACAATACAGTGTATAATAATACACAACTAAGTCTTCACTATTATTGCCACACTATTTTACAAAACGTGAAGACTATGATAACTATTCCTCGGACCCTCACTCCATTCCCCGGCTAGACCCTGTTATGTTTTCATCTCCTGTTGAAAAACAATGGAACAAAAGAAAGGGTGAGCTCAAATAGCCCAGTAAAGAATATCATGACTAAGATAATGACGAATAAATTATCATTAGTCTTCAACAGTTGAGTTCTTGATAGAATACAATAGACTACAAGGTTTATATCAAAAACTGCAGTTAAATTCTTAAACAACGTTCAGATCAATAATAGCAGCGGAATGAGTAATCTATTAGAAGAATAATGCAGACTATAATGTCCACTCGGTTCTCTTTTTAGGAAAAACATCATCAACTTTTATCATCTGAAATATCATTAGTCAAGATAATACAAATTCACAGTTCCTGATCATAATCATGCACATCAACAGTTCATCTTTGTACTACGGGCCAAAGATATTCAATATAGCACCAACGGTCATGATTATACCAGATTCAGCCTTTGGTCATAATCATACCAAACAACAGTTCATCTTTGCACTACGGGCCAAAGAGAACATTCACCACGTGCCATAAAAGACACCGAACAGATGTATCGCCTTTAACCTATTATATCGCCTTTAACCTATCATATGTTCAACAAATATATCACATCTGTGCCCCCGGCCACAGATATTCACAACAGCTTGATTTTTGGATGATTAGAATGATATAAATGATGAACAGAAGAAATAGGATAACAATAAGTATCGGAAGTTTACTTTGTACAGATTCAAATAATGTCCAAATTGTCAACATGATGTGGAGTGAAATTCAAGATCCACAGTTCAGAATAACGGTTACAATTCAGTAGAAAGGTTCACGTAAATAGGAAGGTTCAGTTGAAATAATGAAGTTCAACTATTATGGAACATATAATATTTTCAGGAATTATAGAAGCAATAGTTCCATAATAAATTTCGATTTAGGAGTATGAAAGAAAATAATATCCCTTACCGTAGCAGGTTTGATTAACAAAAGGTGAAGGAAATTAATACAAAGGGTTATTCACCAACAGGCGGCAATCCGCTCCGTAAGGTTATTCCCACAATTTAATAGAATTTGAGTACAAAGAGTTATTCACCAAACAGGCGGCAATCCGCTCCGTAAGGTTATTCTCAGAGATTAATAATGAATAAATACGAAAGGTTATTCACCAACAGGCGGCAATCCGCTCCGTAAGGTTATTCCCACAATTTAATACATGGAAATAAAAGGCACGTCTTATGAGTAAGGAAGAAACAATATTATTATCGAGAATCAAATAATGATAATCCCTTACCATAGTATGTTTGAATAATGGAAGATGAAAAAGATGGTATCCCTTACCTCAACACGTGACTGGATATTGATTTAAATGAGGTTGATTAACTTGAACAGTACACGTATACTTATAGATCTTCACAAATACTCAAGATGACTTAAGCACACTTAGAGAGAACTTTCACAAGAAGTATTTAGAGAGAGAAAGAAAGAACAAGTAAGGAAGTTTATGAAAAATCCTTAAGTTAAGGCTTCTATTTATAGCCAAAAATCTTATCATTCATTTAATCTAAACCATTCATTTAAAGATCATCTTTTAATCTACACCATCCATTTCAAATATTATATTATCTTTAATCTACACCATTCATTTCATATCACCTAATAATCACCTAACTTTATATTATAAACAAATCAATTTAATTATTCAACAATAATTCACACTTTAATCTACACCATTCATTTCATATCACCTAATAATCACCTAACTTTATATTATAAACAAATCAATTCAATTATTCAACAATAATTCACACTTTAATCTACACCATTCATTTCATATCACCTAATAATCACCTAACTTTATATTATAAACAAATAACTTTATCAATTCAATTATTATGACTAATTGTTATAAATACAGTATAGTTAGCTCTTAGATATCAAGTCAATAAATTAATGAAATACAACTGTTTAAATAACATCATAATAGAGATAACAATAATGTAAAATAAAGCATACGTTACTGTGTAATGACAATTATTGATTCAATAATGTGAATTACTGTGCATATGTTACTGTGACAATTATTAGGTTCAATAATTTTAAAAAACAGTGCAACAACAATTATTGACTCAATGATATAAAATACAGTGTAATGACAATTATTAAATCAATAATGCAAAATACTGTGTAACAACAATTATTGAATTGATAATATAAAATATTATGCAGTGACAATTATCGATGAAATGATGCGTAACAGTTACGGTGTCAATTATCAGACCAAAAATATGAGACACTATGCAATACCGTGTGTTACTGTAGAGTACCGAGTGCTACAGAAAATACCAATAACTACCGTATGCTACTATTCTTTTATCACCGGTATTTTAACAGTTCCGTTGACTATTTTTATTTAAAAAGGTTATTTCTGTCGTTTTCTATATCCGACAAATATTCCGTTGTGGGGTCCACCAATAATTTGTTATTTCGGCGCCGTCGGACCAAACGAATATTCCCCGACCAAACGAATATTCCCCGACAAAGCGAATATTGTCCGACAAAATAAAATTTGCACATAACATCCTTAACTTTTAACTTTATCGATTTAACCACTTACTGTTTAAAAAAAAATATATATATATGAAGAAAAATTAAATTTTGTATTTCATAAAATTCGGGGTCTTACATTAATAATAATTTTATAATTTAAAATGGAAAGATTATATAATATCATATGTCTCATCCTAGTTACATGTTGTATAATATGTTGCTCTTTTGTTTTAAAACAATAACCCAAATAATGAATCATGTAAATATTTATTGAGAAATTTTATTGTCTTTTTAGATTTGTCAAATTTGATATATATTGTTTCGCTTAGAAATAAAATATAATTTGAACTAGAAAAATCAACAAAAATATACTGTTCGATTAGTTTAACCTTCGTTAAACATAAAGCCTTGATTAAAATATAACATACAAATAAAATAAATTATCGTAATTAAATACACAAATTATAAAATGAATTAAGTTTCACATGAAAAATAAATCAAATCTCACATAAAGTAAGAATTATATTCACTTTAAAGTGCTGATATGATATTATGATCTAAATGTCGTAACATCTCAATTTATTAAAACTAATACTTTTTTTGGCACTAAAAATTTAAAATACCTTAATTGATTTCTTTTATGCACTATTTACTTTATAAGAGTCAGAATTACTTAAAATATAATTAAATTCACACCCCACTAAATTATACTGTTTTAAGATGACAGTGTTTGATTATAAAATTAAATCTTTTTTTGGCGAGTCAATATCTTTTTTGCATTATTATATGAGATTTAGGCTATATTTTTAAAAAAAAATTATGTTTGGAATAAAATATTTCGAAGTAATATTATATTAATATAAATAGTCTAATTTTAAATATATTTTTTATATACAAACTTAGCCTTAATATATTTATTGCATTTAAAAATTTAAATGTTCTTTAAAAAAAATTAAAATATTATTTATCCATAAAAATAACTTATTTTTAATTTAACTCATAAATATAATAATTAAAATTTAAATACATCGCATTAACACATTTGGAGATCCAAACTTCACTTTCATAGACACCGCAAACGCCGTGCCAAACGTGTTGTTGACAAATGACGACCTCCACAAAATTGAGCAAAATGCAAAATTAATTATTGCACTCTCAGGCTATATTTATTTATAAAAATATAAATAAATTTTATTATTTATATTAATTTAATATTATTTTATTTTATGTTAGAGATTAATAGTCCTTTAAATAGTTCTATAGATTATTTTTTTTTTATCATTTTTAAAACTATTTATGTGAGATTATATAATCTTATAAAAAAATATGGGATTAATAATCCCCCTCATTTTAAACTATTAAATGTCTTTATAAAACTAATAGTCCAACATTAAGAAATTATTAATCCCCATAATGGAAAAAAATAATCTAAAATAATGTTAAATTAAGATAAATAGTTCAATCACAAATATTTTTTTTACAAACAAACGTAGCCTTAATATATTTGAAGCTAGGCATTGACAGTCTTTTGTGACAATAATGACATATAAATAAGTTAAACTAAAACTAAAAAATTCACTTCCGTTTTACAAAACACTGTTTCAAAAAGTTTAAAATTGACTTTTTAAAAGTCAATATTGATTTTATAATTTTAAATTAAAAATTGGCATGATTCATTTAAATTTTAAAAATAATAAATCTTATCATTAACAGTATTTTTTTAGGTAATTCATGATATTCATAATTGTATATATTGATATACATGAAATGAATTCATTTCAATTTTGAATTTAAAAATATTTGTAATTAATTTTTAAAAAGTCAATATTAATCTTATAAAAAGTCAAAATATTTATCCATTTATTTATCTTTTCTTTTTTGTTTTGTTTAAATAGATAAATTTATATAAATAAAATTTATGTTGTCTTATTTGTAAGTATATCATATTTTTTGAGTTCAAAAATTGATGAATTTTTTTTTTTTAGTCTTAATTTGACTTTCTTACCCGTCGTTCGAATATTAGTCTTAATTTGGCTTTCTTACAATAGTTAGTTTTGTATTTTACTCCCACAAAATTTAAACTATTCCTCCACGGCTCCACTTCGTGAAGAAAAGAGTTTTATGTTTTACTTTTTTTTTTTCGTATAATGAGTTTATTTTTTAATAATAATAATAATAAATGACATACATTTTCAAAATTATACAATTATTTTATTATATTGTTAAATCAACAATCTACTTTTTAAATATCAAAATATATTTTCTAATTTTAAAATGGAATAGATGTAGTACTTATTTTTCTCCTACCGACTGCTTATAATACCGACACCACCACTCCAAAGTCGCAAGTATCAAGGACTAAAACACAAATCCACGTCATCCGCACACCGAAGAATCCAGATGGCATAGGAGATGGCGGGCGCGGTTCGGAGACATTAAGATTACCAGTAGAAGAGTCTACCATAAGCTTCAAACGTGGCCATATCTAATTGTCTCAAAGCAACAACGTATTCGCATTCCATTCAGATTCAGCCAATCGCTGAAAGATACGAGTACTCATATAGTGAAACTCGAAGCACTAGATCACTAGTGTATTACTTACGGCATTTGATTTCTTTCTTAAAAGAGAACGAAAGGACATACAGTCACAAAAATTGAAAGGAGGAGAGAGAAGGGAGTCATGTCATCGTTTTCCAGCGTCGAGGCACTCGCCGAAGAGTCGACGTATTCTGCTGCAGACGACGAGCTGTTTTTTTCGCAGCCGGTGACGGAAACTACTTTGCCGCCGTCGATTTACTCAGCCGAAGATGGATTGTCACCGCTCTCACCGGAGCCTAATGGAAGTGTTGATTTTGCGGTGCCGGACGGACCGATTCTGCCTCCGCCAGCGGAGATGCAATCGGAGGAAGGCCCTGCACTGAGAGAGTGGCGCAGGTGAGTATTTGATTCTGGTTGTTCATCGTTTTCTGCATGCAAACATTGAGGGATGTGTGTGAGCTTGATTGTTTGTATTTTTTATTTTATTTTATTTTCTGTTGATTTGCTTATTTAGTGTTTGAATTGTGATATTTTGGTAAATTAGGATTTGGCTTATTTTTTTTCATTGTTGAACTATAGATGCATAGACATAATATCTGAAAAATATTTCCTTTTTAATTTGGATTAGATAATTTGGTCCATATCTATTATGTCCGAGATCACTTTGCACTCAAATAATCAAATCATCTACAGTTACACACAAAAAATTCACACACACATATACTCGCCCCGGATATGTTATTTGATTTAAATTTATGGTGTTCCAAATTACTTTGCACCCAAACATACATCGAAAATTATTTAGTCATAGTTGTGTAATTCATGTGAAGAAAATTCACAGTTATAACCTATATTCTGAAAAAAGAAAACCCTATACGTAGTGTCTGGACTTCCGTTTTCACCTTTGCTAGGTAGTTGATCTATTTGTCGTGTCCCGTTTCCGAAATTATTTTGCACCAGAGAAATGAAGTTCTTATGCTTACATTTGCTGCTTTATCAAGTTGACAGACTGAACGCAATTCGCTTACTGGAGAAGGAGAAGGAGGAGAAAGAAATGTTGAGAGAAATAATAGCGGAAGCTGAGGAATACAAAACTGAGTTCAACAAGAAGTGGAAGGTTAGGTGCGAGAATAACAAAGCCGCTAACAGGGAGAAGGAGAAGGTGAGACTTGAGCTCAAATCAACGCAGCATTTTACTTTGACTTTTTTTCCCTTGAAGTCTCTTACTTTGATCATTAGCGGACTTGAACTGAATTATTGTCTTGCATATATATGTTGGCTTAAGAATTTCTAATTGCAGAAAAAGGTTTTATCTCTTGTCCGACTGGAAATGTAATTCCTTGCTCTCTCTCTTTTTCTTTTCCTTTTTTGGTTTGAGATTGCTTAGTAGTATATGGATCTAGGAGTACGTTGAACATGAAGGCACTGTCTAATTAACAGTCTATACCTGTGGACTATGTTGGTCTTCCTTATACTTGGGAGGCTTATAACTTTCCTATAATCAATAAATAAGAATTGAATTTGGCGTTGTTGAACAACTTAGCTGTAAATTGCAATTGGCACGAGGGATTTATTAAAAGGAGAAATTATTTATACGTTTAGTATAGAAAAGTTATAATAATTCTATTATGACCAGATTTTTTATGGCACCTTTCAGCAAATGATGGACAAAATAATGTATGAGATCTAAAGATAGCAGTAAAGATTAATCCCTTGGACCTCAGTTGGGATGAGATGATTTTAAAATTTTTGGATGTCTTGCACATCCCTTTCTGGTGTCCTGGCTATGGTGTAGGATGTATCCATCATTGATCTAGCATGTGGAGTATCTGATTTATTCTGTGTACCTACCAGGCTGGCACAATAGTTCAACTTGGAGATTCAACAAGCTGGACGCTATTTTTTTTCTTTTGTTTGATGATATTTCCCCCCTTTCCTCTCTTCTTTTGAAAAAGAAAATATCGAGCATTCAGCATATTTTTAAGAATATAATTTTTTCTTTTTAGTTGCATTCTTGAATAGTTTGCACTTGTTATCTGAAAGGATAGTAAATTAATGAAGTAAAAGTCATGCTTGGTCATTTCAACATGGTGAGGCAATTTTTTGCAGTATCGGTATTTGGTAGTAGATACTTAGGTACATTCTTATTTACTCCATCATCTTCATATAGGTGCTTCTCTTGATTGGATGTGTTTTTGGTCTAGTAGCTTACTGCAAAAAAGGGTGCATGCCTTCCCCTAAACCCCAACTGTATGCCACAAAATACCACTGCAAACTACTAGCTAAAGCAGTTTTGTTATTCTTGCTTCGATTTTTAGTATGTTTAAGAAATTTGAGGGCATGGGATTCCAAGTTCCAAACTGAGCATGATAATTATTTCTATCTTCCTTTTTCGCTTTTCTTTCTGTACAATGGAAAACAAGATTGATAGTTCTAGGAATGGCTTTTGGAGCCACCAATTTGGCCCCTTGAAAAGTTAAGTGGTGATACAAGTGGGTATTGCAAATGCCTTAGATTGCATTACTCCCCTTCATGCTAAGTGATTGTGCTTATAGTTAAACGTACTTGAAAATCATACACATGTTTGTTTAACTTGTTTGCAGCTAAATCTTGCAAGCCAAGAGAAGTTCCATAATGAAGCTAGTAAGACTTACTGGAAGGCAATCACTGAACTGATCCCCAAAGAAGTTCCTACTATAGAAAAGAAGGGGAAGAAGGACCAAGCAAAGAAGCCTTCAGTTATTGTGATCCAAGGACCAAAGCCTGGGAAGCCAACTGAACTATCAAGGATGCGCCAACTACTTGTGAAGCTCAAGCACAATCCACCTCCCCACATGAAGCCTCCACCACCTTCATCAGAACCTGGAAAGGATGCTACAAGTGGTCCATCAAATCCTGCTGCAGCAGCTCCTACCAAGCCTGTGGCGCTGGCAAGTCGTGAGGCTGTAGCTTCTGCTTGAGAGCAGAATGTCTGTCATCTGAATTGAATTATGTGTAAAAAGCAGTTAGCCATAGGCATAATTTTTGTAGTTTGTATTATATCAAACTTCATAACGTGTGAAAGTTAGCACCTATTGTGTATTTGTTCAGGGGGTTTTATTTTGTATAAAATGGCAATCTTCTGTTGATTTTCAGCTTAATATTTGTTGGGTTGGATTTCTCTATTTCAATTCTAGTACCCATGGTTCTGTTTCATATAGTTGGTTTTATCTGATTTGCTGTTCAGTTCCCTTGCCTTTTTCTTTTGTTAGGGTTTGTATCTGTCCTTGTTATATATGCGGTGTACTACTGGATACAAACCACCCTGATTTTACGTGTTTGCACTTGCAAACAAGACACCGACAAATGTCATCTTCATCCTTTGTGCTTGTTGCCTATAAATTTCATTTTGTTTGGGACTATTCTTTTTCCTTTCTTTTTGGACAGAAGAAAGCGGGGTATATATAACTTTATTTGATCCTTTACACTCCCGTGCACAACTCTTACATACTTCCTTTTCTGGGATTGTCAAATTTATACTCCCAGTTGTATGGTGGATATGAAGACAGAAAAACTGCTGTCATTGCATGGAAAGTGGAATCGACATGAAATATGCATTTTAGAAATATCAAATTGATTTTCATAGAGTTATTCACACATTTCATGTCAACTATAGGCAATTCGGCACCACCAAGCACCGGCGGAACCAAACAGATTCAAACTGCCTACTCTCCTCGATCAACAAATGTGAGCACCTATTCCACAGCGCAGGATCGCGTATACTCTTGAAAAACCATTAACTTTTGAGAAAAAAACCACACCAGATGCTAGCATGCTCAAACCCCTTTAGAACACTGAATTACTAAATATATCCCCACTCTATTTTGTTAGTAAAAAACTAGGATGAATATATTTGTCATGGTGACCATTTATGTATTAGGAAAAAAGAATTGACGACAAAGAATGCAGGTAGTGTCGTTACAGATTGACAGCTTTCTACCAAGAAAAGAATGGGGATGGGAAGGCAACCAAATGCCGGAAGTTGACAACTTGGCGAAATGATGGAATTACAGAAGAGAATGCCTCATCTAGGAAGTATATGTGTCACACTCTGAAAACTATCCAACTGGGTTAAAGTGGCAGAAGGATTTCCTCGGTGCTTGCCTTTATTTGGGTGGGAGGATGATTTCTCCAGCGAGCTACCATCACCTGATTGACGAGAGCTACGCTTGTATACACCGGGCTTGGTTAGTAACTTTTCGTTAAGCTTAACCTCTTTGGAAAGCATCTCCACTACTTGCTTCATGGTAGGCCTTTGGTTAGGAGCTGCTTGGGTACAAAAGAGCGCAACCTTAAGGAAGCGCATTACCTCACCCACTGGATATTCTGTCAGTTCAGGGTCAATTATGTCTAGATATGTTTCTTCTTCTTTAAGCTGCCATGCCTGCAATAAGATAGTACATTAGTTAGCACTTACAAGTTACACCTAGACAGTAATTCTAAATAATCATACAAGCAATTAGTATGTTTTTTACGGGCCTCAGGAGCTAAGAGAAGCAGTTTGGGGGGGGGGGGGGGGGGGGGGGGGAGCTTGTGCGAAGCAATGTGCAGTAGTGTAAAATATTTCTGTGGGATTGATCAGAAGAAGGTGCTGATAACACAATAGCCCAAGAATTGCAATAAAACTGCCCATAATTTTTTTTGCATAAAGTATCTTGAAATTTCTGATGTGGCCAATTCCAGTGCCCTTTCACATCTACACAACTACACCCTATCAAATAATACACAATTAGATTCTAAACACAGGACAAAAGTGGGAGAAGTATGTTATTCAAAGTTGTCTAATAAAACATAAACTGTTACAGACCTAAATATAAAAATAGCAGCATAAGTTCTTAATCCATCAATTGGGAAAATAGTAATTATCCAATTAATTCTATGTAACAGATACAACAAGTAGGATCAAGAAGAAGCAATTTCTCTTTAAAAGTTATGATCCCATTTCTTGGATGGAAGAATATGCCACAAATTAGCTTTTTAATTCAAAAGAGAGAATAAATAAAAATGTTCAACAATAAAATTGATGAAGAGAAAAGAATAAACCACTTCTTGAAGCTTATCGCAACTCATTCACATATGGGTTCCAAATTTTCAATTATTCTGCTCATACATGCTCAATAACCGAGGAAAGAAAATATGAATGTGCAGCATGGTTTAATACTTTAATTTAATAGTTAAGTCCAAAACCTACCCATTCCACAAGAACCAAGAGATCCTCTCCGAATGCTGCCATACTACTACTTTTGCCACTAATAATTTCTAGTATAAGCACCCCAAAACTATATACATCCGCCTTCTTTGTAAGTTGACCTAACAAGGCATATTCAGGAGCCAGGTATCCCCTGAAGACGCAAATAAGATGAGTGGTGAGATAAAGAGAAGAAGTAACAATAACAAGGAAAAAGTAACAAGAAAGAAAAGGAAGATGGATACGTCAGAGTACAGGACTATATCAGGTAATGGTGTGGAAGAAGTTATGATAAGTATGCATATACGAGTACATGATTTGTATGCAAAACTAACATAACAAATCTATTCCTTATATGAAAGGGAGAAGTATTTCATGGTATCTATAATAATACTATGGCTAGTAAAAGTATGTTAGAGGTAATTTATAGTAATTAATTTGAAAGACAGAAATGGTTGCCACAAGCCAACACGATGAATGTGTAAATTGAACGAGTATAAAATATAAAAGTGTATATGTCAATTTTCACCCTTCATCACTCATTCATTAAGTAGCAATACAAAGAAAGCTTAAAGAAAACAAGTAAAATCCCTTTAAATTATATCATGTACACTTATCCACAGATAATAAATCTGGTAGTTACACCAAATTAAAATTTTAAGGAAAAAAACATATTGAAGTTCTGCTTACACTGTTCCTGCCACTCTAGTGCTAACATGAGTGACATTGTCTGGAAAAAGTTTTGCCAGCCCAAAATCTCCTATTTTAGGGTGAAAATTTTCATCCAGAAGTATATTGCTGGCCTTTATATCTCGGTGAACAATGCACGGTTCAGCTTCTTCATGAAGAAACGCAAGACCAGAAGCTGTTCCTATACAAATAGCAGCCCTCTTAGGCCAATCCAGGTGAATATGTTTACCTTTTGAACCTGAAATTAATAATCCAAACATTAATTTACTCTCAATCGCTCACGTGATTTTCAGTTATGTTGTATTACAGAGTTCTGACATTACCAAGTAAAACACTAGCAAGGCTGCTGTTCTCCAGATATTCATACAACAGAATCCGATTTCTGCCCTCAACACAACAACCAATCAATTGAACAAGGTTAGGATGTCTAACAGTTGATATCACATTAATCTCTGTCAAGAATTCATTGGTCCCTTGTTTTGATTCAATGGAAAGAGACTTGATAGCGGCACGAGTACCGTCTCTCAAAACTCCCTGCAATTAGTGTAGTGAAGTTGGGTAAGAACCAAGAAAGTAAAAGGAAAACCTGGCCTCACACGTATGTATGTGAGGTATATACAACCTGTTTACCCTTCTATCTATGTATGCTGTATAACTACAAAGTTATTAGAGAGAGTATAGTTGTCGCTAAACTTACCCTATAGACAACTCCAAAACCACCTCCACCTATTTTGTTTGATGGATGAAAATGACCCGTTGCTGATCTCAATGAATTATAGGAAAATAGCTTCACATTGTTGGTAGCAATTTCTAACCCTGAACATGAAAGAATGTGATGATGTGAGGTTAATTTCAACTAAAAGGAGGTCTTACAGATAAAAAGGCCTAAAAAATAATGAGAAGGCTTCCTGATAACAGCACATAAAAGAGAAAATACTACAAAAAATCAATGTACAACTTCTAGTATCACTAATGAGATGCATTTAGAAGCTACAAATTCAGCTAGCATTGTCCCTATCTGCTGGCCTGAAATGTCTCAAACAAATACAGCCTTTGTTTAGCACATAAGGGCTAACAAAAATGTACTATCCAAGATATTTAATTAAAGTTTCACCTTACCTCAGGGATCGCAAGTTCATAATCCAAAATTTAACATGGTCAATGGTAAAATGCTTGTATTGAATCCAAATGGCATATCAAAATTCAGAGGAAGTTCATTTATATGACAATTGAATTGCAGGGTAAGTGATCTAATGCTAAAGCTTGAGAAAGACAAGCCTAGGCCTGACATAGTACAATTTGAATTGTAAGTTGTAACGTCATATCTTTCTAGAGCATTATGAAATTTGTAAAATCTCTAAATATATGAAGCCAGGCTTACACTATATGCCTTTCCGATTCATAAACCACATTATTTAACAGGTATCTCAAGTGGGATTGAGTTTAGCTTTCTATCAAATGACAAAGCAATAACCTTTTCAGGCTTATTATAGTATCCCTTTCAAAGATGATTCAATTTGATAGAAGCACTAAAGATACAAGCAATGAGTCTAAATAATACAATTTGGCATTTTCAGAATTGACCAGAAAGATTCTCCAACTTCTCAACACAAGAGCCAAAACTAAACATTTTAAACAGCCAACTTTTCCCAAAAAAGGAAGCCCAACTATCTTAAACATGTTTGCCAACTGCACACTCGGACATAGTCGTTCATCTTTGATGTTATTCTTTTTCAATCACAAATTTCAGTCTTAAAAATTCAAAATTAAAAAGAGTGTATTGTGACACCTTTTTAACAAGAATAAAAGAAGACAAAAAGGTACTCTTTTTTTAAGACTGAATTAGTGCTCATACCTTCTGTATGCTCTCCACTCTTCCCTTTACAGGAATCAAATGCGCCGAAACAACTGAAACCCATAGCTTTGATTACCCTCATTTGAAGAACCCACCAGCAAAAACTTAGTCCAAAACTCTAATCCCCACTCATCTTCAATTTTCAATAGCTAAGCTAAAACATTCGATCACAAAAAATAAATTTCTTTATGTAAATATACAGCAACTAGTGACTAAAATCCAAATTAAATAGAAATTACAATGAACCCACAACCCAAACCTTAATAATCAAGTGTTATTGTGTGAACTGAATTGGGTAGATGATATCCGTCGGTTGAAGCACCAAAATCCAAACCTAAGTTAATATTCTAGGAAAAAGGAAAAGCAAGCAAGGATGAATGTATGGATAGAAATGGGAAAAGACCCATAATCATGGTAGACATATATATACAGCATTTGTGTATGTAATGATTGTATTTGTTGAAGTACATTAGTACAATAATAAAATGGAAAGTTAATTACTGCCACTGTTGAGGAAGGTGGGGGTGAGAGAGGGCGGCCAGAAAGTTTGGTTGGACTACAAATTAAGAGTAACAATGGGGGAAAGAGCTGTGAAAATGACATTCGGGTTACATCTTCTTTTATTTTATTTTTAATCTTGCTCCTGTGAGGCTGTGATTTGTTCCTCACACTTTCATTTCATGGGAGTTGGGACTCCATTGAAGAAAGAAAAGTCCACTTATCTTACTTACCACCACCTTTCTTCTAGAGAGCTTTAGTACTATTTTCAGTATTTTGTATTGAATAATATTCGTTCTAATTTTTTTAAAATTATAAGATTGATATTAATTTTAAATATTTTTAAATTTAAAATTAATATTAATTTATATCAATATAATTATAAATATTATAAATTATTTAAAAAATATTATTAATTATAAAATTTATTATTTTAAAATTTTAAATGAATCATATCAATTTTAAATTTAAAAATGTCTTAAATTGACTTTTAAAAAATTAATAATGCTCTTATAATTCATATATATATATATATATATGGAAATGATTCGGGTTCAAAGTTAGATTGAAATATTTATTTATTTAGCTCAATTTTATTTATTCGTTGCGAGATTGAACGACTTAAAAAAAAATACCGTATAACAATTATGCGGTAATTAACAAACTGTTATACAATATGTGACTTATATAAAAAATCATCAAATTATTTTTCAACTAATTAAAAAAAATATAATATAATTATCATGCGATACTTGTCGAAACTGCATAACAATTATCTTATTTAAGTAGGTAGATAGACTTTCCATTCATATTAAGTTATTAACTATATATTTTACCCATTCAAAAATTGAAGTTATTTTCTTCGTTCAATAATAAAACTCTAGTTACGTTCAACAAATAAAATAACTTTCACAAGAGTGGTGGGTAGCTCTAGGATATTCTCTTCTAGAGGCCTACTGAAATTTAAGACGGTGAAATAATTTTATTTTTTTATTTTTGGGCAGCCTGCAGAGTCCTCAACTTCCACTAACCGACATATTTGAAATTGAAGGTATTGCTGTTCGAAGTGCTTTGATCTTATTTGAAGAGTGTGGGTTTAAGAATTTTTTGGTAAAAAGTAGTAGTAATAATAATGTGATTGATAAATTAAAGGCAGACATATTAGACAAGATACATATTGTTCTTATTATTATTGTATTGATTAAAATTTTAAAAATTATATTAATTTTGAGTTTAAAAATTTCTTAAGTATATTTTAAAAAGTCAACAATAATTAAATAATACGGAACGAATGAAGAATAAATTTAAAAACATTAGCTATAAAATGTTATACAACCACTAGTATATAACTGTATACGCGTGTGTATGTTTGAATTTACTCTGTTATAGTAATAATTTGGTGAAAGAGAAATTGATCCATTTCGGATTAGGTTAACACCATAGTTTATTTATCAACTTTGTTTTCTCATACGTTGCTTGTACTATATAAATTTGAGATAACTTGGTATTATTCAACTAATTTTAATATGTTTTTTATGTGCTTATAGTATGATGGCAACACCATTAATATATATATATATATATATATATATATATATATATATATATATATATATAAAATGTTTGGACATGATCATGCATGTTAAATTTAGTATTTGGAACGTTACGTATATTCTAGTATCCGAAATTGCTCAGTAATGATCAAACATGAAACTTACAGAACAAGCATAGTATTTTCTATTTAACCTTTTAGCTTTATTTTTTTATTTTTTTTTTGGACATGATAATGCATGCATGCATGTTAAATTTAGTATTTGAAACGTTACATATATTCAAAACATGATGAGGTCTACGACTGGTCTAGTATCCAAAATTGCTAAGCAATGATGGAACAAATGAGAAATAACGGATTAAAAAAATTAAGGCCAAATTTTAGTCATGTTCACGTAACCGTGTTTGAGACTGATCTAGAATTAGCATTAGCCGGTTGGCTTTAATCCCCGCATACATGCACAATGCTGCGACACAAGAATATTTAATTTCTCAACAATCTTTTACTTTAACAATTTGTTGTTTAGGATTTATGTAACATTGTATAATGACAATCGTAACCCTTTTTGAAAGAGAATCTTGGAGATCTACATATTCTATACATGTCAATATTTGAGAGACCCACATCAAAAGGAGATTAAAAAATAAACGCACAATTAAGTTTGTGGTCTAGAATAAGCCACCCTAGTTGGTCTTTCAAGTGTATGAATAAGAAAGCTCCTACTCAGAATAGAGCAACACATGTGGCTTATTAATTTGACGGGTTCATTATATATATTAGTAATAACATTTCTAGACCACACACGAAGCATAAGCTGGAAATTTTGTATTCCCTTGCAATTTTTAAAAAATTGAATCCGTCATCGAATTAAAAAAATTACTGAATAGATAAATTATTAATTTAATTAGTAGTCGAACCGTTATTAAACCAATAACGTCATAAATATATAAAAAATATATATTATTAATAATTAATAAAATTTTAAAATATCTAATTTTTTATAAGTTAAAATATAATAAAATAATGTTATAATTTTATTAAAAATATTTTTGTAAATAAAAAAATAATACTTGAAAACCGAGTAACCCGGTTGAACCATCGATTGAACCGGTGGTCAATCGATTTTTGACCGAGTCGCTGTTTTTTCGGTTTTTTGGTCGGACTGGACCGGAAAGTCCACCGGTTCCGGTCGAATCGGGATTAGACCACCGGTCCTGTCTGATTTTCTAAACATTGGATTAATGTGTTACACCTCATATATGTAATTTTAATAATTAATAATATTCATTTCGTTCTAAATTATTTGATCATTATTGATTTTTTAAAATTAACTTAAAAGATTTTTAAACTCTAAATTAACATAGATTTTCTTAATTTTAATCAATACAAATTTGAATATTCTAAACTATCTAAAAATATTACTTATTGTAAATTTTATTGTTTCATAATTTTTTATGAGTTATCTCAATTTTGAATTTAAAAATGACTTAAATTAACCTTTAAAAAGTTGATAATGATCATATAATTTAGAATAGAGAGACTACTTTACTTAAAATTTATTAATTATAAAGTATTAAGTTGTTGATTATCGCATCTGAACAAAATTCATTTCATAAAAAATTATTACTAACTAGAATTGATAAACTTACTCAATATTAATTATAAAAAGATAAAGTTAACAGTGAAATTGGATTTTTTTTTTATTTCTTTTAATACAGAAGTATGACCTGGGGACATGGAGAGTTCATACAAAACTATATGCAGAAAAATCCGACCTTAAATAGTTTTTAGGGGCAAAATAATACATCTTGCGTTTTTTATGTCAAATTTTTGTTGTGAATTATGTAGTTAACTGACGTTTTTGATATAGTGAGTCAATTTTATAATTCTACCTAATTTTATGCGTAAAATATAAACTGTAATTATAATTCGATAGAAAACTCTTACAAATCATAACTATTTTTAGGGTGCTCTAAACTTGGGGTCTGATTAAAATTTCACACAAAAACATGCAGAAACTGTACAACCATGGACATCAGTTGACTCAAAAAAGAATCTACAAAAAGAAATTAAAAAAATTACAGAAATAAGAGTTGCTTCATTCCATCAAATCCCAGTTTAATAACAGTTCTATTGCTTCAAAATGTTCCAGTTGGAGTCTCAAAGAGTTCAGCAAGATATTGCAAAGGATCCACGAAAAATATATCCAAATGCAACTCTCCAATAGATATACTCTCTAGTACGAGAAGGGAAAAAGTTTTTCCGGCTCCTTGTATTTGTGCGAGCGTCGCGGTTATTCTTGCTGGCTTCAAGAAGAGTGTCCTCCTTCACTGCCAAGATCAATGTAGTCCACTTCACTTCCATCTAAACCATAGGAGTTATTATTAACACTACGTTCAGAACTGGCATCGCTGCTTGCGGCTAGACCAGAGTCTGAACCACCAGTTGTCCTCAGTTTTGTGGACTCAGATCTCACGCTGTACACAGAAGAAGCAGGAACATCTTTCATCAGCGTACGCATATGACCTGAAATGCTCCGTCTTATGTCCTGCATATTAAGGAACCCACAAAACCAAACATAAGGAGAAATATCCCTCAAAAACACAGTACTCAAGTTAAAGTTGGTCATATAGAAACAATGCAGGAATCAGGAATGCCATTAGAATTCGCGCAACAATAAAATAACTACAAATTACATAAAATCTTTGCTTGCACACTTCACTTGTGTAAAATGGATGTGTTTGAAAATTGAAGACTCAATTAGGTAGCAAGTAAGCAACGATTTATGGGATGAGCATGATTTTAATTCTTCAGCTTGAATTGGTTTTGCATAATGTGTACAGAGTAACAAACGGTATGGTAAATCCTACATACCATATGCCTCATGGCCATTTCTAAGGATTTTTTGGAGAGTGATCTGCCAAATCCTGAGCTACCTTGGGAAGAGGATGACTTTCCAGAGGAGTTAGCACGATGGGAGTTCATGTCATCTTGCTTTGGTGGGGCGAGTTTCCTCATGTTTACTACTCTTTCAACCATCTGAGTACCCATCAAAACAGGGTTTACCTCGTCATTAGTGTTGGAGTATTTTTGACTCTTCACAACCACAGGTCTCCCGCTGATTTGAGGATTACCTCTTGAAACCCGTCCTCTCAAAGGAGAGCATGGTTTCTGTCTCGATCTTCCGCTAGAACTAGTTTCAATAGAAGATGGTCGAGCACTAGGTGCACTAGGCCTTTCTCTAGATGCTGAAGCAGGCCTTCCTGACAACGATGTCAATGGTCGAGACTTCATTGTTGGAGAAGTACCACGTGATGGTACTGGATTTTTATTTGTCGTTCCACCTGACTTTGTCACAGAAGAAGATCGACCCGTGGGGGCGGATGTGGTAGGTATACTAGATGAGTGAGATGGTCGACGTGTTGGTGTTGCAGTTCTTGATGTGGACTTGGAAGCTGCCAGTATGGAGGGTCTGGCAGTTGGTGTTGAAGAACGGGCATTAGACGGGTTTGAAGATCTCTCAGGAGGAGCCGTGACTTTATTCGATGGAACTGTTGCTCTTGAAGTAGGGGTGGAGGATCTTAAGGGCTTTTCTATTGCAGGCAATGTAGGTCGTCCTGTTGGTGTAGCAGATCTAGAAGTGGCTGATCGTGCTCCGTCTGATGATGAAAGTCTTCTAATGCCAGCACTAGAAGACCTTACACCAGCGGATGAAGCTGCCTGCCTGGATGATTTTATATCACTCCTTGAAGCAGGTTCTACAAGGTGTTCTGCTAGCTGCAACACCAAGAATTGATAATATGAATGTAAAACTGAGTGATGTAGAAGTTCTAGAGGAGTTGATTTGGGAAGAGAATCAGCAACAGTTTAAACATAAAATTGACAATCACAATAAGCTTAAGATTCGTATTTCAAAAGAAAACTTCATTAATATTCATAGTAGAAGAACAAAACTAGAATCTCGATAAGTCAAAAAAGAAAAGAGTTGAAGAAACTAAAATTGAGTTCTTACCCTAGATTTTGGAGCATTGGTTTGAGATTTAGAATTTCCATTTGCCTTCATTACACATTTCTCCAGTGAATGGAACAGTGGGGTGCAAGGGGGTGTAATAAGCCTGATAAAAATCATGCCCAATACATAAATTAGCTATAGTGAAGCTAAATACAACAATTTATTGGCAATGTAGTATATCATATAAATTCATCCATGTGTAATCCTTCATGTTTAATTATATTAACTTGAACTGAGCTTCATCAATAAAGAACCAAAAAAGTTGGACAACAAAATGGTAAGTTGCTACTGAATATAGTTTCTAAAACCTGGTTCCTGTTCCCAAACACCCACCTCTCTCCCCCCTCCATTGCCCCCTCCATTACACAAAAAGAAATTATTTTTTTGTAGTGTGTTTTTAGCTCCTTTGGAAGGAAGGGTAGTATCCAGACATTTCTCTATTTGGGTTTGATAATCCTAGGTTCCTCTTCTATGATAGCAGGTAACATCAACCTTCATAACTTCCATGCTAACCTAATAATATACATTTAGACCATCTCAGCATCAAGTGCATCAATTTCTAGCACACAATTTGCTTAGACTGATTTCTTGGTGGTGTAAATACAAGTGTTTCAAGACAGAGTCCTACAGAAAAGCATCATCAAAAGGAAATTATTTTACACACAATAAATGATGATAGCACCAGAAAGTGTCATTTTAACTGTAACGAGGGAACATAAATCAATGATATCGAGATGCTTAGGGTAATGGGTAAATGCTGAAGCCATGAGAAAAACAAACTCATTGTCACCGGTAATTCTTGAATTTTAATTACAAACAAACTCTGGTTGTATATTGCCTTTACTATAAATGCTGAAAGTTCCTCTTCATACAGCCTAGAAATGTCAAATGTCACTTTTGAATTTTGGAAGATAATAAGCACAGTATGCATTAATGAGACCATTTAATAGTTCAACAAACTTTATCGTCACTTCTGAATGATGAAAAATTCAGGGCAATACCATTTTGCTAAGATCAAACCACCAGATAAAAGCAAGATTTCATGCTTCCTTTTAAAGGGTTGATACAGAGCATCATATCATGTTTGTATAATGATATTGCTGTACAGGCCTTCATCTTTGAGTATGATAATTATTTACTAATCAAAATCAAACCATAGTCCAGGTGATTAAACTTACAGAAAAATCCTTTGATCCCGACCTCTTTGGGGGTCGGTTATCCCTAATACAGTTAATAATAAGCCATGGAGAAAGTGAGAGCAATAATAAGATATAAAACAGGAGCTAAGTTATCAAATATATGGAAAAATACCAATCATAATCAGTTCTGTCATTCTCAGAATCCATAAATTCATCAGTTTGCTCCTTCTGACCGCGCATTGCTGCTGTTATCTTTGGTTTTGATCCTGCATCCATATTGTATAATCATCAATCTTTACTAGATCAAGTATCAAATACATCAATTAACAACAGTTAAAACTTTAAATCAAATAATCCCCAAATTGTAATCAAAATCTCAAATGATTGTGTAAAACATCAATACCTAATGAATCATCAAATTCATCAGAATTCTGAAGGACTGAAAAATCATTCCTCCCCATTTCGCGGTTATGCAACTCAAGGAACAGTGACAAATCCTCCTTCTCCTTCATCACATTTCTATATTCTACTGAAGCCTGCACAGTTCAACATATCTCAGCCCTCTATTCATTACTAATCATTACAAAATCCAAACCACACAAACAAAACCCATATGCCAAAATCCAAAATAAAATACCCATTCCCTCAAAAAGCCAAAAGATTGAATCTTTAAAAGCACTACCAAATTTTATTAGATCCGAGTCAAAGTTCAAAAATCTCAACTTTGACGGTCAAGCTAATAACTTGTAGAAATCCATTACAATAACAAGAAATATAGCATACTTTCTGCAATAAAACCCACCCAAAGCTATTATACATATACAATTTCACACACATATATATGTGCTTACCGCCATTCATGTGGCAACAGAGCTGATAAGAAAACAAAATATGTCCTATTTTAATAAATTGTTTGTCAAATACTATCTGATTTGGAGAGTGATAAGAATAGGAAATTTGGAATTAGGTGAAAGTTGAAGAAACAAACATTTTTGACTGTTTTGACAATGAAGTCATCCGGAGGTGGATTAATAAGGGTGGGGGGAAGAAACTGATAGAGGATTTGAAATCCAAGTGATTGATAATCTAAAGAAAATGTCTGCAAAAGCACTGATATTCACGATAATGCCATCAATCAGTATCCGAGGTATGCACCAGTACAGTAATCGACTTGGTTTTTAATCACATGTTCAGTCAAGGTTAGTATTTAGTAATATGTTAAGTTAATTAAATTTAACTTGATTGATTTGTGGTCTAATTTAGCAATAATTAATAAATGATTTTGCTATACTGTGGGTTATATTTATTTATAAAAAATATATTTGAGATTGAATTATTTATATTAATGTAACATTATTTTGAATTATTTTATTTTATAATAGGGGATTAAATAGTAATATGAACTATTTTTTTTTTATTAATCCTAAGACTATTTATGTAAGATTATATAATCTTATAAAAAATTTAGGATTAATAGTCCCTTCATTTTAAACTATTAAATAATTTTATAGGACTAATAGTCTAATAGATTAATAATCACTCATCAAATGATTAAATAATACAAAATAGTATTAAATTAAGATAAATAGTCTAATTTCAAACATATTTTTTACAAACAAACATAATTCTAATGTTTCACTTAAAGAGTTATATCTACAAATTTCATAAATTTAAAGATACGTTTTTTGGTATATATTTATTTATTTATATATCTAATGAGTGCGAACTTAGTAAAATTGTGGTGATAACTTTTAATACATTGAGTCATTTTATAATTTCACTAAAAAGAAAAAAAAAATTATAAAAAAATAAAATAAAAGAATTTAGTCACCCCTTCTTAATACTAATTTTTACCACTGTAACATTTTCAAAATAATAATGATTACAATAAATTTGTGCCCTGATAATGAAGTATAGAAGTGGCTTTACAATCTCATTCGTGAAGTACATATCTTATGTAATATTTTTTTTTATCTATCTATTTATCTATATATCTTATAAAGTGAAAGAAAAGAATGATAATTTTTTTTTTATGTAAATAAAAAAGTAAATTTTTTTTTTACTTTTTTATTTTATTCTTTAAATTTTCTCCATTCATTTTTATCCTTTTCTCTCTTCCATTATCTATTTATCTTCTAATTTTAGCATTCCATTCTCCTTCTTTTAACACCCATGTGGTGTGTTATATAAACTAATATCTATTTGTATTATAAAGAAAGAGCAGTAAAAATAATTGCATTCTTTAAAATTCTGTCACAATTTTCCTCTTTCTGTTATATTTATCTATAAGCATGTAGATGATTAATAAATATAAAGTCTTATACCCATACGAGGGAGATCTTCAAGAAATATTCATATTTACTCTATAAAGTAAAATTTCCAAATGTTAATTCGTTAGTTAGAATTGTCCTCTTATTATTTCTGGCAATTAAAAGTGTAGAACAGACCCATCCACTTATGGACCTGCAAATCTAAAAAAAGGGTTAAATAAAAAGAAATGTCCATAATCCAATACACATGCAAGGCTTTGACCAGCCAGATCGGTAAAAAAAAAAAACACTTGAAACCCAATTAAAAAAACAAGAATACAGATAATAAATAAACACCAAAAGAGAGAGATTGTGACATATAGAGATAAGATAAATAAAATATTATTTTTCTTTCTCCAAAATTTCAAACTTTGGGTATTAAAAGATGCCCAGCGGGGTTATTTAAAAATTATATAATTTTATATACATTATAATTAAATATTATTTTAAATATTATATATTTTTTAATTATTAAAAAATAAATTTTAACACGAATTTTTATTTTAAATTTAATTTTTTAAAATTTGAAATTAAAATATAATATTATAAATTGTGTTCGATACCGTACACAAACGCTTATCCTTTAAAATTTGAATTATTTATTTATTTTTATGCTGTGGTATAGGTACTCCTCCTCCCGAGAAAAAGCCAATCTAACGAGACTGAAAAGATGATAACGTATGGTGGGTTCGACTTCAAATGTTAGTGGGCCTCCTCGGTTGTCGTGTGGTTTTCAACCTCAGTGGGCCTTATTTCTGAATTTTTCATGAGGTGTACGGACTTTGTATTCATGGGGACACTTGATCCGAACCCACGTCCATATCGTTTTTCATTTTTTTTCATAAAATAAATAAAAATAACACCTATAATGTGGTATCATTGTTGCCAAACATTCTTGGTTAAATATTATGTCTGATTTCTATTTTCAAAAATTAAAGAAATATATAAAAATAATAATGAAAAGGGGAAACATGGAATTGAAAGAGTCACTTATTATATACTAAAGAGTTGTATATTTTTCATAAAAAGAGTTTTTACATTAGTGGTGTCAATTAATTTCATAATACAAGTAAGGAAAACATTCTGTTTATTGCTAAACCTCCTCCTCTTCCTAGTCCAGATTATTAGGGATGTAAATAAATCGAATCAAATCAATATTGCGTTACTCAAATTTGGTTCATAACATTTATCGAGTATGAAATAAGATTTGATTGAGACTCGTGTAATCATAGAATTGTGCATGATTTCGAATCGGCAGTTTGAACTTTTTAAGTGAATATGATCTAAATATCAATAGAAAATTATAATTTAAAGATATTCGAATAATTTATCGAATTTAAAACTTTATTCATACTTAAATGATTTATATTATAAGTCAAACTCAAATCAAACAAATATGAATCAAGCCCAAATCATTAGATTCATTTTACCGCCTTACAAATTACATTCATTAGTGGGTGATGATAATGATACCAACTACTACTCTTACTATCATTTATTTAACCTCCTGGACCATATTATATTAGTGGTAAGGGAAACTGGGGGGTTGGGTGTTTTATATTTAGGCGAGGGATAAAACATTAATAAAAGAAAATATTTTGTTTTTTTTATAATTTATTGAGTAAGAACGCAAGATTCGAGTCTATTTTTTAGCAAAGTCAAAATATATTTTTGCAAAAATATCCATAACAGAAAAATTGTAAGACAGAAGGAGTGGTTGAGTATGTGATTTTAGCTTCTTTTGGTGGGCCAATATCCACCTTAAAATAATGACACCGGCAGGGTGGGTAGGTTCATGTATATTTCTCAATGCCGAGTCTATTCTTATGAATAATTTCAGTCCCAAGACTCGCAACCTTCCCTCACCCTCCTCTTATCAAGTAAACCCATTCGTAAATCATAATCATCCATCTACACGAAGCATACTTTATTGCATGCATATATGCAACTGGGAACATTAGAAGTATGATATGAAACCTACCAATTAATCTCATGTTGGATGAATAGTAACCACTTTTTCAATACAATGTTGAATCAAAACTAGAAAAATGATGGACCATCATCCTAAGTCATCCTGCACAACTGATCTCTACTCGAAACTTATTATTTACGAAACAAGTTAATTTCAGTTGACCAGTCTTTAAACTAATTTTCGCCAAACCTAAAAGAAGAGACGCTAATCAAGCATCATCATTCGTCAGTATCACTTCCTCCAAGCTGAGCTTCCTGAATCCCCGAGTAGCTGCTTCCATCAGGACCCAACACCTTGAACCTGCTCAATCAAAGGATACATTCTTTAGAACACTAAAAGCACTGATGAATATTCGACAAAGTTTAGAATTTTGGATACCTCTCGAGAATAAATTTCCCTTCCTTGTACTTTTGGCTCTTCTCATATGCAGACTCCTGTAAAAACAAAGTTTACCCCAACACTAACAAGTGCAACTTTAAAAACAAAAAATAAAATAAATCAAGCCATTGGATTGTTAAAAGAAGTATCTTACATATTTCCACCCCACAATTGAGCCACAAGTCACACAAAAAATATCAACCACAGTATGCATTCCAGTCATCATCATCCTTGCTTCTTTCTCTCCAACAGTGACATTCACACTGTGAAGCATGGAGTACGAGGCATTTGTGATTAAGAATATATCTAATAAGTGTGCAAATTATTAACTATGCCCGCAAGAAGAAAAACAAAAAAACATGTGATTGGACATCACGCAATGAGGAAGTTACAGTTCAATCTATAAAGCATAACATATTACAAGCAAAATGCACTATACGCAAAAAAAAACACTTGTGCATGTATAGACTTAGTTTGTATTGACAATAATTTGCTGGCATACTTCGTCGTATAGTATATGCATACAGCATACCCTCTTAATAGTCCAGTTTCACAGCACCATTATAAAGAACACTTACACTTTATCAAAGAGATAAGCTTTCCCATGCCTGGAGTGGAAAGACTGGAAACAAAGTCAAAATAATGGGTCAGGAATATGCCCGTCAATTCATGCTAAGAACTAGCAGGCATGAGTAGAATAACTAAACCATAAGGAAAGATGGAGGAATCTAATAGGTTAGGAACTTTCAGTTACAACACTCCCAGCACAGTGTAAGAGAAAATAATTATACCTCTATGATGTCCTTTAAACAAATTATGTAGGATCATATGAACTAAAATTAGAAAGCTAACTAATTAACCCATATGATATATCAGAAGCAAACATATGCTTCAATACGCAACAGGCTAAATTACCACATTATGCATTCTATACGGGTTACTTCAGTTTTATTAAGAAAGGCTTTAACCTCTATAAATATGAGAAAGCATCCTATCTGATGGTTAAGCAAAGTGAATTCCAAAAATTTCTATACAGGTGGAGGTAACATACTACAAAAAGAATAAATTGTTCAAATATTTAATAAGTGCACATCTTATTTAATCTAGAAAGTTTGATAGGAATAAATCACAATTACACTCTGGCTTAGTAAAATCAAGTATAATCAATCAAATTAGACGAGTCACAAGAAATTTGAATTGATGCATGCCTGGTACCTAGGGAGAACAAATACTCCCAAGACCGTCAGGTATCTATATTGGATACAAATACTCTTTGGTACTTCGTCCAACATTTTCTTATGTGTTATAAATTGAAATTGAAAATTTTCATTTACAAACATGAATTCAATACTTCTCTATCACTCATTAAGGCAATCCCACAAAAGAAAATATTATGGCTTTCTTTTATGTCAAGGAAGAGTAATTGTTAGAAAAATACAAGTCGAATGATATAAATAAAGGAAAGACTTTATTAAAGAAATATCAGAGTAAAGGGAAGAGATGTTCATCATAAAATTTCTTAAAGAAAATAATACAATAATCATCATAAAAGTGTTAATAATAAAAATAAATTGCAAGATAAATATTTTTAGTCAGTACACCTTGCGTACCCATAGCCTATATTCCAAAAAGGACGCATCAACATATCTGTATGTACAGGATCGGGTTCATTTCCTGTTTCTGTACCTCTTATATGCCCACAAGAATTTCTACCTCGAATTTCTACTTCACTAAATTGAGTCTTAATCCTTTGCTTTACAACTGCTTCTCATCTTTCTATTGATGCTGCACTTCCAGTTTCTATATTACATGCACTCAGCCATGCTTGACAAGTGCAGGGCTGCGTGTAGTCCCAACATTTGGGGAACATGGACAACAATTGCGGCAGGGTATAGTTAAGTTATATATATAATTTAAATAAGGCTATTCATCTCTGGCGACAATTAGAACGGCAAAAAAGGTATACATGTCACACTAATCTTTCTTCATATATTACTCTCTCTCTCTCTCTCTCACACACACATCCAATCTCAAGATCAGCAACCTAGTATCCAGTATAAGGTAAGTCATGTCCCGTTGATCAACAATTGCTTTAGATCAAACTTTCCATGTAATAGAGTGCCATAAATTAGAGTAGTTCCAGGGTCCCAAATTTTGGGCACAAACACACGTGTCATTGTTACATTGATTACTAATGCAGATGTTGAGTAACCAATGTAATAAGGACATGCATATTTGAGTCCCAAAATTTGGGATCTCATTTGGCACCCCTAGCATCACTCCATAATTTAGCTCCTTCAAAATTATTTTGTAATTATTCTCTTTCCAAACAGATTTTACATGCTAATTTTGACAAGCTCTCCAACTCTAGCAAAAACCAAAATAACTTTAAAGGCACATCTCAGTCGGATTTTACAGAAGAATAATTGGGGATCCCGTTGGCCTATTAAGTGCAATTGTCTTTTGGCTGACCAATGCTGACTGATGTTGACCTGTAAACATACCTTATCATCAAATGGATACTAAGAATTAATAGTAATCGCTTAAAATGAACATGTAGATCTAAAGGGTCAGCAAACTTCCTCTTTGTCCTGGGCAAGTCCACTTCAGAATCAAAGACCATGTAAAATATCCTAGAGAGGCTCATCTAAATCCTAAGTTGCTGTTTCTAATTACAATCAATTGCATTAAACGCAAATACTTTGCATCAATCCTACAAGCAATAGTCATATGTTTAAAAATACATCAACCACGTTCATGGTAATGGGCAAGTTTAAAAGAATGCAATCGAGATTTGCAAGCATCGTAACAAGTTGATTGAGATGCACCAATTATTTATCTTATTTTCTACAGAGATCCCATCAAGTACATTTAAGGATAATTTCTGATACGTAATTGTTGGTAGTTAACATCCATAATATATAAGAAATTCAGATGTGTACTATAGAATAAAATTAGAAGCTGAAAAACTGATTACAATGGCTTTCAGAATCACAAGGGGAAGATGAGAACAGATAGATGTCCACATTAATACTCCAAGTGGAAGTGGTGCTAGAAAACAATTACTGCCTTGCAAAAGTGTAATTCTGATTTCTTGTACTCCTATAAAAGGTAAATAAAATGAGAAAGGTCCCTTGAACTCTATATCGTATTATGAGATATTTCAATTTACAGTAGTAAATCACATGAATCAGGTATGCTATAATACTGCCTATCTTAAATTCTATGTGACACAATTTATTTATTTTTGGTAAGTTGCTTTCAATGGTGAATGCACCCTTGAAATGCATTCTGTTGGCAAGTTCAAACTTCAGACTTCAATAAGTAGTAAAATGCAGGGAGCTAGCTTTCCATAGTTCCATCGCGATGTAGGACCATACCCTCCTTTTATTAGCAAATTCTGATTTAAGAAGCAGAGAATAAATATAATGTTGAGAGAAAGAGAATTGAACCCCTGTTCACATTCTGAATTCGCCAAACTAGCAACGTTTTAAGCAAAGAATATAATGCATCAAGTGAAAGATACAAGCAGCAAAAAAATCCTACCCACTTTCAAACCAACTAACAGATGACTCAGTAACTGAGTAAACTAAGATGGTATGCACACGGAGAAAATATATGAACTCCAAGTGGATTTACCCAATAAATGAAACTACTATTATCCTCAGATTTCCCAAATTAAATAGAAATCCTGATCAATATGCAAAGTCCAAACAACATGATGATCAAGGTAACCTCTTTATCCAACTAATCTAAATAGGTTTGACATAAATTAACACTACAAAATTTGAGAGGCCAAAGAAATTAACCATAACTAATTTATACTAATTGTAAAGCATCAATCCATCACTCATGAAAATCCAGGTCAACCAAAAAATGACGCAAAGTATACAAACTAAGAGTAAAATACTCAATAATTTTCTCATGAACTATATACATCACATTCTGCCATTAATGCCAACTAAGAGTAACTCACAACAAGATCAGAATAATATATATATATATAAAGAGAAAGTGAGAAATAAAACCTTAGAGATGATATCCTCCAGGAGAGAAAAATGGGTTTTGCAATGCTTGCAGGAATAGATGTTCCCTTCAAGGGTGATCAAGAAAAGCCTACCCATATCCCCCAAACGACTTGCAAAACGATCACCCTTTCCCTTCAAAAGCAGAAAACCCCATTTCCATATCAGTTAAACTAATCGATCATTTAACAAACCCAAAAGTAAAAGTTGGGGGGGGGGGGGGGGGGGGGGGGGGGGGATCAAATCAAGCAAAAGCAGAGCGAATGAACCTTACAAATTGTATATATATACGATGCCCATATAAAAAGGTAAATGGAGAAAGTGAAAGAAGGATCATGAAATGTTAGATGAAGCCAGATGATGAATTTACCTTTTAGCAGAGAGGAGAAAGTGGAAAGCAAATAGAGCAACAATCATCATGCCAATCAAGCCGAGTGTATGCCTCCCATATTTATACGAGTGACGAATCAGAAATGAAGAAATAAGGCCCGGCCGAAGCCCAATCTAATCAAGGTGTTTATAATTTAGAAATATCAAATAAACTTAATTTACAAAGTTATTTATATATATCAAATAAACATTTGGTAGATTCTTTATGAGAATATTTTTGATATCACATTATGCCAAACTTTTTTTTTTATATATAAAAAAATAAGTATAATACTACTTAATCGACTGAGAATTATAACATTAAAAATGTTCTATATTTGTTTTACGGTATGTTTAGAATTTGTTAGATGGTTGAAATGAAATTATCAGAAATGTCATTTGGCCGAAATTCATGAGTTTTTTTTTTCCTTCCATCTGCCATAAATAGTATTTTTTTGGTATATTATATTGGGTAATAACAAAAGACTAACCATAACGAAATCACTCAACACCTAATAATAATATTTTTTTGATATATTTAATAATAACATAAGGCTAATTATAATGAAATCACTCAACACTTATAAAAAAAATTAAAAAAAAATTACAAAGACCCTTAAAAAGATTCAACGATTTTCCATAACAATACTAATTGACGAAATGTGCAGTAATAAATTAGTCAATGTCTAAACTTTATTTGTCTTCTTTTTTTTTTTTTTAGCTAAAACTTCTTCTTTATTATATACTCCTATGATTTTAATGAAAATATGCCAAGAAAAAATTGGTGATTTGGTGGGAGGGTTTAGGTTAGGTTAGGGTTTGCAGCTCAAGAGTTCGTGGCAGATGGGACCATCTCTCACGTGGGCCCTATTACCTGAATAGTACAGGAAACATACAATCTCTTAGTGGGTCCGGGGATCCTTATGTCGTAGACTTTTTTGTTCTTTATTATTTTTTTTGAATAAATTTAAAGAATTGATATTTTCACAAAAAAAACTATCGTTGCATGTCTGTTACATGTCTATACCGAAATTTTTAATTATCGCTATAAGTCTATAACAACAATTTTCTTGTGATAATATCATTTCTCCTTTAAAAAATATCAATTCCCTAAATTTATACACACATAAACACCAAACACAAATTTCTACACAAATCTCATTTTAATTATTAAAAAATAATATATGACACAAAAATTTATATTAAATCTCACTTTTTAATAATTAATATAAAATTTATTAAAAAAATTGTAATTGATGTTTTTGTGTGTAGAGTTGTCCCTTTTTTTTTCCATTGGGATTTTAAGTTGTTAAATTATGCAAGACAACAATGAACTACCTCAAGTGCCAAAGACTTTTTTCTGGACAATGGAAATGCGTAGTGCCGAAAACTGTGCGTGAATTGTGATGATTCGAATGCAGCGCCAACAGAATATACTTCACAATTTCAATACTTAGCAGCAAGTCACTAAACCATGGATTTACAATCCGCAAATCATGTTCTCTTGATGACTGCTGAACCTTTAAAAAATGAAAAAAAATCGTTGAAACTCGTATAGTTGATCCATTCAAAAACCATTACGGTGGTGAAATGCCAATGGAATTAATCGGGTGCAACACTTTTCTTCCTGCAGAGTTAGAAGGCACATCTATCTTGAGGAATTCTTTTCTCAACTTTACCAATTCGTTGCAGCGGCCAGACAATGTGGGTGATCCTTCCCTGAACTAAACCCAAAGGAATCTGCCATTTACAACATGTTAAAGTCAGGCATGTTGTTAAACTAGCAAAAGCAGGAAAAATGTTAGCATGCAATTATAACAGGTGATTGTTCTCAACTCTGCTAGCTTCTCTCGAGAACAATTCTACACCATGTACTTGTATGTGTTTATAAACAATTTCAGGGACAAACAAACAAAATCAAGTGCTTAGCTCTTTAACGTGAGTTAAATATCTCTCAAGTGTTCATCAGACATTCCATAAAAGATGGCAAGAAACCCGAGTCTTGCTTGTTCAGAACCTATATCAACAGCTACATGTAGCCATGTTTTGGTTTTCCGCTAAAAGCAGTTTGGTTAAATCTAGACATGTATATGTGTCAAATGTTCAATGTTTTGAAAACCGATTCGGAACCGGCGGTTCGACCGGTTGAACCGGAAACCGGTTCCCTTTCCGGTCCGGTTTGGACCGGTTAACTAGTTTTGGTCAATAACCGGTTGACCCGGTTGACTACCGGTTCAACCGGTGGTTCAACCAGTAAAACCGGTTAGTAAAACCGGTTGAACCGGTTTTGAAGCTTTTTTTTTTTTTCAAAAATATTTTTACCAATAATATAACATAATTTCACTATATTTTAGCTTCCAAAAAATTAGATGTTTTAAAATTTTATTAATTATTAATAATATATATTTATGACGTCACTGGTTCAATAACGGTTCGACCACTGGTTGAACCAGTGACCCATCCACCCGGTACTTTTTCCGGTTCGCTGAACGAACCGGTTCTGAGAACATTGCAAATGTTAGTAACAATGTAAGGTCACCTGACTTTATTCTAAAACAGAACTTTGGTTAGCTGAATTATCGTTTCAAAGATAACATGTGTTCTGCAAATTTTTACGTCATTGTTGTATGGAACTACTATGAAACATTTGAAATTCTCTTGCCTTAAATTTTCATACAAACTAAACAAAAAATTTGGATTATGGGTAACTTACTGGGCCAAAGGATCTGGAATCTACGCTAGAAGCTGAATTGTCTCCTTCAACCCAACAATGCCCTTCTGGAATCTTCACGGCATCGTAGGAGTAAGGAGGTCCGATCCAATCACCTGGCAAGGCAGTTATTCTCTTTACGTATTTCTTCCTGTGATCATTGGGGGAGCTGCAAAAGATGGAGACTATAGAACAATCATAATTCAAATGAAATTTGGCATCAACTGCATATCACTAGAATAGGTTTCATAAATAAAATCAACTAATTCATACAAAGTAATGAGGAAGATAAGCTTCTAATATTTAAACTCAAGTCGTATGTCTGCTGTATTAAACAAAATTCTGATGCCAAATCGCATAGTTATAGATTCTAGATTCAAATTCTAAAAATGAAGCAAATTACAGTGCAAAACAGATAGACCTCTATAAAAACATAATCTTATATTAGAGTGTGATGAAATTCTTCTACAGAAACTCCATATGGATAATTTTTAACAAGTAAACAGCATAAATGTCGTGAAGCACCTAATACATGTCAATTCCAATATTTGTTTATACGTACTATTTTTATTATTAAAAAAATGAAGAGAAAGAATAAGAAAATCCCCAAACAAGCCCTCAAAACCTCTGTAGGAGGGGTAGCCCCCCCAAAGGATCAACCACTACTATTAGATCTTAGTTCTTCAATTGCATGAGATTAAGGGGATGCATAAGGGTTAAGTGTTTCAAAATGTGTAGCTAGGAGTCAAATTGATGACAATTATTCTCCTACGAAGCAATGAAACAACCCCTCCAGAAACCCCAGCCCCATCCAGTTTCCTTGGCCAATTGATCACAGCAATCCCCAGTGCGGACTATATTTATGAAACCAGTAAGCTCGGGCTCAAGGTAAGCTCAAAAATCATAACCAAACAGCTGATATGGCTCTCAGAGAGGCTCACGTCAACTCACTTGGAATCATATATACAATCTTCCAACCCCAAACAAAGGAAGAAATATCCTCCTTACAAGAAATTGTGCCTACCGCACTCAATAACCGTTAACTGAGAGAATTATTTCAATGAAGCCTTGCAAGTAATTCAGTTTTATATTTTAATTGATAGTGCGTAAAGCAAAATGCCAACAAAGCACAGTAATATAAAATATACCAGAAAACTACCACGTCACCAAGTGAAAACTTGTACTTCTTCAAGCAAAATTTCTCCACCAAAGCACGGTCAGCTGCAGCAATACCAATGATTAAGGCAAAAAATACACCACTAATGTACAAGAGGTAAAGAGTTTAAGCATGCTTCCGCTGAAAATTGTAACCTGTAGATGTTTCCAACAAAGTGCTGCAATGGGGATTGAAAATTGGAGACATAGAGCAGCCTTGAACGGGGACAATACAGATATAACGATCTGATATGGTAAGGCCTATTAGCCCAAATGTGAAAAACTTCTTCGAGACATTCCAAAGAAAATTCAGACTTCCCATATCCGTTTCACAGAAAGAAGAGCGTCAGATTGAAAGGGAGGCCATCTACAAAGCAGTGTTCATCAAAATAAAATGAAATACAACTATTTGCAGTTGCTCCGCCTAATTAAAATTATGTAATAATATACAAATAGCTATTTGTCAAGCAAAGCATGTGTTCAGTATTTTAAATTAATAGTCTCCCATGACAGCAGGCCAAAAGCACTTTTGACTTGTAAACCAATGAAACAAAAAAATTTGCAGAGAAACATAGAGTGAAAAAAATAAAGGAGTCACATAAGTAATAAATGACTTGACTATCGATATAATTCTTATACAAAGATTTATCGTGGAGATCAAAGGGTCATTTGCGCAAATGATATTAAGCTCTGTTTATATCAAATGCGAGATTGAATTAAGTATTTCAATTTCTTTATGAGAAAGAAAAGATATGCAATAAGGCCAAATTTGACTTAAATGTTATTAAACATGCATTATCACACGTTATTTGAGGGAATCAGAAAACAAAATAATAAAATAAAATTGCATATCTAATGAACACATAATTTCCATTCTGCTCTTCTTAATACATAAGATTATGTTTTATTTATGAACTACACCAAAAAATTCAAAATCTAGATGACTAATCACATTAACCATAAAACCAACAAAGCAAAGATACTTCACAGTTTCTTTTGTCAGCATTTGATATACTCAAAAAACAAGAAATTTGATCCATTGCGGCTGAATTTTGGGTCAAGCACCAAAGAAAGGTATGTGTGGTTTCATAAGTAATTATTCCGTACAATTCTAAAACGACGACTTTTAAGGATAATTTTATTTTTGCAAACACATCCCTAACATTAGTTAGAAATGTAGTTGTGGTGACATGATAGCATTCAATCTACCTAAATAAAAGTAGTGGCATGCTAAGAACTTCATGTGACTCTATAGTCTACTATTAAAAATGTATCTCTAATTTTGGAAGTGACATGAAAAATGTATATATAATTTTGGAGGGAGTAGTTCATAAGATACATTAAGAGAATTGGCAATGTATTTATTTATATAATCTAAACAAGAAAGAATTGATTTCCATGTTAAGAACTAACTGAACTATAACCAAGTAACTAATACTGACGATGGTGGCATAAGAGATGCTCCGGATGAGAATAGGTGTAACCACATATATACTTGAAACCTAGCGAGTTGGCAAACGTATAGACTGATCGCATGAAGAAAAGGGAAGCATCAAAGCCTAGGAACGAGGGGGATCCGTAAATAATTGCTGAGGACCAATCAATGATGCTTGTAGGAACTTTAGTCTCACAGATCTTGTACTTAAGAGATCTTTTTTTACCACTATATAAACATAAAGTCAGCCTGCCATATCCAGAACAAAATTTCCACGCACCACTTATTGATGAATTTTTTGGAAAGTAAAATTCATCCATTGCAGCAATTAATTGCAAATTAGACAGTAATATTCAACTTTCCACACCATATATTTAGAAAAGAAAGTACTATTATTCAACTTTGATACCTTTATTTTCTAAAGTTAATGACAAAAAAAAAATAAAAAAATTATGCATTATTTTCTTGACACCATAACAAACTTCTGGAGCAGGCCTGCCAACCAAGTTTGAATTGAAAAAGAGCCAAGGCGTCTTCCATCTACTCTATAACAATGAGCAACACATATTTAAGGTAAAAGACATTATATTTGTCCATGTGCCCTACAATCTCAATAACAGATAGCATAGCAGTAGATTAAGCTTCATGGGGACAAATGCAAAACACCATTATAAAAAATTCCATCTACAAAAAAAATCATGGAATAAGAACAGAAAGATCTAAACCATTTGAAAAGAAACTAAGTAATGGAAATGGCTATTAAAACTATGAATCACAAATCACTTGACGCAACAGCAATTAGAAACTAACAAAAAGATTACGAATCTTATTCTTCCGAGTAAGATGCGTCTTTAACGAGTTAAATTAAAGCATCTATGAGTACTATATAGCATTTGTACTAGTATTATAGATACAAATATACACAGCACATACATATATATATATATACGTGCATAAATACCTATAGAGAGATGACTTGGTAGCCGGAGGAAAGATCACCGTCTTACCGAAACGATGGAGAAGTGGCCGGGGTGCTAGGGCGCGCTGCTCGTTGAGTGACTGAGAAAAAGGATAAGAGGAAAAATAGAGGTAATAGAATTTATAGTGGGACTACTTGTGATTTGTAATTTTGTTGAAGGGTAATTTTGGTTATTACTCATTTTAAGACTTAATTGCAGTTAACGACTCTTACTTTACCGCACATTTTAATTATTACCCTCGAGCTTTATTTATTTGCTATTAACACTGATAGCATAAGCGATGCATGTGGCATAGAAGTTTTTGTAATAATTTAAAATTTTAATCTAATTTATGATGAAATTACGATTATAAGATATAAACTAACAAAAAATTAAAATCAAAGTAAGAAAAAAAAAATTATATTCCAAGAATGTAATAAACAATTCTAGTTACATATCTTTATTTATTTGCTTAAACTATCATAACAAGTTTAACCATTATCTTCAAACTTTATTTATTTATTTTAATCTTGTGATATTAAATATTTGATTACTCACATGATGACATATATTTTTATTGTTAAATCACTATTTTCAAGAGCTTAGTTGAAGATTTTAATTAGGATTTCGACAATATTTTTTGAGATTGTTCAATTAGTTTTTTGGTCTTTTCTTAAATTGGAGTATGTTGAGTGAAAATTTGGTATGATTTAATTGTTAAATGTTTAATTTAATACTAATTGATTTATATATTTTTCTCATTAGTTGTTTTAAGTGTTTAAGTAAACATTGTCATAGGTTTAAACACAATAAAAAAAAAATATTTTTAGGTTATATTATAATTTACTCAATGCACACTTGAAATGTAACGACCAGTTGACTACCATTGTCTCCACATAAAAAGCAATTTAAATACAACAAACCTTAATCACAATTAAGCTTTGCCTTGATAATATTATTGGAGTTTAAACAATTTTTTCTTCAAATTATAAACAGAAAAGTGTATATACACCGGTCGATCGACCTTCTAGCTAAAAAGTGACCTAATACTTGACAAAATTTAAATATACACACACACATAGAGCTTATTTTGACTTTGCCGATGTTTAATCCCAACCTCATAGATATCATTAGTGGTGACCCAATACTTTTATTATCATTATGTTCTTCAAATGAATTAAGATAATTATTTTTATTCTTGGTAATTGAATGAACTAAATATGAAATAACTAATCAAGATATATGAAAATGATTCATTTGTGCTTACTAACATTACTACATGACAACAAAATAGCAACATATATAGCATTCTTCTGAAATTGTCAAGCGTTACAATTTTTACAAGATGGGAATGGAGATATTAATCCTCCATACAAAGAAAAAGTTATCAGCCACAAGGATATAAATATTAAAGGGATTGGAGAATAAGGAAGAAAGCTCAAGAGGAGGAGGAGAACGTGTCAATAATGGTTGTGTGAAGTGGGTCACTCAAATGGGTAGCCCAGTTGTTGAGTGGGCCTTTTCCAGTGGCGGCAGCTTGGACGGCAAAGCCCAAGAACCCAACCATGGCGAGGCGGGCGTGCTTGATCTCAGCAAGCTGAAGGGTGGCCTTCTTCTCTGGGTCAGCAGCCAAGCCCAGAGGATCGAAGAATTTGCCACCGGGGTACAGCCTCTTTTCTGGGTCGAGCTCAGCATTTCTTTGGAACTCAATGTAACCAATGAGCAAAACTTCAATCCATATCAATGTGGTCATGGAGAATGGGAGAGGTTGGCCGAGGTAAGATGATCCCTCAATTAGCTCAACCTGAAAATTTTATGTATTTCTCAAATGTAATCATATAACACAATTTTCATATTATCCAAAAAGACTATATATATAAATAATATTTCGAGATGAATAAGTATAAATGCACAACATTTAAATATAATATTAATTATTATATCTCTTTTAATCATTAAAAAGTGAGGCATGACATTAAAATTCTCTATTTTTTAATAATTAAAAACATATATAATGTTTGAATGTTGTATATGTAGAATTGTTCCCTAACCTTTTGCTTAGATAAAATGCAAATCTTTGCAACTTTTGTAGTTAAATTTCGATCAAATCCCTTATGGATTAGAAGGGGCCTTTATATTTTCAATTTTGATCATGCAACTAAATTTGGTCACATAGACAGATCGACTTATGGACTATTTATCCACCTAATTTAAGCAAATAAACAGAAAATTACATTACTACTTATATTTTTCATGATTGAAAAATAGTTGTTATAACAGTATAAATTCATAGCATGACAATAATTAAATTTATGCCCCTATAATAAGAGTAAAACTAGAGTTGCAAGTACGTACACGGGTAATGTTAGAATAATAATAATACCTTTCTATACGACTAAACGTAAGCATAAAAATGTGTCACGCAAAATTATAACCATGCAACTATTTGTAGATATAATTTAATTTAACATTAAGTACCTTTCCAGCGTCTTGCCAAGTGATACCGGTGAGGGATTCAACAGCAAGGGCGCCGAGTGTGGCCAACATGGCCCACCGTCCGTGAATCAGCTCGCACTCCCTGAACCTTTGCAGCCCAAACACCTCCGTGTACGGCTGGAACGGCGTTGGGTTCACGTCGGCGCTCTCGAACCGGGTCCCGATCACATCACCCGACAAATTCTTGGCTAAGTTTTGGTCCAAAGAGTCGAAGTCATACTGCAAGTACTCCGCGGGTTTCCCCAACCCGAATGGGTCAAACCCGTAATCGCCAACTAAGCTGCCGTCAAGATACTCCGGGGCTTTGGCTCCCGGGAACCAGAGCGGGCGGTCAGAAATGTTTTTTTTGGAGGCCTTTTTGGGTGGGGATTTCTTCTTTCCGAATCCAAATCTGGCCTGAACTCTGCCCGATCCGGAATGTAGATCCGGAAGCCGGGTTCCGATGAATGAGGATGCGGCGGCGGCGGCTGCGGTGGCGGCCATTGGTGGTGTGAAGTGGAGGAGAGGAAGATATGAGGAGGAAGAGTGCGTAGAGAGTGATATTTCAAGTCGGGAGTGGATTTTTGGAGGGGCGAACGGTTTATCTATGATGGGGATATGTGGGCGTTGGATGAGGGGAGTGAATCCATCTGACGGTTGTGGGAGTATAGGCCTTATCTTCTTAGCTGAACATTATTGGCTGATTTTTAGTTGTTTGTTTGCAGGGGCTGGTTGGATTATGTTCGTTTGTTTTGTGGTTGACATTGACCGTTGGGAATGACCACTTAAATGATGACACTTGTTACTATTATGCATACCTTTACCTTATTATCTCTCATTCATTCATTCATAAGATTAGGATGATGACATCAGTCTTCTCATATATATTAAACTTCAAATAACGAGTCTATAAGAAAAAAAAATATGAAAAATAATAATAGTATTTTTTCGTATGTTAAATTTAAAAGCCTTAATATTGAAAAAAGATTAACAAAAATTAGGTAGCTAGGAAAAGTATATTATGAGACCGACTGAGTTTAGTGTAATTAGTTGATAAAAAACTGCTTATAATTATGTTGGTTATAAGGTGCTACAAATAGCAGCATATATATATATATATATATATTAGATATTCTATAGGAGATTAACTCAAGTCTTTCTATTGTACTTTAGTATTATAATAATATCCAAATGGCTAATAAACTATAGTATAATTTAACACTAGATATGAGATTAAATAAATTAAAAATTAATTTTATATATCGATAATCTTTACAAAAGAAATATGTCATGTTGACCTCAAAGTATCAAAAACAATACTAGTTAATCTGTCAAAACAATCTACTAAATATTTATAATTTATACCAATCTTAACAATAAACTATAAATTTAAATTTTTACTTTCTCACTCATACAAAGAATATTATAAATTATTGTTACATTATTTTGTGGGACAAAGTTAATAAGAAATTACACGAGAGGAATAGACGCCTATGGGTAAAATAATAAAAGATCCATCTACATTTACAAACTGGAGTGTGGTACTTGTCTCATTAGATAACTTAAGATACTAGTGTCATGGACATGGTACATCAAGTATCTTAAGTTATCCGCATCAAGTTACGCGTTGCGGGCACGACATATATTACGCCTATAATATATATTTGAAAAAAAAATTCATAGCATCTATGTCAAGATCAAAATTTAAAAATTCAAGAATTATTCAGCAATAATAGATAGAATTAGAGTAGAAAATGAACTCAAGTTATTCAAAATTTAGATCGAGATCGACTCAAAAAATTTAAATAAGACTCGAATTTGATAATTAAACGATTCAAATTTAAATTTATTTTTATATTTAGACACTTATACTAGTCGAATATGATTTTTTTGCTATTCGTTCATTTAGAATATCGAATTTTCTTTACGTCACATATATCTACTTGATATAAGTTTATTGATCTTACTCATACACAATATCAAATATACTCAATTTATTTAATAGATACACTATTTAACAATTCAATGCTTCACATATATTGAGAAATTGAAGGACTCTTTATACTTTCTGCACATGTTCGTCAATTGATTTAAGGATAATAATATCATCTCATTATTTTTTTTTTACAAGACTCGAGATCTAATTTGAAGAATTCAAATTTAAATCATTTTAAATAGTTCACCTAGTTAATTTTAAATGATTCAGTTTTAATTCGTGAATGTCTCAAATGTTTACGAATATCTCTATTAAAAAACGAGTCAAGTCAAGCTAGAGTAAAATAAAACAAGCCAAATTCAAATATGAACAAATATTGCAAAAGAGAATTGATATTTTTATAAAATAAATATAATTTTTTTTAATTTTTTTTTTACATAAATAATAAATAATAAGTAAAAATCACCTTTATATATAAAAATCCAACTACGTACTCACTAGTCAAGCACTTGCAATTGAACCTAGTCAACTGTATATCCCGAAAGTCTGAAACAGGATACAAAATATTTTACTTGTCATCGCACGCATGGGATCACTTGGCGGCAACCATTCGCCAGTTCTTTCACATTTTATTGTGTTTATATTTTTTTAAATATTCACTATTTATATTTTATACCTCCAAATAGCAAACGTTATAATTTTAATTTCCTTCATGCCTATTCTCACGTTATTATTCACCTTATATTTTTCTTGTCTAATGAATTTTTTTCATCTTTCTTTATATTCCGGGCCTGTTTTTTATTTAAAAAAATAGCACTTTAAAATCTGAGATTATCATCTCTTTTATTTATCATTATTCAATGCATTCATATAATCTCCTATCCAGAAATATCTGTCGCTGCCAAGTTCATATTCCATCGATCAAAACTGACAACTGATGAATTTTTTTATACTTTATTTATAAAATTATTAAGAATATATAATTTTTAATGTACCAAGTGCGATATATAAAAATGACCAACTTATATTCTTAGATATCTAAATGATGAAAAATTAAAAATATTAAATTAGTATAAATAATTTAATCACATGTAATATAACTTTAAATTAATATAGCGTAAGAAAAAATTATTCGCTTTAATTTGTTCCCAAGGCAATATTTCCTAATTTAAAGTGATTTTTTAAAAAGTGATAGATATCATTCCTACCCTTAAAAATACCTGCAGGAGGAATTTCCGACTTTATATTTATTTTACTGTCCGTTTTTACCGTTTGAAAGATGTAAAGGTCAACTTTCTGTGGCGGTAACTTTGACTGAAAAATTCACATTTCCTTTTTGTTATTCGGTCGTACTCCCACTCTCTCTCTCATCGCTAGTGAGCTAGCTAGGTAGGTAGCTTGATTCTTCTTCTGGTTTTGCTCTGTTTCTCTTTCAACAGTTGCCGATCCTTGTCTCTCTACTTTCAAGGTATGTTATATCTCTATTATTTTGTGTATATATGTATCTATACATGTTCTGTATTTGTATATATATATATATATATGATTATTGCTCTGTTCTCGTTATTTTCAAATCTATGAAAATAAACCCGAGTGGTTGGAACTCGGTTCGAAGATCGACTCAAAAAATTTGAGCGAGACTCGGATTTCATTATTAAACTAGTCAAATTTGAATCCATTTTGACAGGCAGACACTTGTACGAGTCAAGTATGAACTCCCTACTGCTCATTTAGACTTTAGAGTATCACTTATCCCTATTTATTCAATAAATGTTCGTTGATTATAATTCATATATACTCGATTTATTTAATGTATAATATTTAACAATTCAATTCTTCACGTACTTTAAAAAGTAAATGGGGCTTTTATGTATCTGGTACATGTCCATCAATTAATTCATTCAAAAGTGATAATATTATCTCATTAATTTTTTTTACGAGACTCGAGATCTAATTTGAAGAGTTCAACTTAAATCATTTTAAATAGCTGATTGAGTTAATTTGATCGACATTATTATTATATAAATGATCCGGTCTTTGATTCATGCATGTCTCAAATACTTGTGAGTAGCTTCATTAAAAAAATGAGTCGAGTCGAGTCGAACCTCAGTACAATAAAACAAGTTGAATTTGAATCTAAACAAATATTACAAAATTGTATTCGAATTCGAGTATAAATCCAAGTAACTTTAAAAAGTTTCAAGTAGAATTTGAGCAAGGTACTGTTCCTGTTCGACTCGACTCGAGATCATTTTCACCCCTACTATTATTTCATTTGGTGGAACTCTCAGTTTGCTCTTAATATTTTATCAATGTACTTTTGATTTCGGATCCATTGATTTTTATTTTTGTGAGTACTTGTTTTAGAATATTTCTTTTGTTTTACTGCTTAATTGATCTCCACGTTTTGTTTGTTTGTTTGTTAATCTCAGTTTGGTATTATCACTTTTCGATTCCAGATATACTTTGATTGGTTTTCACGAGGTTGTTTTAAATTGTGTAATCCTTTAGTTGTTGACTTTTATGCTTGTTGTTTGTTTTTTGTCTGAGAGAGAAATATGAAGATCAGCTTCTGATTAGTTTTAGTTCTTTGATCTTTGATGTCTATTTAATGTATTGCGTAGTTTTATATGCACATTTTGATGTAAAGTTGTTTTAGAACTTGGTTTCGAGTAATCTTTTGTGTTTGAATCTGAAGTTTTTTCCCGTTTATATGCACATTTTGATGTAGAGTTGTTTTAGAACTTGGTTTCGAGTAATCTCTTGTGTTCGAATCTCAAGTTTTGTTGGTTTTTCGTTTTTAAGGATTTCTGCACTCAACAACAATGAAGGCTACCAAGGGTAAGGGGGCAGCAAAAAGGGAAACGCTAAAGCCTGTTGATGACAAGTTAGTTAGTTTGATGTTTTCCTTTGATCTTGTTCTTACCTTTTTTGCAAGCCCTATTTTCGTAATCCTTTTTCTGCTTTTGGATGAATGTCTTTGTTTATGGGTTTCATCTTTATTATTAGCTAAAAAGTTCTGGTATGAATTGTTGCGTTCTATTGGTGTCTAATGTTAATATATAACGTTGGGTATTGCGGCAATGGGGATACTGATTTGATTGATTATGTATGTCTCTGCTCTTTTCAGAAAGGTTGGGAAGAGAAAGGCTGTAGGCAAGGCAGATAAGAGTAACAAAAACACGGCTAAGAAGGGAAAGTTGACCAAGGACCCTAACAAACCAAAGAGGCCTCCTAGTGCTTTTTTTGTTTTCCTGTATGTGTCATTTTGGCAGTCTTCTGAATTAGTGATTAAGTTGGTATGCTACAATGATGATTTGATCTTTCCCTCATGTTGTTGCAGCGAGGAGTTTAGAACGACATTCAAAAAAGAAAATCCTAATGTGAAGGCTGTCTCAGCAGTAAGTAAATCTGAGAGATTGTTTTGAATATTTACTTTACAGTAGTTGTTATGTAATGATGTTTGGAATAAGAAACTTCTCTCCCCCCCCCTTCATTTTTCTACATTTGCTGCAATTAAAGGTTGGGAAAGCTGGCGGTGAGAAGTGGAAGTCAATGAGTGCAGATGTAAGTACTCGAGCCTTTTTTCTTTTATATATAAATTTTAATTGTATATAGGCTTATATATCTTGGCTGAGTTAGGTTTATAGATAATCACCAGCCGGTTGAATGTGACCCCCTTCCTCAACAGTTCAGAGAATTTCTGTTCAGGTTCAGTTAGGCTGGTTAGTGAAATTTGGAGTAGATAATAGTCCCTTAAGGCTACAAGTTGGATTCTTCCAGCATTTCTTACTTGATAAAAAAGGAAAAAGAAAAGGCACATATACAAGGTTATTCATTTAATATTTGAAATTTTGTGAGCTTAAACATGTATTTTCAATAATTTTAGTTATAATATTTTACCAGGGAAAAAAAAAAGACTTGCCTAACAGGTGTGATATCTAGTTTAGTATAAAATGACTTGCAAATGTGACTTCCACTTTCAAGTTGACTGTGCTGGTGAAAACCTAAGTATGTTTTTGTCTCCTCTTATATGTCTGTCTGCCTTTGGCAGGAAAAAGCTCCATATGAAGCCAAAGCAGCAAAAAGGAAGGGTGATTACCAAAAGCTTATGAATGCTTATAACAAGAAGCAGGTGAGCCACAGTATTCTATATTGTACTCTTTTATTAGAAGTAGCTGCCTTGGTTGGCTTGCTTACTCATTAAAGTCTCTAATCAACAGGAAAGCACAGCTGATGAGGAATCTGACAGGTCAAAATCTGAAATAAACGATGAAGATGATGAGGTAGTACTCCTCTTGCCATAATATAGAATCCTATAGTACGCAATTTATGGTTAGCTCCAAATTTCACTTTGAATTTTGTTTAGATACAATATTTGCATGCAAAAGTTTACTGGACTCATTAGTAACTGGTACTGGAGCTATTAGCCTATTAGTATGATTTACCATTGTTTATGGTGTGACCACATTCAAGGTACAGGAATGGGAGATGGCCTAGAAATTGAATAGATAGTATGCATTTATGACCAAACAAAGAGTGTAGGATTAAGAAACGTGATCTTCTATTTAATGGATAGCTTCACATGTACCTTAGTGGGGATGGTTCTAGATGTCTAAGCACCATTAAGAGAGCTCAAAAAGGTGTCTTATCATACACGGTTTTTATGGATGCGCTTCAATTTTTGCTCCTGCTATTACTAGAAAACCTTTAGGTGGCTAAGTTTTCTTACAGTTGAGGATTTTCCTTAACGGGAAGTGTCTTTCTTCAACCACTTGAATCTAGAATTCATAAGTATGCACCCTTCAACATGAAAAGAGGTTCATCACTTGCAATCTAACATTCCGAATCAAGCTATAGAACTTTCCTTGGTGAAAAATTAGTTTGTATTATTTGACACTAGAATCTTGGCATTTTAAAAATGATAACAGGTAGACCAATTTTTTTCACTTTCCCTTACATTATCTACGTGCTGTGCATTGGGAATATTAATGTAAATGGCTTTTTTTTTGGTAGGAGGATGACGAGGAAGAGGACGACGAAGATGACGATTAAACTCGGATGCTATTTTTACATTTGGCTATCCAAGGAAAATAGACTGGATATTGTATGTTCATATTTTGGTTCATGTGTTGAGGTCTAAAATGGATGAACATGGACAAGTATTCTCTATATTAATGTGCTATCATGTTAACCAGCTGTGTATTTGGCATGAGGTTGTGTTTTTAAGGGCTCTCGCTGTTCTTGTTTGTTAGGTATATAATTCCATCAATTTTCCAGAATTTTATGTTCTATGTGCATATGCTTAGAATGAGGTAATTCCTAATTGCCAGGGTTTTAAGACATGGGTGTTCTGTAGTCTTGTCTTGAGCTTCTTATCATCTTTTATTGTTAGTTCAATAGATAGGCTGACTCGCTGATTATTCCTATTATTACTGAAAAACTAGTTATTGCGTTTTAGAAGATTTTGGAGCTACAAGGAATTGTTATATGTCTAGGCTCAAGTGAATTAATGCATTCTGTTAGTTTTAGTTTTGGTATTACTTTGGAGGTTGTGCATTTTGTTTAGCCTGAAATATGTTTGCACGTGTCTAGAATGAGGTGTTGCCTCTTTTAAGCATATTTGCAATCTTTTAAGCAGAAAAAAGCCCCCCCCCCCCCCCCCCCCCCCCCCCCCCCCCCCCCCCCCCCACACACACACACGATAAGTCCCTTTTCACTTTACCAAATTATGTAGTTGGGCTAATTTGATGTATTAAGGCTGAAAATTCATGACTATTAATATCTTACTTACAGTTCGATCAAATGTTAATAATTTACAAAAGAAGAGCAACAACAGTAGTTAAATCAAAGGTGAAGCAATGTGCTCCATTCGCAACCAACAGTTAAAAATTTGAATATCCTAATATTCTGATAATCTTCGGACTAATAAATGAATTGGAAAAAAGAAAACAAAGAACTGGTAGGAAGAATGTTTAATATTCTGTATTTCGAGTGTTATAAACAGAATCTGCACATCAAATTAAGAGCTTTGACTATGTCCAACTATTATATATACACGGTTCTAATGTTTTTCAACGAAGCAAACAAAAGAATATTATATACAATCAAGTTTTATGTACAAAATAATTGCATCCATCCAACAGATACCTTCAGTGGAAATGAGAATCATAAGAATCATAAGGAGGAACTAGCACTGGATCCGGAACAATAATGGGCAACTTCTCAATGTAAATGACAAGTCTCTTCAAACTTTCCCTTGCGATTGAAGATAAGTCCACAATGTCACAAGTGCTAGTGTAGATCCAGAGGTCACCTGAGTTTACTCTTTTGAGACTGTCCCGGCAGAACGGGCATGACTCAGAGCGAGAACACCTGCTGGGAAAAAAATTAATAATTATAGTATCATTGCCAAGTCAAAGATTTTCTACTTCATGAAGTGGAAAATTTGTTTATACAACCTGCAAAAAAGAGAAATGATTTCCGAAAACTCCTAGATGTGGATGGCTACATGCATCACTTAAAATTGACTACCTTTCTCTTCTGATGCTCACTATTAGAAGCATAGTCACTACTACACAAGACTATTAACTGTTTGACATTCCTCATCTTAGCCCCCTCCTGCGGGAGAAAGATTTATCACTACATAGTATATAAGCGATAATTTAATGATTTTGAGGAGTGGGAGCAATCAATTCGGTACAAGAGCTTGCACTTTTTTTTATGTCCACTGGCCCACTGCACAAATTTGATTTAATTGAACACACCAACAGCATATAATGATGATACCTTCATATATCAGGGGGTAATATCTTATCAGGTGGGATACAATCTACTAAGGCTCACTACCTGTACCCGGAGACCAGTACAATATTATATATGGAGACCGGATTAGTCATGTAGCTATGGTAAAATTTGGCTGTTTTTACCCGGCGAACAAGTTAAAAGAGCTCTAGACTTAATGATATCACTCATTCATATTAAAATGGTAGAAAATTTAAGAACGACCAAGTGATATTGTTTGTGGATTCGGCGACATTGCTTCCCAGCATTCATGATACTGCTATCCTGTGAGATATTTTTCTCATACCTAAGCCTGTAATGCTATATGAAATGTCAAAACAAATAGGCAATTTGGAGAAAGAGCTGCTTTAAAGTTTAAGGTATCAGAAATCAGGATTCGGCCCAAAAATGGGGCCCGTAGAACCAAATTGCTTCTAGAGGTCATAGGCTCAGAAGTGAACATATTATTACTGATGAGGTTACAAAGATATAGAGAAATCCAGGTTAGTAAGAGATTACTGTGATGGTACAAAAAGTAGCTGGTCTAGCTCTCATTGTGAAGCTAGACGTCGTTGGAGAGCAGGGACATATCACATCTGGTGCTAAAGTTATAAACAACAAGCGACAGTCATTTGAAAATTTATGTAAAACTATGCCAATGAATCCCCAATGACACCCGTTTCATAACCAAAGAAACTAAAGAGCTGCTAAACAGAAAACAGAAGAGTTTGCTCACCAATTTCTGTAACACTTCATACACAAAGAGTGATTGCAGCTGGGCAAGACAACCTTGGTGTTCATCTCCATGCAAATGCCACATTCCTCCTCTCTCTCTATTTCAATTTCAGTCAGCTTACCTTTGTCCATCTCATCTCTTCGTCTATACTTGGTTGCACAAATCTGTTTCTGTTTCCTATCTTCAACATCAGTGATCCCTCTTTGAAGTTGCAATAAGGATGGGAATATCACACCTGTTCATGGTGAACAGAAGTGACTAAAGCTGCTCACCAATGCTTAGGTTTTTCCAATAGAAACTCTCCAGTAACAAATAATTTTCAAAATCTCCACACAATTAACACATTGGGAAACAGGGTAACAAATTCAATTCAAAATTAACTACAGAAATAATTCAAAATTTATAAGGCCTACAGACCATAAAACTCTCTTATACTAGCTTTTCGCTCATGAACGTACATTGTAGTCTTCCCATCCTCGTAGGCCTGCAAAACATGCATAGTTTTATTGGTTTCAAAACGGAACCACTGAAAACAAAACAAGATGTTTGAAAATTATTGACCGACCTTATAGATAAGGATTCTGAGCAATCCAAGGGCACCTGCAAGGTGGCAATCACTCCACTGAACAAGAAAGAGAAAAATATGAGCGCAAGGACTGTAAGATAATCTCATCTGAAGGCAAGCGCCATCATATTCCCTTGGATAATCAGAAGCCCTGCATCTCAAGACAACAAATAACAAACTAAGCTATGCAATCAAGCCTGCGAGTCCTTACGAATCTACAAGTAAAAGTTATCTTAAAGCAAAGCTCCATTCATTGAGAAACGTGTGATATTCCAGGTTCAAGCTCATTTAATCTAGACAAACAGAACATATTTTTCTTTTCCTTTTCCTTTTGTGTGAAAAGATTAAGTGAGTGGTATTTGTATCCTATAATTACAACAACTCCTAAGGAAAGAATAATGGAAGAAGTAAAAAAATCTTAAAAGATATACAGAATATTGGTATAGAATAGACCATAAATCAAAACAACCAAATGCAAGCAACCCATAATTCTCCTCCTCCTTAGACCGGGGAAAATCAAAATTCAGGCCACTTCAAAATTTAGGAGCCCGAACAGATGATTAAACAAACCACAACAAAAATAGATGAAAAAATTAAACTGAGAAGGGAAAAAAAATGAAAAACAGTTGAGTAGAGACTAATAATTACAGGGTATTGGCATGTAGAATGTCAGCTTCAAGCGCTTTGAGGGAATCTTTGAAAGATTTTTTCATGGCCCTTTTTGTCCCTTCTTCTTCTTCTTCCTCTGCAACCAATTCCCATTCAAATTCCAACAACTATAACTATGAGTAATTCACAGTAACACTGTAATACCCAAATAAGTAAGAACAGAATAGTAGAAATTGATTTACCCTCTCTCACTCTCTAAACGCGACAACTACAAAATTCAAATGATCATATGAAAATTAGTAAGCAAAAATTTCAATTCAGCTCTATAATTATGGAGTATTAATAGTAATAAATTAAAGAAAGAAGGAGAGAAAGAACGCAAAATCCTTAGAATTAAAGAGGAGTGAGGATCGAACAGTTTAATTTCTCTCTCTTGGGTACAGGTGTGAGTGTGCGTGTAAGTGGGGGGTTTACTACTGTGGTGGTGACGCATCCCCATATGGGGCCGCTCTTTTTCTTTGTCTTGGACTGCACGCTTCTGTATGTATCTCTTCTACTTTGATTTTCCTAATATGCCCTTCGGTTTGCCTCTTAAAATATTCATATGATTTTTAACTGCTTTTTGTAGCAGAAGAAAAGAATATAATGGTCTATATTCACCCCCCTCCACCCCCCCCCGCCGCGCGCGCGCGCGTATATATATTTTTTCTAAAACATCATTTTGTATATAACATATGAGAGGCCCATATATTTAACTGCACAAAAAGACATCATTTTTATACGATAATTTACGTAATTAAGTATGGTGTCCCTCCCCTGATTTTTTGTCTTTTTTTAATTATAATTATCCTTAACTTATTAAATATTTATTTTAATAATAAATAATGTGAATTTTATTCACTATTCATCTAAGAAACTCGTGTAAAACATTTTGGAGTAAAGATGTGAGCAAAAAGCTATGATAAAAGACTTGACAAAATAGTTGTTTCTCGTTTAAACGATAATTCCACTATTTACTTTTTTCTGGTAACCATTTAAATAAGTTAAATAAAAGACAATATAATATATGCATGTGACTCTGATTGTCAATTGAATGCTGCAAATATTCCAATACGACATAGTTTTTATTTATTAAAAGATGAAATAACAAAATAGTTATTGATAAAAAGATAATAATTATATATTAGTGAAATGTTTATGCTAACAAAGTTGGCCATGAAAGCCACCACTATCATCTTATCCCTTTATGATATTTTGTTAGTAATACTTTTTTCTTGTACATACTTAACTTATTAGGCTTGTAGCAATCGGTAGTTGGTCACTTGCAGTGGGCTGCTGCCGGCAGAACAAGTCTATTTGTCGAGGGAAGCGGACAAGTCTCGTCAGTCTCTCATGCATATTGGTTTGCAACGCACACTGATTTATATAAACTCCTCATCTCATCTCCTCTCCATCCATCAACAATCAACAACTACAAGCCTTTAAAAGAAACAAGATTTTTGATGATGATGCACTTCAACCCTATTATATTTGAGAGTGATTCTAAGGCGACCGGTGCTAACAACCTGTCTAATTTTTTTTTTTACCTCCTAAAATTTTTATAATATTTATGCGGATAACACTATTATTTATATACATCATATTATAAATATTTTAAGAGTCAAATAAAAAAATATTGGACCGGCTGCCCAAGAGTTAACCTATATTAGACGGACCCAGTTTTACCAAACTACCTACCTCACTTTTTCTAGCAAATTGCTAAATTCCCAAAGGGAAAAAGAAGAAAGGATTTTTTTTAATAAAATAAATAATTAATTCTCTTTATTAATATAATTTTATCAGAGATTCAAAATTCATATCATAATTTGAATGTTAGAAATTACAAGTAAATTAATTAAAATTAAAGCCAATTGCAAAAATTAAAGGACTAAACCACATATCAAAACAAACAAGACGGGTTACACTATGAAGTATATTATATACAGAAAAGAATAATATAAAAGAGAGAGACTAAAAGTGTGGACAAGGATTACTAACAGTACTACTATATAATTGATTGGTTTCCGCTGTGACAGTGAAAGGCCAACCTCTAAAAGCTCTCAACTCAAAATTCATAAACCTGAAATACTACTAGTATTGATATATTTATTATACGTCAGCAGGTGGCAGTCTAGAGTGAGAAGCAACCTATTGCTTGCACAGCAGAAAAATCCAACCATTAATATCATATAATTTGAAAAAGACATCCAAATACTTTATATTGCTGCCCTTGAAATGCAACAATTCGTTCCTAAATATCAACTATAGAGCTTGTTACCTCATTCTCACCAATTAGAGAGCCACTTTTCAGGAATTGGATATAGGCTTGTTGATTGATTCAAAAAAAAACTTAAAAGAAGCTTACAAACACCATTATCAGGAATCCTGATCCACACTGCTATAACTTTACAATATTGGAAGGTAGCCTAACAATATTAAGATTGGCCTGCTGTGGAATGGGGCAATCTGTATAATTTTACAGACCTGCAACAGAGAGCGATTAAACATTTTCAAACCAATAATTAGGACTTTTGTGATAAGACAAAGTTAAAATTGAGGTAGACAAATCATTGCTAATCCTAAGTCAAGGATGAACAACACTTGTGATCTCATCTACATTTAGAATCTTGAATTTCATGAAACCATACAACTCAGCATTGACCTTGGCAAAACAAACTAAGAATATGTTAGCTTGCAAGGATTATTAATGGGATTGGATTACTTAATCCTCATATTTTGTACAAAATTTGAACAATAAACCATTAGTCCTATGACACAATAATACACCAAACGGGCATTAATGAATTCCACCTCCACTTCATTATTATATAGTAGGATTTAAGAATTTAGGACAAAATATCCTTATTTTAGTTATCATATGTATATCTCCATTTAAATAAATACAAGACTATTTTTAAAAGGATATAATAATAATAATGTCTAGCCTGTAGGATTACTAATTCTAGGACTGTAGTCCATGGGATTTCAATCCATTTGAACATAATCCTTGCAAGTTGCAAACAAACAAAGCCTAAAAAACTTGCAAACAAAAATAACCTAAGGAAGTGCACCTCGCCTTTAACACAATTCAAATTAAGGATCACAACATGGGAGATACAAATCCAAAACTATAGACGAAGCTATTGAAATATCTAGTAGTTATGTATGAAAAAGTCAATAGATTTTGTTGTGACTGATGAGTGACCAACAAATGCTGTTAGTCTAAACAAAGGGAACATCAAGATAAAAAAATTTGCAAACTTGTGTTATACAGGAGTCAATTCCAATTTATCTCATCCTCTATGCTAATTAACAGGCATTTCTTCAGAATTCCCAAATAGAAGAAGTTTCAACAAATTGTACCTTTGTTGTAGCCTTGTGGGAACACAAGAATGTGCAGCATCAGCATCCTGCTTGCCGAAACAAATCCAAGCTATCACTGGGAAAGTTAATAAAGTGGAGCCAAAACATGCCGTCAGTCCAAACTTGAAGACAGTAATAAAGAACCACAAGCAAACCAATTACAAGGTCACACGATTTTCCCAGTCAGAGCATTGAAACTTGCAACCTTGTGACAGAAGTAACTTTTGAAAATATTGATCACATAGACGTAACTAAATCAGGATTTCCCACATCTTGGAAAAAATTATAAATTGCAACATGTGCATTACATGTGCATAATACAACTGATTAGCTTAGCAACATATACAAATTCTGAAAACCAGGAAGACCAAGTAACCATAAAGACTTGAAAAATAGGAAAATCTTTCCAAAAATAACATTTTTATCTCTATCTTTCAGTATCTAGTTCTACATTTTGCTTCAATTTTGAAGCTCTTGTGATTTCTGAACTGAAAGCATCTTGCCTTGCCACATTGGATCAGAAAAAGTTCAAGGGGAGCTTTCAGTATTATACAAAACCAATTTGTTGTCAAATGAGTGTTGAAGCAGTTCTTGAAACTCAAAGTTACTAATGGTTTGCCCTTCACCATGCATCCTTAGATTTATCATGGTAGAACTCTACTGTTATGCCTCAGACCGTTAGCTGAGAGATTCAAAAATCCATATTTCTAGATAATGTTTTACAGCAATCTGAGATGCTATCCAATGAAATGTTTTTATTGATATAAATCAGTTCTAATTCTTTCCTCTGTTACCTTTGCCCTTCGTACCTTGTAATATAGAATAGATAGTTAGACACTTTTGAATACTACTATGGTCTCCAAGCAGATAATATGACGAGTTTGAGAATTTCACTTGAATTCTAAACTATTGTGGATCAATGAAAGTGCTGAAGTCTTGTATCCATTTAAGCACCCAAATTGTGGTCAGCAGTTGACTTCTTCCAGAACAACAGTACTAGACTTCTACAGTACTATAAATATTTAGAAATTGCACCCACCATAGCGTCTCTGTCTCTGCTGAAAGGAAAATAAAGCCTCTAAAAACTCGGCTTCTCCAAAGTCAGGCCAATGTGATTTTGAAAAGAATAGTTCTGTATATGCCAGCTGCCACAAGAAGAAGTTGCTCACTCTAAGCTCACCACTAGTCCTAATAAGAAGATCAGGGTAAGGGAATTCAGCACAATTTGTTTCAAGTTCCCGATCGAGTAAAAGCTCATTGATGTCTTCAGGTTTAATAAGACCATCCTGCACTTTCTGAGCAATGCTTTGACAAGCTTGTACAATGTCATACTTCCCACTATAGCTAACTGCGACAACAAGGTGAAGTCTTGAATTATGCTTTGTGGTTTCCTCCACATCTGTTATCAGTTCTTGGAGCGACCTTGGGAGCTTAGAGGGATTCCCAATAATAGACATTCGAATATCCTCCCTGTTAAGTGAAAGTAAAAAAGAAAACAAATTTGATATATCTCTCATACTTAAAGATACCTCAGCTAGGAAATGAACAAAACAACAGAAAAATGACTCATGAAATTCAAATATGGGAATAGTGCCAAACATATATAGTCTTTGGACAGCTACATGTGTCTAGATTTGTGTATAGGAAATAGCCTACAAAAAAGGAGATTTGGTACTTTCACATGTATTCATGTTATCAAGTCCCCACCTTTTTGAAAAGAAAAAAATAAACAAATTAAAGTCCTAAAGTCCAATCCAAAACACAAACATAAAACAAAGACTCTTGAACTTTTAATTATTTACAACACTTGTATCTGTATAAATATATTTTGGGGTAAATTAACAGTACACTTACCTCATAAGATTATCCAGTTCAGCTTTAATTCCCCTTTCAAACAATTTCATCAAGAAATCAACTTCCACCTTCAACACCAAAACGAATAAATATACCAACAGAATTTTACAATAGAGACAAACACAGAACACGAAATCTTCATTTAAGGAATGGCTAACAGACCTTGGGTCGAAACCAGTTATCCGAGGAGAACGCGAAGACCGTAAGAACACTAATCCCCCACTTGCAGCAGAGCTCCACCAGTACCCTCAAGGACCGAATGCCCGCTTCGTAACCTGACCCGGAAGGCAGGCCTCTCATCCGGGCCCACCTCCTGTTTCCGTCCATGATCACCGCGACATGATTCGGCAGTAACTCCCGCCGGAGCCCCGCCGGCAGAGAAACTTCCTCCGACGGAACAAAAGTTGCATCTTTTGTGGAGATACGAAGAGGAGGCGGAGGACAATGGACTTTGGGATTGAATATGGACTTATGAGTCCGACAGAAGGGTTTGGAGCTGAATGATTGTGAGAGTGAGAGCATTATTACATACAGCAGTTGCTGCTGCTAGGGTTTTGAAATGGAGGGAGATGATGAGAGGTTGGAATTTTGTTTTGCCGCGCGATGAGATAAAAGAAGGATTACAGAAATTGAACGGTCGAGGGTCGAGGTTTCCAACTTGGTCAATGCATATATGGGCCATAAGATTTTTTGTCCTTTTTGTTTCGAAATTACATTTTGAAGCAATGATTGTGACAATCATTATGGGACAAAAGAAAAGTACGTTAATTTTCAATGCTGCGCGACATTCATTAAAGGTAAAAAAAAACAAACAAACTTTCAATCCATTCACCACCATCTATCAAGAAAGTAGATGACTTTTTCTATTTTTTATTTTTAAGAATTAATATTTTCATAAATAAAAATGATAGTTTCATAAACTCTCTGAGTACATAGCTCATTTACTATTCGTGTAACTATAAATTTATTTTTTTTACTTATAAAAATGTCAATACTCTTATTTTATTAGCAAGTCAACTAGGCGTATAATTTCAAAACTAATAAATTCATGGTTCTACAAAATCAGGGAGGAGGAAGGAGTACAAGAAGCTCAAGAGCCCCCTCACATATCATACAAGTGCTTATGGCTTGGCATATAATGCCCACAAATATGGTATGGTAAACCATCAAGACCCAGCAACAAAAATCTAGACTGCTGAATCATTAGCACTCTGCTTCTGCTTCTTCTGACCATCCTAGAAGAAACAGCCAACAGCAGCTACAAAAGTGAAATTTAGTATACACTTTGTACAAAATTCTGAAAATGATCCTCCAAGTACAAACTACTTCACTTTGCAACTTTTTTCTAGTAGTTCTTCAATGTGCAAAGTGCAACCAATAGACGAAATGGAGCATAAACTTCCATTGTTTATTATGATGCTTGAGAACTCATAGTTAACTAATACAACTCTATTCTCCTGTTTCATAAATTTGCAGAGAACTTCATATTGAATTTCAACTTGACAGAACCAGCTCGCATTCAAGCAAATTCTTGCACACTTGGCCAATTTCAAGGGATTATCAACTGGAACTAACTTGTCCAAAAGATTCAAACAGAAGACCAAACTTGTCGGCCTGAAAAGCAAATAGTAAATGATAGACAAAAGGATTCTGCATGTAGAACACTACAGAGGATGAAAAGAACATGAGCTTTAAAAATAGTTGATTCAATGGAACAAAAACAGTTATATAATTTTACTAAAGAGCTTTAAAAATTTTGTTCAGTGCCAAATACAATTTATGGTGGCAATCCTCAAACCCAACAATTAACATCAGTTACCTGGAGAGGCGTCAAAAAATGTCTTGTAAGGTGTACCCTTCATTTGCATTTGTCTTCTCACTGTGTCCAAAGGATATCACATGACTGTGGCAATAGTAGCTGACACCAGAGCTGCAACTAGGGATGCCTCTGTCCTCTTTTGATACTTCTTCTCTGGCAAAGATTTTTTCACCCTACTTTGGTAAAATAAATCAAAGACCATCGTAGAAGGATGCAGCTCCTTCTTCTCTCACCATGTTGAGGGCAACTAACCGCTCTCTGTAGCAGAGTTCTTGTCATAAATACAGTTGAATTAACCAGCCTGACCTCTGTCATTGTTCGATATCCCCTGAGCACATCTAGCGGGTACGTAACCTTTAAAGACACAAAGAGTCAAAGGATCAAATATTTAAGTTCACACAACACCCTGAGAACACAAATTGAATTGTGATATGTAGTATTAATGGTTTCAGTTTTACTTTAGCATCCTCATCTGCAATATAACACACAAAAGTTGAAGTCATGCCAGCACAAACACCTGCTGCTAGTCTTCCGATAACAGAGAGCTCGCCATCTTTCCCCTTAAAAAGTTTCCGGAGTTCAAAGGTAAGACACAAGATGAATGTTTATGAACAGTATCAATTCTAAATGCATTTATTATACAGTGCTAAGAAATTCTTCACAAAGGGTTCAGCATTACCTCGTAGGTTTCATAAGCAAACAATTGAACTGCGCTATAAGGTATTAGACATATCATCACCTAGTTGAAAGAAAATCAGGTCCAAGCAATGTCAGCAACTCCTAAATCTAACCAACAAATTTGCGGATGAAATTTACCAAACTACTTATGAAATTAGTTCATCCCATAATAGAGAAAAGTAATGATGCATAGAACCCGAGGAAGATTGCCTTTCTAGTAACCTTTCAATCCTTCTTCCTTCCCTATCAAAGGATTTTTTGCCAGGACTTTAATTATGGTGTTAAACTTTGAGCAATTATTAAAGTTATATTTTATTTAAACCAAAAGTAATAGACTAGTACCAAAATATCTCTTTATTGTAAAAGGTTTTTCAAAATGTGTTATTAAATTCAAAAAATATAGTTCTTTTTTTTTTTATTATTAAAAAAACTACTTTGTTTGGCATTTGGTTGTATCTATTTTTTTTTTTAAAAGAAAAATGATATATGTTGCGACTCTATATGTAGAGTTTTTGTTGTTGCAAGATATGTGGATAATTTTAATTAATAATATTATAACATTATATTAGATATGTTAGGCTAATCTTATAATTCTATTAAATCTCATGTATTTATATACGTCACATGAGTACTCAGTAGAAAACTAACTTTTGCAATACATATCTAGATTTTCTTTCTTAAATAGTTTTTATCCCATTTTCTAGTGTATGTTTTCTATTTTGTTTCTAAAGTGTACATATTTGGATTGCAGTCTAGAGAAATTATTTCTTTCACATATCAATGACATAAAATCTTAAACTACAAAATATTGAATAGTTTAAGAATCATATTTGTCAATTAATTATTTATTTAAATCTGAAAACACTAAAATGCCTTTTCCCAACTCTGCAATGAACTTTCTAGAAATATCTTCTACAAACAGAAAACGAAAATAAAATAAAATGCAGTACAATATTTTTTCCTCAAAATTAATGATCTCCAAAGTCCCGAGGAGCCATGCATTTATTTAATAAAGAAATCTATCATATTTGAGAACTTCACATGCCACTTAACTTATTATATATAAAGGAGCCCATACTTGAGTTTTAAGAAATAAAAAGTAAAAATACTGAGCTTTAAAGATACTGTAAATGAATAAAACGTGCCAATCTAAAGACAAGTAAGTGCAGCTCATGAGCAAATAATTAACATCACGGCGTCTAGGAAACATATAAGAAAGTTAGCCGTACCTCGCAAGGGTTGCAAGCTTGTTAATTTAATGAAACAATCAGATTAAAAGCAAAGGCAAATAGTAATTCCCATTTATTCATATTGCATTGTAAAATTAAAGAAGAAAAACCTTTTGCTGTCGCAAGTACTCAGAAATACAATATAGATGGGAAAAAACATCAATCAAATGCTTCAGAAGCCTATACATGACCATTGAACTATAGCTTAATTTAGCTTCATATCTTCAATGAAGCTTCAATATATGAAATCCAATCATTGTATGCACCATTTCACGCAATTTGAAACAATGCAAATCCTTCTTCTGTAGATATTCAAGACATATCGATGATCATTTCTCTTCAGGTAAGACAAAGAAATTCAATGAAAGAATAAACAATGCATCCAATCTGTTGAATATCGATCCTCACTTCAATTCAAAAGTCCACCAAAAACCCAAAATCTGCATCAAAATTGTTAACCCCGACTTGGGACATGTACTATATTGTAAATGTTCTTGTAACATTTGAGTAAATTGTTCATGTACCTAACAAACTCTGAAGATTCCTTCAGTTGATGAGTTAAGTCCCAAGTTGATACCATTTCTTTGGTCAGCTGGGAAATATTTTTAAGAAACCAAAATATATAAGAACTTGAATTTCAATATGCTTGAAGTTTTTATTGGAAATTAACAATACATATTGTTGAAAATGCTTACTGGCTGGTCTGGTGGAAATGAAAAAGCATGTCCCAATAACAATGTAGCATAGTAGAAGAACAAATCCTTTCATATAGTGAGAAGTGCCATCCTGAAAGATTAACAGAACTAGGAGAGTCAGCAAGCTACCAGAAGCGAAGCTTCGGGCTCCCTTCTTCATTTTCTCCAGTAAAGGAAGGCATTGTGCTAATGTAATTTAATTTGTATACATGACGAATACATATTTTTTTCTTCTTCATTTATTGCATTGACTAAGGGATGGCCATCTATGCTGTGCTGCTTATACATGGTTAAAAAATAAATTAAACAACGGTGTAGTTACCTGCAAAGTGAAGGCCGTGACAATAATTGAAAGAGCGAGCGAGCCAGTTTCAAGGAGATTGAAATCAAGATCCATGTTGATACCCAATATCCAACCAAAAACTACACTTACTGGAACCTGTGTTCATATTTAGACTATTAAAAAAGTCGTGCTCCAAATAATTCATCAAAGACTGATACTTATCTGCCTTAAATTATGTCTTACCACAAACAAGGCGATTTGAGTTGCAGAGCCCAGAGCAACACCCAAAGTTATACCCTGCATTTATGCACAAATTTAGCATACATGAGATCGAGAAGAAGCGAAGAAAGGATAAGGAAAGGGAGAGAGGTGCATGCATTACTAACCAACTTGTTCTTAAAAGCAAATATGACAGCTCCGGTATGTTCTGCTGCATTTCCAACAATGGGAAGTAAAATGATGCTAATAAAGCTGACAGAAATGCCCCAAGATTCCGATGCATCCTGTTAACAATGAGGATTAACGCAAATCAGTATTGCTAATTTACAATTGAGCAATCATAGTAAATGATAGAATTAGGTTTCCTTGTAAGCCAATCATGTTACTACAATGAAGTGTGGACATATATAAATATATATATATACACGTCAATATTACTTCTTTTTTTGTGTGCTAATTACTTCAATATTACTTTTATTTGGTCGAAATGCACTTTAAATGTGACAAAAAGTTATTAGAAAATGTTTCCTTGAAACAAAAGAACGATGATTTATCAACCATTTACTATGTTTCATATATGCAAAATGATTTCAAAAAGTCAAAAAATCACCAAGTGAAGTACTCAATTACAAACTGAAAATTAAGCTGAGATGGGATTAGTCACCTCAATAGTGCCCACAACATATTCAGACAACACTGCTATAACACAAGTCATCCCAACTAGCCAAACGAATCCACTCCAGAATCCAATTACAGGTGTTTCTTCCAAAATCAAATCACCATCCTCTTCTTCCTGATCAGGAACATAGTTATTACTTTGTTAAATTACATTTGCAAATTTTGACATAAATAAATCAAATAATTAACTGGACCAAAGAGTAAAACTAAGTCAAGACTAGTCACCTTTTGCGCTTCAAAAAATTCTCGGTGTGTCCACAACTGGAAGACGAGGTAAGCAAAATATGCAATCAGCATTAGTATGCAGATTACTCTCGACAACTGCAGTGTTGCCTTTGAACTATAGGCAGCAGAGTCCCCAGAGTATTGGAACATCAAAGGGAGACTGTAGCATAATAATGCTAGCAATAAAAGGACTGAATTCACAACGGCTTGTTTCTGTTAATCACATTCACCAATATATCATATTTAAAGGGGTCTGATTATTATCCAAATTATACGAATAAAAAATAAGTAAAAGAACTACATACACTGTCATATTTTTGCTCCTTGTGTAGATTGGCAAGGCCACCACAGAAAAGGGAAGTTCCAAGAACAAAAAGGAGGTTTGAAAGAATGGAACCCAAGAGAGAATACTTGACAACATCTACTTTGTGTGCCCATAGAGCAAATATTGCTATTATAAGCTCTGTGGCATTTCCACATGTTGCATTTAGAAGCCCTCCCACTGCGCACAATATTTTAATGAAAGAAATTAGTTTAATAAACATTGCTCGAGTGAATTTCCCCCCAATTGTTTCCGAACCCTTTGCCTTGATTATAAAGAGGTAGAGATTAATAAAAGGGGAAAACACGTAGTTTGGCAACTTTTAACATTTAAACCGTATGATTTTTGGATAATGTTAGAGGTTTCAAATGTTTAGTGTCAAATGATGTGACATCATTTTATTATTTGAGATGCATTTGAGACCAAAAATTTGAGACCCTAACATTATTCATGATTTTTATATAAACATCGATCCGTGAGGGACATTAAGTGATTTAAAAATCAATTATAATTAAATTTCACAAATTTAATTTCTAATTTTTATTGAAACTCTAAAAGACATGGAAAGAGGTGGTGATGAATAAGCCAATTCAATATTAAACTTCACCAAAATTTTAATCTGATTTTTATTAGAAGGGTTTAGATTGAAACCACTCACACACCTAACGCCGAATAAGCAAACATAAAATTGAGAGGGTTTAAAAGCTTAAAGGGTCAGAACCACAAGATTTTATATTTTTTTTCCCTCATTGAAAATAAATATGCCAATCAAATTCATCAATGTTTAAGTTTTCATATTATGAAGGCTAGCTATCACCATAATTTAATTACACATACAATACAATAGAAACACAAATATAGACAACACTTGGGTAATTGATATGAATTATATCAATAACTATCTTGAAGTTGATTAGAAAGCATAAGCTATTGTGTGGAATTACCTGTCGGGCCAGTATAGAAAGCAATTTGTCTGCATTTTCAAGAACACAAAGAACAAAAACAGATACAATCAGTGCCAAAATTGGTGTCTCTGTATAATAACTATACAAACCAAACCTGTATATATAGTAGAAGTGATTTGATAGAGAAAATTAATTCCTTACTCAGTCAGAAAACTGATACGCTCCGCAAGCGGGGTGAGTCCAAGTAAGCTCAAAGCAAAAACCGACGGCTGTTTTTAAACAAATTATTTCGAATTAATTGCTATCATAATCAAATTAAGAAGAAAAAAATGTAAGTAATTTATTTAATTAATTGAATTTCCTAAAATCACTGTTCCATTGAATTAAGAACCCTATTTAATTTTGAAAAATACAGTGAAATACTAACTCTTCCAAAGCTACAATAATGGGCAATAATGGCTAGGGGAATGGCAGGGAAGAGGACGGAAAGCTTAGTTCCCAAAATGACCTCCTGAAGGTTAGCTAAGAAATTTCGAAGGAGGCTAATTGGGACATTGGATACAAGGGCGGATTTTTTGCGAAGGGAAGAAGAGGACATGTCATGTGCCGTCCGGCCATGCCTAATATTCTCCCAGCTCAACCCCTTCACACTTCCGTTCTCAAGTAACCATGGTTCCACTGTTGTTAAGGACGCCATTTTTAATTACTATTTTTTCTCAAGTAAAAATGGCATGACATTAGCTGCTGCTGCTGCATGTATATCTCGGAGTGGAGTATAGAATGATGGATAAACATATAGTTATATAGGATGTGTGTAGCACCTTCCACGAAGGTTCGATTATTTGATAATATCACATTTTATAAAATCATTTACTTTTAAAATTTTGATCCCATATTTAAAAATAAAAAATTGTGCTGCGGACAAATATTTTAACATGAGAGACTGCAACAAAATCAATTAATTGCTACAATTAAATTAAGTTAAATATAACAAGAATTTTATCAAATTTAAAAATAAAGTGAAAAAAAAGAAGGATAAAATTGTAAATGAACCTAACTTATAGGGACAAAAAAGAAAAAAAAATTTGTAATTAATAATAAGTAGTTATTTTTCTTTCTATCTCTTAATAATAAAAGATAGTGGCAAGATCCCTTGTAACACCCCTTTTTCTAGAGAAAAAGGAATGCCACGCACAAAATATAATAAATACAATTTTATAATTATTATATATATATTTTTGAAATAAAAAGAGAGATTACGCATAAAATACAATGGAACGATAAAATAATATCAAAAATTTAAATAAAATATCTAAACCGTTAGAATGTACGAATATAGAGTGCAGAAATAAGAACTGAAATGAATAATGTAATTAACTGAACTGAACTGAAATAAAATATATTATCACAATAAATAATAGACTGAATCAAATGGCTGGGTGTTATTTCATATCGAACTCAAAACAAAACAAAAATATATCTTGTCACACAAGCAAGTTAAAATAATGTCACATAAACAAAATAATGTCACGCAGGAAAATTACATATTGGATCACGAGTTCAAGTGTATACAAAATCGAAAGTTGTGTTGAGCACAAATATCACCAATCCGCAAGATAGAACAGGAAACTACGGCTGACACCTATGCACCTCCCACAACAAAATACCAAATGACCAACTCTAACCGAAACACAAAACGGAGACGTTGTGAACTAATCACACTGCCAAGAAAGGTATCATATTTCGGTGCTAAGAAGACATGTTTATGATACTCCCACATATAGTTATAGCTCAGGTATACCCTACAGTTTTATCTAACAAAATAAAGATATCATATCACAACACATGCGACACAATACCAACTAAAAGGTTCTAAGTGTACATGTTAATCTGAAACGAATTAACACAAAATCTCCAAAAATATATTAACATGTATGTTTCTACATAATCAAAATAAATACTAAACATGCTCAACATTCTAAATATCCAAAATTAAACAAAACTATCATATGAATTCATCTAGGAATAAAGTATCGAAACAATATCCTAATTCTAAATGGAGAACAAAACGAATAAATTAAAATTAAAGAAATATCGCTAAAGGAGTACAAAATATGTACCTGAATTAAATAATATAATACCCAAAATTAAAATTCCAAATATGATTTGTCAAATTCCCTCCGTCCGAGCTAATTATACAAATTAAAATAAATAAATAACTAAATAAATTATGTGCTAAATTACTAATTAATAATTTATCCCCGCTTCTTATTTTTTTAGACTCATATTATTATTATTATTATTATTATTATTATTATCTTTTATTTCCTAAATCTAATTGTAATATTATACTGTATGAAATTCCTATCAATTCATCCGAGTTAAAACTAGCCATTAAGGATGTACATCCGTGTTATACATATACAAATTAGGAAAACTCTACACTTACCCGGTAAGTGTACTCGCAGCCTTACCCGGAGTGTAAGTTTTTTTTCTTTTTTTTTTTTTTTTTTTTTTGTTTTGAAAAAAAACAAAAAACTGTGAGTGCGGGTAAGGCGGGTAAAATTTATGAGTAAGTGTAGAAGTGCTCTACAAATTATATAAAAAAAACTGCAGACCTTCTGAAACTTCAATTGATAATAAATCAAACACTTTGTATACACTTTTGTTTATATAATAGTTTAAACAATCCTTGAAAAGTGTAAACCACTTTCAGTAATTATATTATTTTATTTGGATTGATGAATCCCTCCTCCATGAATGTTGAATATTCTAACTCTGCAATTACCTATTTGCAAATTAGTTTCTTATTTTATGATTATACTCATATATGCAATATATACCCATGACACCAATATTAATTATTAAAACTTACTTGATAAAGAAAACTTAGATCTTCTCCGTTTCACAGCCGCAAATCACTCACTTTCTTTTGATCTTCTGACGCCAGGTTTTATTTATTTATATACTTATTATTTTTCCTAATTTTAATAGAATTCAAGTGTAACGACCCAGGTCAAATCTCGAGTCCGAATCAAATCACAGCAGAATAAGGCCCAATGAGCTGTCTCAATAATATCTTCATGTAACGACCCGGGTCAAATCCCGAGTCCGAATCAAATCACAGCAGAATAAGGCCCAATGAGCTGTCTCAATAATATCTTCTTGGGTCATCTTTGCCCACCACAGACTCACTCAAAAGGTCATAACTGAAGGTATTAATGATAGCAACTTATGTCCTTATAAACACATCCAAATATCCCACATTAACTAATGTGGGACTGGGGTGTTACAAACTCCCCCACTTAAATACCTGACGTCCCCGTCAGGCCGAACACATAATCACACAAGGTCCAGAAACCTTGCTTCTCTAGCCATTGTGGGATAATACCAGCGGCCTACTAGGCCCGCCTTCGTGTCCCCACCTCCGACAACCCGATCGAATGACCCGACCCGAGCTTTCGAGAGTCAACTCTGATACCATATGTAACGACCCGGGTCAAATCCCGAGTCTGAATCAAATCACAGCAGAAGATGACCCAAGAAGATATTATTGAGACAGCTCATTGGGCCTTATTCTGTTGTGATTTGATTCGGACTCGGGATTTGACTCGGGTCGTTACATCAAGTCTCTTAATTTTAATAGGATTTTAGTACCATACAAATATAATTTAGACCCAAATATGAAATAAAGTTCAAATAAACTGTTTTAAAATAAATCTAACTACTATATATATATATATATATATATTTGAGTATTACAGTAATAACCCCACAATATTTTCAAACAAACTAAACACCAACTATCATAAATGTCAATTTAAATAGAAATAACTTCAAAAACTAATCGACTCATTTGAATCAAAGGTAATTCTCATCCCACAAACTGATTACCTGTCCAAAAAAGAACACAGCGTGACAAGTACGGATATAGAGATGGATAAATATACCACAATATATAATATAATCAAAATAGCCAAATGAATGAACGAATGCAAACTACTAATAAATTATGAATATATCAAAATTAATGAGGCTAGACGACATAAGCGATGAACACTACTAATCGAACAAGTATAATAAAAAGGATTCCAACAAGATGAAGACTGAATCAAAATGACTAAGTTGTGTCAATTTCATATTTAGCTCAAATACAAATAGTTAAAGGCTAACAAATACATCGCTACCATGATATATGCGAATCAAACCGAATAGTATACACAACACATATGTCATTAATCCGCCAATCAAATCAAATCAAATACTGGGTTGATTCATACATATCATGAACAAATATATCAAATGACCATAGTTCACACTCGGAGCATACAAAATGATACGTCATGAACTAATCACACCGTTAAAGAAAGTGTCATGTCCCGGTGTCGAAAGGACATGCATGTGACACCCTCATAAGTGGTTAGCTTAAGTATTCCCTAAAGTTCAAATTATAAAATGTAAGTCGGTTCAAATTACAAGACTTACATGACTATCTACAAATGATATCGAATTATTTCAAATATGAACCACAATCAAGAAAACGAATTTTCAAGTTTTCAAAATTAAACAAAACTATCATATGAATTCGATTATGAACAAAATATCGAAACAAAACTCGAATTCTAAATAATGAACAAAACGAATAAATTAAAATTAAAAGAGTATGGCTGAAAAAATACGAAATCCGAATCTAAATTAAGTAATGTAATACCTAAAATATATTTTAAATATGACTCGTTTAAATTCCCTTCATCCGAATTAATCACACAAATTATATATATATATATATATATATATATATATATATATATTATTTCTTAAAATTGATTGTTATATTATTTTTATTATTAATATTATTATCATAATATTATGGTTCCAAAGACACTGACACATATTCCGCAAATTCGTAAAACACTGCCCTGTGTTCAAACAAATGTAGGAGACTGATACTCTAAAACAACTTTATAATTACAAGTTATTTTATAATTCTCCTCCTTCGTTCCATGCATAATAATGTTAGAATATATATAAATTTATTTATTTAATACCTAAAACTTACATTCACATGGGAAGATTCCTTTACATAGAATTCAGTAATTAATATTAAATTTTTACAAATATCTATCACAGATCCTGCATCGTTTTGAACAACTTCGTTTACAGTCAAAATAAAACTTTACCGTGATTGAAAAACTCTTCTCTTTTTTATTTTCTTTTCCGGTTCTCAAGCTGCCACCATCTCTTCGATCTTTTCCCCCGATTCCCGTTGAACGTAATGAGTAGGTTAGGTTTTAGATATTTATTATTATTAGTTTTAGATATTTATTATTATTATTATTATTATTTCTCCTATTTTTAATAGAATTTTAAGGACAAATTTATATACTCAAATTTTAAACATAAAATTAAACACTATATTTATTTTAACAATTAAAAAATATGATATAAAACTTATTTCAATATCATACCTCATTTTTTAATAGTTAAAATGGATACAGTATTTGCACGTATAATTATTCGGATTTTAATATTACACAAATATAATTTAAATCAATTAATTTTAAGGCTTAAGTTGACCAAATTAATATTTTCTATTATTGATTATTAGTTCATATAAATTTAACCCAAACATAATATAAAGTTCAAATAAAATATTTTAAATAATTTTTAACTATTATTTTATTATTGTTATACTATTATATTATATTTTTTTATTTTTTTATTTTTGGGATATTACATCCCTTTTCTTTTAAATATATTTTGGAATGATATCTTAGTTTCGAATTTATTAATAAATAAAAAATCACAGACACTACATAACACATGTGAGTATCCCCTTGGGTTTTTTCTAGCACATATTATGAATTGGTCTACAACATATTTAAGCATTCAATTGTATCATAATTTATTACGATCTTCCAAATGCAAATACAAGAATAGTGTTTTTAAACCGTCCCTTCTTTTACTCCATAACAACTTCTCTCGTCTTACTTCTCTCCTATATCATCTACTACTTTTTCTCTTATTTAATCTTTATCTCATGCTTCTGTCTCGTCTTATGACCAGTGTTATATATTGACCGTTGACGGTTGCAATTAATTTTTTAAATAAATAACTATTACTAACACCAATACAAGGATGCAAAACCAGATGCATTCTTATGCTGATTAGGGTGGGCATTTCAATGGGTTTTTTTGATTTTTTGAATCGGTCTAAATTGGTTGGTTTAATATAAAAAAAATCGATTCGATATCGATATAAAAAAAATGGTATGTACTGGTCAATTTTTATAGTTCGATAAATACCAAATTATAACGGTTATACCGAACCGTAATAATTATACCCGGTTATTTATTTATTTTTAATAAAAATAATTATTATAATAGTAATAACAATAATAATAAAAAATAAAATAAAATAATTCTATTAATTTTCGGTTTTATTTGGTTTTTTTCGATACCGAACCGGTAAACCGGTTCTGTATACTGGTCCAATCAGTACTGAAATTTTTCTACTTTCGGTACCGATCCGGTTTAGGCCGATAAAAACAGGTTGAACACCCCTAAATTGCTGATAATGTCCAGTCTTTTGGTTAAATTGTGTTTTATGACATTTGGATTTTAAATTTGATTTTTATTTAAGTGAGTTTATTTTTAATTATTTATATGAAATTTATTTTTTCTTTTATATGAAGCTTGTTTATTTAATTTGTTAATTTATTTTTTTCTCTTCTACGTGAAACTTGATTATAGACGAGATTTAATTGATTCTTGATAATATAATAGTATTAATGTATTTAATTATGAGATAAATGATATTGTACTCCCAAGAAGTAGAACTTCATAAAAAAAATAGATGCATTCGTCCTTTTAATTATACAATTTTTTTTAATATTTATTTGAACCCAATACATAGTGGGCACAAGAATACTATCCTTATATTAATGATTTTGAACAAGTTTGAGTTGGATATATTTATTTATTTATTTTGATAAAGTTAAGGAAATTGCACTCTCAATATATCTTAAATATACGATGGTAATGTGCATTTTGATAATTTATTAATTATAACATAATTCTTATAATATAATGGGAAAAGATAATTTAAGACATGCTTTAATTAAGTTTGGCTAATGCTATTTAATAAAACGACGTATTTTTTTTTATAAATTTATAACTTTTATTTAATTAATAGTTCATTAGTCGAATCCGCAGAAGTATGAGTCAATTCCAACAAAATCAATTCGATATTTATTTTATTATATTTTTTTAATGATTGATAAACAGTCCATTCAGTTTGTAGTGCTGATAGTTTATATATGTTGTTTAGTGTTTTACTGCAGTTAGGTGGTTTGTCCCTGGTTGTTGAGGCTTTTGGGTGATCATTTATGGGTCCAAGCGTGTTGTTGGGCTCCTGATTTTTTGACCGTGCTAGATGCGAATCGTTGTCGATCTTTAGATGTACTTTGACTTTTTGTTTTATTGCTTATGAGGTCCAACTAATGTTCATGCAAAATTGTTTTTTAGACCTCATGAGCTGTTTTGTTTTAATCCTTGACTCAGGCTGTTGTAATATTGATGAATAGTCTTGGGTTAGAAATTGCTTCTTCTTGCAGCAAGGTTGTTGGGATTTTAAGCATTCTTGGTGTTTTATTGGTTGTTTGAATACCTATCCTCGGGTGATGAGGGTGTATTCCTTAGGTTTGGTATTTTGTTTCCTAGTATGTCTATGTGTTTTTAATCCCAACGGGAGATGAGATTAATGTCTTAAACTTCATTGTAATATCCAAAGTTTTTTTGCAATAAAATTTCAACAAATTAGCAACAAAAAAAAACTCTTACAAAATGACCCATAATGAAATAAACATCAGCTTATAGCTAAACTATCTATTCTAAAAGGCCAAATTTTCCTATCTTAGTTGTAAAACCGACTATTCTTTATATTAGTCATACCAATACAATTGGATCAACCTTTTCTTATATAATTGGACAGAATAATGTTACATTTGTAGAAACAAAATACAATAATTTCAACAAATGCAACATTTTTTATTTAATTATATAAAAAATATTGTATTTGTACTATTTTTAAAAAAACTAAATCGACTAATGCACACTTTAGACCTCAAATTTTATACCATTGTTGATGTTTCACCTAAGTACATTCTAAATTTTATTTTATCTAAACAAAATGCACACTTTTTAATTTTAACTGGTTAAAAATGGTCGGAACTCGCACACCTGTGGCTTTGATAGGGACATGTTTGTCTTTTCCATCTCTTCTTTTTATTCTTCTTCTTCTCGCATCTGGAAGAACAAAAACAAACCCTAACCTTCTTTTTCTCACCACAAGTCTTCCTCCCATTTCTCTCATATAAAAAACAGACTAGACGACCATCAGATTTGTGTCATCGACGCTCGCCGGCGCAAGATACCATGGATCTCCCGGTAATCTATTACAATTCAATAATACTTATATAAGGAATGATTAGTGTTAATTGAGAATTAGTTTCTCAGGGGGTAAACTAGTCTTTGTTCATAATAGGGGCAAATAAGTCATTAATGAGATGGTTAAGTGGTTGTTAGTATTAGTTGGGTTGTTAGCATCTGAATGGAATACATAGTATAAAGCTAAGGAGTCTGTAATGAAAATGTTATGAATGAATTGTGTTCTTTTTTCTGAATTCTTATTCTTTCTCTTAAACTTCCTCTCTCAATCTGATAATTCTTTTCTATCATCTCACTGGTTCACAATTTGATTGCTTTGGAAAGTTCAGTTCCTGTAAGAATTAGATTGCAGAATCTCAGGTCCTTATAATTGGTATCAAAGCATAGGCGATTAGTGGACATGGCTATTAATAATCAGCGGTTAACTAACCTTGAAAGCAACCTTCATAATTTGTAGATTCAGCTGCAATCGTTAATAGAAACACTGACGAAAGGATTTGACGATAAACTCGAACAAATGATGCGAGGTTTTGAAGCGATGATGATGGCTCAAAATTAGAAGCAAGGTGTTGATCCATCTGGTTCTAACAAACAACCTTCAGGTAATCCTCTCATATCTCCGACTCAGTAACCTACTAGTTCTGTCCTTGGATCATTTGAAGGTAGTGGTTCTTCATTTAATAGTTGTGACCTAAATTCTATGGAATTAACCCTAGGTCATGGATTAAGAAGTGAAATAAACTGTTTTCTTATCACAATGTTGCTGAGAACCAAAAATTATATTTAACAACTATGCATATTGAAGGAAAAGCTGAAATTTGGTACTTCAGTTTTGTTGAGAGTGGGGTGAAGTTGACATGGAATGGATTAATTGATGAATTACTGGCTAGATTCAGTCCTGAGACTAAATTTAATTCTATAGCTGAGCTTAAGAAACTACAACTGACAGGAAATGTAGATGAGTATCGAGTTAAGTTCAAAGAACTTAGGGGATGAACATTGATTAAGAATCTTAAACTGAATGAGGAGTTTTTCATTGACTGTTTTGTTGGAGGTTTGAAGGAGGAAGTTCAGTTAGGTATTCAGGAGCTAGGGTTTATTACTCTAAAAGAAGCCATTCATTTGGCTAGAGTTGAAAAAGCTAAATTAGAAGCTTGGATAAAGAGGAGCAGAAATGCTTTGAGACCTTCTGTTAACAGTAACATAAATAGCAGGACTATGATTGCCTCTCTTACTGTGCACAAAAATCCTAATAACACAGGTATGGATTATTTTGGGAACACTAATGTGGATTCCAGAATATCAAGGACTGTTACTGAACAGGAGAAGGTCTTACCTATTAGGAACTTGACTAGGGAGTAGACTTCTGAAGAAAAAAAAGAAAGGACTGTGTTTTTCTTGTGATGAGCCTTATGTGTGGGGACATACATGCAAGTAACCTCATCTATTCATGATCATTCCTTCTGAGGAGGAAGAGCTTAATTGGAATAATGCAGATCAAGGGTTGTGTGAACCAGACCTGGTGTCTAAGGCAGAGCAGAATAAGCTGTTATCATACGATCATAAAAATGATGTTAAGATAACTTTGCATGCTTTGTCTGGTCAGAATGCAAACAATACAATTAAAGTACATGGAATGGTTAATAACAAACCAGTGAGTATTCTTATTGATAGTGGTAGTACTGGGAATTTTTTGGATCCACAAGTTGCCAAGAGGCTCAAAGTCAACCTTAAGAATACTACACCAGTAATAGTGTCTGTAGCTGATGGGTTTCAAGTGCACAGTTCTCAAGTATGTTCTAATTTTTAGTGGCAAGTGCAGGGTAGTGAATATCTCACTGAAATGAGGGTACTTCCTTAGGGAGGAATAGATGCAGTACTTGGAGTTCAGTGGTTGAGAACAATCAGCTCAGTCACCTTTGATTTCCACAAATTATAACTTTAGTTTTTCCAGAATGGGAAGTCAGTGGTCATGCAAGGGGAAGATACTAATGTTCCACCTAATATACATCTTATGGAATTTGGGGAGTTCAAGAAGGTATTATAGACAGTATCCCATGGTTTTTTTGGTTATCTTTATGGAATTTTGGAATGTAAGGAATGCAATCTCACCAGCCCTTCATGCCTTAAACTGCAAAAGTTATTAGGTTCTTTTTCTGATGTGTTTGCAAAACCACAACGATTACCACTTGAAAGATCTCATGACCATCACATTCATCTTAAGGAATTGAAGGAAGTAAACCTATTAACCTAAGACCATACATGTATCCTTATGTTCAGAAATCAGAAATTGAGAAGATTGTTGTTGAATTGTTGAAACAAAGGGTTATTCAAAATAGCAACAACCCATTTGCTTTTCCAGTATTGTTGGTTAAGAAACATGATAGTACCTGGCGAATGTGTATTGATTACAGGGCCTTGAATGATGTTACTATTAAGGATAGGTTTCCTATACTTGTAATCGATGAGTTGTTAGATGAACTTCATGGTGCTAATTGGTATTCTAAACTGGATTTAAGATTTGGTTATCACCAGATCAGAGTTTCTCCACCTGACATTCCTAAGACAACTTTTAGAACACACACATGGCATTATGAGTTTAAGGTTATACCTTTTAGGTTGACTAATGCCCCAGCTACTTTTCAAAATCTTATGAATGATGTCTTTGCTCCATATTTGAGGAAATTTATTCTATTTTTATTTTATTTTATGATATTCTAGTATACAGTCCTACTTATGAATCCCATTTAAAGCATGTTGAGATAATGACTTTGCAACTGCTGAGACACTACCAGTTTTATGCTAAGATGTCTAAGTGTTTTTTTGCCACACAACAAGTACAATACATGGGCCATATTATCACTTCTGAAGGGGTGTCAACTAATCCAACTAAGATAGAATGTATGATTCAGTGGCCAAAACCTCTAAGTCTCAAAAGTTTAGAAGTTTTTTGGGGCTCACGTGTTATTATAGGAAATTTATAAGAAATTATGGTCTTTTGAGTAAGCTTTTAACTGATATGTTGAAGAAAGAACACTTCCATTGGAATCCTGAAGCTGAAGCTGCTTTTAATAGTCTCAAACAAGCTATGGTTTCTGCTCTTGTACTAGTTTTGCCTGATTTCACTATCCCTTTTGTACTGGAAACAGATGTTTGTGCCACAAGAATAGGAGTAGTATTAATGCAACATGGCAGACCTATTGCCTTCTTGAGTAAGGCTATTGCTTCCCAGCATTTGGGATTATCTACTTATGAAAAAGAATTGACAGTTGTTATATATTCAGTTGAGAAATTGCGACATTACCTGCTGGGCAACAAGTTCATCATTAAAATAGACCATCAAAGTCTTAAATACTTGTTAGATCAACGGATTACTACTACTAACCAGCAAAAATGGATAATAAAACTTATGGGCCTAGACTATGAAATTTGGTACAAGAAGGGTAAAGATAATCTAACAGTTAAAGGACTGTCTAGGGAACCTATTGGTGTTATCTGTGGCATGCGTTTGGATTTTTTCTCATTGTTCGGCACTTACTATTGTTACTCCCAAGTAGGTTTAGGATCTGGCTGAGACATGGGACAATGATCCAGAGCTGCAGTAGTTAATTTATCAGTAGGTGGTGGATCCTTCTTTAGTTGTTGATTAGTTTTTGAACATGGCAGACTGAGGTATAAAGGCAGGCTTGTTGTGGAAAATTCTCTAGAGGTTGGACTGAGGCTCTTACGGGAATTTCACAGCTCTCATATTGGTGGTCATTCTGGCAGGCGAGGAACTTTTGAAAGGATTTCTCAGTATTTTTATTGGCCTACTCTGAGGAGTGATGTTATTAATTTTGTTAAGGAATGTGAGTTATCAACTCAGTAAGCATGAAACTAGTGTTGTTTTAGGTTTATTACAACCTTTACCCATTCCTGATATTCCCTGGAAGGATATTGATATGGACTTTATTGAAGGACTACCTAATTCTTATGGCTATACATCCATTATGGTAGTTATAGACAGACTTACTAAGTATGCTCATTTTTTTGGTCTAAAACATCCTTATACTGCTACTGATGTAGCTAATCTGTTCCTAAATCATGTTCACAAGCTGCATGGACTACCTTCTTCCATTATCTCTGATAGGGACAAAATCTTTATTGGGCATTTTTGGAAGTCCTTGTTCAGATTTTTGGGTACTAAGTTGCAGCTCAGTACAGCTTACCATCCCCAAAGTGATGGCCAATCTGAAAAATTAAATCAGTGTGTGGAGGTTTATCTGCGATGTATGTGTAGTCAGAGACCTAAGGCTTGGAGTGAATAGTTGTCATTAGCCGAATGGTGGTATAACACCCATTTTCATAGTGGGACTCAGCTTACCCATTTCCAGGCTTTGTATGGCTATATAGCTCATCATCTATCTTTTCATCAGTATGGACACATCTCTGACCATACAGCTAAGCAGTTTTGTGCTACTCGTAATCAATTATTACAGCTCCTAAAGACTAATTTGGCTCAGGCGCAGTGCAGAATGAAGAATTATGTTGATGCCAATAGAAGATAAAGAGCTTTTGAAGTGGGTGATATGGTGTATCTTCGAGTGAAGCCTTATTGACAACTTTCTATGACATAATCCAGATATTCCAAGCTTGTTGCTTACAAATTATTGTTGCCAACTAACACCAAAATTCATCCCGTATTTCATGTTTCCCTATTAAAAAAGAAAATTGGTGATGTTGCTCAAGTGTCTTAGGTTTTGCCTTCAGTGGATGCTCATGGTCAGTTTATCATTGAACCCATTGCTGTTCTTGATTGTCGGATGGTTAAGAAAAATAATGCCACTGTAGTTGAGGTCTTGGTTCAGTGATCTAACACTCTTCCTTCTGAAGCTACCTGGGAGGGTTGGTCTGATCTCCATGCTCGTTTTCCAACTTTCCAACCTTGAGAACAAGGTTGATTTTAAGGAAAAGGGATTGTAAGGAATGATTAGTATTAGTGTTAGTTGAGAATTAGTTACTCAGGGGGTAAACTAGTCTTTGGTCATAATGGGGGAAAATAAGCCATTAATGAGATGGTTAAGTGGTTGTTAGTATTAGTTGGGATGTTAGCAGCTGAATGGAATGCGTAGTATAAAGTTAGGGAGTCTGTAATGAAAATGTTATGAATGAATTGTGTTTTTTTTCTGAATTTTTCTTCCTTCTCCTAAACTTCCTCTCTCAATCTGATAATTTGTTTCTATCATCTCACTGGTTCACGATTTGATTGCTTTGGAAAGTTCAGTTCCTGTAAGAATTAGATTGTAGAATCTCAGTTCCTTACAACTTATCAACAGAACGATCTGAATTGTAAAATAAATAAGCAAGTGATATAGTACTTCAAACTCTTTGTGGCTCACGGAATTGGTAGATTGGATGTCTAGGATTTGAGCAGATTTTGATGCTTTCAGACTTCGAGTTAAACAATAAAGAACTCAAATTAAAATGAATCTCAGTAGCCAAGAAAAAAAAAGAAAAAATATTTCACATCAGGACGTCAAAGATAACCCATACCTAGCAAGAGTTGCAAGCTTGTTAATTTAATGAAACAATCAGATTAAAAGCAAAGGCAAATAGTAATTCCCATTTATTCATATTGCATTTTACAATTAAAGAAGAAAAACCTTTTGCTTTCACAAGTACTCAGAAAAACAATATAGATGGGGGGAAACATCAATCAAATGCTTCAAAAGCCAATACATGACCATTGAACTATAGCTTAATTTAGCTTCATCTCTTCAATGAAGCTTCAATATATGAAATCCAACCATTGTAAACACCATCTCACGCAATTTGAATCAATGCAAATCCTTCTTCTTTAGATATTCAATATATATAGATGATCATTTCTCTTCAGGTGAGACCAAGAAATTCAATGAAAGAATAAACAATGCATCCAATCTGTTGAATATCGACCCTCACTTCAATTCAGAAGTCCACCAAAAAACCAAAATCTGCATCAAAATTGTTAACCCCGAGTTAGGACATGTACTATATATATTGTAAATGTTTATGTAACTTTTGAGTAAATTGTTCCTGTACCTACCAAACTCTGAAGATTCCTTCAGTTGATGAGTTAAGTCCCAAGTTGATACCATTTCCTTGGTCAGCTGGGAGATATTTTTAAGAAACAAAATATATAACTTGAATTTCAAGATGCTTGAAGTTTTTATTGGAAATTAACAATACATATTATTGAAAATGCTTACTGGTTGGTCTGGTGGAAACAAAAAAGCATGTCCCAGTAACAATGTAGCATAGTAGAAGAACAAATCCTTTCATATAGTGAGAAGTGCCATCCTGTAAGATTAGCAGAACTAGGAGAGTCAGCAAGCTACCGGAAGTTGAGCTTCTGGCTCCCTTCTTCATTTTCTCCAGTAGAGGAAGGCAATGTGCTAATGTACTTTAATTTCTATACATGATGAAAACATACTTTTTTTCTTCTTCATTTATTGCATTGACTAAGGGATGGCTAGCTATGCTCTGCTGCTTATACATGGTTAAAAAATAAATTAAACAATGGTGTAGTTACCTGCAAAGTGAAGGCCGTGACAATAATTGAAAGAGCGAGCGAGCCGGTTTCAAGGAGATTGAAATCAAGATCCATGTCGATACCCAATATCCAAGCAAAAACTACACTTACTGGAACCTGTGTTCATATTTAGACTATTAAAAAAGTTGTGTTCGAAATACTTCATCCAAGACTGATAGGTATCTGACCTGAATTATAAAGGCTTACCACAAACAAGGCGATTTGAGTTGCAGAACCCAGAGCGATACCCAAAGTTATATCCTGCATTTATGCACTAATTTAGCATACATGAGAGAAGAAGCGAAGAAAGGATGAGGAAGGGAGAGAGGTGCATGCATTACTAACCAACTTGTTCTTAAAAGCAAATATGACAGCTCCGGCATGTTCTGCTGCATTTCCAACAATGGGAAGTAAAATGATGCTAATAAAGCTGACAGAAATGCCCCAAGATTCCGATGCATCCTGGTAACGATGGGGATTAACACAAATCAGTATTGTTAATTTACAATTAAGCAATCATGCTAAATGATAGAATTAGGTTTCCTTGTACGGCAATCATATTACTACCATGAAGTGTGGACATATATATATATATATATATACACACACACTTCAGTATTACTTTTACTTGCTTGAAAAGCACTTTAAATGTGACAAAAAAGTTATTAGAAATTGTTTCCTTGAAACAAAAGAACTATGATTTATCAATGATATTGTGGTATACTGAAGAGGTTCCTTAAACTGAAATCCCCATTTGCTATGTTTCATATGCAAAATGATTTCAAAAAGTCAAAAAATTACCAAATGAAGTACTCAATTACAAACTGAAAATTAAGCTGAGATGGGTTTAGTCACCTCAATAGTGCCCACAACATATTCAGATAACACTGCTATAATACAAGTCATCCCAACTAGCCAAACGAATCCACTCCAGAATCCAATTACAGGTGTTTCTTCCAAAATCAAATCATCATCCTCTTCCTCCTGATCACGCACATAGTAATAATTTTGTTAAATTACATTTGCGAATTATGACATAAATAAATCAAATAACTGGACCAAAGAGTAAAACTAAGTCAAGACTAGTCACCTCTTGCGCTTCAAAAAATTCTCGGTGTGTCCACAGCTGGAAGACGAGGTAAGCAACATATGCAATCAGCATTAGTATGCAGCTTACTCTCGACAACTGCAGTGTCGCCTTTGAACTATAGGCAGCGGAGTCCCCAGCGTATTGGAACATCAAAGGGAGAATGTGGCATAATAATGCTAGCAATAAAAGGGCTGAGTTCACATCGGCTTGTTTCTGTTAATGACATTCACCAATATATCATATTTAAAGGGGTCCAATTATTATCCAAGTTATACCAATAAAAAAATAAGTAAAAGAACTACATACCCTGTCATATTTTTGCTCCTTGTGTAGATTGGCAAGGCCACCACAGAAAAGAGAAGTTCCAAGAACCAAAAGGAGGTTTGAAAGAATGGAACCCAAGAGAGAATACTTGACAACATCCACTTTGTGTGCCCATAGAGCAAATATTGCTATTATAAGCTCTGTGGCATTTCCACATGTTGCATTCAGAAGCCCTCCCACTGCGCACAGTATTGTAATGAAAGAAATTAGTTAAATAAACAGTGCTCGAGTGAATTTCCCCCCAATTGTTTCTCAACCCTTTGCCTCGATCTTGATTAAAAAAGAGGTAGAAATTAATAAAAGGGGAAAACATGTGGTTTCTCAACTTTTAACCTTTAAACCCTATGATTTTTGGGTAATGTTAGGAGTTTTAAATTTTTAGTCTCAAATGATGTGACATCATTTAAGACACATCTTAGACAAAAAAAATTGAGACCTTTAACTTTATTCATGATTTTTATATACACATTGAGCCCTAAGGGAGAATAAGTGATTTAAAAATCAATTATAATGAAATTTCACAAATTTAACTTCGAATTTTTATGGAAACTGGAAAGAGATGGTGATGAATAAGTCAATTCAATATTAAACTTTACCAAAATTTTAATATTATTTTTATCAGAAGGTTTAGATTGAAACCGCTCACAAACCTAACGCCCAATAAGCAAAAATAAAATTGAGAGGGTTTAAAAGCATAAAGGGTCAGAACCACAAGATTCTATATATTTTTTTGCTCATAGAAAATAGATACGCCAATCAAATTCATCAATGTTTAAGTTTTCATATTATGAAGGCAAGCTATCGCCATCATTTAGTTACACATACAATGCAATAGAAACACAAATATTGACAAAACTTAGGTAATTGATATGAATTATATCAAATAACTATCTATCTATCTTGAAGTTGATTAGAAAGCATAAGCTATTGTGTTGAATTACCTGTCGGGCCAGTGTAGAAAGCAATTTGTCTGCATTTACAAGAACACAAAGAACAAAAACAGATACAATCAGAATCAGTGCCAAAATTGGTGTCTCTATATAATAAACTATACAAACCAAACCTGTATATATAGTTAATATATAGTTCAAGTGATTCTAGAGCGAAAATTAATTCCTTACTCAGTCAGAAAACTGATACGCTCCGCAAGCGGGGTGAGTCCGAGTAAGCTCAAACCAAAAACCCACGGCTGTTTTGAAACAAATAATTTCGAATTAATTACTATCATAATCAAATTAAGAAGAAAAAATGTAAGTTATTTATTTAATTAATTGAATTTCTGAAAATCACTGTTCCATTGAACTAAGAACCCTATTTAATTTTGAAAAATACAGTGAAATACTCACTCTTCCAAAGCCACAATAACGGGCAATAATGGCTAGGGGAATGGCAGGAAAGAGGACGGAAAGCTTAGTTCCCAAAATGACCTCCTGAAGGTTAGCTAAGAAATTTCGAAGGAGGCTAATTGGGACTTTGGAGACAAGGGCAAGATCAGATTTTTTGCGAAGGGAAGAAGAGGACATGTTATGTGCCGTCCGGCCATGCCTAATATTCTCCCTGCTCAACCGATTCACATTTCCGTTCTCCAGTAACCATGGTTCCACTGTTGCTGTGGACGCCATTTTTAATTACTATCTGCCGCTGCCGCTGCCGCTGCCGCTGCATGTATATCTCGGAGTGGAGTATAGAATGATGATAAACATACAGTTATATATACAGGAAATTGATATTTTCATATTATTTTTTGATATTTTCACACAGTAAATCCCATAAAAAAATATTATTATAGATGTATAAATTATACATGTAGGGTTCACTATATGAAAATATCCAAAAATAGTATAAAAATATCAATTCCCTATATATAGGATGTGTGTGTTGCACCTTCCGCAAAGATTCGACTATTTTTTTATAATTAAGTGGGTAATATCTCATTTTATAAAATTATTCACGTTTAAAGTTTTGGTCCCATATTTTTAATTTTTTTTGTACTATGGACACATATCTTAATATAAAAATGTTAGACCATTTAATGGGGAAATGGCTTTGATAAGAAAATTGAAAAGCATTAACAAAATCAATTAATATTTGTTACTATTAAATTAATTAAGTTAGATAAAAATAGTTTTGAACCTTACTTAGAGATGATATGCCAAAAGGTGTTATTCGTGCTAGCCCTATTTGGCGTGTGTAATTATCGTAAAAATATATTAAAAATTTTATTAAATTTTAAAAAAAATAATAATAAAAAAAAGGACAAAATTGTAATTGAATTAAATTTATAAGGAGAAAAGAGAAAAAAAATTTATAACTACGAGTAAGTAATTATTTTTCTTCTTATCTCTTTATAGTAAAAGATAGTGTGGTAAGATACCTTTTCTTTTAAATATATTTTGGAACAATAGCTTAATTTTGAATTTATTAATAAAAAAAAAGAATTGATATTTTTACAAGTTAATTTGATATTTTCACAATATCAAATAAGACTCACTTGTAAAAATATCAAATTAACTTGTGGAAATATCAATTCCTACATGAAATTGATATTTTCACAAGTTAATTTGATATTTTCACAAGATCAAATGAATTTCACTAATAAAAATATTAAATTAACTTGTGAAAATATTAATTTCTTAAAAAAAAATATCACAGACACTACTTAACACGTGAGTATTCCCTTGTATTTTTCCTAGCACATATTACGAATTGGTCTAATGCATATTTAAGCATTCAATTGTATCATAATTTATTACCCTCTTCCAAATGCAAATGCAAGAATAGCGTGCACAAGAATACTAGCCTTATATTAATGATTTTGAACAAGTTTGAGTTGAATATATTTATTTATTTATTTTGATAAAGTTAAGGAAATCGGATTCTCAATATTTCCTAAATATACCATGATAATGCGCATTTTAATAATTTATTAACTATAACATAATTGTAAGACCCTGAATTTTATAAAATATAAAATTTAATTTTTCTTTATGTATATATATTTTTCATGAAATAGTAAGTGATTAAATTAGCAAAGTTAAAAGTTAAGGATGTTATGTGTAAATTTTATTATGTCGGATAAAATTCGTTTAGTCGAAAAATATTCGTTTTGTCTGAGAATATTCGGGTCGTACGACGGCGCCGAAATAACTAATTATTGGTGGATCCCACAACGAAATATTTGTCGGATATAGAAAACGACAGAAGTAACCTTTTTAAATAAAAATAGTCAACAGTGTTATCACTTTTAACTGATAAAATACTGGTGATAAAAGAATAGTAGCCTACAGTAATTTATGGTATTTTACTGTAGCACGCGGTATTCTACAGTAGCACAAGGTATTGTGCGATGTTTATATTATTGAACTGATAAATTGGTTATTACACAGTATTCGCATTATTGATCTGATAATTGACACCGTAACTGTTGCACATCATTTCATCAATAATTGTCACTGCATAATATTTTATGTTATCAATTCAATAATTGTTGTTACATAGTATTTTGCATTATTGATTCAATAATTATTATTACACTGTATTTTAAAATTATTGAATCAAATAATTGTCACAATAGCAAATACATAGTAATTTATATTATTAAATTAATAATAATCTGTAACGTGTTTATTACATTATTGTTGAATTATTGTTGTAGCATTATTTTATTTTATATGCAGGACCCACAGGAAGAAAAATAAAAAAATAAAAAAATAATTAATTATTATTTTATATGAATATTAAAGTGAATAGTAGCATGTGGGACCCATGTGGGGGCCACATGAAAATTGAAATGTGAATTTTGTGCTGAATGAAAGAGTTGGCAGCCGACTGCTTAGAAAAAAAAATAGGCAGGCGTGCATCACGCATGTTGTTCACCTACCACGCACAGTACTTTCTTTTCTCCTATAAATAGTTTGCTCAGCTGAATAGAAAAATCACACCTAAAGCATAAAATTTTTCTATAAGAATTTTATTAGTTTTTTCTGAGAATAGTAAGGTTATCTTAAGTGTTTGAAAGTCAAAAGGAGTGCAGAAATTTTTTAAGTAAGTCTTTTATTAAAGAATAGTAATTTCATAAATTCCTATTTTTCACGGTATTCACAAATCTTCCTTTAGAAGACTCTTCTTTGAGAAGATTTATTTTTAAAAGCTTTCTTTGGAAGATTTATTTTGGAATATTATTTTAAAAACTATTTTAAAATTGTTATGTTATACTACAAAAATTATGTTAAATATATATAATTTTTATAGTTCATATTATACGAGTTATCATACACTTTGAAAAATATATGTGGTAATTACTAATTATATTATAAATATATAGGTTGATCAACCTCATTTTTATCAATATCCAGTCACGTGATAAGGTAAGGAATATCATATTCTTTCATCTTTTATTATTTAAACTTACTACTGTAAGGGGTATCATTTTTTTCATCATCATAAATGGTATTATTTTCTTACTACGGTAAGGGATGTCATTTTCTTTTATACTCTTAAACTTACTACGGTAAGGGATTATCATTTTTTGATTCTCGAAAATAATATCGTTTCTTTCTTACTCATAAGATGTGTCATTTATTTCCATGTATTAAATTGTAGGAATAACCATACAACGCGGATTATCGCCTGTTAGTGAATAACCTTTCATATTTATTCCTTAATAATCTCTGAGAATAACCTTACTGCGCGGATTACAGCATGTTTGTTGTAATGACAGAGAAAATTACGAACCCAATTTTTTTTTTTATATTTAATTATATCCATAAGAAAATATAAGGTATGAAGTATGTGTGTATGTGTTAAGTTATATGATGAGAGGTATTAAATTAGTTAATTAAATTAATTAACTAAAGAAGGAAAAAGATTGCAAGAGAAATTTATTTGATGAAATCACAAAGCTTGAATGTTGGTCTTGTATGGCAATTAAGAAGTTTTATAATGAACAAGTTAATTACTTGTATAAATAATGAGAAAGAAGAAGTAAGTAAATTATTAAAGATAACCCTAATGTGGGAATAATTGTTTAGGTATGGTTAACTATATTATAAACCCAATTTGATGATAAGAGTTAGTGAATGAATTAATTTAATCAAGTCCAATGTACTTGTAATAATATGTGTTAGGGTTTTATTAAAACAAACCCAAGAATTTGTAAGTGATAGTGTTATGTAAGCTAATTTAATTAAGGAGTCCAATGGACTTATAAATAACAAATCTAATTGGATTATATTTTAAATCCAAATGAGTTGTTAAACTATGTCAATTAAGTTTACCTAGTAGCTTATGTAATTAAATTAATTACTAGTCCATGTAATTTATTAAATAAGCCCAATGCTTATTTTAATGAAAAGTAGCATAGTTATGTAAATGCTAGCCTAATGTGTGATATAAATTGAGCCCAAACAATTTACTTGAATGAGCCCAATATAATTTAATTCTAAGATCCAAGGTGAAGCCCAATAAGTTTGTATAGGTGAATATGTATACATATATTGGTGTATATATATATGAATACTTATATAATTATATAAGACTTAAAAATAAAGTCAAATTGGAGAAATAAATGGTCAATCCTGAATTTTGGAGCCCATATGGATATAAAGCTAGCTTGTTGAATGATTTTGGAGTGTAAATTGGTTCAAGCAACCCCCAACCACCCTAGTCAATCAAAGGGTCAATCCAAAAGTCTATCAAGTGGTCATTCCATGCATAGTAAACGAGATTAGAGCCTTAATTGATCAAGTGTTGGTTGATTAAGAACTTAATTGGGAGAGTCCTAGACTTCTATAAATAAGAAGGAACAAAGACTTGTTTAAGTTGTTTGTTCATTTGCTAAGTTATAGAGGGAGAAGTTCTAGAAAGAAGCTAGAGCTTTTGTGAGATAATACTTGAGAGTTGCTAGTGTGCTACTCATTTTGGGAAAGAGAAGAAGAAGAAGAGTTCTAGCTTAGCAAGAAGAAGAGCTCCATTAAAGGTTCAAAAGTGTTTTATCTCTTCCTTAGTTCATTTTTGTGGTTTAAATATGTTTTGTATGGTCAAAATATATTTTTAACCGATCAAAACTCGTTTTGACGATCTAAAAGTATTTAACTATGTAATATATGTATATTCAAAGTTCTATGTGTTTATATCATGTTTTGGTATGTGTGAAAGACATAAAATTAGAAGAAATGTCTATATGAATATTTACCGGTAAAACCTTAGGTAGCTATGTGCTATTTAATGTTGTAGTTTAAAATATACAAGTTGAAAAATTAATTTTTATGGCTAGAAAGTTAGATCTATGAGTTTTAAAGAAAAACCCAACTTAAAGTTTTCAAAAATATTGAATAACAAAGAAGTTATAGCTTTAACCACAAAAGATGTCGTTTTTAAACCCTAAGTGGTTCGATCCGTAAATTTCTTGTAAAACGTTTTAAAAAATGTGATTGAATCATGGAATATTGTAAAACAATAAGTTACAAGGTTAACATAACTGAGTTTGTATCATTTGGACATATAGATCACATTTTATTCAAGTTTGAACCAATAAAACCAAGGATTTGTGAAATTAGTTTTCACCTTATCCTTGTGAGCAGTTTTTAGTCTAGTTAAGTTTGGAATTTGGATTTGTGTTCTAAAGAGAAATTGTAGAGGGGGAAATTATGATGAGAATGGACTCAAGAATTACCCCAAAATATTTTAAAATGAAGAAGTTATGGCTATCAGAGTGGCTGGAGGTCGGACAACCAATTTTAGGGTTTTTGATTTCTGCTTTGAAAGCCCTGGCGCCCAAAATAGCCTATGTTGAGCGCCGGGGCATTCAAAACAGTAGGTGAAAATTGTCTAGGTCGGTTCGGGTCGGTCCGGGTCGGGTTTTATTGGAAAATTTAGGTATAACTAAGTGTAAAATGAATGTATTTGAATACTAAACCAATATATAAAGTTTATTAGTAACTAATTGGTAGCTAGATGTTTAAAATAAAGACTAAAGTTAACACCATTAAAAAGTTAACTATTGGTATTGTTTAAAGATTTTTATTAAAATATTATTAAATTATTAATAATATTAGTATATGATTAAAAAGTTATAAAATGATGAATAACATTAACAAGTTAAAATATTATTAAATGTTTAATAATATTAATAAGTGATTAAAATATTATTAAATGGTTAATAATATTAATAAGAGATTAAAATATTATCAAATAGTGAATAATATTTGTAAATGATTAAAATATTATTAAATGATGAATAATATTAATAAGTGATCGTTAAATGGTTAATAATATTAATAAGGATTAAAATATTATTAAATGGTTAATAATATTAGTAAGTTAATAAAATATTATTAAATGATTAATAATATTAATAAAGGATTAAAATATTATTAAATGGTTAATAATATTAGTATATGAATAAAATATTATTAAATAGTTAATAATATTATATTATAAGTAAAATATTATTAAATGGTTAATAATATTAGTAAGTTAAAAGAATATTATTAAATAGTTAATAATATTAGTAAGTTAGTAGAATATTATTAAATGATTAATAATATTATTTAAGGATTAAAATATTATTAAATGGTTAATAATATTAGTATGAGAATAGAATATTATTAAATGGTTAATAATATTAATGAGAAAAGAAAATAGTATTAAATGATACTATTTTGAGTGTAAAATATTATTAAATGGATAATAATATTTATAAGTTATTGGAGATATTATTTGATAAATAATATTATTTGAAGAGTAAGACATTATTAATAATGTTAACATATGATTGAAATATTATTAAATGATTAATAATATTAACTAAGGATAAGGATATTATTAAAGGATTAATAATATTATTGAGATGATAAAATATTATTAAATTGTTTATAATATTTATAAACGATTAAGATATTATTTGATAGGTAATATAATTGGAGATAGTGTAAAGCATCATTTAATTATTAATAATGTTAATAAGTGGTTGAGATAATAAAGAGATTAAGAGGATTATTTTATGGTTAATAATATTGAAGAGCTAAGTGATTTATTATTGAAATAATAAATGGTTAAAATATTATTATACGATTAATAATATTATATGTAGTATTTATATATTATCAAAGGAGATAATATTATAAAGCAATGAAGTGATGATTATGTGAGTTAAAATATTATCAAGGGATTGATAATATTATTAAGAGTTTTAAGGTTATGATTAAGTGATAGATGATTTAAGACATATATGTTAAGGTTATTAATGTTAAATAAACCTATATGTGTTATGCTAATTGGAGGATCAATGTTATTGAATATTAGGTCACCCAAAGGAAGTATTTTTAAGTTGAATAGCAGTAGTCAACGGAACAGGCAAATTCTTCTTAACCCTAACTTGTATTTATTATTGTAAGTTTCCTTCAACTTTATGTACATTGAGCTATTCAAATTATTATTGAGCAAATTCTACACTCGTAGTTATTTGACAGAACTTAAAGTGGATTAATTATCTAAAATTATTCCACCTCATTATTGGTTATTGTATTCGCACATAGTGCCTTTTACAAATGTTATAGTTCAGTAATTTATGAACTGTTTAAGAATGTCTAAGCTAATTGTTTCGGCTAGACAAATGCATGTTTAAATTCATCTAATTGAATATTATGAAAGCTTATCCAAACCACTGGCTGGTGCGGATTCTTACAATAAGACTGAGAAAGAACAACCCTAGTTAAAAGGGATTTTTATTTGTCGGGAAACCGAATGCGCGCAAGAAATCTAAATGTTATGCATATACATAGGACATGAGAGGACTGATCCCCTCGAGTGTCTCGTTATTTTTAACAAGGTGTCAGTCATTGTATGTCTGTTCTACCTTAGTAGCAGTTCATGGTCCTTTGAGACCACTCAGCAGTAAAGAGTTAATCTATTCTTTTATTGAACATTGATTCTTGTTATTTCACAATTGTTATTTATTGTTGAAACTTTCGAAGATAAATCTTTTGCATTCATGATATATCATTTCTTGTTTATTTAAACTTGCTGGGCAAAGTAGTTGCTCACTCTTGCTATATCATGAACTATTTTCAGTTAAGCCGAGTGATTTAAGGAGTACCACGACAAAGGAAAGATGAACGAGTAGACGTAATTAGTCGTACTATATGTGTAAACCTTTTTTTTATTATTATAAAGTAATGATGATGTATTAAGGTTAGTGGAACCTGGGATTGAAGGTACGTTTGGTAATGAAATTATGTATGTTTTCCGCGAGTTATTGAAGTTTTAGTTTATGAATGTTTGTCAAGTGATGAATAGTGAGCACGGAACCCGAGGTTCAAGGGACCCGGATTTGGGGGCGCCACATTTGTTGAATAACTCTTCGTATTCAAATTTTATTAAATTGTGGGAATAACCTTACTGCGCGGATTACCGCCTGTTGGTGAATAACCATTTGTAAATTTCTTATTTGTCTCTTATGAAAATAATTTGTCTACACGAATTATCACATGACACTTTTATTCCATATTCGTTTGTAATATCATTTTCTTTCATATTCGTAAGTGATATTATTTTCCTTGATACTCATAAGGGATACCATCTTTTTCATCTTCCATTATCCAAACTTACTATAGTAAGGGATATTATTTCTTTTATACTCTTAACTTACTATGGTAAGTACTATTTGGTAAAGTTTCCTGAAGTGATTATATGTTCCTTAATAATTTGTGTTTCATCTAATATCATTTCAATTGAACCTTTCTATTTTTTTAAACATTTCTATTGAACTGTAACTGTTATTCTGAACTGTGGATCTTGAATATCATTTTTGAATTTCACTCCACATCATGTTGACAATTTAAACATTATTTGAATCTGCACAAAATAAACTTCTGATACTAATTGTTTATCATGCTTCTTCTGTTCATCAATTGTATCACTGTTATTTGTATTAATCATCAAAAATCAAGTTGTTGTAAATATCTGTGGCCGGGGACACAGATGCGATATAATTGTTGAACAGATGATAGGTTAAAAGCAATATAATAGGTTAAAGGCGATACATTTGTTCGGTGTCTTTTATGACACGTGATGAAAGTTATCTTTGGCCCGTAGTGCAAAGATGAACAGTTGTTTTGTATGATTATGACCAAAGGCTGAATACTGTATAATCATGACCGTTAGTGTTATATTGAATATCTTTGGCCCGTAATGCAAAGATGAACTGTTGATTTGCATGATTATGACCAGGAACTGTGAATTTGTATTATCATGACTAATGGTATTTCAGATGATAAAAGTTGATGATGTTTTTCCTAAAAAGAAAAGCGAGTGGACATTATAGTCTGCATTATTCTTCTAATAGATTGTTTATTCTGCTGCTATTATTGATCTGAACGTTGTTCAAGAATTTAACTGCAGTTTATATAAACCTTGTAGTCTATTGTATTCTATCAAGAACTTAACTGTTGAAGGCTAATGATAATTTATTTGTCATTATCTTAGCCATGATATTTCTTATTAGGCTATTTGAACTCACCCTTTCTTTTTGTTCCATTATTTTTCAACAGGAGATGAGAACGTAGCTGGGTCTAGCCGGGGGATGGAGTAAGAGTCCGAGGGATAGCTATCGTAGTTTTCACATGTTGTAAAATAGTGTGACAATAATAGTGAAGACTTGTTGTGTATTATTATACACTGTATTGTTAAACGTTGTACTACCTTGTAATAATTTTGTTGTAATCTTTTGACAACTCAAGTTTGGACTGTGTGGGCCCAAATTTGAGGGTGTCACAATAATTATTATAATATAATGAAAAAAGATAATTTAAAGCATGTTTTTAATCAAGTTTGACTAATGTTACTTAATAAAACGACGTAATTTTATAATCTTTTTTTCATTTATAAAACTTAAAATGAAAAATTAAACCTAAGAGGTAAAACTTTGTCGTTTTATTAAATAATTTTAGTCAAACTAGCTTAGCTAAGACATGCCTTAGATTATATTTTTCTAAATATAATACTCCCTCTATCCCTAAAAAACTAGCTTAGTTTGGCATTTTCAATCAAATTAATTATTTTTACTACAAAATTTGTATTTTTTTTTTATAAATATATATAGATAGAGAAACTATAACTACAAAAAAAGTATATCAAATTTATTTCTATCTTCAATTTATAAGTTTAAAAATATAAATAAATATGCTTAATTTTGTAATTCTAAAATTAGTCAATTTAACCAAAAAAATAAAATTAAGCCAATTTTTTTAGGAACTTAAGATATTTTTAAAATAGGACATGACATGATTAAATAAATCATTTAAAATTTTTAATTTATTTATTAAAGATAACAGTGTCCTAACCATTTCAATATTACTTAATTAAACGAGTCTAAACACATTAAACATGTCTAGCTGTTTCTAATACATGTCAAATTTATTTAACTTTTTCTTGTTAAATATGTTGACCTTTTATGACGCATAAATGATCATTTATATGACCACAATTATCCTCTTTAATGTTTCTGTAATTGCGTCCTTACTTTTAGCAACATTTCTTGATAGAGTTAGAATTGAAATTGAAATACTCACTCAGACATTTGACTCTTGGAGTATACAGTAGTGCATGTTAAACTTGGACTAACAAGCTTGATAACCGTCCGTGCAAAGGATAAGTTTTAAAAATTATATATCCGGCAAATTTTAAAAATTATATATTTACATGAATATTTATAATTATAATAATAATTTGTTCAATTTCAAATGAAGTCATAATATGTTATAATTATTTTTAATAATAATCTAGGTCAAAGTGTATATTTTACATTTGATGTCTTGTCAAAGTTATAAAGAATCTTAATAGAAATCTGTTTGCTTATGTTTGGCGATTTAATCGACCTCTTTCTTTGGCAATGAAGTATCTTACTTACAGGGGTGGAGGATATAAGGGGCTTGGTGGGGTGTATTATAAGTCATAGACCTATAACAGAATGCACCAACCACTTATTTTATCTTTGATTTATTCAAAATTGTTGTTCCTTAGAATTAGGAATTAATTCTTATCTGATCTATATTTTAGGAGTATTTGTTTTCCTGTATGCATATTTAAATTCAGAATAAATGGGAAACGTAGAATAGAATTTCTCAGTCTGTCATGGTATTAGAGCCACCACAAGTAGTATAAGTCGATCCAATTTTTTTTGTTTTTCCCCCTTCTGTTTTTAGCACTCATGGCAACTGAATCTAATCCTACAACCATACTTAACACCAATGAACCACATAAAACTCTCATCAGCATCAATGTTGCTGCTCAAGCTTCTCTCAAACTCACTTCTACCAATTACCTCTCCTAGAAACTGCAGTTTCAAACACTCTTCATTGACTATGACCTTCTTGGTTATATTGATGGCTCCAAACCATGTCCGTCAGCCATCTTGACTGAATCTGATACAACCACACCCAATCCTAGTCACGTTCTATGGACCAAACAAGACCAATTGATTATCAACGCTATTATTGGCTCCATCACACCCACTATTCTTCCCTTCATAGCTTAAGCCACCACCTCTAGACAAGCCTAGACAATTCTAGTTAATACCTATGCTAAGTCATCTCGTGGTCGCATCAAACAACTCAAAAATCAGCTTAAACACACCACCAAAGGATCCCTCGGCATCACTGAGTTTATGCAAACCATCAAAACTAGAGCAGATGATTTGGCACTCCTAGGAGCCTCCATTGATGAAAAAGAAATCACAGACAAAATCCTAGATGGTCTCGGTGATGAATACAAAGAATTAGTCCGCGTTGTCCAAGCAAGAGATACCTCTATCACTTTTGAAGAACTTCACGAAAAACTCCTCAATTTTGAAGCCTCTCTTCAAACAATCCAACCCGAGCCACATCATTTTCCAGCAACTGCAAATCCCACATACTGAACCAACAACAAAAACTGGCCATTCTCAACCACAAGGCAGTATCACCACCAATTGGCACCCATCCTTCAACTCAACCAACCGTCCATCTACTGGAACCAATGCAGGCTCTCATTCATCACAGGGCCCTCGTCCTCCTACCAGACCATACCTTGGTCACTGCCAAATTTGCAGAATTCAAGGTCACACTGCCAAAAAGTGTCCTTCATTTCGCTTCGTACCTGTTCACACTTCTTCCACATTCAACTCTTCACCTCTAATTGCATTCTCCACAATAAAGACCACTTCTTTCAATTGGCACCAACGATTAGGACATCCTGCTTTTTCAATTCTTAAGCATACTGTTTCTAGCAATAATTTAGGTTTATCTTCCTCTTTATCTCCTGATTTCTCATGTAATGCTTGTCTCTACAATAAAAGTCACAAATTATCTTTTTCCAACTCCACAATTATCTCTACGAAACCTCTTGAAATTATATATGCACCAACCACTTATTTTATCTTTGATTTATTCAAAATTGTTGTTCCTTAGAATTAGGAATCAATTCTTATCTGATCTATATTTTAGGAGTATTTGTTTTCTTGTATGCATATTTAAATGATGCAGAATGTATGGGAAACGTAGAATAGAATTTCTCAGTCTGTCAGGGTGGAGCCTGGCCCCAATTTTATTTTATTTTACTAGATATACTATATAATTATGTAGCTCAAAGTAAATAAGTTGGAATAGCCTTGGCAATCCAGTCCAATTGTACTTCTCAGCCCAGACCAAAAAGTAAAACATTAACAATATGAAGCCCGTCCCAATTGAAATTTCTAACTCTGCACCTGCTTACTTATTGCATGTTCTAATGATGAAGTGATGAGATAAATGGATATAATTCTACCTGAACTTGTTTTCCTTCATTTACTTTAGGAATGCATAATGAAAAAGTGAAACCTTCTCTTGAATGGTAGCCTTAGTATTTTCCAATACAGATTTGGCGAAAGCTGTAAGACCCCGAATTTTATGAAATATAAAATTTAATTTTTCTTCATATATATTTTTTTTCCTGAAACAGTAAGTGGTTAAATTAAGAAAATTGAAAGTTAAGGATGTTATGTGCAAATTTTATTTTGTCGGACAATATTCGTTTTGTCGGGGAATATTCGTTTTGTTGGGGAATATTCGGGTCGTACGACGACGCCGAAATAACAAATTATTGGTGGACCCCACAACGGAATATTTGTCGGATATAGAAAACGATAGAAGTAACCTTTTTAATAAAAATAGTCAACGGTGCTAACTGTTAAAATACCGGTGATAAAAGAATAGTAGCATACGGTAATTTATGGTATTTTACTGTAGCATGCGGTACTCTACAGTAGCACACGGTATTGCACAGTGTCTCATATTATTGACACCGTAACTGTTACGCATCATTTCATCAATAATTGTCACTGCATAATATTTTATGTTGTTACACAGTATTTTGCATTATTGATTTAATAATTGTCATTACACTGTATTTTATATCATTGAGTCAATAATTGTTGCTGCACTGTTTTTAAAATTATTGAACCTAATAATTGTCACAGTTGCAAATATACTGTAATTTATATTATTAAATTAATAATAATCTGTAACGTGTTTATTACATTATTGTTGTAGCATTATTTCATTTTATATGTTGGACCCACAGGAAAAATAAAAAATTTTATTTTTCAAAAGTTACTATTCACTCCCGGAATTTACTATTCATTCCCGGAAAAGTTACTATTCACTGACGGAAGTTACTGTTCATCTCGGGAAAGTTACTGTTCATCTGCCGACAAAAGTTACTGTTCATTACTGTTCACTTTTTGAAAATTTTAAAGTTACTGTGCAAGTATTGAAAATTTTTAAAAACGTTTACGCAGCCTCTGCTGAATTTTTTTTTAGTTCACCTACCACGCATAGTAACCTCTTTTCTCCTATAAATAGCTTGTTCAGCTGAATAGAAAAATCACACCTAAAACATAAAAATTTTCTATAAGAATTTTATGAGTTTTCTCTGAGAATAGTAAGGCTATTTTGAGTGTTTGAAAGCCAAATGGAGTGCAGAAATTTTTCAAGTAAGTCTTTTATTAAAGAGTAGTAATTTTATAAATTCCTATTTTTCACGGTATTCACAAATCTTCCTTTAGAAGACTCTTCTTTGAGAAGATTCATTTTTAAAAGCTTTCTTTGGAAGATTTATTTTGGAATATTATTTTTAAAACTATTTTAAAGTTGGTATTTTATACTACAAAAATTATGTTAAATATATATAATTTTGATAGTTCATAATATATGAGTTATCATACACTTTGAAGTTTACATGTTTTAATTACTAATTTTATTATAAATATATAGGTTGATCAATCTCATTTAAATCAATATCCAGTCACGTGTTAAGGTAAGAAATGTCATTTTTTTTACACTCTTGAACTTGCTACGGTAAGGGATATTATTTTCTTTCATACTCCTGAATCGAAACTTATTATGGAACTATTGCTTCTATAATTCCTGAAAATATTATATGTTCCATAATAGTTGAACTTCATTATTTCAACTGAACCTTCCTATTTTCTGAATCTTTCTATTGAACTGTAACCGTTATTCTGAACTGAGAATCTTGAATAACATTTTTAAATTTCACTCCACGTCATGTTGACAATTTGGACATTATTTGAATCTGCACAAAGTAAACTTCCGATACTTATTGTTTATCCTGTTTCTTCTGTTCATCAATTGTATCACTATTATTTGTACTAATCATCAAGAATCAAGCTGTTGTGAATATCTGTGGCCGGGGGCACAGATGTGATATATTTGTTGAACAGATGATAGGTTAAAGGCGATATATTAGGTTAAAGGCGATACATCTGTTCGGTGTCTTTTATGGCACGTGGTGAAAGTTCTCTTTGGCCCGTAGTGCATAGATGAACTGTTGTTTGGTATGATTATGACCAAAGGCTGAATCTGGTATAATCATGACCGTTGTTGTTATATTGAAAGTTCTCTTTGGCCCGTAGTGCATAGATGAACTGTTGTTTGGTATGATTATGACCAAAGGCTGAATCTGGTATAATCATGACCGCTGGTGCTATATTGAATGTTCTCTTTGGCCCGTAATGCGTATATGAACTGTTGATTTGCATGATTATGACCAGGAACTGTGAATTTGTATTATCTTGACTAATGGTATTTCAGATGATAAAAGTTGATGATGGTTTTCCTAAAAAGAGAAGCGCGTGGACATTATAGTCTACATTATTCTTCTAATAGATTGCTCATTCCGCCGCTATTATTGATCTGAATATTGTTCAAGAATTTAACTGCAGTTTTTGATATACACCTTGTATTCTGTTGTATTCTATCAAGAACTCACCTGTTGAAGGCTAATGATAATTTATTCGTCATTATCTTAGTCATGATATTTCTTACTGGGCTATTTGAGCTCACCCTTTCTTTCCATTGTTTTTCAACAGGAGATGAAAACGTAACGGGGTTTAACCGGGGAATGGAGTGAGAGTCCGAGGGATAGCTATCGTAGTCTTCACGTGTTGTAAAATAGTGTGGCAATAATAGTGAAGACTTAGTTGTGTATTAATATACACTGTATTGTTATACGTTGTGCTTTGTTGTAATAATTTTGTTGTAATCTTTTGACGACTCAAGTTTGGGCTGTGTGGGCCTAGATTTGGGGGCGTCACAAAAGCAACCACACTGGCGACAGATTTCTTTACGAAGCCGCTACATTCTTTGCGCCATGCATTTTTATCACTTTTTTCCCCTATTAAATTCAATTCAAACTCAAAATAAGAAACTAATCCGATGAGATATAATTAGGCAACAGGTTGAAAAGGGTAAACGCAGTATTTATAGTAGTATATGGTATGATTTTTTGTTTGGGAAGGATTAAAAGTCAGGTAAAATTTTATTTTATTTTGGGTTCTTTACATACATATGTATGAAGTGTGAGATGTATTAGAATACAAAAATTAGAAATACATTAATCAAGAAGTGTAAATTAAAAAACTTTTGAACTAACCTTTAGAAACTTTTTGGGAATGTCAAAAGCTACGATCAAGAAGAATTACCAAAACAAAACAAAAAAAACTTTTGAATTACCGAGTTAATTTGTCAATTAAAACAAATTGAGTTAACTTATTTTAAATGATAAGTTAACTCAAATGATAACTCAATTAATTTATCTCCTTTGCTGCTTGTATATAAAAGAATTGATACTCTCTGTCATAATTAAGCTTACATGCATGCATGGTACGTGACGTATTAAGTACTAATTAAGAAACTTACAAATCCGTTGAGATTATTCCTACCTATATTTATACATACATGTATCCTACATTAGTCACTTGTACGGTTTTCTTGAAGCTTCCTTGAAATTTCTCATTCATAAGATTACAAACTCGATCGTTATGGGCTTTAGTCTTGAATCAATTATAGCAACCAAGAGGACAGAAACAACTCTTACGGCCAGCAATTTCTTATTAGAAATCTAGCTCTACTCCTAAATATCTCTTTGCATTTACACAATGTTGAGGTATAATGTGCTAGGAAAGTTTTACATCAAATTATAAGGAGAAAAATTAAAAATATATATACTTTAATAAATTATAAATTTAATAAATTAATATTTTGGGTCAAGTTATGATTTTAGCCATAAATTAGTTGGAAAAATAGGTCTGGAGGAACTAAACCTAATGCATTGAAATAAGAATTAAAAAAAAATGAGACAATACATTTAATTTATGAAATTGACAAAATAATAATTATAAATGAATTTATAATTCACAAAAAAAATCATTTTTGAAAATGTTAAGTCAATTTGGGACCAACGAAAATGACTCAATTTTTGTGGTATTGTATTTTGGTATTGACTACTCAAATGTTACAATTTATAAAATAAATAATCAACTTTGACTTTTTAATTAAATTTAAGATATTTTAATTAAAAATAAATATAAATCCATTTAATTTTACATAATACAGTTACCAAAATTATAAAAATATTTAAGTACTATATTACTTACAAAACATTAATTCATTATTTTCAAAATTTAATCTTATACTCTCTCTATTTCACAAAAAGAGTCTTATTTATAAAATTTGCGAATATTATGAGTATATTTTTATTTCATGTATACTCTTCAAAATTTTAAGATAATAATTTAACAGTGTGATACATATGATAATAAAAGAAAATTGATATTTCCATAACATTTTTTAATATTTTTATATGAAAATTATCGCTATAGATCTATAACAATTTTTTTACCGTCGCTATAGCTTTTTATAACGACGATTTTCATATAAAAATATCAAAACGTGCGGTGAAAATATTAATTTTCTAATAAAATCATGTTAACTAATATGAGAATACTATGTCGTTTTATAAAATAAGATGTGATCCCCAACCTTATGGATGTCATGAGTTGGTCTGTGGGTGGTACCAGTGTTCCAAAGCATTAGGAATTTAGGAAAAAGACATTGGCAAGTGTACAAATCTTTCCAACAGACATGTTTCAGTAAGCCAAAATACAGAAGCGGTGAGAAGTTTCCCACGGAGCATATTGCATGGCCATGCATACGATTAGTATATTAATCCACTGCCCTTCATTTTGCTATTAATTGCCTATAAATTGTATAGTAATGATACGGTGGGAGTATATAGTTAAATCTAAAATCTAATTCTCTTAATCTATAGAATATATGTATGGATGTAGGAAAACTCCAATTTAAGATATCCCCCTAATATAGTCTCATTCCCCTCTTGTACTCTATCTCTCTATAGAAATACACATATATATTAATTAACCGATTTATAGTAAACACTAGCTAGCTGTAAATTAGTTATTTTGGATGGACGGTCAGAGATGTCCCAGATGGAAAAACCCCAACCCCATAGCCAGCACTAGCTAAGGATCCGTCTCCTGTAAACATATATATAAAGACGTAATGAATGAGCTCTAAATTTGTCCCTATAATTAATCTCCACATCAAAAAATAAAATATTGTGATTTTTTTTTTTTTGTTGCTAAATTAAAATGTTGTAATTTTGTTCCGTGCAAATAAAAGAATATTTAAGTATGCACGCAAATATCATTACGAACCTCACATGCAATCTGTGCCAAATCGTAGCCAGCTTCGAGGAAATTTCCTTCATCAACTTGGGCACGTACAAGGACTGTGAAAGAGACCATGCATGGCTCATGGGCAATAATCGTACGTACGTACGTACATATAATTCCGATGGATGCTATTTTCTGAGGCTATATATTATTTGGAGTAATCCCATAATGACAAAATACGCTGACAACGTAGTTGTGATATTTGTTCGTGCCAATAATTGAGTAATTCCATCCAAATAAATGGACGGCAATGCATCTGATCGATCCAATGGCGGACACCGCGGGGGCTGATTATGTATTAGTTATTATGAATGGGTGAATTGTGCACTAATAATGAGATTTAATTGGATTTATTTGCACTAATATATATAGAGAAAATCATATGTAATAAAGTATATGAATTTATTGAGAATTTGAAACATAGATTAAGAGTGTTATTTCATCTACTTGTTAGACAAATCTCACTTTCTGAAGATAATCCATAGTATTATTTCTATTTGCATGACGTTCACTGCTATGAAAAATCGGGTAGCCGGCGATAACAGGTAAATTATATGAAAATTCCCACAAAAAAATTGATGTAGTACGTAGTTATTACAAGACTTGGAGGAATGGAATTGTGAATAGGATAGAAGGTTTTATGACATGTTCAGGTCAGCTGAGTAACTTGTTTATTTTCTCCTACTTAGATATATGTATAAGAAAAAACAAGCTTTATAACATGTGTAGACCACGAGTAAGGCTAAAAACAATTTATTGAATTTTTTATTTATGCTAAGCGTAACGTGTAATTTTAATATTTGTACTAAATTTGAGACGTCATTATAAATGAATCTATAATATTTATATTTGTACTTTGCACGAATTATCAAGTTTGTATTTTTTTAAAGGTTGAATTGCCCAATAAAAAATATCAAATCGTGCATAATAGAACTTATTTAATTGATTCATAATATAAACGTGCATGGTCTACAAATAATAAAAATGATAATTATTGGGTATAATATAATTTATTTAATTGAATTTTGATTAATATAGTAAGTAATTAATGGGTTTTTCTTATTCATACGAATGAAAATGAATGTACATTTACTATGGAACTTTTGATTTTTTTACATTTTAGGGAAGAGTAATAGACTCTGTAAGTCTTAAAATTACTGAATCCAACTATTTGTGTGCTATGCATGCTGTCTGAAATTTAATCTCGATTGAGTTACTAAAAAAGACTTTAAACTGTCGAGTCTATTCGGAATCAATTAAAATGTTTTGATATTTATCTTTATATATTTTTGTATTGATTGATTGATATATTGATTAGTAAGCCCAGATCAGATATCCAATGAAAAGAACAAAGTAGGCGTTCAATTCAAGCAACTTACAAAATGACTCATAAAGAAAGAAACATTAGCTTGTGGCTAAGGTATCTATTCTATAGGACCAAAATTTCCTATCTTAGTTGTAAACTGACTATTCTTTATATTAGCCATACCAATACAATTGGATTAATTTTTTCTTATACAATTGGACAGAATAATGTTACATTTGTAGAAACAAAATACTGTAATTTCAACAAATGCAACATTTTTTATTTAATTTTATTTAAAAATATTGCATTTGTACTATTTTTTTTAAAAAAAATCGAGTACATGTAATTTACAAATACCAAATAATAACTAAATATAACAAGACATTAAAAGATTTTATTCTGAGTTCACTCACAATAATTTTGTAAATTATCTTAATTATTTTGGTTGATCATGAGTTAGTCTCGAGTAAATCAATTAATATTTTTCATTATATTCGTTTTTTATGCTGACATCTAAGATTTTTGCTAATACCGTGTATGTCATATATAGGGGTGTTCATCAGTAAAAAATAATATCGAACCAATTTAAACCATACTGAACCGATTATCGAATGTCTAGAAAAATAAGAACCGATATCGGTATCCCGTACCGGTATAGATCGATTCAGTATAGGGACAATATCGGTAATGCCGATTTTGTTTTGTTAATTTTTTTTAAATAATTTTATTGTATTTATGTAGCTATAATGTGAGATAAATAGTAATATATGTACACAATGATATTATTGAAATAGAAATTTGAACCAGTAAGCTTCCTTTTTTTGGTTAAACAACAGTTAACTCCCATAATACCATTATATGATTTTTTATTTTTTTGCTCTTTATGTTAAAATTATTGCTACTTATAAAATATCTTTTATTAGTATTAGAGGTTAGTTTACAATTCTTATTTCACCAATTATCTTGTCTCTTAATTCTTATGATAATTCTTGACGAATAAATCTAAATATTTATAGTATATATAATATAACTGATATATATCGGTATTGTACGATATATACTATTTGAAAAGATTGATTGTACCGAATTTTTTGAACACTCCTGATCCTATATCCATGCTAAACCCTTCATATCTTGTATATGTATTATTTTTAAGTACCTACATGCATGTATATAATACTCTCTCAGTCCAAGATTATTTATCCTAATTTAAAAGTACACGCCTATTAAAAACAAAATGTATCTCTAAATTATTCATCTTAATTATTTTATTATCATCCTTTTTGTTATACATGTCATGTTATTTTTAATAATTTTTTTCAAAGTAAAATAAGAGTAGTATAGAAATAGTAAGGTCAAAAATAATATTAAAAAAAAAGGACAAATAAATATAGACAAATTTAAAAAATTTAAAATAAGTAAATTTGAACGGAGAAAGTATATATTTGAATCATATTAAATTCTTCGTATCATGTAAATGTATTATTTCTAAGTATCTATCTATCTATCTATATATATATATATATATATATATATGCCTTTATCTATCTACTATTTAATTTAGGTAATGTTACAAAAAAATTCAGCCAATTATTGGAAAAAGCTATCATGAGCCTTTGAGGTCCGAGCCCTCAAATCTCTGCTAGTCTACCACTATGTTATCACCATATTGGATCCTGTGGGCTGTTGTTTATAAGATTATTGTAGCGTAAAGGAACTTTCGTTGAATGTAATTTTATGGGTTAGTCATCCCCATAATACGCGGGCTACATACTTGTTCATCTAAATTTACTTGCTCTAATTTTTTATATTTTTTTAAATTTATTCATTCACTTTTTATTTTTATTTTTATTTTTTAATACTATCCTCATTTATTTATATTTTAAAATTTTAATTAAAAATAATATGACATATATTAGAAAATTAACATTATTGCCTTTGAGATTAAAAGTACAACTATACCATTTTTTTCCCTCTCTCTCTCTCCTCTATTTTACTATTTCAAAAAAGAATTAGGAAATTAATTAAAATAAATAAAATTATAATAAAGTACTCCCTTTGTCCCTTTTTATTTGTTTTTCTAGAGATTTTTTTTTGTTCCTTTTTATTTATCGTTTAAATTTTAAGAAAGTATTAAATGTTTAATTTTTCATATTATCTTTTATGATTAAAGGTCAATTTGTTTATCTCTTATCTTTTCAACAAATTTTGTAAAGTTAATATTAAATTTTCATACTCAATTGAGTTAATCAAACAAAGTATTAATTGTATTTCTTAATTTATGTGTATAATCTTAAAATGTCAATTAAAAAGACAAAAAGAATAGTTAAATTTATTTTTTATTTTGAAACAAAGAAGTAATAATTAGATATAACAATCTTATTTATTTATTTATTATTTTTCTATCTTATGCGCATATAAATATTAATCTCTTCTAGCCTCCTCAACAAGTGACCATAGAGGTAGGGCCAATTAATTAACTAATTTATCAGTCTATTTCCGTTGATAAGGCAAAGGAGTGGCCACATTTCCGTGTATACTAGCGGCAGTAGTTACATTCACCAAGGACAATTCATAACCTCGGAAACAGAGGGGAAGAAGATGAAGTAGAGAGAGATAATGATGGGGCCAAAGAGGCCGCAGTTCGTTCTATTCGGATCATCCATAGTCCAGTACAGCTTCGGCAAAAATGGCTGGGGTGCTATTCTTGCTGAAATCTACTCCCGTAAAGTATTATCTCTCTCTATTACTTTGAAATTAATTGTTGAGGTTGTTTTTTAGCAGTATATTTGGATGATGATCTTTTTTTGGATTTTTAATGGTTCCATTACATTGGTTTTACTTTTTTTCGGAGGTCTAAAGTGTTTTTCTTTTGATCAAGTTATTATAACTTCTGAATGCATACAGTTCGGATTGACTCATATTTCAATAGATCCAATCATATTTTAATAAGTCCGATCAATAATAAGTAGTCACAATTTGGTGAATATGATATATTGTGTGTTGTTTATTTTATATTTTTCTTTGATTTATGTGTGATTGTCTCTAATATTAGATTAAATTTATCAGATACTGTATACAATTACTGAATGAAGAAATTGAGAAGAAGTGATATCCTAATATTGGATGAACAAGAGCGAATAAAATGATGAGTCCTAACACCATTGAAATAATATAAATGTTGGTTGTTTTGTTTATTAAAAGGTATTTGAATGCACCTATCAAGTCTTATTCCGAATAGAAAACAAAACAATCAATCCTATCAATCAGAGAAAATAACCGTCTTAATGTATAGGAGTATATAATAAGAACTAAATCCCATCTCCATTTTTCTGGTCTGTAAGGTGTTCATATTTGGGGTCAGTTTTTCATATTGTGCCCATTACCATTACGAACATAATGGGGCATTACACCATTTATGAAAAAAGGTCTATGAGATGTAATTCTAATTACAACGTAATTGGATGAACCATATAACAAAAAAGCGTCACGCCGGTGTTACGAACCAACCATTACATTACGTTGATATGATCTGAACTAAATGCAGCCTTAGTATTTGTTCAAAAAATTGATGTTTAATTGTATTACGTTTGCCAAATCCTTTTCCTTTCAAACTTGTTTAGAAATAAAAGGTGAAACCTTCTAGCCATGGGGACTCATGGTGCTTCCCCAAAGATTTTCTTTTTATCATCACTTTATTTGACTTTCAATTGTCACAGGCCGATATAGTGTTGCGAGGATATGCTGGTTGGAATTCAAGGCGCGCCCTCCAAGTTCTGGAACAAATTTTCCCAAAGGTTTTATTTCAATCAAATGATCTATAAAATATTCTTGAATTGTAATTATATATAGTTGCTGCAGTTTTCCAATGAGATAATGAAGTAATTTCCCTACACAAGATAGTCCATTGATTAGTTCAACCTCATATTATTTTTACTGCAGTTTCTGCATTCAATATGTAGTAGTATTTCGATACATTGTATAGTTTAGTTCTTCATTTAATTGTATCCGAATGCAGGATGCAGCTGTACAGCCTTCTCTAGTCATAGTATATTTCGGTGGCAACGATTCGGTAAGAGCTCATCCATCTGGCCTGGGTCCTCATGTACCTCTTCCCGAATATACTGAAAACATGAAAAAAATTGCTATTTATCTCAAGGTAATTGTTCCCTTGTATTACTTGTAGTTGTATGAAAATTAAAAATGAATTGATGAAATTGCACTAGTTGTAGTTGTATGAATTTAGGGAACAATAAGAAAAACAACAGTATTTGTATAATAGAATATGCTTATATGCAACATATACAATGCACATCTGCCAGTAACATATTGGAGCATATTCTAACACAAACCTGTTCTATAAACAGAGTTTGTCGAAGAAGACACGAGTAATCTTCCTTAGTTGTCCTCCTGTGAACGAAGCACAAATTTGCAAATTTTATGGGTGATCAGATCATGTTGTATTTAATTTCATTTATTTGCTTTCTTGAAAATTTTAATTCTAAAAATCGGCACTTTTGAATTTGTGGCCCCCCGAAACTCAGTTGTAGAGTTGATGAGCTGAAACGAACAAACAAGTTGACCCGAATATATTCTGAAGCTTGTGTTGAGATGTGCCGGGAGTTGGACGTGAAGGTTATTGATCTTTGGAGTGCATTTCAGAAACAAAGTGATTGGTTGACTGCTTGCTTTACGTAAGTCTGCTTTCTGATTGAAAGAATGAAAGTGAGAATGAAATGATTAATTTATGTAGAATTAAAAAAATTGTGTTTGATTGCACCATTGGAATAGAATGAACTATTCTCATCCCTCCAAAATTTATGAATTTTATTCATTGAGAGATGGTATAGAATGACTCATTCCAGCTATAATTGAATGAATCATTTTACTCTTCATTTCATTCTTTCACTCATTTCATTCATTTAATCCAAACATATCATAAATGTCGTAGGTTTGGAAAAATAAAATTATCCGTTGAATTTTGGAACAGAGAGAGTATTTGAATAAAATTAGCTTATCCAATTCCTTTCTCCAGGGATGGGATACATTTATCGTCCGAGGGAAGCAAGATTGTGGTCGAGGAGATACTGAAAATTCTTAAAGAGTCAGATTGGGAACCACATTTGCACTGGAAATCGTTGTCGACTGAATTTGCTGAGGATTCGCCTTATGATCATGTAGCTCCTGATGGTAAAACCACCGTAAACTATTCTGGCAGTAACTCTCACTGGGAGGTTAATTGGGACTAGGCCTAGCAAAAGTTGAATAATTTGCCTATGGACTGTAATTTCTGTATTTATCTTGTTGTTCTTATGTTATTTTTGATAATTTCCTGGCCTCGAGATATGAGACAGATTTATTTAGGCTAAGGTTATTCTGTTTCCTATAAATAGTTTAAGTGTTTTTTATCCTCTCGAGAGCGGGGATAATGATTTGATCTACATTGTAATATCTGGGGTATGCTCATCTGCCATTGTTTTTTCATTTCTTTAAATACAAGTTTAATTTAGCAACAAAAAAAAAAGTTAATTAATTTTTTATTTTGCGCTAGAATGGTTCCACTCGAATTGTGCATGTTTAAAATAAAATTCAATCTTTTTCATTTTCCCTTGAGTGTATTATATACATCTAAATTATGAAATTATTATTTTTCATTTTTCTTTAATAGTCGATAATATCTATCAAAAAGCATTTAGTGAAATATAAACTCATTTCCCATTCTTTTGTTCTACTTAGACTACAACATATACATACATATATATATATATATATATATATATTTCTATTCGGATACGAATTTAACAAGCAAATTCTAGGTTATTAAGGAATCTTTATTACTGCTAGACAAGCAAAATGAATAACGATCCTCACATTTAAATAAATAAATGGACAAGTGGAGGAAAAGGAAGCTAGTGCACCATGTCATTATACAATAGTATGATCCATGGACTGTAAATTATTGTCCGCCATGAAACGGGGGAGGATAGTGCCGCCTTGGCCATCTGTTTGAGAATGCAATAATTGGATTGTTCCCTCCTATACTATATATCAGGGGCGGATCCAGCCCCAAAATTCAGTGGGGTCAATTTTTAAAAAAAAAAAAAAAAAAAATAGAAGCTCAAACATAGAATTAAATTATTAATGACAAAAAATAGAAGATAAATTTACATAAATCAAAACTCCTACCTCAAAAAAGGCCAAACATTGACTTGGATGAAGCATCAACATTAGTTGCTGCACCAGAAATTTCTTGGCTCATCATCAGTATAAACTCCACTGCATCATCTTATGCTCCGATATCACTGTTTGTTAATGAAATTTACAGAGAAGTGGAGAGTGTTTGCATTGAAGAGTTCTTGTGCAGGAGACTTTGGTAAAATATAGTGATTCCCACAAGCATGGCTCGGCAAGCCGGCAAGCTTGCTACGTTTCTCAAAAGATGAACCAAAGCCCACATTCCAAAGGATCTCTCTCTCTTCGATGGGATTTTTGGATTTTTATAATTAAATATATATTTTATACAGTGTTATAATACATATTTAATTATAAAAACAGAGGAAAGGGGGGAAAAGGTTTTTGGGAAAAGGAAAGAAAGGGAGGGAAAGGTTTTTGGGAAAAGGAAAGAAAGAGGGGACAACATGTCAACACCCACAACTATATTATAAATTATATTAGAAGACAACTTTCAATATTACAACTTGCAAGCCTGCAACCCAACTTGTTTAGAGAAAATGTGGTACAGCTGGAATCCTCCTTTGCAGCACCGGAGCACCTTGAAAATTCCAGTGGGGTCAATTGACCCCACTGCCCTAACGTGGATCCTCCCCTGCTATATATATAGCTCAGAAAAATAAAAAGGGCACTTCATGGTTAACCTGACCTGGTGACATTTTATTATTGATTTTTGTAAAAATAAGTTATTAAATTAATATCATAATATTTGGAAATAAAATACTTGATATCACTAACCCATATGCTTTACAGTTGGAAGTTCAAATTTGGAGCGAGATGTAGAAAAGGTGATTCACGTGTCATTGTTATTTTATTTTTATTGACAAATTCTACGAAAAATATCGATCAAAAGCACACAAATTATATACGTTGGAGAGATATTTGTCTTATTCAAAATAAATAAAAAATAATATAATCACCAAAACAACTGAAATAATTATCAGAAATATGTCGCATCCTGTATGTAATTAACATATTTATAATTGTCATCATTGAAAACAAAAACAAAATCAAACCGTCAAAAAACAAAAATTGGCTCCCATAAGAATGGAAAAAGACCGAGTTTCTGTACGTGTTGCATGTGTTCTTTGTTTCTCTATTTTCTATCCTGGCGGCCAGCGCGTCAACTTCAATGAGAGGGACTGAAAAGCCAAATGAAAATATGTAATGTCAAGGATCTAAATAAAATAAATAAATAAAAATTGTATTTTAAATGTATGTAATTTGTAATCATGAGAACTTCTACCTGTACTGAATGATAAAAAAATAATTTAAAAAGTAAGTTAGTTAATCTTATTAATAATTTAAATAATAAGATTTACATATTGTTTTTTTTCTTCTGCACAATTACTTGTATATAATTTATGTATACAAAACTACTCATGCCATAATTGTATTAGTTTAATACATCTATCAGAGTAAAATTCAAAAAATCAATTGTGGTTTACTTAAATTTTTGAGTCATCACCAGTGATTTGGAAACTATCGAATGACCACGTGTAATTTACCCTCAAGTATCAATTTACTTCATTTTCATCTAAATTAATAGCTAGCGGCTTTTACTCTCCCAAAAGCGAGTGAAGTGATTTGCAACGGTCATATTTGCCCAACAAAAGTCTAAAATGTACCTCCTTTATAGTAAATAACTGCTAACCACTTAAGATTTTATCTCTCACTCGTTTTTCAATTTTTATCATCTACAAACTTACAAAATCACCTCCTTTCAACTCCCAAAAAAATTTCAGGTAATTTTTGCAATTGTGGAAGAAAAGCAAGCATAAAAATTGTAGAATCAGACAAACTAACGGAGGGAAAACTCTATTTCACATGTGTTGATTGTCAATTTTTTGCTTGGTGCCAACCTACAAATGTAATAGGTATAAGGCACAATGTTGAAGCTGATATAGGGCACCATGAGATACCTAGGGAGATGACTGAAACTGGATGAAATGCAAAAATTACAATGCTCTAAGGAAATCTAAAAATGATAGATGGAAATTTAAGAATGGTCATCATGATTGGAATATTCATGTTTGAAATACAGTTTATGATTATTAAAAAAATAATAACTTTATTATACACTCATGATGTGTTGGACAGATGGTAAATAAGGAAATTACATGCGGCCGGATAGAAATCTCTGCTGTAACAAGGATGCACATATTGCTCTAGTTATTTTTTATAGGCCCATATTGCACAAATTGCGTATACAGGTGAGCAACTCATTTACTATTTCTTGTTATCTTCTAGCTTTTTTGAATATAATGTTCATTCCATAGTTTTTAAATCAAAAATTTGTGTATATCACATGTAGTTTTTAAAATTTTACTCCATCTATTATAATTGACATCTATTTGGGTTAAAAAATTTAAGACTTCTAATGTTACTTGGTAAGAATATAATATTCCTTTGTCCAGCAAAAGGGTCTTGCCTGAAAAAAAATAAAAATAAAAAAAATAAATCATAAACATAATTCTTTTCTTATACTCATAGACTTATATTATGTTTGAATTAAATGAATGAAATAGAGAAATGAATAGAAAAGAGAGCGGAATGATTCATTTTATTTTAGCTGGAATGAGTCATTTCATAACCTCCTTGAGGAATAAAATTCATAAATATGGAAAGTATTAACGCCTGATTTTTATTGGAGATAACTCCGTTGTGAGAATCAGTACAAGTCAAAAGCAATAATAATAGAAGGATAAAGCTGTTAAAAAATAGTAAAATTTTGTATGTAATTGAATGCACCGTGATCTCTATTTATGACTGTATTTATAGATACTATGTTTGTCCGAGACCAATCAGAAGTGAAAGTCATTAACATAATACTCTTATAACTGTAATTCATTACTGATCGAGTTCTTAATAAATTAAATTCCCTTATCCCTCCTAAATTAGAAAACTCAATCATATATAAATATAGACTTTGACATTTCTAGAATAATAAGCCGACAAAATATACTGTATTGGGCCGCCCCCAATACCGGGCCCAACGCACAATATGGATATAGATCGAATCGAATCTGGATCTTTAATAAAAATAATTTGGATCTACACTTAAATCGGGTCTCAAATAATTATATTTTAACATGAGGGATGTGAATAGTCCATTCCATTTCAATGGAGTAACCAAATATAATTTTTTTTTTTTTATAAGAATGAATTATTACACTTCACCTTTATTCTTCCAATCAAAATGTGGCATCATAGTTTCAAAGTAAAATAATATAAAACTCTCAAGTTTGTCTATCATAATTTATTGTTATACCAATATTACTTAAGTTTGAATATAAAATAAAAATACATGTTCAACATTTGTAAATTTTACAAATAGGAGTAATAATAATAATAAATTAACCAGTAAAAACCGCAAACACGGCCCATCACCATCTATATGAGTAATTAAATAGAGGAGCAAGACCATTACACACTCAGAGGCGGAGGTAGTGTCGACCTCTCTAGCAGTAGAGAGAGAGAAAATGGTTGGTCCAAACAGGCCCCAGTTCGTTCTGTTCGGGTCATCCATAGTCCAATTCAGCTTCGGCAAAAATGGTTGGGGCTCTATTCTGGCCGAAATCTACGCTCGTAAAGTACTCTCTCTCTCTCTCTCTCTCTCTCTCTCTATATACTTTGAAATTGTTTTTTTTATATATATACTTTGAAATTGTTGGTTTTGTTCTTCGAGTATTTTGTTTAATTTTTGTTTTTGATTTAATTTTGCCGGCTATTCATAATTTTTTATCATTTTCCTTTTCCGATAAAGCATGCTATTCATAATTTTTACCATTTTCCTTTTCCGATAAAGCATGCTATTCATAATTTTTACCATTTTCCTTTTCCGATGAAGCATTTTGGTTAACTATTGTACTCCCGCCGTCCCTAAACCCATGCATAACATATACCCCTCCATCTATCCCATAAAAAGAGTCTCATTTGCAAAGAGATAGTATAACATATACTCGCTCCAACCCACATAAAGAGTATCATTTGCAAAATTTACAATGTTTAAAGGATGTATTTTTATTTCATTTTTATCCCTAAAGATAACTAGTTGTTAGTTAAATAGCAGTGATATGATAATAAAATTATATTGATCAATTGAAAAGACAACTCTGAAATTTTCTTTTTTGCAAAAGTGACTCTTTTTGTGGACTGAGGGAGTATATGAGGAATGATTTATAGCCGCTAACCAGCATTAGCTATAGAGCTAACTTCAGCTCACCAGCATATTACCATTCATCCTGATTATCATAGGCTGAGATTTAAAATGTCTGAACACTAACTTTTTCTCTTTCCTCAATTTTTCAAAATCTTTTTTGTTGCAAATCTACAATTGTTGATCTATATGAGCTCACAAAAAGATTTTCAAAAGGAGAGGGTGCAATTAAAATGATGAAAATTGCAATCTGTTTCTCCACTTTTCGAGTCTTTATGGTGGCTTTAGCTTAAGGCCAGTGTGGATCACTAATTCATTTTGGGACATAATGTAATGGACATTAAGAATTTAATGAAGCCTTAATGTAATGATATATTGTTATTAAAAAATTACGGTGCATGCATTTGGTTTTTATACTTGGTAATTGTGTAAGTATCTGATGGTAATGTGGTATTTTATTACAAATATTGTTGTTGTTTTTTATTCCATTAGAGTAAAACATTCTAAGTGAATTATAATCCAATAAATGAAACATAATCTAAGTTTAAATGTCATGTCTATAGTAATTATTACTTTTCCATATATCATGTATGATGATCTGTATTTCGGCAGGTTCAACCAACGGATTTAAGTGCTCCGAAATACCTTAAAATAAACGAATGCACGGAGGATCCGCCTCCAATGGTTAAGTCAATAACAACAGTGGAGGTTGTAATTCTAAAAATAAAAGTGTGTGTAAAAACGTACCAAAGGTCCTTCCATTGTATTTACATTGGTTGTCTGGATAACTGTATGTTCAGACTTCCTCTTTTGGGGGGAGCCGTTGTAGATAAGTCCAAATATAATGGACTAATAAGGATAAGAGCCCATAACGGAGAGGACTTTGACCTAAATGCGTTTCACTCACAATGGGGACCTGAGCAGTACCAACCAGCATCTGGGTACCAAATGCCACATTAGGGGTACATTAGGGGTTTGGGTCCCAAACCTTCCTCAACATACAACTTCCTAACAAACCCCCCCACTCTCTTGCTGCATTTGTAATGGGGTGAAAGAGTATTTCTGGGTCTCGATGTTCCCAATGTACCTCGAGTTGTCTGTTGGTTAATCTCTTCTGGTGTTCTAAGATATTACTTCGTGCGGGGTTCGGATTTGATAGTCGGTTCGGGATTGCATTTTCCCGTTGTTCCGACCATAGTGCTTAGGATATACGATTTCCTTTAGGGTCTTGGGGACGAAAGTGATCATGAGGAAGTTGAAAAATTGCTCGATTAGGGTTGGTGAAGACAGTTGGGTGCACTTTTACTACGTAAAACTTCACATCAGTCTTTGCCCTGCAAGCGGCTTGCCTGACAACCATTACGAGGGTAATTGCGCCTGGGATATCTACCGGCTTGTTCCTGAATCCATACAAAGGCGCCTTGTTGCACGACTCCATCTGCATTTCTTGTATATCCATTATGGCCAAAATGTGGTGGTACAAGATGTCCACCGATCAAAGGGGTATCAATAAGTATCTTGCTCACAGTATAGTTTGCAATATTTGTTGTGATGACAGACGCGTCATCATGGGGGTGCTTATTTGTACCTAGTCCTCATCTGTGAAGGAAATCATTGAATCAGCCCTAAACTTCTTGTTAGGTTTCTTATATAGGTTGTATACCTCTCGAGTGTATGCCTTTTTAGCGTTGTTTGACTCCTTCTCGATCGTCGATCCTCCTCTTAATGTGTTGATATAGCCCCATGTATGGCTGGTTATGGTTTTGATTGCCTGCACTTCCCGATTACGCTGTTGTATCGCCTGATCCTTGGTTATAAATCTGTCCAACTCTCCTGCTCTTATATGTTCCTCAACTAGCTCCTTAAGCTGATAACATTGTTCTATGTCATGTCCCACATCCCGGTGGTATTCACAATATCAACTTGTCTCTTTTGTTGCTTGAGGTTATCATCCGGGCGTTTGAAGAATGGCGATTTTTGATTTCGTTCAAGATCTTTGCCCGATCAGTGTTCGGAGGTGTGTAGGGACCTTCGGGACTTCTGCCCCTTACAATGAGCTACCGCCTAACCGTTGACCCCCATTTCTATTCTTTCTATCATTCCTGTCATCACGTTGTTCATCCCTCAGGCCCTTGTTGTAGTAATTCTTCTTGTTCCGACCACGATACTTTTTTGTTTATCCCTGTGTACAAAAATTTGAGGGCCTGTGCATGATCTATCTTGCGCAACTTTGGAGGCAGCTTCCTTAAACCTCTTCACATAGGACTGAGATTCATCAGCCCTCTGTATCACTTGCAATAGCGGTGTAGTCTGCTTGCCCTTCCTATTATACGTCTGAAAATGGATCATGAACTATTCCTTCAACTGGGCAAAGTTGGCAATTGATATGGACTTGAGGGTTCAAAACCATGCATTCGTAGAATCCGTCAATGTGCTGGTGAACAGTCTGCATAAGGTTACGTCGTCGTGCCTGAAATGTGTCTGATTCATACTTCGTTAGGTGTTCATTGGGATCACCTTTCCCGTCATACATCAACAGCTTTGGCATAGTGGCCTTTACTTGTCCCGGGGCTGTTTGTATTGCTTCCATAAACGAGGAATCTACATTGAAATTCTCACTCGGGCGAACTTCAACTATCTCTCCAACACGTCCATTCTCTTTAGGATGGTATCGTCCCTATTTTAATAACTGGGACGGGAGTAGCAGCTTATGGGTCGGGGGTCAATTGCGTGAAGGCCGAAAATTGCTGTTGCGATGTTTGTAGGTTCAGGGTAGGATTCTCGGTGTTAGAGATTCCATTGTTTTTTTTGGGTGGTGGTTATGCATGTATGTTTGGGATTTGAGTGGGGCCAGCTCCCCTGGATTTCCCGGTATGATCCCTTCTGCTTTCGGGTGGGGGGGTCATTTCTTGGAAAAACTATTCCATACTCCCGGAGCATGATGAATAGTATGCTCCTCCTCCCCTTAGATGCATGTGGGGCCTTCTGCGGTAGGGTCTACAGGGGACCCACATGCATATGAGGGAAAGAGCAAACTATTCACCATGCTCCAAGAGCATGGAATAGTTTATCCATTTCTTGTTCTCTGTTTTTTCGCCTTTTTGCTCTTTCGGCTTTGATTAGGACCATTTCTTCAGTGACTGCTCTCCTTTGTTCAACCAATACTGTTAGGCGTAATTTCTTGTTCTCTGTTTTTTCGCCTTTTTGCTCTTTCGGCTTTGATTAGGACCATTTCTTCAGTGACTGCTCTCCTTTGTTCAACCAATACTGTTAGGCGTGCAACCTCCCTCGTCTCACTCTTGAGCTCACTTGCCCAGGAGTGATTTTGGCGATTTGAGTGGTCTTGGCGAGCTTTATGCTTGTTAAGAGTTGAGCATAGAACCTAGGGTTCAGTATCGTTCATATTCGGAACTCTGTTATGTTGCTCACGTGTTGGGTTTCGTCCACCCGTGCAGAGTTCTAGTTTCAAAAAATTCGAGGTATCTGAACCGTGGTGATTTGAACGTCGAATTTCTCTGACTGTTTTCATTGTTTGTTGACTGAGATTCCTGTTCCGCCATTTTTTCAATAGTGATGAGTAATGCAAGCAGATATGTTTGTTGATTAATTCTCAAAAGGCCCTCTTTCTAACGTCAAATCATGATGCTATGTTTAGGCAGGCTCAATTACCTGATCTGGGTGTTTCGAAATACCTAAAAATAAACAAATGCACGAAGGATTGGCCTTCGGATCCGTCTCCGATGGTTAAGTCAGTAACAACAAAGGAGGTTGTAAGTTTGAGAATACAAGTATGTGTGTAAAAACGTACGAGCCCATAACGGAAAGGACTCTGACCTAAACGCGTTTCTTGCACAATGGAGACCTGAGTTGTACCAACCAGTGTCTGGGTACCAAATGCCACGTTCGGGGTACGTTAGGGGTTCGGGTCCCAAACCTTCCTCAGGATACCACTCCCTAACAATGTACATTGCCATTAGTGCGCCTGCACTCCTAGCCCTAGAAGTAATTACTAGGATCACCAAGAAAAAAAAAGGGTAATTACTAGGAATACTTGCTGCTGAGCTGTTTTCTTTTGAAATGATGCGACTTTGTTACTCTTCTCACCTTGAGATTCAAATGTCTGATAAACCTTAACTTCAGAGGTTTATGAAAGTTAATTACACTGTTAATCCCTGTCTCATGACTCAAGCATTTAATCACTGAACAGAAATTTAATAATTTGATTGCTTATTTCATTTGATAGAGAAATGGTGTGAAAAGTGATTTTTAATTGTATTACTTTTGCCAAACCTTCTAACTTGCTCAAAAAAAAAAAGATTACCACCTGCTTTCCATAGGAACTCATGGTGCTTAATCAAAGATTGTTCTTTGTTATTATAACCTTTTTTCGTTTGCACTTGGTATAGGCAGATATACTGCTGCGAGGATATGGTGGTTGGAATTCAAGGCGTGCCCTCGAAGTTCTTGATCAAGTTTTCCCCAAGGTTTTATATCTATCAAATGAACCTTTCAATAATATTTGATTATAACTATCCACAGATGCTGCATTTTTCCAATGAGATAATGAAGTTGCTAGCATCCCTACAAGTTACAACAAGATAGTCCATCAGTTAGATTAGTTCAAGCTCATTACACATAAAAACTTGAGCACATGTTAATGCAATTTGATATTCAGCACTCACAATTTGACAACATTTTGTCCTTTCAAGATGATGTATTTTAACACATTGTTTTCTTTTTCTTCTTCATTTATTAATATTTGAATGCAGGATGCAGCCGTACAGCCTTCTCTAGTGATCGTATATTTCGGGGGTAATGATTCAGTGAGGTTTCATCCATCTGGCCTAGGTAGTCATGTACCTCTTCCTGAATATATTGATAACATGAAAAAAATTGCTATTCATCTTCAGGTAATTATTCTGGAGAGCTTGTTATCTTCTTAATACTGAAAAATGATATTTGCAGTCCTCTCATACTTTTATTTTATCAAATTAAGACAGTTATACCATTTAAAAATTTAATAGATAAGATGTTCCTATATAAAATTATAATGTAATATCGTTTACTATTCTTTATGCAATATATATATATATATATATATATATATATATATATATATATATATTCTTACTTTTTTACGAATAAATAAGTTATGAATAATACTAATAGCTAAATTTATGGATTGTTCATTAGTATTAAAGTGCGGTAAACATGTATTTAGATAAAACAGAAAGAGAAGTTATGAAAACAAGAGTAGCCTGAGTGCTTTATGGTATAAAACATGCGGATATACCTGACTGATTGCTCTTGACAAATGAGTGTCTGGATCACCTATGTTGTCTATATAATTTGTCTTTTGCATTGCCATTAAATAGTGCGATTTTTCAATCACACGTGACAACTGCACTTTCTGATTGTTGTGGCGACTGGTAATTACATTTTCTAGTGATGAAGCATATTCAGAAATGTTTGGCAGTATCTGAAGTGAAGAATTTCACCTTTTTAATGTATTCAATTTGAATAGTATGATTTGAAAAGAAAAAAGCCACTGAACCACCTTAACAATTAGTCACAATTGCATCAGTGCATCCTAACAAAAATTTGTTCTGTAAACAGAGTTTGTCGGAGAAGACCAGGGTAATCTTCCTAAGTACTCCTCCTGTGAACGAAGCGCAAATTTGTGAACATTTTGGGTGATATGATGTTTATTGACTCATTTTCTTTGCTTTCTGGAAATTATGATTTCTAATTGGACGACACTTACGAATTTGTCATCCCCCCTTAAACTCAGTTATAGATTTGGTCAGCTGGATCGAACAGACGAGTCGTGCCGGATATATTCAAAAGCTTGTGTAGATCTGTGCCGGGAGTTGGATGTGAAGGTTATTGATCTTTGGAGTGAAATTAAGAAGCGAAGTGATTGGTCGACTGCTTGCTTTACGTAAGTCTGCTTTCATATAAATGCTATTCTGGTGTTAATTCTTTTCCCGTCTCATTGAGCAACTTCCATGCTGTCTTTTAAGATTCATACTTTTTCCTTCTCCAGGGATGGGATACATTTATCATCTGAGGGAAGCAAGATTGTGGTGAAGGAGATACTGAAAATACTTAAAGAGACAGGCTGGGAACCACATTTGCACTGGAAATCGTTGTCAACTGAATTTGCAGAGGATTCACCATACTATCCTTTAGGTCCTGATGGTAAGACCACCTTAAACGTCAGCAACTACAGCTTCCACTGGGAGACTAATTGGGAATAGGCCCAGCAAAAGTTGATTAGTTTGATGTTGTGCAAGATCTGTTCTAGGTAGTTGCTATCTTAATGGAGTTTTATCTTATTATGCTAAATGCCACTAATGGCTAGACAAGTTACGCAATCCGTCCATACTAAATCTGTTCCTTTTAAAAGGCAGAATACATTTAATTTTAGTAATTTTGAATTGGTTAGTGATGGATTGTCCGTTTTATACGATAAATAAAATTGATTTAATGCTGTAAATTTGGCAGCATTAGGGAATTCTCAATTTGCAAGCCTTTGGTGGCTTTCCAGTAATCCAGTTATAAATGATAAGAGCAAGTTTTTCTGGAGTTATGAAGTAGGCACTGTAAAAATAGTTACTGCCCCAAAAAATTCAGTAATCTTGTATTCGACTTCATGCATATATATGTGCATGTAATTTATACACAATGTATAACAACAAATGGTGGTGTTTGAGACTTGGGGGGTGACACGTGATAATCATGCTCTCGATGAGCTTGAACCCACCAGTCTCATTAATGGATTTTTAAAAGAAACTATTTACCAGCAAAATGAGGCATGGGTCTGCATAAGTTGTGGTTCTGTCCAATCCGTGAGTGACCAAACTTTTTTAACACTTCCCTTCTATCGTGCTACTTGTTAGTCCGATAGTGCTGGAGTCCAATCCTCAAGCTAAGTGTTGTAATTATCAAAAGACTTAACAGCAGGTTATTTAAATGGCTTCAAGGGAGTAATATTTCCCATTTTGTTCAAATTTACAACACTTCCAATCTTCAAAATCATGTAATACCTTCGCAAGTTCCAAGCTAAGAACACAAAGAGATGTATGAACACAGGCCATTCATTAGTGCAAAACCTTGAACGTAAAAACTTCCCCATAAAATTCTTTGTTGTCACCGACTATGTATTATTACATCACGGGAAGTTCCCACCACAGTCCGCACATCCCCAACCTCCAACATATAGAACAAATCAAACAAGAACGTACAAAAGGTGAGGAAACTAGCTAACGAGTAGTAGCTGCCTAACTAACCATATTTTACCCAGATGATTTCTGGCAACATCAAACACCAGTTTTAATAAGAGAGAAAAGGGGAGAGAGAGTGAGAGAAAGGGCGGTTCTCTCCGGCGGGAATTGGGGGATATAATTATAAATTATTTATAAAGTTTATTATTTTTAAAATTTAAGTAAATTATATTAAATTTAAATTTTAAAATATTTTATAATTTAAAAAGGGGAGGGTATTATATAGGTTTTTTATCCCTTGGTATCCCGTCCATTTTAATTTTCACTTCGTTTCTATCAGCTCATGTTTAACAATAAAAATGATTTTACCAATTACATTAATAATACATTGTTAGAGACAGTTAAATTTTAATTTTGTCCAAAATGTGTGTTAAAAAAAATTAAATGAAAAATGTAATAAAAGAATTCCGAACTCCTTTATTATCAAGTTTAATTTTGTCACTAAATGAGTATTACAAAAAATCAAAGGAAAAATGTAATGGAAGAGTTTCGAACCCCTTTTTACATTTTAAGTTTTTTTCTATTTACATATTTTATAATTTTATCCAATTTCTCCATACATTTAACAGTTATTCTTGACCATTTTATTAACTTCATAAACCACCACAAAAATATAGGTTATGTGATTGTACTTTTAATGTGGGTCATCACGAACTAATCAACGCTATAGCTTCATAAAAACTAGAAGTTAACAACCGCCTAAACGGGGGAATAAAAATAAAGGAGCCTTTGATTCATTCAACTGTTAAAGAGGACAAACAAATCTTGAAAATAAAATATAGCAACAAAAACAAATTATCAGAAACAACTGAAATGTTTGTCTTTCTTAATCATAATAAGAAAAATGATATATATTATGAATTTTTATGTTAATTTTTTAATTGTCGTAGACAGTTCTTTTGGAGAGATGTATAATAAATAAAATTCTCTTATAATTTTATTCAATCGTATTGATATATTTCGCAATTATAATTCAATACAAATTTATAACAATACACGACTCTTATAATAATTATGTACCGTCGTGATTTAGCCAACAACAACCAAAATATATGCTTGAAATCCTCCATAATTAATTCAAAGAAATCGAAACCTGCATTTTTCATAGCATCATAAAATTGCACTAGTTTTACAATAGTCAACAGTCATCATGCTTCTTCATAGTCTTTGTTTTTATTATATGTCGAGACTGCGACGAATTTTGTACCATCTTCTCTTGCAAAAACCGATTAAACTCCATACTCCTCGTTTTAGATATAACACCATTTTGCTTCTCTGTATCATTTGCTTGATTATGTTGGCCATGATCTCTCTCAACAGGCAAATTTATTCTAATTAATGGCGGAAAATTCCCTTACATTGTTCTTGTCTTTCCTTTGAATCTAAATAAGAATGCATGCATGCATGTGCTCTTTCTCATCTCCATAAATTAATACATCTGGTTATGAATTGTTAATTTTCTTAATCCTGATATCTCCAGCTCGACTCTTGCCTGTTAACACCTTTATTTTGATTTTATTTACCCAGTAATTAGTTATTTAGTTTGATTAGATTTTGTGGAAGATATATATATGCTTTTCTACTAGGCAGGATTTTATTTATAGCTATTATAGGTGTATTTTTTCTTTTTTGGTTCTTTCTCTATTCTTTTTATCAAAGTTTTGTCTGGTTGGAATCCCAATAGATTCTAATACTCCAGTAATAGTTAGTATTAGTTATTACAGGTGTTTAATTCCTTTTCTTTTCTCGTTTCCGTTTGACGACCACCTCAAATCTCAAACATGTAGTACTACTACGTTTTATTAAAAAGAACTAACCATTTTGTTGAACGGAATCGTTTTAGTTATATCATAATGGAATAATTTAAATAATTTTAATTAATTAACTAACTAACTTTATATATGTATATTCTTGTTAGACTACGTATTTTATTAGTATAAATAGAATGTCAATGATGGGCTTGGCCTTGCAGACCATTAAATTTAGTGCGTGTATAAGAGGACTCCTAAGTCCGATAGGCTTGTGATCGTTTTCCTTATTGATTCATATACTAACTACTATCATATCTAAATATTAATTAGTATGAGAGTTACCTATCTAGCATTGATTAGCGTGACAATTACCTTCTCTAACAAAAATTTTGCTACACAATTCCTATTAGGAATTGGAGTCATGTTGAGCAATATGAGTACTATAAATACATGATGAATAATAGAGGTACACGCATCTGATTCTACCTACTAAATGCTTAAGTCTCCATTATAACACATCTTGAAATCTGTACTTATTCTCACACCGGATGTATCCCCCGGCGGCCTAAGTCGTCAAACACTTCTGGTGATTATTTTTGTACAGGTCCCAGTTCGAACCGATGGTTGAACGTGCGGACGAAATCCAAGCGTTAATATTGGCGCTAGAAGGAGGACCTCTAGTGTTTAGTACCGAGTATATTTTCCATCAGAAAGAATTAACATGGCAACCTCACATTCGCAGCGAAGTCAAAGCAATTCACGACGACCACCTCATTCTTAGTCTCACCGGGAGACAATAGCAGATAAAGAACGTTGCCTCTAGGAGATCCTTGATAAGAAGAAAGCTCTAGACATCCAGCAAAAAGAACTTGATAAACAATACGAGGAACTGAACGAGGCAAGCCATGACCTTTTGAGCCAGAGAGACTCGGTCTCCCGCTCAGAACATCGCGACCGGCGCGACGATAGGTACCAGGAACGACGTAGAGATGGAGCCCGGGATCACGACAGGGAGCCGGTCCGTTCCAAATCAATCTTCACAGCGGACTTGTGAAAGCAAGTCAGATCACCTTCTAGGAAAGACCGGGACGACAAACGTAACCATGAAAGCCATACTGGAGAATTATCACCCAAGAAGGCTTTGAATAAGTACTATGGAAACACGAAGACCTGGTTCTCCCCATTCTCAAAAGAACTAAAAGAAACAAAGATTGACCGAAGTCGCAAGGTACCCACCTTAGAGATGTACGACGGAACAGGAGACCCCCATGATCATACTTATTCCTTCAAACAGGCCATGCACTTTCACGGCCATGATGCAGTGGCGATGTGCCACCTATTCTTATCCACCTTTAAGAAAACTGCCAAGGAGTGGGTCATCTCCCTTCCATCGAGATCAATTAAATCGTGGGGAGAGTTGCAGGACCAATTTCACACTTGCTTCGGCAGCAACAAAAGACGAGTCAGAATGATGACGTCTCTCCTACAGGTGAAACAGAGACCCGACGAAACTCTTCGACAGTACATGAAAAGGTTCAGAGATGTAGTGTCCCAGATCCTCACTATAGATTTAGCCCAAGTGATTCAATTTCTAACTATGGGTTTTAACGTAGACAAGTCAAGTCGCTTGATTGAAGAAATCATCTCTAAATCTCCTCAAACTCTAGCAGAGGCCTATGAAAAGGTTGAAAAGTTTATAGAGCTGGAAAAAGTCCTCACCAACCTTCGGGGTTCTTCGAGATTCGATGATAATTATCATCGGAGAAGAAACCTTAGGGGCAATATAGCCGATAAAAGATATGATGACAAAAGAGACTCTAGGGGTGATCGACGACAAGAGGATGATAACTTCGTCGAAAGAGATTTTGAACCAATAGATATGCTAGCCGAAGAGACCAAAGAGCAGTCCTCGGATTCTCGAAGCCTGTTGTGCCTGTACCCACCTAAGAAGATCTCCATATGATTGTTAAAGAGCTTCAAACCACAGACAGAAAGCCTATATGGTATACGGTTCGACGATATTATCAGCAATCATATATGTACTGAATATTTTTTGGAGGTTATTTTAACCCATTATATTGCTTCTTCGATATCAACAAATATGATTGTTCTATTTTATCACATTCTTGTTTTCTATTTAAATGCATCGCTTAGTTTTTGTTTTTTAAGCCTTAACTTTAGCCTATCAGATAAGGCTAGGGGGCAAGGGAATATAAGTGTTAAGCTAGCAAACAGATACAATACACAGAACTCATCATGACAAGAAGAGAATATTTGTTATCAAAAACGTCTGAGAAAAATTTACACAAAGAGTTACACGCAAGACTACAAGGAAAAATTAATGTCAGTCTTTGGGAAGATCAACAAGAACAAATCTCAAATCCTTCAGAAGAACGCCTCTGCTATGCCTCTGACCCTTTATGCCGTCGAAGTCATCGCCTCAGAAGTGGGTAGCAATTGTAGAGGCTTTTTATGGCCGATATTAGAAGGATCGGGAGTCAGCAAAAGAAAAGTGTCTTTGAGGACGAAAATTGGTCACGAGTTGGGGCAATAGCTAGTGCAGGAACCATTTAAAGAGCAGGAGAAAATGCAGCAGCGCTGGGTTCAGCAATTGCAGTCTTATTTGGCTTTCACCTCAGCTTCCCCTTCGGTTTGACGTTCTCGAAACCCCGAAGGCCTCTCTATCTTCGGGGTAGTTGTCTTGGAATCCCGAAAAGATTATTTCCTCTCGAAAGCATATTTTCTTCGAATTTGTGAAAATAATATTTCTTCAGTCTTTTCCTTCAGTCTAATGCCTCCGAGCTCCCGATAGAGTTTTCCCTTCGGTCTGATATCTCCGGGCTCCAGATGGAGCTTTTCCTTCAGTCTAACGTGTTCGGGCTCCCGAAAAAACTCGTCCATCTCGGTCATTATAGTCTTTGGACTCCCGAAACCTCCTATCTACTCTTCCAACCCATTTCATATGCTGAAGGAATAGGGGGCAATGTTGGGCTATGTATTTTACTAGTATAAATGGAATACTAATGATGGGTTTGGCCTTACAGTCCATTAAGTCTACTGCGTGCACAAGATGACTCCTAAGTCCGATAGGCTTGGGATCGCTTTCCTTATCGATTCAGATACTAACTAGTTACCATATCTAAATATTAATTGGTATGGGAGTTACCTATCTAGCATTGATTAGCGTGACAGTTACCTTCTCTAACAAGGATTTTGCTACACAATTCCTATTAGGAATTGGAGTCCTGTTGAGCAATATGAGTACTATAAATACATAATGAATAATAGAGGTACACACATCTGATTTTACCTATTAAATACTTAAGCCTCTATTGTTGACACATTTTAAAATCTGTATTTACTCTTACACCGGAGGTATCCCCCGGCGGCCAAAGCCTTCAAGCATTTCTAGTGGTTATTTCTGTGCAGGTCCTAGTCCGAACCGGTGGTTGAACGTGCGAACGAAATTCGAGCGTTAACAATTTCAAAACAAATATAATACATATTAATATTAGAATAAGTATAAGTGCAAAATATCTAAACACTACATACATCTTAACTATTAAAAAGTGGAACATGACATTAAAATCTGTATCATATCCCACTTTTTAATGGTTGAGATGAATTTAGTGTTTTATTTTATATTTATAGACTTATCGTTAATATTATAATACTATATTAATATATAATATAATAATATTATACTATATTATAATATAATATAAAGTAAATATAATGTATCTATAATAACAAAATACAACTCATTTCAAACAAAAAAAAATTCCCGCTCATCTCCTAAAAAAGATCATGACCGTCCGAAAGTTGGGATAAATCCAACCCTTCGTTTCCTCTTTAACTTCCCTGAAGAACCCAATCTCTTTCATTCGTGCTGAGCGGCATCTTCCTCTTCCTCTCCTCCAAACCCATTCTCTCTCCTACGCCTCTCATGCCGTCCAGAAATCGGTACAACAACCCATCAGTTTCTCTCTCTCATGTTCATCAACTCTCCAAAAACTCAAATTTCGTTGCAGGTGCAGAGCAACAATGGCGTCTAAAGGTGTTGTTGGATTCGTTGGATTGGACGAATTAAGCTTGGAATTGGCAGCTTCGCTTCTTCGTTCTGGCCATGGAGTCCAAGCCTATGAGGTTCCTCTTCCGTTCCTAACCTCTCAGAACTCTGGAATTTTGTTTGATTTTTGGATTCATAGTTTCTTGACAATACTTAGATTTTGGTATAGTATAAGAATGCGATCCCTGCTGTAAAATGAGAGTTCAAAAGTCAAAATTTCAAATGAAGTTTGACTTTAATGTGATTAAACTTCAAAATGGGTAATTATTTGAATGAAATTAAAATTGCACTGTGACTCTCAATTTATTTTTTGGGTGGGGTACTTGAAATCAGGTGGAGCTGGATGGTGGGTTTTTGATAGCATATTATTGTAGAAAAATCAAACTCCTACTTCGTCCATCCCAAATTGAGGTCCCATTTGATGATGATGATTATTATTGTTGTTCTTCTTCTTCTTCTTCTTTAAATGTGTCTTCTTCTTGACATTACCTTTTGGATAATTTTAACTGTGTCCCAGATTCTCATGCAAAACTTAGTATGATTTACAAAGTTAAACGATACTCTAATGCATTGAGGGACTATTTATTTGATGAGGAAACAAAGAAAAGTTATGATTTTGTTAAGGATTTGATAATCAAAGAAATGGTCCATTTTATGCTAATGCTTCAAATTATATTGGTTATTGTATTATTTTACAATACGGACAATGGTTCTAAATGATTTTTTTTTTTAAATTTATTAAAGAAATATTATGTATCTAATTTCTCTGCAGAAGAAATTTAATCACTCTCACATCTTAATCTATTAATGTATGTGGGCATGTCTAGGCTCCACAGTATCTGAGTATGGGAGTACCTCTCAAAATGAACCAACTCTGCTTGGCCTTATCTGTTAGAGATCCTGGTAATCCATCCATATGCACCCATTTGCCCCTTCACAAGGAAACGGAAAGTCGGAAACATATTCATATGTTCAATTTTACAAATTACTGTCACGTTGTTCATTGTTACACCTGTGGAGAACAAATCTATGGTTATATATTGTATTGTGTATGAAAAATTTGTTTCCATTTATATATGAATTACATACTTACCACAAAAAAGGTAAAGAAAAGAAATTACAAGGTAGTCATTGTGTTTAGATTTTGATTTTTAGTATGAATTCTGTGAAAGAATAGAATATTTGAAGCTCTATTTTTTTTCTCTTTCTATCTTTACAAATAGAGATCTAAATGATTGTAGCATTGACACTTCACATTCTGATTGCAATTGTTCCACATGCAGGCATTCAATCCTTTGGTTGATGAGTTTGTAAAGCTCGGGGGAGTAAGATGTGCCAATGCTTTGGAGGCTGGGAAAGGTGAAATGTGATTTTGGTTTTTGCTTTGTCTGTGGGTTTGTCTAACTTACAATTTTAGAGTTCTTATATTAGACAAGTTTGTTGCTTTGGGTATTTGTAGTAACATAGCAGCTAATCCTTGTGTATAAACTGTGATAAGTTTGTTAATATATCATTTCCCAGGAAACACACTTGAAACTACTACTAAACCGGTACCTATCACAGACAAAAACACACTTGAAAATATATCATTTCCTTTTAAAAGTTTGTTAATTAGTAGTAGTAAGTATCTATAAATGTGAGTTCTGATTATAAACATATGTGATATTTCTTTGTTATAACCCCCTTTTGATTTATAATAAACTCTGCTGGCTGAAATATATTAGTGATGTCTAATGTTTTTTTTTTGCTTTTACCATCAAGTGCTTTTAATATTGAAATTATGTTGAGAAAGTTGCCTTGATTAAGTTAGTTTCAGTTTGATGAGTTGGCCATAGAATAACTGAAATTCAATATCGTTGAGGGAAAACAGTTAATATACTGAAAATGAGGAATAAATGTGTTAATTTTTATTAATGTATTCTTTAAAGCAGATATGATGTGTTCCCTCCATCCTCCAAATAATGTCATTTTTTTAAGAAAAAGTACATTGTTTGTCTTTACAGAAAAAGTTTAGAATCACTGTAGTTGAAAAAAGTATAATCGTATTTTGGCAAAATTAAAACTCAAAAAATACAATCTTTAAAGGATGGGGAGGTTGTATTAAGTATTGTTTACATGAAATTATAATGCATAGGGAAAGGTGGCAAATGCAAGTGCAGGAACATTATTTTTATTAATGTATCCTTTAAAGCATATATGATCATGGATTTTATCCATCCAAGGACAATTGTAAATTTTTATCATATATTAAGAAATGGCAGATGATCAAACACATGTGACATTGTTGCCCGAGTGCTACTCTGAGTAAATAAATTAGTGCTACTCCGAGGAAATTAGTGCTACTCCCTATTCCTGCTTTTAACTTTATTGTGGCTAATTTAGCTTTTTTTAGCTTCATTCTATAGCTTGGTTCCATTTATGAAATTCTGATTTCCAGAAAAATGATGAGTTTTGGGTGTTTACTTTCAATTTCTTGATAAACTAACAAAGAAAAATGGATTGACAATTAGACCTGCTTAATTGAAATTGTTAAAGACAAATAATGGAATTGTTTGGGGATATAGAGAAACACTAGAAAGCTATTATGGTTGGGTCATGTTATTAACTTATTATGGCACAAGCGAAAAGGTCTAAAATGTTTTATATACATATCCCCACATAATGCTTTTAACCCATCGTATCAAATGCTTTTCTATAAGGTCAAAACGAGCTGTAATTATATGTTTTTGTTTAGTGTGTTTCAGTGTGTCAAAACAAACTCTTTATTGCTTGAAGCCTGTCAAAACCATAACATTTGCAACTGTAATTGAGGATTTGCTTTAGGGATATGTAATTCTGTTTTTAATTTATTAAAGACTATTTTTTATTATTATTTGAACTTTGTTTTATTTTCAATGAACTTTTCTATATATTCCTCTAAAAAGTAGATGGTGAGATTTTGACATCCCAAATCCACACACACAGAGATAGAGAGATATAAAGTGAGAGATAAAAATGATGCATCTATTTTAGGCCGTCGAAAAAAATGATACATCCCAAATCCACACACACACAATTGTTTTTGAATTTCCCCCTCAATCTAATAGAAGATCTTGGCCGTCGAAAATTTGAGACAAATCTCACCGTCGATTGTTTAATAACCTTACTCCTCTCTCTCTCTCGCTTACAAATCCGGCTACCTATATTTCTCTTCTTCCTCTTCATTTCTTTCATTTCTCAGTGCCGTAGGCACGGGCCAAATTCTAGTACTAATACATATAATGAAATTTATGTATATAATAATAATATAATATAAAACAAGTATAATGCATTTAAAAAAATATAGTATAATATAAATATAATACATATTAAAAAAATATCATATTATACATAGTATATTATATATTAAATGTATTTATTATATATTATAATATTAAATATAAAATATATTTAATGTATAATAATATAAATTATAAACATATAATAATATATATAATATATATCATACATACTCTATTAATATAATACGAAATAAATATAATACCTATTGATATTTCTAGTATATTGTGTTATATATATACGAAATAATTATTTTTTGAATAAAATTTGAGAAGTATTTCAATCCTGAATCCTGAATACTTCAACTTCATGTTTAAATAAAATTCAAAAAATATCCCAATACTTATATATAAAAATAATGTCAAATATTTTTATTTATAAATCACAGTTTAAAATAACTTGTAAATTATTTAAAATTTTAATTTATAAATCATTTTAAAATAAATTATTGTCTAGAAAAATTATTAGATGCTCCTAGGGCACCTGTCACGTGGTGCCCAGGAGCACTAAATAATTACTGCATTGCCAACAGTCAGAAAAGGCGATTGAAATGCAAAAAATTTCCTCCGGTTTGTATCATTTTTACAAAACTTTCCCTCAAACTTTATTTTTGGCAAAACTTTCCATCCAGTTTGTATTATTTTGGCAAAATTCTCCCTCGAACTTTTTTTTGACAAAACTCTTCTTCCAAGATGTATTAGTTGGGCAAAATAGACCCTTATATCTTTATTTCATTTATTTTTTTATGTGAAGTTTATTTCCTATTTTGTAATATTTGAAAATATTTTATATTAATTTTTGTAAAATTAATTTTAATTCTATATTTTGGAACATAGGAAGTATATTGAATAATTGCAATTTTCTTTGAAAAACGGGGTGAAATGTTAAATTATTATTTGTTTAGTTGATAAATGAAGCGCTGCGGTAGAGGTAATTCACTTTTATGGTGATTTAGAGTTTAAAAATAAATAAAAAAGAAAATAAATGGACAAAAGCCTTTTGTCCAAAAAAATTTGTTAATGATTTTTTTATAAAACAAAAAAATATATGATAAATTAAATAACATAAACAAATCTTTTATATTTTTATGAGAAACTTTACATTACGAACATAACAAATATTGCTTGATTATATTTTTACTAAAAATAGGGATAAGATAAAATTATTCAACTAATCTAATAGTATTAAGAACCACATAATCAGTTATTTATTTAATTATATATTATTTATTTAATTACATATTAGTTAAGGGTTCCTTTTGTCTAATTAATATATTTTGGTGAGAAAGTTTTTTAAGAAAAAAGTTTAGAAGAGAATTTTACAAAAATAATATAAATTAAAGGGTGAAGTTTGTCAAAAAAAAAAGTTCAATGGAGAATTTTACAAAAATAATATAAACCGGAGGGTTTTGCATTTGGAAAAGGCCCTTGAACAAAATTCTCTAACCGTCACTCTGCAAAAAGCCAAAAAGTGTTGCAACCACCAGTCCTAAATCCGATAGGTGATCGAAACGACTGATAGGTGGAGCGAAATTCAGCTGCCATCAATGGAGAATGTTTCTCAATTAATTAACAAAGGTAAAACGTTACACATTCAGAACTAGAGCTAGGGCTTTTTTTTCACATCTGATCTCTATCTCTGTGGTTGTGTGATCAGAATGGAAGAACCAAATCAGCCTCAATCACAGCCTGATTCTTCTTCTTCTACTACAATTTATCTGGAGGAATCAAGGAGCGGGGAATTTTCCGGTGCTGCATCCGCATTGACTTCAGTATCACAGGTTCAACAGGAAGAACAAAATCAATCACAATTTCCATCAACTGAGAATGAGGCATTTACTTCTACCATCAGCGATGCCTCCTACCCTTGCATCATCGTCGTCATCATCTTCTGTTTGTTTGGTTTGTTTTTTCGTTACGCTTATTTATTTCTACATTATACACTGCTCCCGTCCCAAAATTGAGTCTTGCGATTGATTTCTTATATGACATATTAAGGTCTACCAGTTATACACGTGCACATAATTTCTCTTTGATGGTTTTGTCATATTAAAATTTAAGTCTAAAATTTGTGATTGAAAAGCAAATATGTTGACAGTGTGTCATTGAAGAACTTTAATATCTGTAAAAAGGTCAGATGGGATCATGGGACCATAGTTTTGGAAGAGGGAGTATGTGGAAGTGTATTATCTGACTGTATGTTTATATCATATTGTGCTGTTTAGTTTTAGAGTCCTTATTGAGTTACTGCTCTTGTTATGTTTCACTTTCATCTCAGTATCTATTGTTCTGATTTTGGGGGTTTATGGATCTTTGAGTTTAAGACTTGGCTCTAATTGCTCACTTCTAATTAAAGCCAATCCCGTGCTCGTCGAGTATTTAGAGGTAATCTTATGCTGCTTTTAATCCTCCTATTCAGGGAAAATTCTATTAGGTAGGTAGTCCTGGCATATCCTCTACTATGATTTCGATTTGTAATAATAGGTGCAGGGATTAAAAATTTGTTTTACGGTCATAATGAAATTATGGCAGGATAACATTAAGCTATTTTCTTACTAGTCATTTTTCCTTCAATCTGTAGTTATTATATATTAAAGGCTTGCATTTATGAGTTTGTTTCGCTTCAAGCAGATTAAACAAATCCTTTTTTATTTTAAAAAAAATGAAAAGTTGGATCTTTACCAGGTTAAGCAATTTGATGATACTATTAATGGGCCAAGGCTATATGGGTTTTATAAAGATCCTCCTCTTGATGTTCTAATTGCTTCGTCTGAATCACATAGTACCTCTCTCCCAGCTAAGTCTCAAAAGGCATGTCACCTATTTAAGTGCTTGAATTTGATCTGTTCTAGTCAATGGTTGTGGATTATTTTTTTCCCTTATACTGCAGGACTGGATATATTTCCTGAATGAGGGGTCCCAAATGAATATTTGCGCAAGTGTGAATTCCCCGAGCTCGTCGTCTTTGGTCCTTGTAATTGCAGACACAGAAGGTATGTTTAAATTTCTTGGGCAGAATTGCTTTAGTGTAATTCGTATCGTGTGAGACTATAATAATTGTACACTATAAAACCATGTACCTTGTATCATTTTATCAATATTCTTGCAGTTCTGCGGTCTGTTTTTTTTTTCCTTTTCCCTTCTTGCTTTTGGCCCTCTGATGACTAATGTTTAGTAACTTCACAATTTTAGTTCCCGTCGATCACTTGATTTGCTGGTGGACTATTACCCACTGCACACACTATGTTTGTGCCCTTTTTCTTTTGATATTTTGAGGGCTTGGGTCTAGCAAAGAGGAAGTGAGTGGGTTATGTGTGCCTGGGCATGATTCTAGTAGATTTGGATGTAATTAAATTTTGAAGGGCATGCATACTATGTACATTAAATAGGCACATGCCCTTTTCAAGAATTTGGAATAAAGGTTTGAAGGGCATGCATACTATGTTGTTTTCATTTCTACAAGAGCAGACAACCAATATATCTATCCCCTAGTAATTCGTTACCTCTTTTCTATCGAAATTATATTTGTGTGTTTGTGAATGTAACACCCCACATTGTAACATGTGGGTTACTTAGATGTGTATATAAGGACTCAAACTGCTATAATTAATACATTCAGTCACGACTTTTTGGCTGAGCCTGTAATAGTTTAAGATGGCCTAAGAATATATTATAACGCATTGGGTCTTATTATGTTATGATTTGATTTGGACTCGGGATTTGACCCAAGTTATTACATATTTTATTAGAGTTGACTCTCGAAAGTTCGAGTTGGGTCATCCGATTGGGTTGTCAAAGGTTGGAACATGACGGCGAGCCTGTTAGACTGCTAGTATTATCCCACAATAATTAGAGAGACAATGATTTGGGCTTTGTGGGGCTATTTGTTCGGCCTGATTAGGACGTCAAATATTTAAGTGGGGGAATTTATAACACGCCAGTCCCACATCGTAACATGTGGGAACTTAGATGTATAAAGATTCAAGCTGCTATCATTAATACATGCAGTCATGATCTCTTGGATGAGTCTGTGATGGACTATGATGACCCAAGAAGATATTATTGTGCATTGGGCCTTATCATATCATGATTTGATTCGGACTCGGGATGTGAGAATTTATAACCATATTCAAATAGCATGTGCACAAACTTGCCTTCTGAAAAGGTTTAATCAATTTTAAATGCATAGGAGTAGCCAACTGACATATTTTAATAACATTCAAATACGGATTTTTTAAAGTTTGTTAAGTGTTTATAAGAGACCATTTCTGGAAAAAACCCAGTTGACTTTTGTAGACTCTCTGACATTGATGTTGCCCTCCTCCTGTTTTTGTTGGTAATTACCGCCATCTCTTGGTACAAGAACCATAACCCAATAGGGCCGGTACCCTTTTGTGCACGTGCAGAAAGCACCACATCTCATATTCTCATAGGATTGACTAGTCCATTGTTTAAGGGAGGGTATTTTGTAACTTTTGACATAAAAATGGCCAGATGGGATTCTTTTACTCCTTGGTGAGACTAGAGAATGTAGAGTTGTAGACATAAGACATGTTAATTGTGAAAAAGTAGGGACACATTCTATAGATTTCTATTGTCTCTCTTCCTTGTTGGAAGTTTAAAACAAGCTTAACTAAAAATAGGGAGAAACCTTAAAGTTTTACAATGTAGTCAATTGATAAAAAATACTATACTAGTTCTCATTATTATGTAATATTAATGTGTTGACTGTGTAACATTTACTCAACTCTTCTAAGCCTTATATTTCCACTCTTTACTGCTAGTGTTCCCAGATTTTTTTTTTCCATTTTCAGTATATATGAATGCTCTCTCTCTCTTGCCATTTTTCCCAAATTATAAACAACTAGATTCTTGTTATCTAATTACTCTCTCCCTATCCCTTCCCCTTTTCTATTGCACTTGTTTGCTTAATATCTTTCAGTGTAGTAGCTAGGTGGATTTGTAATTTCTCATTCAGCTATTGGCAATTTATGCAACAGTGATACTTATATAGAGGCATTGTCGTACGTTTGCCACACCTGCAGAATTTTCTAAAATTCTGTAAATGTGTCAGGGATTGAAGGTCTTGTTCAGTGGCTTGACAACCCATCATATCCAAACACCACCTTGTCGTGGAACATCATCCATGGTCTGTTTTAAATGTAAAGAAATTTTGTATTTTATGTGTTAATTAACTATATACTAACAATTGTCTATTGATTTCTACAGGCAATGGCATGATCCAGCAGGATATTATGAAATCATCCAATTACTACGTGTCAGTGGCCAATTTGAACTCAGAAATTTTGGAGGTACTCTGTTAAAAAATGCATTCTTCTCTATTGATATGTGTTGATGGGTCATTGCGCAATTGCATTTTATGACAGACTACAGAATTTATGCATTCTTTTTTTAAGTTTTTGTTCCTTGAGAAGAATTTCTCTGAGAACTAGATAAGAGATGGTCATGCCCGGGTGTGTGTGTCTTTTTTTTCTTTTCCCATTAATGTAATTTTGCTCTGCATCCAACGTTTAATTAGAAAGGGCAAAGAATGAATAAAATATTTTGGATTGACTAAAGTTGACAAAGGGGTTTCAGGGCGAAGCATTGATGAGAGGTATTTATAGGAAGAGTCGAAGATGGGTGCAGTTAATTGGTCATTTGTAACCCTCACTAAATACTTAAGTCAGTTACATGGAAGAGATGCTATTTTATTCAGGTCCACCACTAATGTGCACTCCTGCAACAGAAATGGTTTTAGTGGACTAGAGAAAATAAATTTTAAATTAATTGGGGAGAAAATAAGTTTAAAGTTAATTAGAGAGATGGAGTAATATAACTTTTCTACACGTCTTTATTGAACCATTAGTTATCTTGTTTCCTTTACTATCAGCATTGACAATTATTTGGTCTTTTTTCTCCCCTGGCATTTTCACCTATTTCCCTTTTACTTAAGGCGGTGCTCAAGTGTATCCTGGTCATTTAATTTATTTTGCATCATATCATTCCTTTTAGAACCTTAATCTTTTGTTGCTCGCTTCGTTAAACAGTTGTGATGTTTAAATCCTTTTACAATTCTCCACTGTTCACTCACATTTAACTATATGTTAACAGATACAGTTGAACCTCACAATAAGGGCTTTAGTTTATGATACATCCAAGGCATATTACAAGTGTTCTCTGGCCCATGATGAATGTCGTTTTAAGATTTCGTTTGCCAATGGAAATGCAGCTGTTTTGACCACTCCAGATACTAAGGTATGTCTTTTTTTCCCCCTCTTTTCCAATGGAAGTGCGTTGCGGGAACTAATTTTAAATATAACAAATTAAGCATTGGTATCCTAGTACCCTTTTTTTTTTTGTTCTCTTGGTCATCATGATCAGATTTTCTTGCAGCTCTCGTTTATGTATTCTTCAATCCTCCATTACTAGAAACCTGGAATCGGAAAGTTAAAAGTTCTTTCTTGTGCACAAACCTTATTTATTGATTGAAATTCATATTTGTGATATAAAATAATATCCACTGAACGAAATATGACTATTGTGAGTAGGATTTGGGCCAGAAATGCTCAATAATTTTTCTTACAAATATGGCATGCACGATTTCCTGTTAGTTATAAAGTATGTTCTATTGTTCTGGATGCACTTGATACTATAGACAAAAATCTGGTCATGCATTTCAACACGTATAATTATATCTTTAAACTATGTCCGAAGGTTTGTTCTTACATGGAACTTGAGTATACCGCTAGATCCTACCCACCTTCCCTTTGGACAGTATTTTAGAGTATTTCCAAAACATTTCTGGGTGGCATTAATATATAAACTAACGCTAGTTTATATTTCTTAGGATGCATCTGGTGATGGTTGGTTTGTTGAATTGTCCTACGGACCTAGATGGATCACTTATCTTATTGGCATAGGTACACTATTTCTTCATTCTACGACTCAAAGTTTCATTGTATTTGGTTTTTTAAGTTCCTAAATTCCTAATTGTAGGTGGAACGACAGTCCTCATGTTCTTGGCCTTCCACCTCTTGAGCAGTTTTCAACGCATCCGTGATAATAGAGCTGGAGTTCATTATAGAGAAATGGGATCTGAAAGAGCCTCTCTGCTTTCACACAAAGATGACGATCTGTCAAGTCGGGCTTCGTCTAATGATTCTGTCTCTCAAGATGATGAGGATCTCAGTGATGGGCATGTTGTGGGTATGTTTGATGGGCAGCCTAAAGACGGTGAAATCAATAGTAATATCCGTCGTCTCTGTGCAATTTGCTTTGATGCTCCAAGGAACTGTTTCTTCCTCCCATGTGGGCATTGTGTGGCTTGTTATGCATGCGGAACAAGGCAACTATTCTCTACCTTTACTTAGTCTTTACTTAAAATCAAGGTTTTACTTTATTATAAATAACAAATAGATTAAGTCTAGGTTTTTAACTTAAACCAAGATATTCCCCTGCCCTGACCATTTGATGAAATCTGTGTAATCATTTGGGACCACCAACATGAGAGACTTGTGCATTATAGAGGGGGGAAAACATTATGAGAAACGGATTCACATGGTTTAGCTATAGATGTCTTTCAAAATAGCAAGTACTAAACCATTCGTAAAACTAGGATTCTGGTGAGTTTCCTTAGTTTATAGCTTGTATCACATTAAAATAATGATGAAAAATAATTTTATTTATTTTTTACTTACCTGAGCCTGGACTTAACACAAAGTAGTTAAGAAATCTTTAGTTTGACCCTCTCACCCCCTAAATTGCTGTTATGACCAACCTGCCCATTTACTACCAGAACAAAGTTAAAATTAGATTATTCGTTCAGAATGAAGGTAGAGTCTAACCGATAGATGTTGTTCAACTCACGAAACGGAAAAAATTGCTCTTCAAAATGTGCATATGCTGTTTATGCAGCCTAATTGTTATGTATAAAAAGTGGCTTCTGCATTGCCCATATTAATGGAGTAGGAGGTTGGTGAAAATTTGAAATCAGTTGATATTTGAGTTATGTGAATTCTGCAGGATTGCGGAGGCTGCTGGGACTTGTCCTAAATGTTGGAGAAACACGAAGAAGGTTAGGAAGATTTTTTCAGTTTGAGCAACATGAAGACTTTTTCATTTTTTTACATGGGCACAGCCAGGTTAAAAACTTGGATACATATATATAATATACCCAATGTTCTATCTACTAGCCTTCACTTTAGGATAGTTTAGGAAACTCGAATGGCCTAGCCTTGTGTTTAAACTTTAAACACGGTTGGCTTACCACCCGGTATCAGTATCTTTTGGTGCATCTTCCGTTATAGTTTTGCTCCATATTTTCCCTAGAAAACTGGTTGTACCTTTTTATTTATGTATTTCTTCCTCAATTGTCCGTTGCTCATGATTGTGTTGATGTCGTACACTTCACGAAAACAATTTAGAGGTAGATAAGTCGAGTGATTTTAGTTTTTAGTTACATTGGCATTGTTTTACTTGGGTGTTGCTCAACACTTAACAAACATACCTAATTAAAAATGGCGAATTATTTTTCAAGAAAACTAATTATATATAGATTGATACATGAAAAGTTTTTGCTCGACTATGTTTGTATTAGAGAATTGATATTTTCACAAGTTAATTTGATATTTTCGTAATTGGATCTTATTTGATATTTTCGCAAATGGATCCTAAGAAAAAAATAAAAATGATTTCTGATAAATGTTTTTAGTGAAATGAACTCTACTATAATAAACTTGTTCTGTTCAAAAAAAAAACCTGTTTCAGTTTGCCTTTCTTGAATTATAAAGAAAAATAGAAGTCGGCTGTAGTGACTGCCCAAGATGAAAAGTGGAAGATGGCTGTGACTCCTTCTCTTGATGAATTATTTTGACTGTATATATATATCACTATGTATATATTTATATATTATGTGACCAGGGAAATATGTTGAGAAGATTGAGACCAGGAGGCTCCCATCAGTGCCTTGTTTCTAGAGAAGGCATCATCAGTCTCTGTCTCGCAATTTATCATTACCAGAGTTGTAGTTGTCAGGAGAGTTGAGTAGTTGTCCACTTTGTTAGTAGGGGCAACGCACCAAGTGGGTATGGCAACTGGCTTCTGGCTAATTTTGTCCCGAAAAGTATGGTCATCAATTGGCCACAAAATAAGGTTCTAAGCTTATTAAGCACCAGAATACCCACCTCGCCCCCTCCCCAATTGAGTAAATATTATAGTATCAGTACATTATGATGTGTCTAGCTAACTTATTGCCTAATGAGAAAAGAAAAGTAAAATGATAAAAAATATAGATACACGTAGAAGTTCTATCTAATCGTATGAATAGTATTAAAGATTAGTGAAAATTGTTTTTTCTTTTGTAACTTGTTATATTTACAAATAAAAATAATTCTTTCATGGAGTCGAGAAAACAAATCTTTCACCGTTCAATTAAAGATCTAAGAGTCGAGAAAAAATAAAACATGTTCCTACCCGTTAGTAAAATTTAACAATTTTTCTAATCGCTAATAAGAATAGCGGCTAATCATTTCTGTTGAACTGATGCCTTATATCAGTTGATAAAAAGCATACTGAGATAGAATGATTGATGTATTTGGCTTCTTTACTGAGATAGAATGATAGATGTATTTGGCTTCTTTTTAAGGATTTAGTTATTTTTATTAAAAACAACCATATTCTCGGTATTAAAATGATATTCAACGTAAATATATGTAAATATGTAACGTACAGTTACATATATAAAAAACTTTTTTATATTAGATTATTATTATTTATATAAAAAATGCCTTTTAATAGCAAGATGATATACTAATGAAGAACAGAGAACCACATTCAAAATTACTACATCAATTAAAAATCGAATCGTTATAAAAATAATTGTGAATATTGTTATTGTAAAAAATAATTTTATCAATTTGTATCCTAAATGGCGTATTGGTAAACCGAGTTATGCAAAAGACAAAGAAGCACCCTCCAGCTTTGACTACTCACGGCACATCTAAAACTCAATTGGGGCTGCTTGCAAAAGAGGCTGTTCGTGAGGCTGCTGGCAAAACAATGATAATATTCATTGAAAACTGATCTTTTTACAATAATTTTTAATATTTTTATACGTAAAATCTATATATTAAAAAAAATTAATTTACTTGAAAAAATTATTCGCTAACTTTATTCATAAAAAAGACGAAAGAATATAATTTCACTTTATTTATATTTTACAAATGAGGTGAGGTCACACTTTTTCTTCTTTTTTGTGGGTAAGACTTTTAGGTTTTTTTTTTTTGGATAAATGTAAAAACACCCATATATTAATTATTGTAGAGGGACACAATTAATTCTTATGTGAGCCCTACTTATAAAAATATTAAAAACTGTTGTAAAAATATTAATTTCCTATTCATTTGGATAAGTTTATGCATTAATTAATATTAATTTTTTTTTTCCTAATGATTTTAAGAGTGCACAATATTAACCTGATACTCTATCCATCCCTTATTATTTGTCCTTTTAAAAGTTGACACATATATTAATTAAAGGTGTAAACGAACCGAGTTAAGTCAAATATTGAGTTGTTTAGATTTGGTTCATAAAATTTATCGAGTATAAAATAAAGTTTGATTAAGACTTCTTTAGTTATCGAGTTGGGCACAATTTCGAATCAAACCCGAACAGTTTGAACTTTGATCCGAGTTTCAATAAAAAATTATAATTTGGAGAGATTCGAGTAATTTATCGAATTTTAAATCTTACTCATATTTGAATCGTTTATATTTCGAATCGAGCTCAAATTTAACTTTTAGTCGAGCGGGTACGAATCGAGCTTGAACAATTTAATTCATTTTACAACCTTAATATTAATAAAAATAATTAATACTATATTTTTTAATTAAAAATAATTTTAAATATCAATATTATCCTTACATTAGAATAAGAGAGTATTATTTATTAAATAAAAAATAATGAAAAAACTAAAATTATATTTAATATTTAAAATAATATTAAAAAATAAAAAATAAATATTTATTTGAAATATTTAAATGATAAATATTAAAAAACAAATTTTTTTTATAAATAATATTTAAAAAACGACAATATTGAATAAAAATAATATTCAAGAAAGCTTTTATTTTTTATTGTTTGGAACCTTGGTGTAAGTAACCAATATTGGCTTTACTTTCCATACACAGAAATACTATAATATTCCTTCCTAGGAGGAAATAAATTTTGACAACATCGTCCGTCTGATTAACAGGCGAAATTTCAATCCAACGGCTACTAGCTATCTTCTATCATCCCAATTTCTAAGAAAGAATCCTCCCCACGTCTCTCTGGACTCTACTTATTTCACCTTCTTGGCCACCCTCTTCATTCTCTTAGCTCTGTAAGAAAAACCCATTCATTTGGAAACTAATCTCTTCTAAAATTAACTAGACATGGCCGGAACCGGAGTAGTAGCAGTGTACGGAAATGGCGCCTTAACCGAGTCCAAGCAATCTCCCTTCTCCGTCAAGGTGGGCCTGGCCCAAATGCTCCGCGGCGGCGTTATAATGGATGTTGTTAACGCCGAACAAGCCCGCATCGCTGAAGAAGCCGGCGCTTGTGCCGTCATGGCCCTTGAGCGAGTCCCCGCCGACATACGAGCTCAAGGCGGCGTGGCCAGAATGTCCGACCCGCAGCTCATTAAGGAAATCAAAGAGGCGGTCACCATTCCGGTGATGGCCAAGGCCCGTATCGGCCATTTCGTGGAGGCCCAAATCCTCGAAGCCATTGGAATCGATTACGTGGACGAAAGTGAAGTGCTCACGCTTGCTGACGATGAAAACCACATCAACAAGCATAATTTCCGGATTCCGTTCGTCTGCGGCTGCCGCAACCTCGGCGAAGCCCTCCGGCGAGTCCGGGAAGGCGCGGCGATGATTCGGACCAAGGGCGAGGCTGGAACGGGGAACATAATTGAAGCGGTTCGCCATGTTCGGTCAGTTATGGGGGATATTAGGGTTTTGAGGAACATGGATGACGATGAGGTTTTCACTTTCGCGAAGAAAATTTCGGCGCCCTATGATTTGGTGATGCAGACGAAGCAGCTGGGGAGGTTGCCGGTGGTGCATTTCGCCGCGGGCGGGGTGGCGACGCCAGCGGACGCGGCTCTGATGATGCAGTTGGGGTGTGATGGGGTGTTTGTCGGGTCGGGTGTGTTCAAGAGCGGTGACCCGGCAAAGAGGGCTCGGGCGATTGTCCAGGCGGTGACGCATTACAGTGACCCGGAGGTACTGGCGGAGATTAGTTGTGGGCTTGGTGAGGCTATGGTAGGCTTGAATTTGGACAAAAATGTAGAGAGGTATGCCAATCGGTCCGAGTGAAGTGAGGTTTGATGAATACTCTCTACCTGTTCGACAAAATGCCCGTGCTAGCTCTTTATATTGGATATATGATAGTTTTGATGAACTTGTGGGTCTAGAATTAGTAGTTTTAATTTCTGTAGTTGTTTGTTTTTCAACAGATACTTTCTTTGTTTTTATTATGTTGTCCTACAGTCCCATAGAATGAAACTGGAAGCACCTCTAAAATTGTTTAGTCCCTTAATTTGTTGTTTTGGTTAAAACAGGAAATGCATAAATAAATTTCGAACAAGTTTTAAGAACACAGAATCTTCAATAACATAACGACTATTTTTGTCAATTTTATTCTTTAAAAGAGGGTACGAAAAGGAATGAAATGAATCATTCTAGTATTTATTTTCTCTATCTTATTCTTTCACCAATTTTATTCCTCTGTTCTAAACTTAGCATAAATTACTACTAACAATAGCATTGGCACATTGATTTGCTTCACGATAGACATTATTAATCATGAATAAGAGTGCTTAAAATTAAACTTGGTTACTGCCTCACTGGGAAGTCTGCAATCCCTATACCATGTTGATGAGAATTCTTGTTTTCTCCTTCCCTTAGACTTGGGAGTATACTAGTTTTTAATGATTTCTGCATCCAAAAGAAAAAATATTGTATGTGCCTTTGTCTGAGCTACAAATTTGGCTGCCAAGAGTATGAAAATGTTTGGGCTGCCAAGAGTATATGAATGTTTGGGAAGCCATATCTTCTTAAATGGTCCAAGGGTTAGGGAAACCTCTTAAATAGGAGTGGGCTTTCAAAGAAAACTAAGAATGTGAGAGTAGCTTTCATACTTATGCCATCTCTTGGTCTTGGAATAGAAGAAGTTCAATCTGATTGAATTGCTATGAATTGAAGGTCCATACCAACTCTTATTGATTGTTTGATTCTTTTGTCGGTGTTTATTTTTACTCCTGTTCATAGCAGTCAAATTTGTCCCTCCTTGTTCTGAAGATTCTTATTTTGTTATTTTAAGAGGAAAGAGAAGCAACAAGGAAAAAAAGAATAGAAAAATAGACGGAAAATCACTTTTTTTTGCTAAGATTTTCCATTTGAATAAAAAAATTAAACAACGCAAGTTCATATCTTTTAATTCCTTTTACACCTTTTAATTTATAAATATTATAAAACTAACTTACGGGTAATTTAATAACTTAAATGTGAAACTTAATTTTTTTTTCCTCTTTTCCTTTATAAAACTTGGTAACAGTATGAAAGAAAATTTACTAATTTTCTACTATTTTTTTTTTCTATTATAAATTAAATTTTTTATTCTTTTTTTTTTTTTGGTCTCAAACTCAAAAACAAACAGACATAGTCTCAGGAAGAAAAAAAAATCTTGCACTAATACGCCTTGAATTTTGAACGAGTGAAACTTCGAATAAAATTCTAACCGTGACATTTTTTATTGTACATGTTGAGAACATAATTTGAATAAAATTCAGTTGTGACATTCTTTACAGTACAGGGTGAGAGCAATTATTTGACGGTCTCAACATATTTATGTTCAATCAATTGACTTGAATTAGCAGAAACTATATAAACTTGGAAAACAAGCATTACCACCTACATAATTATATGCTTCTTCGATTATATCTTGTCGGTTCTATGGTCATTTAAAATTATATCAACTGCTTAGCCCTTCATCAATTTATGACATTTGAGTAGTACTCCAGTATATTTGTCTTCTATATTTTTTTGGGGTCAGAATGAGTAGTAGTATATTAGTTTTCTATTTATTTATTTTTTGGACATGAAATCAGTTTGGTTTTAAATAAAATAAAAAAAATCATTTGATTCTTCTCTACCCAATATTAATTATTGTAAATTATTTAAAATTTTGTATTAATTATAAGTAGTTGTACTCTAAACCAAAATAAATACATTTGAATTATGAAATTTTACAAGCTGATTTGAACTGGTTCATTGTTAGAGAGTTTATGCAACGGAATATGATTAGATTGTAACGTTATAACATAAACGTGATTTGTAAATTTAAACGCATCGATAAAAAAAAAACTTTTTGAATTTACAAGAAAAATATGAACTTACAAGTGAATAAAGTAATAATAATATTAATTAATAAAACATTACTGATAATAAATTCTAATAACATATTTATAGTACTAAATTACTTTCCTATGACTAATTGAAAAAGAAAAATAATTAAATTTTAAACTAAATAAAATTATTAAAACAAAACCCAAAACATAAAGAAGCTAAATATAAATTTAAACTATTAAATTTTTAAATAATAAATAAAAATATATCAAATAAATTAAAACTTCATAAAAAATAAAATATATAAAAATTCTAATTTTTTTCATTATTTTCCACCCAATCAAGAAAAAGAAGAAATAAGGAATAAATAAAAACTCAATCATTTTGTATTGAATTTTTTTTCTTTTGGCGAATTAGGGTGCAAAAGGTCAAGACTCATTTATGAGTGCATGCTATCATTATGGCAGTAGTTGGCCTTTAAACGTGTTCAGTGGCTTAGAGTCCCCATCACCTTTTTCAATAACGAGTTTCCTTGCCACTTACTACTAGTAATCCCAATCAATTACAGCATGCGTCTAGACTACTATTTTAAGAGAATTGATATTCCACAAGTCTATATACATGTTATTTAAATATAAAATTAAATATTATATTTATTTTAATTATTAAAAATAAAATATGATATAAATTTTAATATTATATTTTATTTTTTAATAATTGAAATCAATATTTGAATGTTATAAACTTATTTATCTATATTTTTATAAGAAAAAATGATATTTCTGTAAGATTTCACTTATATGAATAGTAAATAAAATCCACCTTCATGTAACTGATGTGAGTGAGATTTTACACAACTATTAATTTTTTTTTATATAAATATTAATTCTATATTTTAATTCTACATAAAGAGTCTTCTACCGATCTTATTAGACTTAATTAATTAATTTTAAAATTTAAAATTGATGAATGTTTTAACTTTTGAAAATGATGTAATTAACAATTAATAATACTACTTGCTAAGTAGTAATTACACTATCATAAATTTTAGAAATTCTTTAAAAAACTGAAATAAAACTTCGTTTATTTTTTTGCCCTTTTCCTTTTGGTATAATTAATGTCCATAAATGATGAAAGAGAATGAGTGATGGCGATTTGAGTGGACAAGGAAAATCATCTTATCTCTTTTGTATTTATAATTTCAATCGTACATATTGAGATTATAAAATATATTTAAATATGTATATAATTAAAATTATAAATATAAAAAAATATATGAAAAAAATAATTTATAGAGGAGCAACACGTAAAAAGATTACTGAGATTTGAGTGAACAAGGAACATCGAGTTACGCTGTTCTTTTTTAGATTTATTTTTTTATATTTGCAATTTTAATTATACATATTAAAATTATAAGATATATTTTAATACATTTAAATACATATATAATTAAAATTATAAATACAAAAGAAATAATTTAGAGAGGAGCAGCTGTCGTCTTACACAGGAAATTCGAGTGGAGAAGGAACCTCGTGTTACACGTGACTGTAATATACTCGATCAAATGGATTCCCGAAGAATAAGTATATACGCACAATATCAAAAATATAATATTTAAGTATTATATTTATTTTAATTATTAAAAATCAGATGTGATATTAAAATATGTGTCATATTTTATTTTTTAATTATTAAAATAAATATAACATTTATTTTTATATTACTAGATTTATTCGAACTATACTTGTTTTAAGGGACTGTTTGATTAGAGTTCAATGAGACTGAATGACTTAATCGGTTAGAATTAAATGGAACTGAATAACTGAATGAATCAAATTTTTGGACTGAATGACTAAATCTAATTTTTTTATTTATTGAATAGTTAACTCATAGCTTAATGAAATAAAAAAAATAAAAAAAAGTTAAAAAAATATTAAATATTATATTAAGTAATATTAAATAAATTTATAACAACTTTGAATTTTTTTATATGGGTAAAATAGTATAAATATGTTATTCAGTTATTTCAGACATGTCACTTATTAAATAAATTTTTTTATTCAATATTTAAAAATCTATTTTATTTAAATTATTTAAATATTTAAAATTATTTTATTTAATTTTTATGAAACATCCACTGAGTTGATTGAATGTACTAGGGAATTTGAAGATGTTGGCGTCCAATGCATGACAACCGGATTGTTCCTTTCTGGCCATATTCTCCAAAACAGTGATAGCATCGCGACCCTACACGTGGATTCCCGAAATTGCCAATCATTGTCTGTCACGTGTCATATTTTGACCGGACCTATTCCCTACCGAGTACCGACAACACCCTGGAAAAAGAATCTAGTGATGAAAATGATGAACACTAGTAATATTGTGAAGCTTTTTATGAAATATGCTCGTTCTTTAATTTTTATTTTTAATCTCTTCGTACATTCATACTAATTATTGGTTGGGCTTATATATTCTCTCTCTATTTATTTTTGATAATGTAATTCATATGTGTATCTGTTTTTTTCCCCCCTCTCTCCCTATCCATACGATTGATTTGTATGTTGCCACTGAGTTGTAGGTTGATGGTTACATTAACACCACTCCGTTTGATGTAGATCAATAACGAAGAAAATGAAGACATTGGCCATCTTTGTCTAAAAATTAAATTATTAAAGTCATGCAGTTGCTAGTGATGTTTAAAGGGAAAAGGGCCCAAAAACAAATAAGACCCTTTTTTCTAGGTTACTTTAGCATCTTTCCAAAGATATATATATATATATATATATATATATATTAACGCTAAAATTTATCCGTCTATCAAATTATTCAAAAGCTAGCCAACCTGTATAAAGAACAATCAATAAATCACATCAAAGTACAGGCCTAAGAGGGTAAAAAATAGAGGGATTAAATTACTCAATAATAAGAATAATAAATTGTATATTGTGTGTATCTTTATCTTAATGCATAATTGTATTTATAATTTTCTCATACTCTTGCCATAACTTTCCCAATACCAGTTAGAAATAAAAGTCTTTAATCAAAGTTTTCATATAACTGGACCACCTTAAACTAAATATCCTTATTTCATAAGAATTAAAAACAAAATAAGATCTAGAATCATAAGTCAATTTGAATTTTGTCCCTTCTAATTAACATATACTGTAATGGGTCGCCTCAAATCAACCAAGTCAAGCCCAATAAATTATCAGCCAAAAAACGCACCAAAATCTACCAGACCATACTCAATTAAATTTAGCCTAACAAGGCCTAATTAATTTTGCCCAACATGATGGGGATCACATTTGTAATTACTTATTTATAGACTAAATGTGTTTATTTATTTATGAAATTGATATAATTTTAGGAGATAGATAGTATTTTATTAGTTAGGGTATTTTTAAGAATTATGGTTTATGTACTAAATGAATTAGGATTTGCATACTACTTAAAGGCTGATGTACTTTCAAATTTTTTTTTGACATATTACAGATTTGATTATTGCAATTGAGAATTACTTTGACATAATTATTCTTTCTAGGGCTAATAGACGCGGAGTTAAAATCCTAAACCCCTAAGATTTACATGCGAAGCTAAATTCTAGGTTTCAATCATTTTATTTGCTACCCATTAAACAAACAACTTACTAGTTCTACATCAAATTTGGTATTGCTGGAGAGGAGTTCATGAATTATTTTATCATGCTATAAAATTCGAGGTCGAATTTTCTCCAACAAGAGGAGAAATAAAGAGATCACGTTTGTAATTACTAGACTTAATGTGTTTATTTATTTATGAAATTGCTGTAATTTTAGAAGATAAATATTATTTTATTAGTTAAGGCATTTTTGTCTTTTAATATTTTAGAAAATAGTTGGTATTTTATTTTAATTAGTTAAAATATTTTTAAGAATTAGAGTTTGTGTCCTAATTGAATTAGGATTTGCATACTACTTAAAAACTGATATACTTTCAGAATTTTTTTGACACATTACATATTTGATTATTAAAAATTGATTTGACATAAATTATCACAAAGATAATTATTCATTTTAGGGCTAATAGACACGGAGTTAAAATTCTAAATTCTAGCGATTTACGCGCAAAGTTAAATTATAAGTTTTTGTTCTATTATTTGCTACCAATTAAACACCCAAAAATTCATCCTCAAAATCTTTCCTACATCACAATATATATATATATATATATATATATATATATATATATATATATATATATATATATATAGGAAAAGATAATAATAATAAAAAAAGAGGTTTATCCACACCATTTAGTTCCTACTTGGTTCGTATATTTCTTTTTCCCTTTCTCAAATCATTTGTAAGGAGACAGCAAAGCAAAAACAAAATTACCAAATAAATTTCTTTCCGGTTACCGAATCACCTTCCACGTTACCACATAATACTCCCTTTACAAAGGGAAATGATATTAGCTCAGGGCTACACTCATTTTCTAGACAAGTATACCCTTGTTATTAACATAATACTCCCTTTACATTTAATGAATGAAAATTTTGGACTCTACGACTTTAATAATTATATTATAATAATATTCTCTCAAAATAAATAATTAAATAAATTTCAAATTAAGTACACCGACATTAATAGAATGAATTGTAACATCTCGTCATAATGAAATTTGTAACCTCCGTATTTAAACATAATAAATAGTTATAAATATTTTATTTTATTAAAATATATCCCACAGAAACCACAGCTCCGATTACGACAGAGAACTTGCCACCTGAAGTTGACCAGTTTTACTACAGTGACTATATATTACCACAATCAATAGGCTTCAAGAATATTCCGATGCCGACCTACAAAAACAAATCCAATTCCGAAGAGCTTCTATATCAACAGGTATTACATCAATATAAGGAGCCATTGTATAGGATCATTAAGAGAAAAACCTCATCGCGGAAAATCCATCTCCCACGCAACCCCATTGACAACGATAATGTTGAGAGAGCGAAAATCCATAATAGAATAAGGGCAAAATTGTCAAAAAGTTAGAGTTTGCCATTGCTGCCCTTTTAGTATCAATTTGGCCTTTGCAAAAGTATACTCTTATTTTATAGGAGTATATTTATTTGTATCGAGTGTTCAGTAATATAATATTTAAAATTTTGATAAAAACTAAATTGAATATATTTTGTCATTTTATATGAGCTTTAAAAAAGTAATAATCCTTCCATCCTCAAAATGATTATTTAACAAATATTTTTTTATATCGTCAAAAGGATAATTTACAGTACATAAAATAAAAGACAAATATATATTTAATAGGGTCCATTAATATAAATAAAAAATAACTTATTAATTTATATAATCTTGTGAATAATTAAAAATAATTTTAACTCTTTTTTACTATATATTTTTTTAATTTGTATAAAAAATATATATTTAAAATATATTTTTCAGGACAAAAAAGAATCTTTTAAAAATAACAGAAATTGACAAATAAGACGCTCATGTGGGACTCGTATTATTTTTTTATGGGTTTTTTTAATGTGTGTCTTAAAGACATGATAAACACGAAAAATAAGAGATCAAATTCACTAAATATTATTTATTTACATATTTACACTGAATTTAAAATATTTGTTTATGTGTCTTAATATGTGTCTTAAAGTATTTGTTTATATATTTACACTGAATTTAATGTATAAAAAAATAATATACTAATAGACCACCCAATATATTAAATTCAATATAAATATATAAATAAATAATATTTAATAAGTCTTATATCTTATTTTTCATATTTAATATATATTCTTAGGACAGAAATTAAGAGTACCCTTCTTTCGTTACTCAAAGAGAGCTACTAGCACGACCTCTATTAAAGTCGTAAGGATCTCGCACAACACTATCAAAACTTGCATACCCCCTTCTCTCTTTTCTCTTCTTTTCCCCTCTTTTAGGCTATAGATACAAATAGCAACAATAATAATGTCGAAAGAAAGTTACGGAATATGCTGTTGTTTCCGGCGACGGTTCAAGCTCGGCAAGGCGGAAGCCCCGGCTGAAATTAAGGAAATGTTCGACCTTTACTCGGAGAACGGAATCATGACGGTGCATCATTTGCAGAGGTTCATGACGGTGGTCCAGGGAGATCATAAAGCTACCACGGCAGACGCAGAGGCCCTAATGGAGACTATTCTAAAAGAGTATAAACACCTCCATGTTTTTCACCATAAAGGTCTCAACCTTGAAGTTTTCTTTCATTACCTGCTCGGTGACATCAATCCTCCCCTCCCTTCCCCTCCAAAGGTAAATTAAAATTGACTTAATTTTTCAAGGTTTTTTCCAATAGATCATAGAGTCCTCCTGTCTCTCTATATACTGAGCTCAATGAATATAATATAAAAATAAATAAATAAATATATATATATATATATATATATATATATATATATATATATATATATATATATATATATCATTGTGGGTAATTGCCCATTGTGTTCTATGAATAGATCCACCATTGAATGAGAATCTTGTTTGATTTTTATTTTGTACATTTCAAGATTAATTTGATGTAACATACTTATATGCAGTGTTCCTTTGGGTAGATAACGCATTTTCACTAAAAACTTCTTAAAAAAAAAAAGTGCTCATGTAAAAAAGTTAACATTTGATAAATAATTTAAAGAACACTGTATAAAAATATTTTAATGAATTTTTATATTTTAGTTTAAAAGCATTTTCAAAAGAATTAAATTTTATCTTCATTTGGAACTGCTTTTTAAGCCCAAAATTTTTATTACTGGCAAATTATTATCTTTGAGGTACTAATTATTCCCGTGTGTGTATTTCTTATATCTGAATGCTTTTCTTTTATCTATTTTATTCTTTTATTTTTTATCTTCTCAAAAATTTTCACTGTTTTTACTTTTATTATTATTATTATTTGGATTATAGATAAAATTTATATTAAGTATTTAAAAATAAATAATTTTGTATAAGAAAATGATATATATAATAAAATTGAAGTATAATAAATATAAAATATATGTAATAAAATAAAATAATTTTTAATTTTTATTTATTTATATATGTTCATATGTCGTAAATTAATTTTTTTTATAATATATAATAATAAGACTATTATCTAAGGTTGTACAGCTAGCATGTATACCACCTGCTTTTGGATTAAGTGATTCGAGTGTTATGTTTTCCTAGTGTCAGACAAAGCTTCTGTTACCTCCTCTTTTAGTTTTTGTTTTCTACTGATTTTGCTTTAGTTACTTTCTTATGTTCGTTTGACCCTCAGGTAATACGTACCTACTCTTCTTTATTTAATTAGGGATTGAAAATACACGTGTCACTTGCTCATAAAATCATATCTTTGTCGTTTGTTTAAAAAATTTAACCTTTACTTATATGACGCGGGATTTTTGTAAAATATCTCAACAATATCCGATTATCCTGTTTTTTACTAGTGTTGAGCTAATTAAATCTCAGTTTTTTAAGTTGTAATTAATTTATTATCCTGTTTTCTTAATTCTTCATACAGGTGCACCATGATATGACAGCTCCCTTGTCTCACTATTTCATATACACGGGTCATAATTCCTATCTAACTGGGAATCAACTCAATAGCAATTGTAGCGATGTCCCCATAATAGATGCACTGCACAGAGGTGTTAGAGTTATTGAACTGGATATGTGGCCAAATTCTACCAAAGACGATGTCCACATTCTCCATGGAGGGTATGGAATTAGTATGCATGCTTGCTTTCATGATAACATATACTCCGCGTCCAAAAATGAGAGTCCCATCTAACATATACACCTCGTCCAAAAATGAGAGTTCTCAGGTGGAGCTAGAATCTGATTTCCAAGTAACTCTTAATTTAATTCATGTTGCTACTACTAAAGATCCAAAATTTTCGTTGATTTGACGAATTCGGGATTTGTTGAGTAGAGAATGGTATTGCGTCTTGTTGTGCTGATTTTTTTGCCAAGGGTGCTTTAAAAATCAAGTCTAGGCAGGTCCTGTTGTGCTTATATTTTTGCCAAGAGTGCTTTAAAAATAAGTCTAGACAGGTCTTGTACTACCCACTAAGGGTGTATGTGCACTCTTTAGCAGAGATGTTGCCGGAGTTACTACCCCTAGATTTTGTGTAGTCTTCTTTTGTAGCCTCCCTTTTGCACCCAAAAAAAATAAAAATGAGAGTCCTATTTAACATTTGAACTTTTGTTACGCATTATCAACCACTTTTCTTGGCAAATGGAAAGAAAAAATAGAAAGCTGATGGGACTCTAATTTTGGGACGGAGGTGATAGTACTAGTCTATAGAACTTTGCTACTCGGTCTGTTTCATTTCTCAAGTAGTCTATTGCACAACTCTGAAGATCTAAAGCTAATAAGCAATTGCAACTAACAAGATTATAAATGGGAACAAATAAGCATTTGAGAATTTGTTATGGTGATTTTTTTTTTCTATATGTAGGACACTAACAACCCCTGTGGAGCTCATCAAGTGTTTAAAATCTATAAAGGAACATGCTTTCGTTGCATCCGAATATCCTGTGATATTAACTCTGGAAGACCATCTTACTCCAAATCTTCAGGCAAAAGTTGCCAAGGTAAGTTTATTCATGTTTTGTTAGTATTAGTAATATTCTCGGAAAAAAAAATCAGTAGAACCATCACACAAGCATCATCGCGCTCATTTGTTAGTGTGATGCTCCAATCATATACTCTTTTCTCTCTGCCGGTAACTCTATTTGTTTCATTGTAGATGGTAACTGAAACATTTGGAGATGTACTCTTTACCTCTGGTTCAGAAAACTTTGCAGAATTTCCTTCCCCAGAATCATTGAAGAAACGGATTATTATATCGACTAAACCACCAAAGGAATATCTCGAAAGTAATAGTATAAAAGTGACGCATAATGAAACACAGAAGGAAAAGAATTCAAAAGAGGAAAATGCCTGGGGAAAGGAAGTCTCAGATATTAAAGAGAAACTTGAAGCTTTTGATGAGGTATATTATATATGTGCTTAACATATAGATTATTTTTGTAGCTAGTGCATCTAGTGTTTTCACTAAGTAATGAAGTTTCACATGGCAGCAGAATTACAGAGTCCCAGTGGATGGAGAATTTCTCATTGAAGAAGATCTTAAAGATGGGAATCCTAACTTGAAACAAAATGCTGATCCTGAATATAAGCATTTAATTGCTATTCGTGCCCGGAAGCGGAAAGGTGGAATCAAAGACTGGCTGCAAGATGATCCTAATTCGGTCACGCGGATTAGCTTGAGGGAACACAACTTGGAAGACGCCGTCATAAATCATGGAGCTGATGTTATCCGGTAATTATCCTTATGAAAAGGCTTCTTTGCAAGACTTCTGTAAATTCCTACCTGATGTTAATAGTTAATACTGTATGCTTTTGCTCATTGAAACATAACCATGTCTTATCGTATTTTGATTATTTGATATTTGGATTCTTTATATTTTGATTATTTGATATTTGGATTCTTTAAGGTTTACTCGAAGGAACTTGCTGAGGATATTTCCTAAAGGTTCACGGGTTGACTCGTCGAATTACAATCCACTAATTGGATGGATGCATGGGGCTCAGATGGTCGCATTCAATATGCAGGTTTTTCTAAACCTCTGTTCTCTAGATGATTAGTTTTGCATCCAAAGTTTCAGAAAAGCATTAAATTCCTTTGGCAACACACCCATATGTACAATTAGAGGGATCTCTTGAAGATACATTCATATATTCTCAATAAATTTATTTGTGTATATTATATTTACAACTACACTAAAGATAATTAAAAAATGTATAAATATATTGGACACATAAAAAAAGGTTACACTCTTTGCAGGACAAGATAATAATAAACACTAGTGTACTTTGTGACAGGGCCATGGCAGGCCACTTTGGCTGATGCAGGGAATGTTTAGAGCCAACGGTGGGTGTGGTTATGTTAAAAAGCCAGATATTTTACTGAAGGTTGGTCCCCAGAATGAGGTCTTTGATCCTAAAAGGGAATTACCAGTAAAACAAACTCTGAAGGTGGGCGGAAAAATATGAAAGAACATCTCACTTTCTTATTATCAATGCTTATGAAGTGTCTTTTAACTTGAAATATCTTTGTAGGTGAAAATTTATATGGGAGAAGGCTGGCATTTGGATTTCAAAAGGACACACTTTGACTTATATTCCCCACCTGATTTCTATGTGAAGGTATCAGCAGTGCATTTCCCCTTACAGTATTCGGTTTGCTGTTACTAATAAAGTATTAGGACTGAGAAATCTATATATGCAGGTTGGAATTGCTGGAGTACCTAATGATTCAGTGATGAAGAAAACAAAAATAATTGAAGACAACTGGATACCAACATGGAATGAGGAGTTTGAGTTTCCCTTGACAGTTCCAGAGCTGGCATTGCTTCGGACTGAAGTTCATGAGTATGACTTGTCGGAGAGGGATGATTTTGGAGGACAGACATGCCTACCTGTTTCGGAATTGAAAACAGGAATTCGAGCTGTACCTCTTTACAACCAGAAGGGAGATAAATACAAATCTGTGAAGCTCCTCGTGCGGTTTGAATTTGTTTGATATAGATCTTTTATCAAACATTATTGGTGTGTAATTTTCTCCCCAGAAATCAAATATTGGGGTTGGATTTTCTTTCTTTGTTCTGTTTCAGCATTTCTCATCTTGTAAATTGGACAAAAACCCACTATTACTGTATCTACAATTTACATGTTAAGTTTTGTGCCTCAAATTAAATTGCAGTATTCTAAAAATCCCTACCTAGATCCGATTAATCCCCGCCTAAGCGCTAGGCCCTCCCCTGACGCCACGCCTAGGCCGCCTAGCGCCTATGTCCAAGGAGGAAAAAATATCCCTCCAAAAAATTATACGGTACTGAGCGGGCAAGACTGAGAAATTAGGCGGGGCCTAAGCTAAAAATTTAGGGCTGTAATTATTTTTTATTTATTTTAATAACTAAGTTACAAAACGACGAAGTAGGAATAGATGAAAAACTTGAGGGTTGTTCGGGCCTTACTTGGGAAGCAGTTGGTGAAGAATCCGAAGCGAATAGCGTATTAGAGTCTAGGAGAAATAGTAAAAATGTTAGAGTAAGAACTCTATAAATAAATTTTTTTTGTTTGATGATGACACGGAAGAAGAGAGAGATAAGGAGTATAAGTGTGAGCCCGATGAGGACATTATCTTGGAGGGATATAGAGAAGAAGAGTTAAAGAGAAATATAGAGGGATATAGAGATGAGGACTATTAGTTTGTATTTTATATAATTTGTTTGTGTTTGAACTTTAAACAATTGTATGTTTCTGTTTGAACTTTGACATTAACAATATGGATATGTGTTTGAACTTTAAGTAAATACCTTTATTATCTTTATTATAGATTGTTTTTCTTTATATTATTATTTTGTTTGGATAAATGTAAGATAAAATATTAAAATTGACTTAAAATAAAAAATTCCGCCTAAGCCCCGCCCAGGCCCCGCCTAGGCCCCCTTGGCGCTAGCCCTCCCCCCGGCCGTCCGCCTCCCGCCTAGCGCCTTTTAGAACCTTGTTAAATTGAATAATTATTGTTCTGCTGTCTTATCAAAATGGTATTCTCTGGTCAAATATTGCCTCAAAGTAGCCTAAAGGGCTAAATCTAGAATACGGATCAGCTTCCTTTTAATTTGAACAAAATTTGGAGAAGTTTTTAGTTGGATCTCAAGCTGATAATCATAAGTTGTACACAAGGCGATAAAAAAATAAGAAAGCTGCATACTGGTCATTTTCCCTATAGCGTGCAGAGTGAATCCATGGAAATGATGAATAATAAGACGTACTCTAAAGCAAAAAATTTCACCCGAAACTACCGGAATGAAAGAGCTTTAACAATTTTGTTGTCATTGGATCAGTCGCCTTGTCCCACAGCTTGTAGTAGAATAAGAATTTGAAGAAAGTAGTATGAAACACCACCTATTGTGGCATACTGCAACTTTTCAGGCCCTTCAATATCTGCAAAATCTCCGTCGACTGAACGATTAAATCCTCCTGCCATCCATCCTAACTTCTTGTATCCTGCTCCATGAAGCTTTGAGACTGCCATCAGTGACCTGCCGTTGTAACAACAGAAACAGCAAAACTTTGTGTCAGCAAAGTTCTTGCGAGATCACTGCATTCTTAGGTAACATTTGACAGAGAAAAATAATGCTCATAATTATTCTCCCAAAATGAGATTCCCATTTTTGGAGTGAAGATAATGGCGGTTTAATCCACTAATGATCAACTAGAATAATTAAGTTCTGGTCAAGTACTTCCTCCATCCCAAATGACAGTCCCACATGAAGTAAAGCTAATTCTAGTTACCAAGTAGTGTCTCCGTCTCAATGCAAGAATCCAACTTGAAGTATCCAATGGATTGTATTTCATCCACTTATCACCAACTAGAATAACTAAATTCTTATTAAATACTCGGTGTTTCGAAAAGAGGGTTCCATTTAAAGTAAAGCTAATTGTACTTTCATGACTTCATCCGGTGATCAGCAACTAAAATTACCGAAGATTTATCCGTGTCCCAAAATGAGAGTCAACTGTAAGAAAAAGTTTCAATTTTTATTTATTTCCAACTCAATTCTTGTTAAAAAATTCCTACATACGTCCCAAAATGAGAATCTAATATGAAATAAAGCTAATTATAATTGCATACAATCATTACACCAATGCAAAGCTAGAATGAGTATAAATTGTTACCTCAATCCTTCTCCACAAGCTACAAGGAGCTTACTGTTTTTATCAAGAACCCCAATCTCCACTTGGGAAAGAAAATCGGGATTAATCATGGTTAAGTTCTGGCCAGTCCAAAGTCCAATGTACCCAAAATGAACCCATTTTTTCAGGAGGGTAATAACGCTGTTGTCCATGTCCTTGACAAAGAGTGGCACGTGCAGTGACCCAGAGACACGTGCCTTCTCTCTCTCCCACGCCGGTCTAATGTCCAGGAGGGTGTAGCCTTCGGACTCAATGGCCATGGCTGCGTCTTTAGGAACTATTGACCGGACCTTGCCGGACTGAATCAATTCCCGGGGACTGCCGGAAATTGCATGAACACGTAAGCGTTGAGTAGTGGTACTTTTGGGTTGTTTGATTTGCTTGAGAGGGAATGTGTGAACCTGTTTCAATTGAATTGCCATATCTCTCTCTTTCTCTTTTTCCCTTTTTTCTCCCTCTTATCCACCAAATTTAACTTCGAAAAAACTTTCATTTGGACTTCACATTATTATAGGGCTTTCCTGTTGTTATCCTTTATATTTTAAATCGTGAAAAGGACATTTCCTTTATTTACAAATATTTTTTTGGTGATATTGTAAAAGCATTAATGATCGGAATACTGTGAAATTAAAATAGTCTTTAATGGAGAATAATTATTTAGTGATTTTAGATCAAATTCACTTGATATCTCAAATTAATGAAATCTCTTTATTTTGATGAGTTCATAGTTGCAATTAGTGATACAACATTAAAATAATTTTTTTTTATTAATTTGAGACATTACCGCGGCGTTACACCAAGACTATTAAATAATTTTTTCTTAACATAGTCTTTATCAAATAAGACCTTCCCGCTTTTATCACTTTGCATTGAAAGTTTTTTCGCACTTTAAATATAAAACGAGTACAATGATATATTTTATAATATATATTTTATAAGGAAGATCCAAAGTCTCACAATCATAAGTGAAACAAAATGGTAAGTAAATATAAGTTTAGTCAAACCTTTATAATTATTTTAACAATATTTAATACAATAAGCGGCACAGTAATTGATAGCAAAATTTTTCTCTAAATGTAGCAACCGTCCTTTTTGGTAGGTAATATTATTGCATATTTACATAATTAGTCCATACTTACTATTATTAAAATCAAAAATGAATTTTTATTTTGCAAAAAAATGGATTGTACTAGATTAAAATAATCATAATTTTGCTTCAAATAATTGTATTTTAATTTAGCAAAATATGCGTAGCTTTCTAATTGTTTTATTTAATTTTTTTTGAAAAATGGCTAAAAATCGTGGTCGGCAGGATTCGAACCTGCGCGGGACGAGCCCACATGATTTCTAGTCATGCCCGATAACCACTCCGGCACGACCACTTTCTACCCTTTACATTTTACAAAGTCTTAAGACAATACTTTAACAAAAGAGGACGAATGAATCAACAACTAGATCTAAATCATAAATATGGTTAACAAAATGCATCAAATTTACCGCTAAAAAAAATTGTTCTTATCTGTTATTATATATAACAAGGCGAATAAAAATCTTATCAGTTAATTTGGTTAATCATTGAGTTAGTCCGAATTCACTTATATTGATACAATGTATGTCGTGTTAATAAAATATTAAACTTTTTATATCATTTGTTATATTATTTCAAAGATCATGCATGTATTAAAATATATATACAATAATTTTAATATATTTACAACTCTTCAATATCATCCACACTAATATTATTTACACTCAAATTATAATACTACATGACACATTACAATTTTAAATTGTATTATTTATGTTAACCTATGTTTGCATGGACTATCAGTCTAGTACTACTAAGGTGGTGTTTGATAAATTTGAATATTAAGATTTGAACAGTTTAGACATCTGAATAATATGGAGCATCTGAATAGAATTGTATCTGAATGAAGGAATATTATTTGATAATTAATTTTTTCAAAATATCTAAATATAACAATATTTTATCATTTTAACCATCTGAACAGTTTAGACAAAAGTTGTTTATTAATCAGAAATGCCTGAATAGTATTTTGAATATATACTTATAATTTTTTGACTAAAATATGATGAAACAAAATGTAACAAATCTAATGAAAACATCAACATATATAGCATAATATGTGACGCCCCCAAATTCGGGCCTACACCACCCAACTTAAATCGTCAAAATACAAATAACAACTATTACAATATAATATAACGTACAACAATACAGTACTCAATAATACACAACTAAGTCTTCACTATTATTGTCATACTATTTTATAATATGATAAAAGCTACTATAATAACTATCTCGGACTAACAATCCATTCTCCTTTTCTCCCCCGTTAGTCCCGACTATACTCTAATTTTCTGAATAATTGAACAAAAAGGAAAGGGTGAGCTCAAATAGCCCAGTAAATAATATTATGACTAAGATAATGACGAATAAATTATCATTAGTCTTCAACAATTGAGGTCTTGATAAAATAATATAAACATCAAATTTTAAATCAACAACTGCAATTAAGTTATTGAACAAAGTTTAGATCAACAACTGTAGCGGAATAACAACCATTAGGAGAATCATGTAGATCATAATGTTTACTATTTTATTTTTTTCAAAAAAAATCATTATCAACATTTATCATCTGAAACACCATTGGTCATGATTATAACAAATAACAGTTCTCTTTTATATCAGGCCAAATAGAACATTCACTACGTGTCCTAAAAGACACATCATCATTATATCGTCTTTATCCTATCATCTGTGCACCAAACCACAAATATTCACAATAACTTGATTCTTAATGATTAGTACAAATATCATTGATATAAATGATGAACAGAAGAAAAAGAATAATAAGATAAATAATAAATATCGAAAGTTTATAATTTTTATTTTGTCCATAATCAAATAATATTCAAATTGTCAACATGATGTAGAGAAAAAGGTATACACATCCAAGAATAATGTCCAAGATTCACAGAGAAGAAGTTTAACGGTAAATTTTACGGTACAAAGAATATTTAACAGTCCACAATATTCACAGTTCAAGTAAATGTTCATAGGTTAAAATTTCAAGGTTCAATAGTTTATTATTCAAATATAATGATGAAAATTTAATATAAATGTTAAAGTCAAAAGATATTAGATGAAATACAAACTATTAATCATTTTAGGAATTGTATCGAACAATATTTATCATAGTAAGTTTAAAAGGATGAGAGAAAATAATATCCATTACCTTTGCACGTGACTGGATATTATTTTTTATGGAGTTGATCAACCTATATATATATTTATCATTTAATTAGTAACTACCACATATAGATTTCATGGTATATACAAACTCGTATGAATTAATCAAAAGTGATTTGATAGTATAAATTTGTGTAGTAAAGTGGAATATACTTCAAAATAATTTTTGGAGAAGTAAACAATATTTCAAATTAATATATTTCAAAGAAAGTTTTCAAAATAAATCTTCTAAAAGAAAAGTCTTCTAAATGAAGAGTTATAAATAATATGTGATATGTGTGAGTGCTTATATAACTTTTATAGAAAAAAAACTTACTTGGAGAATATTTGTACTTTTACCGATCTTCACCAACACTTAAGATAATCTTAACCCACTCACTTAAATTTTACATTAAGAAAATTTAGAAAGTGGAATAAATGATAAGTAAGAAAGATATGAAAATTTCTTATGCTAAGCTCCCTATTTATAACCAAAGCTTAACCAACTATTCTAAAAACACATTTTATATTTTTTAATCCACACCATTCATTATTTTTCACTATTTAATCTACACTATTAATTAACTAATCACATGATTTATACCTTAATCTAACTTAATTTACACCATCCATTACCAAATCACGTGATTCACACATTAATTTATATAATCCATTAGTAAATTACATAACTCATACATTAAACTAAATCATTCATCACACGTTTCACATTTTTAAACTTCACACTACACATTTAAATATTATATTATCTATCTTTTATATTATAATATTATTGACTTAATATTACAATTATTTAAATATTTAGTGTTATTCAAATAATGAGTTTGTTTAACTATTAATACCTGTAACTACTACTGTGATAATTATTGGTCCAACGATACAAGATGTTGTGCATTGTGACAATTATTGACTCAATAAAGTATAATGATGTGCAATGTTGTGTGCTACTGTAGAGTACCGTGTGCTATTGTAAAATACTGCGTGCTACTTTAAAATACCATGAAATACCATATATGACGCCACCAAATCTGAGCCTACACAACCCAATTTGAGACTCAAAAAATACACGATAACTATTACAAAATAACACATAGTACAAAAATACATAACTCAATAATACACAAATAAATCTTTACTATTATTGTCACACTATTTTACAACATGCGAAGACTACTACAGATATTATCGCACCTTCATTCAATTACTCAGCTAGAACTAGCTACTTTCTCATTTTCTGAAAGACAATAAAACAAATGAAAGGGTGAATTCAAATAGCCTAATAAAGAAATATCATGACTAAGATAACAATGAGTAAATTATCATTAGCTTTCAACAGTTGAGTTATTGATTGAATATAATAAACAATAAGTTTTAGATCAATAATAGGAGCAGAATGAGCAATCTATTAGAAGAATCACATAGACTATGATGTCCATCAGCTTTTCTTTTTAAGAAATTTATCATTAACTTTTATCATCTGAAACACCACTAGTCATGATCATACCAACAATAGTTCTTCTTTGCCCAATGCCAAAAAGAATATTCACCACGTGCCCTAAAAGACACACTGTCATTATATTGCCTTTATCCTATTGTCTGTACCCTATGCCACATATATTCACAATAACTTGATTCTTGATGATTAGAATAATAACAGAAATATAAATGATAAATAGAATAATAGGATACTTTGTCCAGAGTCAAATAATATCCAAATTATCAACATAATATAGACTCAAATTCAAAAATGATATTCAAGATACATAATTCAAAATAACAGTTAAAGTTCAGTAGAAAGGTTCAAGTAAATAAGAAGGTTCACGTGAAATGATATTAAATGAAACGCAACTATTAAGGAACATATAATCATTTAAGGAAGTTTAACCGAATAATACTTACAAGAGTAAGTTTAAGAGTATAAAAGAAAATAATATTCCTTACCTTAATACATGACTGAATATTAATTTGAGTGAAGTTGATCAACCTATATATTTATAATTTAATTAGTAACTATCACATATAATTTCATAGTGTATATCAATTTATATGAAATCATCAAAAGTGATTTAATAGTAAAAATTTGTGTAGTGTATAGAATAAAGTATAATAAACTTCAAAATAATTTTTGAAAATATTATTTTAAATGAATATTCAAGAAAAAGTTTTTCAAAATGAATCTTCAAGAAAAAGTTTTTCAAAATGAATCTTCTAAAGTAAGATTTATAAATACTGTGTGATGTTTGTGGTTACTTGACTAACTATTATGAAAAGACTTACTTGAATAATATTTGTACTCTTACTGATCTTCACAAATACTCACAATAACTTAAGCACACATAGAGAAAACTTATACAAAGTAATATTTTAGAGAGTGAAAGAAAAAATAAGTAAGTTATGAAATTTTTTTAAGTTAATGCATCTATTTATAGCCCAAAAATCTTATCATAAACCAAGATTTTCTAAATTAATCTGAACCATTCATTTCAAGATAATGTTTAATTCATACCACACATTTCATTTTTTAAGATTTATTTAATCTAAACCATTCATTTAAATTTCGTTTAATCTATACGTTCATTTCATATCTTAATAAAATGACTAACTTTATATATAAAACAATTAACTTAATATAAATCAATTAACTTAATATAAATCAATTAACTTTACATACAAAACAATTAATTTTATGTAAAGTATATAAAATAAATAACTTTATAAATTTAATTACTCAATAATAATTCACCAATTATTCACAATTATTCATTATTATAACTAATTGTTGTAAATGCAGTGTTGTTAGCTTTCTGAGTTAGATACTCACAATACAAGCACAAATACTAACTAATAATGGAATATAACAATTAAATCAACACCATAGTAGTGATAACAATAATGCAAAAAATAAATAAAAGAAAAAATACGTTACTGTGTAATGACAATTATTGATTCAGTAATATGAATTACTGTGCATATACTATTGTGACAATTACCAGTTCAATAATATAAATTATTGTGCAGACAATTATTGGTATAATAAAGTCAAAATTGTATAATAGTCACTTTATCAGTTCAATAGTATAAAATAATATGCAATGCCATGTGCTACTGTCCAATACCGTGTTCTACTATTCATTTACTACCGGATATTTTAACAGTTAAAAGTGATAGTACCGTTGATTATTTTTATTTAAAAAGGTTACTTATGTCGTTTTCTATATCTGATAATAATTTGTTATGGGATCCACCAATGTTTAGTTATTTCGGCGCTGTCATACGAATCAAATATTTCCCGACAAAATAAAATTTACAAAAAATATTATTTTTACTTTAACTTTTGTCAATTTATCCGTTTATCGTTTTAGAAGAAAATATATAAAGAAAAATTTAATTTGTATTTCATAAAAGTCAGGGTCTTACACCATATACTACTATTCTTTTGTCACTCGGTATTTAAATAGTTAAAAGTGATAGTACCGTAGACATTTTTTATTTAAAAAGGTTAATGCTGTCGTTTTCTATATCCGATAATATTTCACTGTGGGGTCCACCAATGATTGGTTATTTCGGCGTCGTCGTACAGGTCGAATATTCCCCGACAAATCAAGTATTTTTTAACAGAACGAATATTCCCTTTTATTCTATAATTTACACATAACATTATTAACTTTTTAACTTTTATCAATATAACACCTTACTATTTTAGAATAATATTTGAAGAAAAATTAAATTTTATTTAATAAAAATCAGGGTCTTATATAATAATTCAACCATTCAAATTAAATTAACTTCAAACTGTTGTTAAATTTTGAAATGCAATTTGTTCACAAAGATTAGCCATAAATTTTATGCCTTGATCACCGCATTGTGGTTCATAATATCTATGTATTGTTTGGGTAGGATGTTGAAATCTGCGTTTCACAACTCTAAAACGTTCATTATGGCCTATAATGGTTAAGAATATGGTCATATTCTCTTTAACTGTTATGTGTCTACTATTGTGTACCCATTGTTTTCTCTTGAAGTGTTCACATAGACGCACATATGCATCATGAGAAAGACGTATCAATTCTCGACATTATGTATTTGATCCATTTATCAAATCTAATGCGTAAGTATGTCCGCTCAATATCGAAGTATTATCTATAATCCTTGGTATTCTCCTTGAAGATCGTCTTCTTAAATACCAATATATAATCATCAATCATAAAATTTGATCATCGATATCCATTTTACCTATATTAAACATAACAATTATAAAATATTACAACAATTAATAACATTATAATACTACAACAATTAATAAGCACCATAACAAGTCTTACAATAGCCGTCATAATAAATTCATAATTAGCAAATATTAAATCCATAATTAACAAATATTACATCCATAATTTGCAAATATTACATCCATAATTAGCAAATAAGTCCCAAAGATAACAAGTCTGTATCCTAAAAATATCAAATTAGCTAGTCCCAAAGATAAGAAGTTTGTACCAATAAATATCAAATTACCTAGCCCCAAAATATATCCAACAAACTAAGCAATATATCCTAACTTACGTGAAACCATCATAACCCAATTTTTAACCTCATTCTCTTTTAGAATCATCCATGCTTCTCTATAGCTTGATTTCTTTCAAAATATTCCAAGAGCCATCTTGTGTAGTGGATTTTCTGTTCCCTATCCGAGTTCTTCCAATTTATCTTTGCATTCTTTCACAAAGGTCCACTATTCCTTTCAACAATGAGTTTTAAGGCCTTGGACATCTCTTCATCTAAGTTAGTGTTGTAAGTTAGTTTTAATGGACGCTTAACTTTTTTCTATGGCCTTTCTTTTTCAAAGCGAGGAACAAAAGCATGAGATTGCGTACTGAGAATTGATGAATTAGGAGATATAATAGAAGACCCTTGACATTGGGTGCTAAAAGGATTCGTTTTCAAGACTAACAAGATCTAACTCTGAAGGTGTCTTTTAGTCCTAGCTCTTGCACAACTAGGACCCTAATTCCATCAAATAATGCAGTATAAAGATCGGGGAAGATGAGATGCGAGGTCATAAAACTTTCTACCATTTATTTGTCTGTATTAAAACAATAAGGTCAACATGTTATAAACTATTTTTAAGTATTATTACTAACTAACTTAAAATATAAAAAAAGTTAAAAAAAAACACCTTTATCTCTTGTTTTCATTTCTCATCCGAAAGGTTGAACATATTAGTTTAGGGGTCATACACATTTCATGTCTTACTTTTTAGTTTGCACCATGCACTATATTTTCCTCGCAAGTAGTCAAAATGATTTTTCATTTGCTTTTTATCTACAATCAAGTTGTAGGTATCTTTTAGTATTTCTCCAACCTTTCTACATGATTGTGGCTTAAGATTTGTAGCTTCCTTACCATTTTCCACAACCTTACGAATACATGCTTCTAAAAAAAATTTCACCAATGTTTCATTCTTTTAACTCACCCTAGTCTTTATTTATTTTTGAGTTATGTCAGATTGTTCCGTTGCCTAAAATACAAAATTTTCTCAAGTAATAAAATAAAATGACAAGTAAACACAGAAAGCTCTGAATCATATAGCATAGATCAAGAAAATTAAAGAAAGAAATGTATTGCTAATAATAGAGGGCATTAATTAAATAAATCTAGTCACAAAATTATTCAGTAGAGAAATTTTTTTAAATGCAGAAGATGTGCAACAGGTGGTAGAGTAAGAACTCAAGAGATATTCAACTAAAAATTAAAAATACCATTTCATATTTACATCAATTGAAAATTTAAAGAAAATAATTGCTAATTAATTTAATTCTAAGTTCACATATACTCAATTCAATTCCTCAAAATATGATAATGATTGCCAAAATCAATAACACACCAAAAATTTTAGATGCGCAGAGTGTAGACCTTTATTATATAAAGATTTGATTTTTTTCTAACAGCAGAATATTTAAACATATTAATTTTTTTTTTCATAATCACAATAAAGGAACAAATATAACAAATATATAGATCTATGACTAACAACCGAAACAGTAATTTTATTCAGAGCTTAAAAAATGAAAGAAGGGGGGAACAAAAAAAGAAGAATTAATTTAATAGTCTAAAAAACACAAATTTTATTTTCATATACAGCATAAGATTTGCATCAAATACCGTAAAATTAAGAGATTCCTGTAGGAAAAAACATTACTTTTTTTCAGCCCAAATTTGATAATGAAGCTAAATGTATGACGATAGATCTATTGCAAAACTTGAATAATGATATACTTCATCACAAAGCGGAGGTGCAGCGAAAGAGGAAAACAAAGGTGGATAAGGTGCAACGGATGAGGAAAGCAGAAGTGGAAGAGGTGAAGCGGTTGAGATGAGGAAAACAGAGGTAGAATAGACGAATAAGAAAGCCTTTAGGGTTTAAATTTTATAAGGGATACAAAAGGAATTTTGTAATATTAAAGAGGATATTTTTTTCCAAAAAATAGTAAAGTTAGCTCAAATGCTAGTCTGAATACTTTAGATTTAGTTTTGCATCTTAACTATTTAGAGGGAAAAAAATTTAACAAACAACATCATACCTCTTAGCGAATAAAAGGTAGACTATTAAGAGCTATTCAGATGTAATCAAACACTACCTAAATCCTTTAACATAATTTTACTCAATATCACCAATTATTCTAATATCAACATCTATTGAATCTGATTTATTATATTTAAAATATCCAAATGTAAATCACAATAAACTCCTAAGATGAATGAAAAGTATACAAAGAAACCAATCCATTAGTAATCATTCAAAACATTAAATTTTTAATCCAAATTATGACAAATATAGTACCAAGGGATGGAACAAATTGCATTCCCTACTTTAGAGTTGGCGATCAGATTGGACATCAATATTTCTATAATCTTTTATCTCTATGTTCTTATTGGAGTAGAGATACAAACGAATCGACCTGTTGTTTATTCCTGAGTCACAATAGCTAAGGCGAGCCTGTTAAATAAGCAGATGTATGTGAATTTCGCTAAAGTCAAAGTTGCTTTAATGCCAATTCATCTAAAAATATTAATTCATCACTTGATTTAATTTAAGTTTTATTATTTAGTTGAGTTCGAACAAGAATGATACATGCTTAATTAAATAAGTTAAGCTTGAATTATAGTGTGATCAACTAGAGTTCAATTTATTTAAATTCAACTCGTTTAAACTCCGTTTAAGCTCATTTAAGCTCAGTCCATTTAGTATTTAATTGATTAATATATATATATATATATATTATATAGCTCGACTAAAACTCGACTCGACTTGAATTCATTAGGTTTAACTCGAACTCGATTAAACTCAACTAATTTATAAACAAGTAAAATGTGAAAACCATATTAAAGTTTATTTAAAAACTCGACTCTACTCAAATTTGTTTAACTTTTAAATCCAGTTCGACAAGTCATTATTAGACTCGACTGTATACCTATATTCTAGAGTATCTTCTATTTTATATTGAGAACTTGTACCAAACTATTCATAAAATACCAATCAAAAATAAAATACTTAGTAATTTGAAATATTCTTTACTACTAAAGAAAATAAAAATACTTTATATTATAATATATATATATATATATATATATATATATATATATATATATCGTTGGGTTGCATACTTTTACTAGAGTCAATGAGTTGTCCACATTGAGCTTTGATCCAGTTGCCCATTATGCCTAGTTCACCAGTTCAACATGTTTGGTCCATTAACCTCAAGGTCCGGATGATTAAATAATGTCACCGTTACTTGACAGTTACCACTCGTACATTCATGTCTGAAGGTTATGGCAATTACCAATCATGGAGATAATGTGCATTACTTCTATGATATAACTGTTGTACGTCTGGAGTGGTTAGAGGAGAGAGACATTTATAAAAGGGGGAGTTAGCGATCCAAATAGAATCTATTGTCAGATTTATGTATAGACAAATTCACGCAAGTATACGTGACCAACAAGTAATATAATAGTAAGTAAAGTATCGATCCCACGAGGAAATAATAATAATAATAATAATAATATCCAAGTACTAATTTTATATCAACTCAATTTTATTTAAACAACCGATTCAAATTAACTAACTAAAATAAGCAAATTATTAAGCAAAGATGAATATCAGATTTAAAAGTTAAGACTACAATATCTCCCAATGTTTCGTAAAAATATTTTCACTCCCTTGACAACTATTTAATCGATACAATTCATTAAGTGGAAATTCAAAAATATTTATTAAACATTTTCCAAGAGTTTGACAAAAACATCCATTCTAATTAATCTACTATATTCCTATGTAAAATAATTAAGAATAGAATCATTAAGTTTAAATTCCCAAACACTTACATGCAACGTATAAATATATTCCTATTTTATACATAATGCATGTTATCATATTTAGATCAAAATCTAGATTTTATATTCCAAAGCCATCTAGAAAATTAAATAATTGTATGGCCAAACAATTATAACATGTAAGCATAAAATATGATCAATGAATTATAAAGATTAATAATTGAAACAAGAGAGAATTAATTTATACTAAACATTGGGTTCCATTGTAATCTTAAAATAAAATTAGTTCATAAGTAAATAAAAAGAATTCCACAAATTAAACAACATCTTAGCAAAAATTAAAGATAAAAGAATAAATGATAAAATATTTTGTAGCGCTTCTTCAATCTCCAATTCTTGAACCCTTGATGTTGCCTCATTTGCTTCAATACTTCAATGTATCTCTAGGTTATTGTGTGGATGTGCTCTCCCTTTGTCATGTATTTATACGCCTCAAATGTGACGCCCCCAAATCTGGGCCCACACAGCCCAAACTTGAGTCGTCAAAAGACTACAACAAAATTATTACAACAAAGCACAACGTACAACAATATAGTGTATAATAATACACAACTAAGTCTTCACTATTATTGCCACACTATTTTACAAAACGTGAAGACTATGATAACTATTCATCGGACCCTCACTCCATTCCCCGGCTAGACCCTGTTATGTTTTCATCTCCTGTTGAAAAACAATGGAACAAAAGAAAGGGTGAGCTCAAATAGCCCAGTAAGAAATATCATGACTAAGATAATGACGAATAAATTATCATTAGTCTTCAACAGTTGAGTTCTTGATAGAATACAATAGACTACAAGGTTTATATCAAAAACTGCAGTTAAATTCTTAAACAACGTTCAGATCAATAATAGCAGCGGAATGAGTAATCTATTAGAAGAATAATGCAGACTATAATGTCCACTCGGTTCTCTTTTTAGGAAAAACATCATCAACTTTTATCATCTGAAATATCATTAGTCAAGATAATACAAATTCACAGTTCCTGATCATAATCATGCAGATCAACAGTTCATCTTTGTACTACGGGCCAAAGATATTCAATATAGCACCAACGGTCATGATTATACCAGATTCAGCCTTTGGTCATAATCATACCAAACAACAGTTCATCTTTGCACTACGGGCCAAAGAGAACATTCACCACGTGCCATAAAAGACACCGAACAGATGTATCGCCTTTAACCTATTATATCGCCTTTAACCTATCATCTGTTCAACAAATATATCACATCTGTGCCCCCGGCCACAGATATTCACAACAGCTTGATTTTTGGATGATTAGAATGATATAAATGATGAACAGAAGAAATAGGATAACAATAAGTATCGGAAGTTTACTTTGTACAGATTCAAATAATGTCCAAATTGTCAACATGCTGTGGAGTGAAATTCAAGATCCACAGTTCAGAATAACGGTTACAATTCAATAGAAAGGTTCACGTAAATAGGAAGGTTCAGTTGAAATAATGAAGTTCAACTATTATGGAACATATAATATTTTCAGGAATTATAGAAGCAATAGTTCCATAATAAATTTCGATTTAGGAGTATGAAAGAAAATAATATCCCTTACCGTAGCAGGTTTGATTAACAAAAGGTGAAGGAAATTAATACAAAGGGTTATTCACCAACAGGCGGCAATCCGCTCCGTAAGGTTATTCCCACAATTTAATAGAATTTGAGTACAAAGAGTTATTCACCAAACAGGCGGCAATCCGCTCCGTAAGGTTATTCTCAGAGATTAATAATGAATGAATACGAAAGGTTATTCACCAACAGGCGGCAATCCGCTCCGTAAGGTTATTCCCACAATTTAATACATGGAAATAAAAGGCACGTCTTATGAGTAAGGAAGAAACAATATTATTATCGAGAATCAAATAATGATAATCCCTTACCATAGTACGTTTGAATAATGGAAGATGAAAAAGATGGTATCCCTTACCTCAACAAGTGACTGGATATTGATTTAAATGAGGTTGATTAACTTGAACAGTACACGTATACTTATAGATCTTCACAAATACTCAAGATGACTTAAGCACACTTAGAGAGAACTTTCACAAGAAGTATTTAGAGAGAGAAAGAAAGAACAAGTAAGGAAGTTTATGAAAAATCCTTAAGTTAAGGCTTCTATTTATAGCCAAAAATCTTATCATTCATTTAATCTAAACCATTCATTTAAAGATCATCTTTTAATCTACACCATCCATTTCAAATATTATATTATCTTTAATCTACACCATTCATTTCATATCACCTAATAATCACCTAACTTTATATTATAAACAAATCAATTTAATTATTCAACAATAATTCATACTTTAATCTACACCATTCATTTCATATCACCTAATAATCACCTAACTTTATATTATAAACAAATAACTTTATCAATTCAATTATTATGACTAATTGTTATAAATACAGTATAGTTAGCTCTTAGATATCAAGTCAATAAATTAATGAAATACAACTGTTTAAATAAAATCATAATAGAGATAACAATAATGTAAAATAAAGCATACGTTACTGTGTAATGATAATTATTGATTCAATAATGTGAATTACTGTGCATATGTTACTGTGACAATTATTAGGTTCAATAATTTTAAAAACAGTGCAACAACAATTATTGACTCAATGATATAAAATACAGTGTAATGACAATTATTAAATCAATAATGCAAAATACTGTGTAACAACAATTATTGAATTGATAATATAAAATATTATGCAGTGACAATTATCGATGAAATGATGCGTAACAGTTACGGTGTCAATTATCAGACCAAAAATATGAGACACTATGCAATACCGTGTGTTACTGTAGAGTACCGAGTGCTACAGAAAATACCAATAACTATCGTATGCTACTATTCTTTTATCACCGGTATTTTAACAGTTCCGTTGACTATTTTTATTTAAAAAGGTTATTTCTGTCGTTTTCTATATCCGACAAATATTCCGATGTGGGGTCCACCAATAATTTGTTATTTCGGCGCCGTCGGACCAAACGAATATTCCCCGACCAAACGAATATTCCCCGACAAAGCGAATATTGTCCGACAAAATAAAATTTGCACATAACATGCTTAACTTTTAACTTTATCGATTTAACCACTTACTGTTTCAAAAAAATATATATATGAAGAAAAATTAAATTTTGTATTTCATAAAATTCGGGGTCTTACAACCTCCCCTCCTTATGAAATTTCGTCCCCAAAATTGACGTACCTGACATATTGAAGAGGTAAGGATACTTAGATTTCATCTCAGATTCTAGCTCCCAGGTCATTTCCTCAGTATTTTGGTTCCTCCATAAAACCTTAACTTGAGGTATAACCTTTGAGCGTATGATCTGCTCCTTCTTATCCAGGATCTTAACAGGTACTTCCTCGTATGTTAAATCCTCTGCTATAACGTCTGGTTCTAACTCAATGACGTGGTTTGGGTCCTTCACATATTTACGTAACATAGATATGTGAAAAACGTTATGGATGCGAGACATACTTGGTGGTAGGGCTAGTCTGTAGGCTACGGTTCCTATTCGATCGAGGATTTCAAATGGGCCAATAAATCGAGGGTTGAACTTTCCTCTCTTTCCGAATCTCGTAACCCCTTTCCATGGAGAAACACGTAAGAATACATGATCTCCGACGTTGAAACTTTCGTCTCTCCGATGAAGATCAGCATAACTCTTTTGTCGTTCTTGTGCGGTCTGTATTCGTTGTCGGATCATTTGGATCTTTTCGGTCGTCAAGCGTACCAACTCGGGTCCCAACAATTTTGCTTCTCCTACCTCATTCCAACATATTGGAGAGCGACACTTCCTTCCATACAATGCCTCGAATGGAGCCATGCCTATGCTTGCTTGGTAATTGTTGTTGTAAGAAAATTCCACCAACGACAAGTACTTATCCCAACTTCCTTTGAAGTCTAATACACAAAGTCTCAAAAGATCTTCGAGGGTCTGGATCGTCCTTTCCGATTGTCCGTCCGTTTGAGGATGGTATGCAGAACTAAAACGTAGTTCAGTGCTCATAGCTTTTTGTAGATTGATCCAAAAGCGTGAAGTGAATCTAGGATCTCGATCAGAAACTATGGAAACTGGCATGCCATGCAATCTCACGATCTCATTTATGTACATACCGGCAAGACGTTCAAGTGAAAAGTTTTCTCGTATAGGCAAGAAATGAGCAGATTTGGTCAATCTATCTACGATCACCCAAATTGCATCTAAGCCTTGAGAAACTTTTGGAAGACCCGTCACGAAGTCCATATTGATGTGTTCCCACTTCCATTCGGGAACTTCAAGTGATTGTAATGGACCTTTAGGAACTTGATGTTCTGCCTTGACACGTTGACAAGTTAGGCACCTTGAGATAAACTCCGCAATCTCTCTTTTCATATTGTTCCACCAAAATGTATGTCGAAGATCTCGATACATCTTGGTACCTCCTGGGTGGATTGCAAACGGCGTGTTGTGTGCCTCCATCATGATTTTATGCTTTAATTCAGGATCGTTAGGAACACAGAGTCGAGAGTTGACTCGAAGTATTCCTTTCTCATCGATTCTTGCTTCGGGAATGGCACCTTCTTGTACTTTCTTTATCATGTTTATCAGTTCCGGATCGGTAGCTTGAGCAGCTTTAATTTTATCGATTAAAGTTGGTTCTACTCGCACGTGAGCAATCTTCGAGTGGGTCCCTGGTGTCTTTAGCTCTATCTCCATCTTTTGTAAGTCGTACAAAATACACTTTTGTGTTGTCAGCAGTGCACTTGTACTTGCATAAGATTTTCTGCTCAAAGCGTCAGCTACAACGTTCGCCTTTCCCGGGTGATACTGGATTGTGTGGTCATAATCCTTTAACAGCTCAAGCCAACGTTGTTGTCGCATGTTGAGTTCCTTCTGGGTGAAGAAATACTTGAGACTTTTATGATCCGTATAGATATCCACTTTTTCTCCGTACAAGTAGTGTCTCCAGATCTTCAACGCGAAAACGACTGCTGCCAACTCTAGATCATGAGTAGGATAATTTTTCTCATAATCTTTGAGTTGTCGAGAGGCGTAGGCTATAACCTTTCCATGTTGCATAAGGACACAGCCTAGACCTTTGCCAAAAGCATCGCTGTAGATAATAAATTCTCCTGATCCTGATGGTATGGTCAGAACAGGAGCTGAAACCAGTCTCTTCTTGAGTTCTTGGAAACTTTTCTCGCATTCCTCGCTCCATATGAATTTTGTGCTTTTCCGAGTAAGCTGCGTTAATGGAGTGGCGATTCGAGAAAATCCTTCTACGAATCTCCGATAATAACCAGCTAGACCCAGAAAACTTCGGACTTCGGTTACTGTTTTGGGTTGTTCCCAATTTAGTACCGTTTCAATCTTCGCAGGATCGACTGATATTCCTTGACTAGAAATCACATGCCCAAGAAACGCGACCTCCTCAAGCCAGAACTCACATTTCTTCAACTTGGCATATAATTTGTTTTCACGGAGCTTTTGTAGTATCAATCTCAGGTGTTGTTCATGATCCTCGCGACTCTTTGAGTATATGAGGATGTCATCAATAAAGACAACCACAAAATGATCCAAATGTTCCTTGAATATCCGGTTCATCATGTCCATGAAAGCTGCAGGAGCATTAGTTAGTCCAAAAGGCATGACTAAGAACTCATAATGCCCATAACGAGTTCTGAAAGCAGTCTTTGGAATGTCCTCAGCTTTAACCTTTAACTGATGATATACAGAACGAAGATCAATCTTTGAGAAATGTTGAGCGCCTTGCAATTGATCAAACATGTCATCAATCCGAGGTAACGGGTACCTGTTCTTGATGGTGACATGGTTCAATTCTCGGTAGTCAATGCACAATCTCATACTCCCGTCTTTCTTCTTCACAAATAGAACAGGAGCACCCCAAGGTGATGCACTCGGACGAATGAAACCGGTATCCAACAATTCCTGTAGTTGGACTTTTAACTCTTGAAGTTCAATAGGAGCCATTCGGTATGGAGCTTTGGAAATGGGCTTGGTACCGGGTTCAAGATCAATATAAAATTCAATTTCACGGTTTGGGGGTAAGCCAGGAAGTTCTTCAGGAAAAACGTCAGGAAACTCATTAACAATGGGAATATCATTCAAGTTTGACGTATTTTTGTTCAAATCAGTGACATGAGCTAAAAAGGCTTGACATCCGTTTTTCAATAAACGAATGGCTTTATGGCTAGAAATAACAGTTATAGATTTCAATGGTTTAGTTGCTTGAATTTGCATGACAGGTTGATTAGGAATATGAAAACTAATAATCTTATGAAAACAATCAATTTTAGCATGATGGGTAGTCAACCAATCAATTCCTAAAATCACATCAAATTCATGCATCTCCAAAGAAATAAGGTCAACAGGTAATGTGAGGTTGTTGATTTGAACTAGGCAAGATTTATAGACAGTAGATGTAATGGTCATTTCTCCTAATGGGGTTTCAACTGATAAGTCAAAGTCCAAATTTTCAGGAGTTAAGTTTAAACGCTGAGCACATGCAGGTGAGATAAAAGAATGGGTAGAGCCAGTATCTAACAAAGCGTAGACTTCACGAGAATTTATGAATAGCTTACCGGTTATCACCTCGTTCGAGTTTCGTGCCATTTGGGATGTCACAACAAAAGCTCTCCCTTGAACTACAGATTTTCCTTTATCCGCGCTAGCTTTTGGTATCATCATTGCAGCTGGACTTGATTTTGTGGTAGGACAAAACCGCGCAAGATGACCCTCTTTCCCACAACTGTAGCACTTTTTGGACTGCAGTGTACAGTTTGGGCTGATGTGACCTTCCTGACCACACCTATAACATCTCACTGGTGGTCGATCTTCTCCCATTGAAACTGGGGTCGGTGCTGGTGTTGGTACTGGTGCTGGTGCCCTTCCATAATTATTATGGAATCTCTTTCTTTTGAAATTGTTCCCACTAGATTCTCCTCTTCTGTTATTTGGTGTGGAATTACCACCGAAGTGTTGGTTACCTCCTCGATGGTTCTCGTTCCTGTGGTTGTTGTCACTCCTTTCTCTATGCTGATCATTAACTCTTGGCTGCAATGTTTCATCTGTTTGCTCCACCCTTTGAGCCCTATCTACAACATCTGAATACAAACTGAATTTATGAGAACTAAGTTGTTGACGAATTTTGAGTCTCAAACCTCTCAGGAACATTCGACTCATTCGTGCTTCGTCATCTACTAGATGAGTCGCAAAACGAGACAGTTCAGCAAACTTAGCTTCATATTGAGAAACTGTCATGTTTCCCTGCTCCAGCTTAATGAATTTCACTTCCTTCATATGGCGGATGCTTTCTGGGAAGTACTTCTCGTTAAACAGTTCTTCGAATTCTGTCCAAGACATTTCGAGTGCTGAAGGTTGGATACGTTTTACCGCTTCCCACCAATGGTCCGCCTCACTTCGTAACATAAAAGTGGCAAATGGCACCTTCTGATCATCAGCGCATTGTAAGACATCAAATATTTTTGTCTTCTGCTTCAGCCATGCCTCCGCTTTGAGTGGGTCAGGCTTCCCGTGGAATTCAGGTGGTCCTAATTCTTTAAATTGCTTAACAGTGACCATCCTCAAATTGCCAGCGTTTCTACCGTTATTATTAACTGGATTTCCTCTTCCTTGATTCTGTATGAACTGCATGAAATTCCTAAAGAATCCATCGTTCATCATGTTATCAGGAACATTATTTCCTGAGTTGGCAGGAGGATTGTTTGGGGCCTCTTGATTCTCGGCTACATTTGCTTCGGGTATTCCATAGTTAACCTCTTGATTTTCAGATGCCATACTTAACTGTGGTCACAAAATAAATGTTAGTTCAAATAAACTGACTCATCACTTCATGTTCCTACATTCAAATCTACTCATTAGATAATAAAATCTATTTTAGATAGGACACACTAGTGACTGATTCTATTCGTCTCTCCCCTCCTAGTTCTAACCCCAGATCTCCATTAAAGACCATATCCCTAAGCTCTGATGCCAACTGTGACGCCCCCAAATCTGGGCCCACACAGCCCAAACTTGAGTCGTCAAAAGACTACAACAAAATTATTACAACAAAGCACAACGTACAACAATACAGTGTATAATAATACACAACTAAGTCTTCACTATTATTGCCACACTATTTTACAAAACGTGAAGACTATGATAACTATTCCTCGGACCCTCACTCCATTCCCCGGCTAGACCCTGTTATGTTTTCATCTCCTGTTGAAAAACAATGGAACAAAAGAAAGGGTGAGCTCAAATAGCCCAGTAAGAAATATCATGACTAAGATAATGACGAATAAATTATCATTAGTCTTCAACAGTTGAGTTCTTGATAGAATACAATAGACTACAAGGTTTATATCAAAAACTGCAGTTAAATTCTTAAACAACGTTCAGATCAATAATAGCAGCGGAATGAGTAATCTATTAGAAGAATAATGCAGACTATAATGTCCACTCGGTTCTCTTTTTAGGAAAAACATCATCAACTTTTATCATCTGAAATATCATTAGTCAAGATAATACAAATTCACAGTTCCTGATCATAATCATGCAGATCAACAGTTCATCTTTGTACTACGGGCCAAAGATATTCAATATAGCACCAACGGTCATGATTATACCAGATTCAGCCTTTGGTCATAATCATACCAAACAACAGTTCATCTTTGCACTACGGGCCAAAGAGAACATTCACCACGTGCCATAAAAGACACCGAACAGATGTATCGCCTTTAACCTATTATATCGCCTTTAACCTATCATCTGTTCAACAAATATATCACATCTGTGCCCCCGACCACAGATATTCACAACAGCTTGATTTTTGGATGATTAGAATGATATAAATGATGAACAGAAGAAATAGGATAACAATAAGTATCGGAAGTTTACTTTGTACAGATTCAAATAATGTCCAAATTGTCAACATGATGTGGAGTGAAATTTAAAAATGATATTCAAGATCCACAGTTCAGAATAACGGTTACAATTCAATAGAAAGGTTCACGTAAATAGGAAGGTTCAGTTGAAATAATGAAGTTCAACTATTATGGAACATATAATATTTTCAGGAATTATAGAAGCAATAGTTCCATAATAAATTTCGATTTAGGAGTATGAAAGAAAATAATATCACTTACCGTAGCAGGTTTGATTAACAAAAGGTGAAGGAAATTAATACAAAGGGTTATTCACCAACAGGCGGCAATCCGCTCCGTAAGGTTATTCCCACAATTTAATAGAATTTGAGTACAAAGAGTTATTCACCAAACAGGCGGCAATCCGCTCCGTAAGGTTATTCTCAGAGATTAATAATGAATGAATACGAAAGGTTATTCACCAACAGGCGGCAATCCGCTCCGTAAGGTTATTCCCACAATTTAATACATGAAAATAAAAGGCACGTCTTATGAGTAAGGAAGAAACAATATTATTATCGAGAATCAAATAATGATAATCCCTTACCATAGTACGTTTGAATAATGGAAGATGAAAAAGATGGTATCCCTTACCTCAACACGTGACTGGATATTGATTTAAATGAGGTTGATTAACTTGAACAGTACACGTATACTTATAGATCTTCACAAATACTCAAGATGACTTAAGCACACTTAGAGAGAACTTTCACAAGAAGTATTTAGAGAGAGAAAGAAAGAACAAGTAAGGAAGTTTATGAAAAATCCTTAAGTTAAGGCTTCTATTTATAGCCAAAAATCTTATCATTCATTTAATCTAAACCAATTATTTAAAGATCATCTTTTAATCTACACCATCCATTTTAAATATTATATTATCTTTAATCTACATCATTCATTTCATATCACCTAATAATCACCTAACTTTATATTATAAACAAATCAATTTAATTATTCAACAATAATTCACACTTTAATCTACACCATTCATTTCATATCACCTAATAATCACCTAACTTTATATTATAAACAAATCAATTCAATTATTCAACAATAATTCACACTTTAATCTACACCATTCATTTCATATCACCTAATAATCACCTAACTTTATATTATAAACAAATAACTTTATCAATTCAATTATTATGACTAATTGTTATAAATACAGTATAGTTAGCTCTTAGATATCAAGTCAATAAATTAATGAAATACAACTGTTTAAATAACATCATAATAGAGATAACAATAATGTAAAATAAAGCATACGTTACTGTGTAATGATAATTATTGATTCAATAATGTGAATTACTGTGCATATGTTACTGTGACAATTATTAGGTTCAATAATTTTAAAAACAGTGCAACAACAATTATTGACTCAATGATATAAAATACAGTGTAATGACAATTATTAAATCAATAATGCAAAATACTGTGTAACAACAATTATTGAATTGATAATATAAAATATTATGCAGTGACAATTATCGATGAAATGATGCGTAACAGTTACGGTGTCAATTATCAGACCAAAAATATGAGACACTATGCAATACCGTGTGTTACTGTAGAGTACCGAGTGCTACAGAAAATACCAATAACTATCGTATGCTACTATTCTTTTATCACCGGTATTTTAACAGTTCCGTTGACTATTTTTATTTAAAAAGGTTATTTCTGTCGTTTTCTATATTCGACAAATATTCCGATGTGGGGTCCACCAATAATTTGTTATTTCGGCGCCGTCGGACCAAACGAATATTCCCCGACCAAACGAATATTCCCCGACAAAGCGAATATTGTCCGACAAAATAAAATTTGCAAATAACATCCTTAACTTTTAACTTTATCGATTTAACCACTTACTGTTTCAAAAAAATATATATATGAAGAAAAATTAAATTTTGTATTTCATAAAATTCGGGGTCTTACATCAAATATATCCAAACCCTAATAGGATTTATTTTTCCAAACCCTAATAGGAATTAAAATCCAATTTGGAATAAAAAAAAATCTCAAAATCTGCAGAATCTGGAATTAATGCGCCAGCCAAACGTGGCGTTGACTTGGTCAACGCGCGTTTATTTTTTTTTCTTCTTCCGCTGAACATCCGCGCATTGCACAAACTGTTGCTTCTGCCGCGTCCTTAAAACGATGCCGTTCCATGTCCGTTTCATCCATTACCGCACATTGCGCGCATCTTTTGTCAAATCTTTCTATTGAACTTTAAATACCTCAATTGTTAACATCTTTTGAGACTTATGCTTACTCTCACGTCGGAGCTATCTCTTGACGGCCCAACCCATCAAGTTTTCAGTTGTTTTATTGTGCAGGTTCAATGTCTTTAACGGTGGTTAAACGTCTCGACAAATTAAAGCGTTAACATTGACGCTAGAAGGAAAACATCTAATGTTTAGTAGAGTTTTCCTTGACCGATTCCACGATTAACAGACCAAAAATGTCTCAAACTTCACCAAACCACAGCCACTATGATCCTTACCACAGAGAATCAACTCGCAGTCTTATCGTTTAATAGATGTGGAAAAGTAGTGTTGCCTAATGAAGTCCGAGATCAAAAGAAAGCTCTTCAACTTCAGTGAGAAGAGCTTGAAAAAAAGCTTGCAGATTTTAAGAAAATTGAAGACAACTTATTGAACAAGTGAAAGGCACCATCTCGAATGGCTCATCATACCTCTCATCACGATCAAAAGACAACTTCTGCTTAGTTTTTAACATTTAGAGGTTGAAGAAGAAGATCCATAACTCCACCATGCCCTAAGGGTGCAGAGCAACAACAAAAACAACACCGAGATGGCCAAGTTGGAGAGTCCTCCCATCTGATGACCTTTGAGGGATGCATCAGAGCCACCGGCAAGAAACCATACTCATCTCCTTTCACTGAGGAGCTTAAAGGAACTCCGATTGACCAATCTCTTAAAGTGCCGATCCTGGACTCATACGATGATAACGGTGACCTCCATTACCACACCTATGGATTTAAGAGGGTGATGCGCTTCCATGGGTACGACGTAGTAGGAAAATGCAATCTCTTCATCTCCACTCTGATGAAAACTGTAAGGGAATTGATCATTTATCTCCCTCTTGGTTCGATCTACTCCTAGGAGGAGCTACATGAATAATTTCAGATGTACTTTGGTGGCAACAAAAAATATGTAAAGATGATTACCTCGCTCTTACAGGTGAGACAAAAAGAAAATAAGTCTCTCCAATAGTTTATGAAGAGATTAAGGGAGGCAACGTCTGGAATCCTTGTCATAGATTTGACACATACATTGTAATTTTTGATGATGGGATTGGAAGTAGATAAATCCAGCTACTTAACTGAAGAAATCCTCCTCAAAGCCCGTCAATCTCTTACCGAAGCCTACATAACTGCAAACAAGTTTAAAGAAATGGAAGAGGCCTTCATTTATCTTTGGGATTGTTCGAAATTCGATAATGATTTTCATCATAAATGAAATCGCAGAAACAATAAGGTAGGTGAAAGAGATGACAGAGGAGATACGATTCTTAGGCAACCATAGGGCTCGGACTATTGGCACGTTTTCAAAAATGTCTGATCGCCCTACTGAGGGAATATATTTTCTTGGATTCCCAAAGCTTTCTTCGGTTTTACATCCTTGGGTTCTCGAAACTCTCTTTACTCTAACATCCTTGGATTACTGAAACTTTCTTCAGTCTGACATCCTTGTATTCCCGAAGCTTTCTTCGATCTGTCAACCTTGTATTCTTAAAGAAACTTTCTTTCGGCTCGACACCTTCGGGGTCTTAAAAGAATTTTTCCCTTTCGGTCTAACGTCCATGGAATCCCAAACTTTTCTCTTAGTCTGAAGTCTATGGAATCCAAAAAGTTTTTTCTTCGGTCTGATGCCTTCAGGCTCTTAAAGGAGTTCTCTCTTCAGTTGGATGTTTTAAACCCCTAAAGAAACCTTTTCTCTTTGGTAGGATGTTCTAAACTCTCGAAGAAGTTTGTTCTCTTTGATTAGATGCATTTAAAACTCCCAAAGAAGTTTTTCCTTCTGTATGATTCCTTTGGGCTCCATAAGGAATTCTTACTTTGGTTTAAAATCATTTTTGGATCCGGAAGACAATTTTCGCTACTCCTTTATTACATTTTATATCTTAAAAGAATAAGGGCAATGTTGGGCTGCATATTTTTACTAGAGTCAATGATTGTTCACATTGGGCTCTGATCCAGTAACCTATTATGCCTAGTACACCAGCTCAACAGGCTTGGTCCATTAACCTCAAAGTCTGGATGATTAAATGATGTGACCGTTACTTGGTAGTTATCACTCATACATTCACATCCGGAGGTTATGGCAGTTACCGATCATAGAGATTGTTGGTTTGCAAAAATAGTACATACATACAATTTAATTGATGTAGCAATGGAAGCAAACATAAATCATATTTAAATTTTTTCTACAAACCAAATTTCAGGATCTTTTTTATGTGATACTTATTAATTGAGGAATGATAAAAGATTATACCTTTGTAGATTCAACTCTTGAACAGCTACGAGTTCACCTCCCTTGATCCTTCGCGTTCTTCTTCAAATCCATCGATTAGAATCTTCAAATTAACGTTACTTACCTAAGCGTGCAACCTCTAAAAGTGATCCACCAAGAGATAATATAGACTGAAGAAGTAGATTTAGGTTTCTCCAAACCTTAAGTGGTTAATCGTATTTTTTTCTCTCCAATAGTTCTTTAGATTATGGAGAAAAATATGAAGTATTCTCCAAAATTTGCAATAAAGTGAGTAACCTCAATTTATCATAATGTTCCTCCTTATATGGAAAAACTCTTTAGAATTAGAGTTTTAATTTAATTCTCAATCTAATTAGGAACTAAATTAATTATTATAATAATTATAATTTCTAAACCATTTAGGAACTTAATTATTTATTGTAAGACCCCGAATTTTATGAAATACAAAATTTAATTTTTCTTCATATATATATTTTTTTGAAACAGTAAGTGGTTAAATCGATAAAGTTAAAAGTTAAGGATGTTATGTGCAAATTTTATTTTGTCGGACAATATTCGCTTTGTCGGGGAATATTCGTTTGGTCGGGGAATATTCGTTTGGTCCGACGGCGCCGAAATAACAAATTATTGGTGGACCCCACATCGGAATATTTGTCGGATATAGAAAATGACAGAAATAACATTTTTAAATAAAAATAGTCAACGAAACTGTTAAAATACCGGTGATAAAAGAATAGTAGCATACGATAGTTATTGGTATTTTCTGTAGCACTCGGTACTCTACAGTAACACACGGTATTGCATAGTGTCTCATATTTTTGGTCTGATAATTGACACCGTAACTGTTACACATCATTTCATCGATAATTGTCACTGCATAATATTTTATATTATCAATTCAATAATTGTTGTTACACAGTATTTTGCATTATTGATTTAATAATTGTCATTACACTGTATTTTATATCATTGAGTCAATAATTGTTGTTGCACTGTTTTTAAAATTATTGAACCTAATAATTGTCACAGTAACATATGCACAGTAATTCACATTATTGAATCAATAATTATCATTACACAGTAACGTATGCTTTATTTTACATTATTGTTATCTCTATTATGATGTTATTTAAACAGTTGTATTTCATTAATTTATTGACTTGATATCTAAGAGCTAACTATACTGTATTTATAACAATTAGTCATAATAATTGAATTGATAAAGTTATTTGTTTATAATATAAAGTTAGGTGATTATTAGGTGATATGAAATGAATGGTGTAGATTAAAGTGTGAATTATTGTTGAATAATTGAATTGATTTGTTTATAATATAAAGTTAGGTGATTATTAGGTGATATGAAATGAATGGTGTAGATTAAAGTGTGAATTATTGTTGAATAATTAAATTGATTTGTTTATAATATAAAGTTAGGTGATTATTAGGTGATATGAAATGAATGGTGTAGATTAAAGATAATATAATATTTGAAATGGATGGTGTAGATTAAAAGATGATCTTTAAATGAATGGTTTAGATTAAATGAATGATAAGATTTTTGGCTATAAATAGAAGCCTTAACTTAAGGATTTTTCATAAACTTCCTTACTTGTTCTTTCTTTCTCTCTCTAAATACTTCTTGTGAAAGTTCTCTCTAAGTGTGCTTAAGTCATCTTGAGTATTTGTGAAGATCTATAAGTATACGTGTACTGTTCAAGTTAATCAACCTCATTTAAATCAATATCCAGTCACGTGTTGAGGTAAGGGATACCATCTTTTTCATCTTCCATTATTCAAACGTACTATGGTAAGGGATTATCATTATTTGATTCTCGATAATAATATTGTTTCTTCCTTACTCATAAGACGTGCCTTTTATTTCCATGTATTAAATTGTGGGAATAACCTTACGGAGCGGATTGCCGCCTGTTGGTGAATAACCTTTCGTATTCATTCATTATTAATCTCTGAGAATAACCTTACGGAGCGGATTGCCGCCTGTTTGGTGAATAACTCTTTGTACTCAAATTCTATTAAATTGTGGGAATAACCTTACGGAGCGGATTGCCGCCTGTTGGTGAATAACCCTTTGTATTAATTTCCTTCACCTTTTGTTAATCAAACCTGCTACGGTAAGGGATATTATTTTCTTTCATACTCCTAAATCGAAATTTATTATGGAACTATTGCTTCTATAATTCCTGAAAATATTATATGTTCCATAATAGTTGAACTTCATTATTTCAACTGAACCTTCCTATTTACGTGAACCTTTCTATTGAATTGTAACCGTTATTCTGAACTGTGGATCTTGAATATCATTTTTAAATTTCACTCCACATCATCTTGACAATTTGGACATTATTTGAATATGTACAAAGTAAACTTCCGATACTTATTGTTATCCTATTTCTTCTGTTCATCATTTATATCATTCTAATCATCCAAAAATCAAGCTGTTGTGAATATCTGTGGCCGGGGGCACAGATGTGATATATTTGTTGAACAGATGATAGGTTAAAGGCGATATAATAGGTTAAAGGCGATACATCTGTTCGGTGTCTTTTATGGCACGTGGTGAATGTTCTCTTTGGCCCGTAGTGCAAAGATGAACTGTTGTTTGGTATGATTATGACCAAAGGCTGAATCTGGTATAATCATGACCGTTGGTGCTATATTGAATATCTTTGGCCCGTAGTACAAAGATGAACTGTTGATCTGCATGATTATGATCAGGAACTGTGAATTTGTATTATCTTGACTAATGATATTTCAGATGATAAAAGTTGATGATGTTTTTCCTAAAAAGAGAACCGAGTGGACATTATAGTCTGCATTATTCTTCTAATAGATTACTCATTCCGCTGCTATTATTGATCTGAACGTTGTTTAAGAATTTAACTGCAGTTTTTGATATAAACCTTGTAGTCTATTGTATTCTATCAAGAACTCAACTGTTGAAGACTAATGATAATTTATTCGTCATTATCTTAGTCATGATATTTCTTTCTGGGCCATTTGAGGTCACCCTTTCTTTTGTTCCATTGTTTTTCAACAGGAGATGAAAACATAACAGGGTCTAGCCGGGGAATGGAGTGAGGGTCCGAGGAATAGTTATCATAGTCTTCACGTTTTGTAAAATAGTGTGGCAATAATAGTGAAGACTTAGTTGTGTATTATTATACACTGTATTGTTGTACGTTGTGCTTTGTTGTAATAATTTTGTTGTAGTCTTTTGACGACTCAAGTTTGGGCTGTGTGGGCCCAGATTTGGGGGCGTCACATTTGTAAGACCCCGAATTTTATGAAATACAAAATTTAATTTTTCTTCATATATATTTTTTTTTGAAACAGTAAGTGGTTAAATTAACAAAATTGAAAGTTAAGGATGTTATGTGCAAATTTTATTTTGTCGGACAATATTCGCTTTGTCGGGGAATATTCGGTTGGTCGGGGAATATTCGTGCCGTACGACGGCGCCGAAATAATAAATTATTGGTGGACCCCACAACGGAATATTTGTCGGATATAGAAAACGACAGAAGTAACCTTTTTAAATAAAAATAGTCAACGGAACTGTTAAAATACCGGTGATAAAAGAATAGTAGCATACTGTAGTTTATGGTATTTTCTGTAGCACACGGTACTCTACAGTAACACACGGTATTGCATAGTGTCTCATATTATTGGTCTGATAATTGACACCATAACTGTTACGCATCATTTCATCGATAATTGTCACTGCATAATATTTTATATTATCAATTCAATAATTGTTGTTACACAGTATTTTGCATTATTGATTTAATAATTGTCATTACACTGTATTTTATATCATTGAGTCAATAATTGTTGTTGCACTGTTTTTTAAAATTATTGAACCTAATAATTGTCACAGTAACATATGCACAGTAATTCACATTATTGAATCAATAATTGTCATTACACAGTAACGTATGCTTTATTTTACATTATTGTTATCTCTATTATGATGTTATTTAAACAGTTGTATTTCATTAATTTATTGACTTGATATCTAAGAGCTAACTATACTGTATTTATAACAATTAGTCATAATAATTGAATTGATAAAGTTATTTGTTTATAATATAAAGTTAGGTGATTATTAGGTGATATGAAATGAATGGTGTAGATTAAAGTGTGAATTATTGTTGAATAATTGAATTGATTTTTTTATAATATAAAGTTAGGTGATTATTAGGTGATATGAAATGAATGGTGTAGATTAAAGTGTGAATTATTGTTGAATAATTAAATTGATTTGTTTATAATATAAAGTTAGGTGATTATTAGGTGATATGAAATGAATGGTGTAGATTAAAGATAATATAATATTTGAAATGGATGGTGTAGATTAAAAGGTGATCTTTAAATGAATGGTTTAGATTAAATGAATGATAAGATTTTTGGCTATAAATAGAAGCATTAACTTAAGGATTTTTCATAAACTTCCTTACTTGTTCTTTCTTTCTCTCTCTAAATACTTCTTGTGAAAGTTCTCTCTAAGTGTGCTTAAGTCATCTTGAGTATTTGTGAAGATCTATAAGTATACGTGTACTGTTCAAGTTAATCAACCTCATTTAAATCAATATCCAGTCACGTGTTACGGTAAGGGATACCATCTTTTTCATCTTCCATTATTCAAACATACTATGGTAAGGGATTATCATTATTTGATTCTCGATAATAATATTGTTTCTTCCTTACTCATAAGACGTGCCTTTTATTTCCATGTATTAAATTGTGGGAATAACCTTACGGAGCGGATTGCCGCCTGTTGGTGAATAACCTTTCGTATTCATTCATTATTAATCTCTGAGAATAACCTTACGGAGCGGATTGCCGCCTGTTTGGTGAATAACTCTTTGTACTCAAATTCTATTAAATTGTGGGAATAACCTTACGGAGCGGATTGCCGCCTGTTGGTGAATAACCTTTCGTATTCATTTATTATTAATCTCTGAGAATAACCTTACGGAGCGGATTGCCGCCTGTTTGGTGAATAACTCTTTGTACTCAAATTCTATTAAATTGTGGGAATAACCTTACGGAGCGGATTGCCGCCTGTTGGTGAATAACCCTTTGTATTAATTTCCTTCACCTTTTGTTAATCAAACCTGCTACGGTAAGGGATATTATTTTCTTTCATACTCCTAAATCGAAATTTATTATGGAACTATTGCTTCTATAATTCCTGAAAATATTATATGTTCCATAATAGTTGAACTTCATTATTTCAACTGAACCTTCCTATTTACGTGAACCTTTCTATTGAATTGTAACCGTTATTCTGAACTGTGGATCTTGAATTTCACTCCACAGCATGTTGACAATTTGGACATTATTTGAATCTGTACAAAGTAAACTTCCGATACTTATTGTTATCCTATTTCTTCTGTTCATCATTTATATCATTCTAATCATCCAAAAATCAAGCTGTTGTGAATATCTGTGGCCGGGGGCACAGATGTGATATATTTGTGGAACAGATGATAGGTTAAAGGCGATATAATAGGTTAAAGGCGATACATCTGTTCGGTGTCTTTTATGGCACGTGGTGAATGTTCTCTTTGGCCCGTAGTGCAAAGATGAACTGTTGTTTGGTATGATTATGACCAAAGGCTGAATCTGGTATAATCATGACCGTTGGTGCTATATTGAATATCTTTGGCCCGTAGTACAAAGATGAACTGTTGATGTGCATGATTATGATCAGGAACTGTGAATTTGTATTATCTTGACTAATGATATTTCAGATGATAAAAGTTGATGATGTTTTTCCTAAAAAGAGAACCGAGTGGACATTATAGTCTGCATTATTCTTCTAATAGATTACTCATTCCGCTGCTATTATTGATCTGAACGTTGTTTAAGAATTTAACTGCAGTTTTTGATATAAACCTTGTAGTCTATTGTATTCTATCAAGAACTCAACTGTTGAAGACTAATGATAATTTATTCGTCATTATCTTAGTCATGATATTCTTTACTGGGCTATTTGAGCTCACCCTTTCTTTTGTTCCATTGTTTTTCAACAGGAGATGAAAACATAACAGGGTCTAGCCGGGGAATGGAGTGAGGGTCCGAGGAATAGTTATCATAGTCTTCACGTTTTGTAAAATAGTGTGGCAATAATAGTGAAGACTTAGTTGTGTATTATTATACACTGTATTGTTGTACGTTGTGCTTTGTTGTAATAATTTTGTTGTAGTCTTTTGACGACTCAAGTTTGGGCTGTGTGGGCCCAGATTTGGGGGCGTCACAGTTGGCATCAGAGCTTAGGGATATGATCTTTAATGGAGATCTGGGGTTAGAACTAGGAGGGGAGAGACGAATAGAATCAGTCACTAGTGTGTCCTACCTAAAATAGATTTTATTATCTAATGAGTCGATTTGAATGTAGGAACATGAAGTGATGAGTCAGTTTATTTGAACTAACATTTATTTTGTGACCACAGTTAGGTATGGCATCTGAAAATCAAGAGGTTAACTATGAAATTACCGAAACAAATGTAGCTGTAAAACAAGAGGCGACGAATAATCTTCTTACAAACTCAGAGTTGAATCATTTGCCTAAGGCAAAAATTATGCGTGTTCTATCCAGTAAGGATGAAGGTGAAAGCTCTGCTACAGTCGTTCCAGATCCATTCTTAGAAGCAATTAAAGGAAGTAACGAACTTGCGGAAATTATTGCCTTTAATTTACTCACTAATTGGGAGAGTGATATCACCTGGTTATGCTCTATAACAAAGGATCAGAATATATGGACTTTTCATATTAGTCTTTGGGATTTATGGTGTTCCAGCTATGATTTTCAAGATTATTTAAAAATGATGTTTATATACTTTTGGGCGTTACAATTTAGAGGAATTCAGGTTAAGTTAGTCACTATCGTGGAAACTGCAGTCTATCGAAAATACTATTTTAATGGAAATCATTGGTACCTTACTACTGATGAAGTTGATGAATCCGAGAAACAGTTTGCTAGAAAATTATTCAGTGGTATTCCCATGGTTGAAATACGTGAAGATCCGAATGAAGTATTCGGGATTCGATTTGACGATAACAGTCAAGAAACCGAATGAGGTGATAACCGGTAAGCTATTCATAAATTCTCGTGAAGTCTATGTCATGTTAGATACTGACTCTACCCACTCTTTTATCTCACCTATATGTACTCAACGTTTAAATTTGACTATTGAAAATTTAAATCTTGTCTTATCAGTTGAAACCTCATTGGGAGAAATACCTATTACATTTACTATCTATAAATCTTGCCTAGTTCAAATCAACAACCTTACATTACTTGTTGACCTTATTTCTTTGGAGATGCGTGAATTTGATGTGATTTTAGGAATTGATTGGTTGACTACCCATCATGCTAAAATTGATTGTTTTCATAAGATTATTAGTTTTCATATTCCTAATCAACCTGTCATGCAAATTCAAGCAACTAAACCATTGAAATCTATAACTGTTATTTCTAGCCATAAAGTCATTCGTTTATTGAAAAACGGATGTCAAGCCTTTTTAGCTCATGTCACTGATTTGAACAAAAATACGTCAAACTTGAATGATATTCCCATTGTTAATGAGTTTCCTGACGTTTTTCCTGAAGAACTTCCTGGCTTACCCCAAACCGTGAAATTGATTTTTATATTGATCTTGAACCCGGTACCAAGCCCATTTCTAAAGCTCCCTACCGAATGGCTCCCATTGAACTTCAAGAGTTAAAAGTCCAACTACAGGAATTGTTGGATACCGGTTTCATTCGTCCGAGTGCATCACCTTGGGGTGCTCCTGTTCTATTTGTGAAGAAGAAAGACGGGAGTATGAGATTGTGCATTGACTACCTAGAATTGAACCATGTCACCATCAAGAACAGGTACCCGTTACCTCGGATTGATGACATGTTTGATCAATTGCAAGGCGCTCAACATTTCTCAAAGATTGATCTCCGTTCTGGATATCATCAGTTAAAGGTTAAAGCTGAGGAAATTCCAAAGACTGCTTTCAGAACTCGTTATGGGCATTATGAGTTCTTAGTCATGCCTTTTGGACTAACTAATGCTCCTGCAGCTTTCATGGACATGATGAACCGGATATTCAAGGAACATTTGGATCATTTTGTGGTTGTCTTTATTGATGACATCCTCATATACTCCAAGAGTCGCGAGGATCATGAACAACACCTGAGATTGATACTACAAAAGCTCCGTGAAAATAAATTATATGCCAAGTTGAAGAAATGTGAGTTCTGGCTTGAGGAGGTCGCGTTTCTTGGGCATGTGATTTCTAGTCAAGGAATATCAGTCGATCCTGCGAAGATTGAAACGGTACTAAATTGGGAACAACCCAAAACAGTAACCGAAGTCCGAAGTTTTCTGGGTCTAGCTGGTTATTATCGGAGATTCGTAGAAGGATTTTCTCGAATCGCCACTCCATTAACGCAGCTTACTCGGAAAAGCACAAAATTCATATGGAGCGAGGAATGCGAGAAAAGTTTCCAAGAACTCAAGAAGAGACTGGTTTCAGCTCCTGTTCTGACCATACCATCAGGATCAGGAGAATTTGTTATCTACAGCGATGCTTCTGGCAAAGGTCTAGGCTGTGTCCTTATGCAACATGGAAAGGTTATAGCCTACGCCTCTCGACAACTCAAAGATTATGAGAAAAATTATCCTACTCATGATCTAGAGTTGGCAGCAGTCGTTTTCGCGTTGAAGATCTGGAGACACTACTTGTACGGAGAAAAAGTGGATATCTATACGGATCATAAAAGTCTCAAGTATTTCTTCACCCAGAAGGAACTCAACATGCGACAACGACGTTGGCTTGAGCTGTTAAAGGATTATGACCACACAATCCAGTATCACCCGGGAAAGGCGAACGTTGTAGCTGACGCTTTGAGCAGAAAATCTTATGCAAGTACAAGTGCACTGCTGACAACACACAAGTGTATTTTGTACGACTTGCAAAAGATGGAGATAGAGCTAAAGACACCAGGGACCCACTCGAAGATTGCTCACGTGCGAGTAGAACCAACTTTAATCGATAAAATTAAAGCTGCTCAAGCTACCGATCCGGAACTGATAAACATGATAAAGAAAGTACAAGAAGGTGTCATTCCCGAAGCAAGAATCGACGAGAAAGGAATACTTCGAGTCAACTCTCGACTCTGTGTTCCTAACGATCCTGAATTAAAGCATAAAATCATGATGGAGGCACACAACACGCCGTTTGCAATCCACCCAGGAGGTACCAAGATGTATCGAGATCTTCGACATACATTTTGGTGGAACAATATGAAAAGAGAGATTGCAGAGTTTATCTCAAGGTGCCTAACTTGTCAACGTGTCAAGGCAGAACATCAAGTTCCTAAAGGTCCATTACAATCACTTGAAGTTCCCGAATGGAAGTGGGAACACATCAATATGGACTTCGTGACGGGTCTTCCAAAAGTTTCTCAAGGCTTAGATGCAATTTGGGTGATCGTAGATAGATTGACCAAATCTGCTCATTTCTTGCCTATACGAGAAAACTTTTCACTTGAACGTCTTGCCGGTATGTACATAAATGAGATCGTGAGATTGCATGGCATGCCAGTTTCCATAGTTTCTGATCGGGATCCTAGATTCACTTCACGCTTTTGGATCAGTCTACAAAAAGCTATGGGCACTGAACTACGTTTTAGTTCTGCATACCATCCTCAAACGGACGGACAATCGGAAAGGACGATCCAGACCCTCGAAGATCTTTTGAGACTTTGTGTATTAGACTTCAAAGGCAGTTGGGATAAGTACTTGCCGTTGGTGGAATTTTCTTACAACAACAGTTACCAAGCAAGCATAGGCATGGCTCCATTCGAGGCATTGTATGGAAGGAAGTGTCGCTCTCCAATATGTTGGAATGAGGTAGGAGAAGCAAAATTGTTGGGACCCGAGTTGGTACGCTTGACGACCGAAAAGATCCAAATGATCCGACAACGAATACAGACCGCACAAGAACGACAAAAGAGTTATGCTGATCTTCATCGGAGAGACGAAAGTTTCAACGTCGGAGATCATGTATTCTTACGTGTTTCTCCATGGAAAGGGGTTACGAGATTCAGAAAGAGAGGAAAGCTTAACCCTCGATTTATTGGCCCATTTGAAATCCTCGATCGAATAGGAACCGTAGCCTACAGACTAGCCCTACCACCAAGTATGTCTCGCATCCATAACGTTTTTCACATATCTATGTTACGTAAATATGTGAAGGACCCAAACCACGTCATTGAGTTAGAACCAGACGTTATAGCAGAAGATTTAACATACGAGGAGGTACCTGTTAAGATCCTGGATAAGAAGGAGCAGATCCTACGCTCAAAGGTTATACCTCAAGTTAAGGTTTTATGGAGGAACCAAGATACTGAGGAAATGACCTGGGAGCTAGAATCTGAGATGAAATCTAAGTATCCTTACCTCTTCGATATGTCAGGTACGTCAATTTCGGGGACGAAATTTCATAAGGAGGGGAGGTTGTAAGACCCCGAATTTTATGAAATACAAAATTTAATTTTTCTTCATATATATTTTTTTTTGAAACAGTAAGTGGTTAAATTAACAAAATTGAAAGTTAAGGATGTTATGTGCAAATTTTATTTTGTCGGACAATATTCGCTTTGTCGGGGAATATTCGTTTGGTCGGGGAATATTCGTGCCGTACGACGGCGCCGAAATAATAAATTATTGGTGGACCCCACAACGGAATATTTGTCGGATATAGAAAACGACAGAAGTAACCTTTTTAAATAAAAATAGTCAACGGAACTGTTAAAATACCGGTGATAAAAGAATAGTAGCATACGGTAGTTTATGGTATTTTCTGTAGCAGACGGTACTCTACAGTAACACACGGTATTGCATAGTGTCTCATATTATTGGTCTGATAATTGACACCATAACTGTTACGCATCATTTCATCGATAATTGTCACTGCATAATATTTTATATTATCAATTCAATAATTGTTGTTACACAGTATTTTGCATTATTGATTTAATAATTGTCATTACACTGTATTTTATATCATTGAGTCAATAATTGTTGTTGCACTGTTTTTTAAAATTATTGAACCTAATAATTGTCACAGTAACATATGCACAGTAATTCACATTATTGAATCAATAATTGTCATTACACAGTAACGTATGCTTTATTTTACATTATTGTTATCTCTATTATGATGTTATTTAAACAGTTGTATTTCATTAATTTATTGACTTGATATCTAAGAGCTAACTATACTGTATTTATAACAATTAGTCATAATAATTGAATTGATAAAGTTATTTGTTTATAATATAAAGTTAGGTGATTATTAGGTGATATGAAATGAATGGTGTAGATTAAAGTGTGAATTATTGTTGAATAATTGAATTGATTTGTTTATAATATAAAGTTAGGTGATTATTAGGTGATATGAAATGAATGGTGTAGATTAAAGTGTGAATTATTGTTGAATAATTAAATTGATTTGTTTATAATATAAAGTTAGGTGATTATTAGGTGATATGAAATGAATGGTGTAGATTAAAGATAATATAATATTTGAAATGGATGGTGTAGATTAAAAGGTGATCTTTAAATGAATGGTTTAGATTAAATGAATGATAAGATTTTTGGCTATAAATAGAAGCATTAACTCAAGGATTTTTCATAAACTTCCTTACTTGTTCTTTCTTTCTCTCTCTAAATACTTCTTGTGAAAGTTCTCTCTAAGTGTGCTTAAGTCATCTTGAGTATTTGTGAAGATCTATAAGTATACGTGTACTGTTCAAGTTAATCAACCTCATTTAAATCAATATCCAGTCACGTGTTACGGTAAGGGATACCATCTTTTTCATCTTCCATTATTCAAACATACTATGGTAAGGGATTATCATTATTTGATTCTCGATAATAATATTGTTTCTTCCTTACTCATAAGACGTGCCTTTTATTTCCATGTATTAAATTGTGGGAATAACCTTACGGAGCGGATTGCCGCCTGTTGGTGAATAACCTTTCGTATTCATTCATTATTAATCTCTGAGAATAACCTTACGGAGCGGATTGCCGCCTGTTTGGTGAATAACTCTTTGTACTCAAATTCTATTAAATTGTGGGAATAACCTTACGGAGCGGATTGCCGCCTGTTGGTGAATAACCTTTCGTATTCATTTATTATTAATCTCTGAGAATAACCTTACGGAGCGGATTGCCGCCTGTTTGGTGAATAACTCTTTGTACTCAAATTATATTAAATTGTGGGAATAACCTTACGGAGCGGATTGCCGCCTGTTGGTGAATAACCCTTTGTATTAATTTCCTTCACCTTTTGTTAATCAAACCTGCTACGGTAAGGGATATTATTTTCTTTCATACTCCTAAATCGAAATTTATTATGGAACTATTGCTTCTATAATTCCTGAAAATATTATATGTTCCATAATAGTTGAACTTCATTATTTCAACTGAACCTTCCTATTTACGTGAACCTTTCTATTGAATTGTAACCGTTATTCTGAACTGTGGATCTTGAATTTCACTCCACAGCATGTTGACAATTTGGACATTATTTGAATCTGTACAAAGTAAACTTCCGATACTTATTGTTATCCTATTTCTTCTGTTCATCATTTATATCATTCTAATCATCCAAAAATCAAGCTGTTGTGAATATCTGTGGCCGGGGGCACAGATGTGATATATTTGTGGAACAGATGATAGGTTAAAGGCGATATAATAGGTTAAAGGCGATACATCTGTTCGGTGTCTTTTATGGCACGTGGTGAATGTTCTCTTTGGCCCGTAGTGCAAAGATGAACTGTTGTTTGGTATGATTATGACCAAAGGCTGAATCTGGTATAATCATGACCGTTGGTGCTATATTGAATATCTTTGGCCCGTAGTACAAAGATGAACTGTTGATGTGCATGATTATGATCAGGAACTGTGAATTTGTATTATCTTGACTAATGATATTTCAGATGATAAAAGTTGATGATGTTTTTCCTAAAAAGAGAACCGAGTGGACATTATAGTCTGCATTATTCTTCTAATAGATTACTCATTCCGCTGCTATTATTGATCTGAACGTTGTTTAAGAATTTAACTGCAGTTTTTGATATAAACCTTGTAGTCTATTGTATTCTATCAAGAACTCAACTGTTGAAGACTAATGATAATTTATTCGTCATTATCTTAGTCATGATATTCTTTACTGGGCTATTTGAGCTCACCCTTTCTTTTGTTCCATTGTTTTTCAACAGGAGATGAAAACATAACAGGGTCTAGCCGGGGAATGGAGTGAGGGTCCGAGGAATAGTTATCATAGTCTTCACGTTTTGTAAAATAGTGTGGCAATAATAGTGAAGACTTAGTTGTGTATTATTATACACTGTATTGTTGTACGTTGTGCTTTGTTGTAATAATTTTGTTGTAGTCTTTTGACGACTCAAGTTTGGGCTGTGTGGGCCCAGATTTGGGGGCGTCACAACATTTATAATAATACTACAACTTATTAATTAATATTTAAACTATTTATGAACTAAATAATAACAACAACAACAACAATAATAATAATAATACTCCTCTTATTAATTTATAATTAGCATTTTAAAAATACTTAATTATAAATATTAAGCTTTTTAATTTATTCTATCACTATAGTATAAATTAAATATACTTAATTTATTGTTATCATTAAATCATCTACTTCTAAAATAAATATTCTTCTTTTGCGGTGTGACTCTTTAGGTTCAATATTATCCCGGTTGTAGAGTAAATAAATTAGAACATTTCTAATATTATTTATTATGAATTAAACTCTTTTAATTCAAAATAAATAAATATATTTATTCTACAATAAGGGTAAGCTCTTTTAGCAATTCACGACTTTTCATATAATATGAATTTCAACATTTGATTACTAAGAACCTATTCCGCAAATAGTTACTGTATAATTCAATCTTTCTACCACATAATATCCCAATTAAATATAAAACAGAAAAATTATATCAAGTCTTATTTTATTTGATATACATTTCAATTCTCAAATGCATAACTCATATTAATGTAAATCAAAAACTCCTTTCTAATTTTCATTCCACATTGGCTAAGAATTTTTGACTTGTCATTTATTAAATCACATATGACATTCTCCCCCTTTACTGTAAGTGGTAAACCATTTGTTGATCATTCACATACCTTCATGTATGATTTATTGTACCCGAACATATTTTTGTTATACCTAAATAGTCTTAAGAAATATGACAAAGTATAACTTCTCATACACAAGATATTATGATGATCTCAAGTCCAAGGATCACATGTACTACTATCACATTAGGAATTCCTATTGACAAGTAAGTAAAACTCTATTAGGTGTTCCTTAAGCGAGTCACGTTTAGTGAGCTTATTATCTAATAAGCATTTACATACTTGCTTTAATATCTCCACACAAATGACTATAAGATCAATCATCCGTTTCGAAAGAGCAAGCATAGTGTGCACTAATATATTTAGATTCATTAATCCCCATTTTAGTGATCCCACGATTATGAATATTTTAGTTTTGAGCAATCATGAATTTAGATCTCATTAGTATAATCAATATTATGATTCTAAATGTATTGCTCCAAAACTACGAGTTTATTCATTTAATCAATTCAATCAATTAATCATGAATAAGGAAATGCATTTAAATAAATTTTTAATTAATAAATTGAATAAGATTACAAAGTAAATGTTATCACATCAAATGTGATTGACTTGAGGGCATACCACTTTCAGGGATTATGTGCATTACTTCTTTATATAACCATTGCACGCTTGGAATGGTTGGAGGAGAAAGTCAACTATAAAAGGGAAAGTTAGCAATTCAGGTAGAATATAATGCCAAATATTTCTACTAAACTCTAAGTACCTCTATTGTTAACATCTCTTGAGACTTATACTTACACTTACCCTTACCCTAGAACTATCTTCCGACAGTTCAAGCCGTTAAATTTTTGATTGTTTTATTGTGCAGGTTCAGTGTCCTTGACGATGACCAAGCGTCCTGACAAATTCAAACGTTAACACACACACACACATATATTTAAAAGCGAATTTTAAATACAACGCTAATCAAAATATTTACATACCATAACAATAATTGTTTTAAATAGAAAATTGAAGATTATGATAGATCTAACAAAATATGTTCTCATCTAGTCTAATATCACGTCATTGGAGATAATATTAGACTCTTATTTTATTATTTTGTATATCTACCTTCATTTTATAAATATGTAATGATAGGAGTCTCAATTTGTTTTATATAGTATGTTAAATAATGTATTATCATTAAATTGTTCGACTAAATTTTTGTAATTAATTATATCATAATGTATTATATATTTTGTTCAATTTTTCATCATTTAAGATATCACTCAAGACAAAAAAATACGTGACCGTTAACATTTTTGATAATTAACTATGTTAAAAAATACTTATTCAATTAGAAAAGTATATGATTATTATTAATCTTTTGAAGTTAATATTAGATTTCTTTTAAACTCAAAAATAGAGCAAGTTCCTTTTCATAATGTATTATATATTTTGTTCAATTTTTCATCATTTAAGATATCACTCAAGACAAAAAAATACGTGACCGTTAACATTTTTGATAATTAACTATGTTAAAAAATACTTCTTCAATTATAAAAGTATATGATTATTATTAATCTTTTGAAGGTAATATTAGATTTCTTTTAAACTCAAAAATAGAGTAAGTTCCTTTAATATTAATTAATATAATAATAAATATTTTAAATTATTTAAAAAATATTATGCATCGTAAAAATTATTGTTATATGATTTTTGATAAATTATCTTAAATTTAAAAATATTTTAAATTAATTTTAAAAAATTAATAATAATTTTATAATTTATAATAAAGTAGTGCTAGTATAGTAGTATTACCATTTATCTATATCCGATGATGACACGTCATTTGAAGAGACACGACCAACTTGTTGACGTTGATATGGGCCTCGGCAATATCAAAGCCCATTGCGAAAACTTATTGGTGACATCACCAGTCTCGGCGATGGTTCTTGTATAAACTCCAAGACAAAAACAACTCAGGCCACAGACAGTCAGATACAAAGACGATACCGCTCCGATTCAACTTCACAGAAGAAGAGAAAGTAGAAAGAGAGGAAAAATGGGTGTGGATTACTATAAGGTTCTTCAGGTTGACCGGAGCGCTAAAGACGATGATCTGAAGAAAGCTTATCGCAAGCTTGCCATGAAATGGCACCCTGACAAAAACCCTAACAACAAGAAAGATGCCGAAGCAAAATTCAAAACAATCTCCGAAGCCTATGATGTACATTCTTTATGTTTCTTAAACCCTAATTTTGAATCTAGCTATTTTTTTTTTATATTCGATTTGATTAAGTAATTGAATGCAATTGGATTGTTTTGTTACAGGTTCTGAGTGATCCACAAAAACGAGCTGTATATGACCAGTACGGCGAGGAAGGCTTAAAGGGACAGGTGCCGCCACCAGGTGCCGGTGGGTTTTCCGGTGGCTCTTCAGCTGGTCCAAATATGTACCGGTTTAACCCTCGCAGTGCAGATGATATCTTCTCTGAATTCTTTGGGTTTTCAAGCCCGTTTGGAGAGATGGGAGGGGGACGTGCTGGAGGTTCAGGGTTTCCTAGGGGTATGTTTGGAGAGGACATTCTCGCTTCCTTTAGGAACAGCGCTGGAGAGGGTTCCGGCAGCATGCCCCCTCGCAAAGGGGCGGCCATTGAGCGGACATTGCCTTGTAGTCTGGAGGATTTGTACAAGGGAACTACTAAGAAGATGAAGATTTCAAGGGACGTTGCTGATGCTACTGGGTAAACTTGTCATCTTAATTATTGTTGCAAAATTGGGGTTAATTTTGTATGAAAAATCGTAACTCTAATATTGTTTAGATGTTTTATTTGTCTAATTATGACTTCTTAGTCACACAAACTTGTTTCTTGCCAAATTGTTTGATCCGGTAGCTTCACTTCAATTCGAGCTGTAGTTTTGAATTTTACTATGAATTGACTTTTTAATTAGGTTATATGCTTTATCTTTGGAACCGGACATCTAAATATCTAATTATGACCTCTTGATTCATGTCAGTTTTTTTCTATATTAAGTGATCTGATAGCTTCAGTAGAATGTTCTTTTTACGTCCATTTATTATGGTATTTGAATTGAGCCATTATTGAAATGACTGAAAGAAACAGAATTTAGTTGTTATTTGTTACCCGTCACTGTTTTTGTACGTGTATAGAACAAGTGTATCCCTTTTGGCTTTCTTTGATAATATTATAAATTTAGTATTCTTCTTGTTAATGTACTCATTGTTCTTTAGTATTCTTGTTGTTAATGTACTCATTTTTTCTTACACACTGACCATGGACTTGCAGCTTAAACTGACTTCGAAATAGTTATTGCACATATTTATATGTTCTTCCTTTAGTTGTGCTTCCTCCTTTTAAACTTCAGGAGCTTTCAAGTTTGTAAACAATCTCTTGGCTGTTGCACCTTTATTTTCTATAATTGGATTCATTAAATTCTTGTTCTGCGTATATTTATGGAAAAATTTAGGAGTGAAGTAAAGATGACGTAGTCGTGCAAATATCTGGAAGAGATAGCGGTTCCACATTAGTTATCTCACATTTGCAGTGATGAGCTGGCAATTTGGAGGCCACTTTGTTTTATTGATAACTTTCTAAATTTGATTGCCCTAAGTGCTTTCTCTGTGTTCCCTAACATACAAAACCCTACATGGATGCTGACTGGAAAAAAGCTGAGTAAAATTATAATTATTGTTTTTCCGAATATGAGTTCGCATTAAAACAGAAGATAAAGTCTAATGATTCACAATATTAATACTAATATATATAAACATGAAGATGAAACCTGGGCAAGGTAAAAAAGATTAGATTGATGTTTACAATGCCAGCAACCTCTCCATTGTATTAACTCAAAAACATAATCTTGATCAACAAAAGGTAACGTATTAATCTAGATAAACTTGTTTTGACGCACAAAAAACAACAAAACAAAACATGTAAAGGTAAAATTTGATATAAAGTGATGCTTTAATGTTTTTAAAGACAAGGAAGTTGCTTCAGTCTGAAGGCAACAACTATTCAAACCATATAAAACTCTAATAAATACATTGACGAGCATGTTAACTTGAAACAAAAGCGAAAACGACAAAGGCTAAAATATAAAAATAAAAATTCTACACCTTCCTAAAGAATACATAACATCCGCAATCAGTAACTTCTCCATGCATATAAAATAGTATACAAACAGAGAAATAAGTTGACACAGAACTACATGTGTTGGGTTTTGATATCTGTCTCGCTATTAGATTATGTAATCCCTGTACCATGGGCGTGAGATGTGGTTGATTTGCTTTTACCTAACCAGTTTGCATGATTGAGATAATATTTGTATCATCTTGTGTTAAATATCACAACCTTACTTGTTTTGTGCTGCCCATGCTCTATAATAGGGAATATGGTGAATAAGGTCTTATCGTGTCATTCGCATATAGGCATTGTTATTCATGTCTCACACTTGATCTATAATGTCCATACCATTCTTTTTTTGAGTCATGTAGAAATATTTATTTGTTTTTATAAGTTTCCATGCCAAAGCACTTCATGGAAAACTTGTATACATTGTTGTATATACTTTTCTACATGTAAATGATTTTCAAAGAAATCACGGGTGGTGTTTCACTATATAAAGATGGTTTATTATGTGAAGAATGATATTGCAGAACATGGTTTTTGTATTAAAAGGATTATGATTGTGTTTACTTGTAGAAATGCCAAAATGTTTACTTTTATTGGGAGACATTGCATAGGGATAATGTAACACCCCCTTCCCGAACAAGAAAGGGAGGCCACTTCCAAAGCACAACAAACCTCAAAATAAGTAAATAGAACATTGATAACTTTAAAATATTTAATAGTCTAAAATCCATAAATGAATTAAATAAATTCTCCAAGATTTACACAATTAATCAAAACCTAAAATTAAATTAGTCTAGATGGTCAGCGGTAAGCTCTCTTCACACAATCTTGAATCACTCCTGCAAACCAAAAACACTGCATGGGCAAAAGAAGTAAAACTGAAATCTAGAACTAACTGAACAAAATAAGAATGATAACCTTAAATATAATTACCAATCGTAACTGAAATATCTAAAGTCTGAACAAGAGTATAATTGAATTAACAGAATTAACAAAATCAAATAGAAGACTGAATTAAAGTGGCTAAGTTGTAATTTATATCGAGCTCACAACAAAACAGAAATATACCTTGTCATATAGGCAAGTCAAAATAATGTCACATACGCTAGTTAAAATAATGTCATACAGGTAAATTCAAATGCATGCAAAATCGCAAGGTGTGTTCGGCACATCACCAAATTGCAAAATAGAACATAAAATTAGGACCGACTCATACGCCTCCCAAAACGAAATAAGAATATGGCCAACTCTTATCGGTGTACAAATGGAGACGTTGTGGACCGATCACACCGCCACAGAATGTGTCATGTCTTGGTGCTAAGAAGACATGTTTGTGGTACCTCCACTGGTGGTTATAACTTAAGTATGTCCTATCGCTTATTCTACCAAAGATATAATGTCATAATACGTGCGACATAATACCAACAAAAATAGTTCTAAACGTGCATGTTGAACCAAATTAAATCATAAGTACAATGTCTTTAATCGAAGGTAACAATATGTACCGCTCTACAAAGATCAACAAAGTTCTATGCATGAAAAATAAATTCAAAAGAGTACAAAATGTGAAGTTCGGAACATCCAGACCAAAGCGAAGCAACGTAAGAAGCTGTCTAACAAACATTGGCGTGCTTCCAAACTATTTTAATCGTCTCCCTTCAATAATTTGCCATATCATGTGCTACCTTTTGAAATTCTATGAACTTCCTTCTTTTACTTCCACTTTTCTCAACGTCTACTAAAAAAACTCTCGTTTTAGATTATTAGTTGCAACCATGCATATCAAGTATTCATGTGACATGTCTTGTATGTATGCCATTTTTATGATTACTGAAACAAAAGGCATCATGCTGATGAACCTAGCACAGACACTTTCTGTATTTATGAAAGCTTACAGCATATTACACTCATGCACCTGAAGTTCATTGACACTATACTGAGAGTTGCTTTACCTGGACAACTTAAATAGGACAGCAGAAGATGCTTGCTCCAAGCTTGACTTTTATCTTATACATTTTAATTAAATGATTGATGCATGGCATAAAAGCTGTGCAACCTTTCCCTGTATAAAATCTTTGACATCTCTTTGGACACTTAATTCTTAGCCTGAAATCTATAATCTGTCTCTGATCAATGATATGATCTTGTTCATTACTTGGTCTCATGTGGTATATATCAAGTTTTTGAGGGTGAGTGGTTGTTTATATATTTTCTTGCAAGTTCTGACTTTGCAAGAAAAGGAACACTATACTGAAAGTAATACTCCCTCGTCTTATTAAATTTTAAATTGGCATGTTTTATGCGGGTTTTCAGTTTTTAAAACAAGAAATCTCATAATTAGAAATACTTTTTAGATAATTTATGATAATCATAATTGTATCGACAAAAATTAAGTGGATTCATATCGATTTGGATTTGAAAATGTTTACATTAACTTTTAAAAGTCAATATTGATCTTATAATTTTTAACTGAGGAGGTTTCATATATTTCTAGATGTAGGTAAATGATATATTTATTGGAAGAATCCCTTGGGTCTTCAAATTTAAATTGGTTTGTTGGTGGTTTTCCACTCATAAAAAGAGACATCTGAGAGTTGTCCTCAATTGGAAAGAAAGTACTTTTTTTAATCATGGTTGTTCTTTTATATGGAATTTGTTGTTTTATTATTGTTTTTTCATGTGTAGGAGATCAACCACAGTGGAGGAAATCCTTACAATTGAGATCAAGCCTGGTTGGAAGAAGGGAACAAAAATCACTTTCCCAGAGAAGGGCAATGAACAGCGAGGTGTTATACCCTCAGATCTCGTATTCATTATTGATGAAAAGCCTCACGGTGTCTTTAAGAGGGATGGCAACGATCTCATTGTCACCCAGAAGATCTCTCTTGCAGAAGCCTTGACGGGTTACACTGCACAACTGACAACCCTTGATGGCAGGAGTCTGACCTTACCCATCAACTCCGTCATTAGTCCTACCTATGAAGAAGTTGTTAAAGGGGAGGGGATGCCCATCCCTAAGGAGCCTACCAGTAAAGGGAACTTGAGACTTAAGTTCAATATCAAGTTCCCTAACAAGCTCACCTCAGAGCAGAAAACTGGCATCAAGCGGTTGCTCACTTCTTGATGACTAGTGGTGGAGCTATCTCTCTCGCTCTCACTCTGGTGTAAACGGTAGAACTCTCTACCAAGCTCATGTAAGCTAGCATCATTATCTACCAAGCTCATGTAAGCTAGCATCGTTATGGCATTGGTGAGTTTGGGATTTCATCACAACAGTTTTTTGGTTTCTTTACGTTATAATTAACCTTTTCAAAAGTATTATTGTGCTTTTTATTTCTGTTTTCTACCTTTTCGAGTCTGATATCAGAGTTAAAATTACCAATTTTAGTGGATTGAAAAGAAATTGATGATTGACATTATAAACCATTCATCATTTTTAGCCAAAAATTTCTAGTAACCGGAGCTGAGAACTTTATAGCAGAGGGTAACAGAATTTATGATCCTTCTCTTGTGCTTAGTTGCATGATTAAATATTTGTACTTTATGATTCCCACACTCCATAATTAAATTGTATTACTCTTTTTTGGAGTGACCTTGGAATAGATATAACAGAATATTTGTATTATTTTTTGGATTCTTCATTTTTAAAGTTATTACGGGCTCTCAATCTACGGCCTCGGGTTAGATTTAATCTCTACCTCTACCCACTACGATAATATATATTTATTTTCTCTTCCATAAAGAAAATAAGACGCAACAAAGCACTATAATTCAATTCGCCAATGGTACTTGAAAACAAAGAAACGTAGGGATATTTTTTCTTAATTCTCATGGTGTATATTTCTCAGTGTAATCATTCCATTTTTTTCTCTGGGGTATAAGAAGACCCTTCGCTTCTGCCGTGCAAATTACTTCATTTTGTTCTCCTTTGCTTACATGGGTTGGTTTGTATAAGCTGAAACATGTACTTTCCAGTAAAATTATTCTCTCTATCCCTAAAAAACTAGTCTAGTTTGACCCCTTTTTTTTTGTGTCAAATTAATCAATTTTAAAATTAAGTATATTTATTTATATTTTTAAATTTGTAAAAATTAGGGGTGATAATAAATTCGAGATAATTTCTTATGATTATAATTTCTCTACTTATATTTATAAGAAAATAATATAAATTTTGAATACAAAATAGGCAATTTGACTGAAAAAGTTATGCTAAGTTAATTTTTATAAGACACAGAATATTTTAATAACTCAAAATAATTGTTGTTTTGGACCAGATGGGTTAAAATTCTCCCCACTTGTTTCATTTAAAATATTACTCCTTCCGTCCAAAAAGATGTGATATTTTTACAAGACATGATAATTTATGTCATGGTAAAGTTTTAAAAGTTATTTTCTTTTATCTTTCGATTTTCTAATCTTTATTTCCATTTTTTTCTTAAATAATTATTCTATTAAAACTAAAATGCACTTGCACCCCAATATTTTTTAGACGCGGTGAGGTTTGCATCCCAACCTTCTAGACGGTTCTAGTTGCACTTTAATATTTAAATAAATAAAACAAAATACACCTTTTGCATTCCCAACCCATCAAAAGTGTACCAGTTATCCATTTTTTTTAAAGGAAAAATAAAAAGTACACGATAAAATAGATTAACAATATAATAAAAATATTAAAAACATTGAAAACCCAAAATTTAATCCCAAGCCTTTAAATTCATACCCCCAAATCCAAACCATTAACCTCAACAGTTAACCCTATAGCATCATCTTTATTATCAATCGTCCAAGCATCATTTTTGCCATGCTTCCTAAAACAACAAGAAAATAATTATAGATATTAAATGAGCCCAAGATGATGTGAAATTATAGGATAAAGAAATTTCTTTTTTACAACACCATCATCAACAATTAACACTAGTGCACCATCACGGACTTCAATCCCACCAACCATAAGCCATCATCGATGAAATCACGTCCAGAAAATTAGATGCCTAAACCAAAACCCTTCTTCTTTATGGCCAATGCTGTTTCATTGATCTTGATGAGAATGAGATCATTTGGGTGGAAGGTTTTTAATTGGCATAGATTTTCGTGAAATTTGAAAAATCTTTGGGTTTATTTTTTTTGATTTTTGGTTGATTTTCGAAGTCTGATAAGTCTTCAGAGACAACAACTTCTTTGATATAAATTAGGGGCTCAATTGAGGTATCTAGGTTGTGAACTTGTTGTCATTCGTGGCGTTTGGTGCATTGATGGTGCTGGCATAGTATACGTAAGACGCATGAGTGGCATTTGGTTTGTTTGGGTTTTGTTGAATCCTTACATGTGCAGCGACAACCGTTCTTTCATTTATTTTTATTCTTACTTTAAGAGCGATATGCCTTAGACTAACTCGGTTACCCGTACTGTATACCTACGTTGATGGAATTTGCTCGTTCAATTGCCTCTAATTCACCTTGTGCTGCTTACGCGAAATGGAATGAACCATGAAGTGTCATTTGTTGTCAGGTCTTGCCTTGTGTTCGTGCGTCGTATGAAATGACCAATTTTATGAGATTCAAATTCTCTGATGTAGAACCTTAAGCAAGCAACAAATTTTTGGCCTTAATTTGCCCAAGCTTAAAGTTCTCGCTTCTTACGAATGGTTGTTACGCTTTTTTGATTTGAGGATACTTTCGATCCAATTGACTCATGTGTCTTTGATATTAATTAAAGACTCAATTGAGGTGTATCTAGGTTGCGAATTTGTTGTCTTTCGTTGTGTTGGGACAATGGGACGGTGACCATGGAAGCATTGGGACCTTGTTCTTTTTTTATCATGACTAATGTATAGGATAAAGAGAGAAAATAAAATAAGGAATGACTCAATTAGGTCATGATTTGTGATTTGGGTTCGGGTTTGGTACTAAGTTCAACTTTTGTGTTTGGATTTTAATATGGTTTTTATAATTTGTTAAATGTTTTTACTATATTTTTATTTTTTAAATTTATTTTTAGGAAATTGATATTATCACAAGCTAATTTGATATTTTTACAAGTGGGTCCCATTTGATATTGCGAAAATATCAAATTAGCTTGTGAAAATATCAATTCCATATAAGAATTGATATTTTTATAAGTTAATTTGATATTTTCATAAGTGAGTTCTATTTAATCTTGTGAAAATATCAAATAAACTTGTGAGAATATCAATTCTTTATTTTTAAACTAAAATTACGATTTATCTTTAAACAAGTTAGATGACTGGAACTCTTAGTCACTTTTGATCCAATCGGAGTTTAGGGGCTTAGATCACCTGTTACCAAATTTCTCTATTTATCTATATCAAACATATAGCAACGATTTTTAAGGTACATGACAACGATATGTTCCGTTACTGTAGATCTATAAAAAAATAAGACTATGACGATAGGATATACCGCCATCATAAATTTTAAAAATTATCACTATATATCTTAAGACAGAGCAATAGAAGATTTTAATAGCAGGTGATCTCACACCAGGAGTTTAGAGGTTGGTAATTGTTTTAAAAAGTAACGTATGGTGCAAGTAGGTATGCTTAGAAAGTTAAGGTGCAAACTTCTACATACGTATAAAATTTGGGTTGCAAAACATATTTTAGTCCTCTATTAAAGGTTCACAAGATCCAAAAAGATTTGAAAGGAGTGAGGAGTGCTCGCAGCCAAATAGGAGCTCTTTAAGCAAGTTAAATCAAAACGATGGCGTCAAGACAAATCCCTCTTTCTTCCCCTGTTCTTTTGATTCTCACGTTACATGCATTCTTCTCCGTTCCCCGTCTTACTCTCTCAAATTCATAAATTATCAAATTCGATTACGATCTGTTTACAGTTAATCATATATACACTTAATTAAGCAGTTTCAGATCTCATTTTCATGGAAATGGCTTCAATCTCTTCTGCTCCTCGAACTGTTGAAGAGATCTTTAAAGATTATAGCGGTCGTCGTGCTGGCATAATTCGCGCTTTATCTTTTGGTAGTAGCTCCTCTTTAATATATAGATAAATTATCTCATTTGTTTTGTGAATCTCTTTAGAAATATCTATCTAACTAGCGGTGTGTTTGATTTTACTCAGATGTCGATGAATTCTATGGAATCTGTGATCCAGGTAACATTTAATTTAATCTTTTTTTTTTAATTATTATTTTTTTAATTTCAGATCAGCGGAATTGTTCATATAGTTAAAATTTTCAATTTTTTTATTTTTTATATTCTTATGTTTCTGTGAGCAAAGTTGATACGACAACCTTTTAGTTCCACATTTCTGTTTTGATCTGTTCTTAGGATTTAGTTATTTTGGCCCTAAGAAATTTGAGTTAATGGAAAATAAATTGAGCAATATAGAAAAATGTACAAATTTATTTTCCTGTTGTTTTTTTTAAAGAATGTTTAATTAGGAGTAGTATCTTAACTTATTTGGAAAGTGTGAGTCTTTAAATCCTTTAATTCAAGTCCTAATTTTTTGGCCCAGAAATAGGTAATAAAATTCATTTTAGGTGTGTTCCATTTTCTTCTTTCTAGCTAATGATTCCACTTGCTTAAGAGAAGCTAAAGTAAAAAACTTTTCTTGGTGTTTTAATGTTTTCCTGCATTCAAGAGCAACCCCTTTTTGCTTTCTGAGGAAGAATTATCTTCTTAGCATATGAAAATTCAACTTAGCTAACCAATTTGTGGAAGAATTTCTTATCATTTTGTGTGTGTGTTATGTGGTGGGTGGGTTCTGAATTGATTTCCTATTTATTTTTTTACTAATTTTCAGAGAAGGAGAACTTGTGTCTTTATGGACATCCAAATGAAACATGGGAAGTCAGTCTGCCAGCAGAAGAAGTTCCTCCGGAGCTTCCTGAGCCCGCTCTTGGGATCAACTTTGCAAGAGACGGCATGAATCGTAAAGACTGGCTCTCGCTGGTTGCTGTGCACAGTGATTGTTGGCTGCTCTCTGTGGCTTTCTATCTTGGAGCTCGTCTTAATCGTAATGAAAGGTACTTTCTATCAAAATGTTGTAATTTTACATGTGGTTGATTGTGGCTTTCCAAACGGAAATTTTAGCTGATGTTTTTCCCACCTAAAAAAATTATGAAGTTTTCTTGTTCTGTTTCCCATAATTGAAATGAAAGGTTCTTGACCCCCTATTCTTTTGTTGACATGGGTGGTTGACTTGGCAGAGTCACATAGTAGCTAAGGTGGCAATCGACTAAGGCCTTTGGATGAAATGAAAACGAAAATAATCTTTGTGCCCCATTTATACGACAAAATTTTGAGTGGAACAATGTCTAATAAAATGTCATTACAAGTATTTTTAACTTTTCGCAACATTTATTGTGTAACCTTGTCATCTTTTTGGGAGATTTCAACAAGTAAATTTTTTCTTCATAAATTTGGACGGAGAGAGTACTAGTTATAATCACAAATAGTTTTCAGAGAAGTGGGAACAAAGTGCTATTAGCGTTGTGTGGTCGATGGTGCAATGGGATGAGGTGATGAAAAGGGTGGCTTTGATAAGAAAGATCTGAATAGGACAAGAGAGGTTCTTAAGGTTATGAATGGAGAAGAAACCTGGTTTGGCTACAAAATCGGAAACGTTTGTCTCAAGTCGACAGTTATTAGGAACCCCAAGAGAACACAGTATAATTATCTTTCAATTTCTAGAAACTGAGATTTTTCTTTTATTTTTTAGATTTTTTTATGATAAAAGATATTTTTTTAAGATAAAAGAAGTTTTTGTTCAATATGAAAGAGGGACATTAGAAGACAGGGAGGACAAGACTGCCTACAATAAATAAAGAAAAAAGAAAGCAAGTTGATAACATCAAAATCCTCAATAGAGCCCAGCCCTCTGATCTTTATCCAAATCAGATAATGAAACCCTTGGGAAGTGCATAGCACAGATGGCCAGTGCAAGAAAAGAATTAAACTCTATTCTCATTCAATGGAAAACTCATCGATCTATCACAAGAACCTTTGTACTCCAGTCTCTCTCTGTCCACACATCCCACAAGATGGAGAGAGAGGGAGGGAGAGAAAGTTTATTTCTTGTATGTTTTCCTTCTCAGTAGTTATCCAACCAGGTCACCTGTTGGTTCATTCAAATATTGAACCAGATCTAATCGTTCGATTGATGGTCTGCAGTTGCATCGATATATGTTTTATTTTTGAAAGGGGAAGTTTTAGGAAATGGGTTTGTTGAAATACCCGCGCTTCAACAACCTTCCTCTAATTTTTGCATTCTGCAATGAATAGTTCCCAGTTTTGGCCTTTTCTTCCATCACCCAACTTAAGAATTGACCCAACCTATGACCACATACAACACCATTGGTATGTGACCATATTTGGTGGCACAAAATTTCCCTTACATAAAATCTCATACATAGATGCGAAGAAGTTGTCACATGTATCTTTCCTGTTCGTTTTCTTTAATCAGCCTCAGTTGTGCTGTGGTAACAAGAGTTGGTCATTTTCTCGATATATTTGCGGCCTGATGACTATAGATGAACCATGTATTCTTTTTATTGAACTCCCGCTTGGGAAACTTCAATGATTCATGTGAGTAAACCACGTGATTTGTAGTACAAGGCTTATTGCATAAGCAACAGTACTGTAAAATGCTTTGGTACATGATATTTTTGCTGTTTTGAGATCTGTTTAAATAACCTAGGAGATAAAATTGCCTTATTCCTTTCTAACAAAAAAATAAAATAAATAAAACTAAAAGAAACTGCCCTATTTCCTAGTCTCCTGGGCATATATTATATTTAATGGAACCTAAAGATTACTCTCTGGTTTGCACCAGATGCCATTACTGGTCGTTAGTCTAGTCGTGGTACAGACCATTACAATCTAAGTATCAGGCTAGAAAAGGTTTTACCTCCAGCAGGTTGATGTTTCCAATTGTCTGGGTCTTTCTAGTGCATTTTTTGGGGGTCCTAATTATGCCTTTGTATAGTTACTTTCTACCATTTGGAAACTTCTAAACGAAAATGAAAAATGCTTTACTGGCTGGAAACTGGATACCTGACATCCTACAATGTCAATCAGATGAAGGGGCAGAGCCACACTTGGGCAAGTGTGGGCTCCAGCCCCCACTTAATTTTTAATTTTTTTTAGGCATATGGCATATTGGTTATGCAGTCCGGAGGCTAATGACAAACTTTTCAAGTAATGTACTGCTACTTCAGTACAATACACACTCTTGAAATTATGGTCATATTCAATTTCTAGAGAAAAAAACTCATTTTCACTATCTTCTGCTCATTTCACTCTCTAACATTAGAAAATACAAACACAAAACATATTCTCCATCATTCCTTCATGTTCAATTCGAATTTTATAATCAAAACTTGCTACATGGCAAATTAGAAGGTAAAGTACTTTACATTCTTGTACCTTAAGAAATTTTAATTATTTTACTCTGTACGTAAATAATTATTGGTTTAATTTGAATTGAAAACTCATTACAATATTTATTCATCTTGTTAATTAAGTAGTTGTTAACTCGTTACTAGCTTTTGCTTTTTACTTTTTGTTTTCTTTTTCTTTTTAATTAACGCTTTCCATTCTTTGAGTCTTAAATTGTTTATTTGCTAGTGAAGTTGGTATTAATCCTACCTAGTTGCAACTGCAAACGTTGAAAGAGCATTTTCAGCTATAAATCTTATTAAGACGTCATTGCGTAATAGGATGGAAGATGGGTAGATGAATTCTTGTCTGTCACGTACATAGAAAGAGACATTTTTGATACTATTAACAATGAGTAGATTTTGAAATGGTTTCAGAATATGAGACCATGAAAAGATCATTGTAAATCACTTGAAACGCTTTTGTACAAAAATAATGGTCGATATTAACATATTTAACGTTTTTAAATTTTATCACTGATCAGATGTTCATTTTGAGATTTATTGGAATCTTTACATTGTGTGTTGGGGAGGATATTTATACATTGGCTTTTCTGAGAAGTACTTATCTTACCTCTGCGGGACAGGAAGCGTCTCTTTAGCTTGATCAATGATCTGCCCACCGTCTTCGAAGTTGTAACAGAAAGGAAGCCTGTAAAAGACAAACCCAGTGGAGATAGTGGAAGCAAATCTCGGGGCAGCACAAAGGTGAGATGGATAGAAGTTGACTGATGTGTTTTCTCATTTTCTTTTTCTTGTTTGTTTTGTCTTTTGTTGAGATGGAAATTTTAATTGCAGAGAAGTTTTCCAAAAAGACAAACTTTTAGTGAGTATATACTGCACGATGGTGGTGTGCTATTTTTGTAAGTTTTTTGAAGTAATGAAAGCTTATGAAGGCTTGAAGAACAAGCCTATTGTATTATACTTCCGGAAATCAACCTCATACATCACTATCTCTTTGTCTGGCTGTGTGTGTGTGTGCGAATGCAAATCCAATTCGTGATTATGCCTGCTCTTTTGTATATAATTGTTTTTAATCTTTATCTGTAGAGATCAAGTGATGGGCAGGTGAAAAGCATCCCAAAGATGGCGGATGAAAATTACGAAGAAGATGAAGATGAACATAGTGAAACGCTATGTGGAAGCTGCGGTGGAAATTACAATGCAGATGAGTTTTGGATTGGCTGCGACATCTGTGAGAGGTGGTTCCATGGGAAGTGTGTGAAAATAACACCTGCTAAGGCTGAGAGCATAAAACAATACAAATGTCCATCTTGCATGAAGCGGGGCAGACAGTAGCAGTAGCACTAAAACCAATAGAGTGGGGTTAATAGCTTTCGTTTGGTGGCTGACAAAGTAGTATAGCTACATCACCTTTGAAAATGTTTGTAATGAATTTGTTGTTGTGATATTTATTTGTAACAGTTCTTCTAATGGATTGAACTTCTTGCTTCCCTATTGACCCGTATCTCTAGTGCTTGATGATATATATGAATCATTTAACCGTTCAGATGCTTTAGCATCCTGCAATTTATATTGAAGCGATCGATTAATGTGTGCATTATTGTTTGGATACCTCAATGCGCTATCCTACTGAGTTGAAATGTAATTATAAATGTTTCCTGTAAAAATTATTTTTGTTTTATAGTAGGCTAAGTGAGGTGGAGTGTTATTGGGTTGACACCTATTATATGAGCCATAATACTGAAAGAGTGGAATAAACCATAAATTGTTTTAACTTGGATTGACTTTTTACTTTATGGCCGCCATATTTAGAAGGTTCTTTCGAGGTCATATTCCTAGTTTTTTCCACCAGGTGATATAAAATACAGATTTAGTTTGTGAATTGTGGACTCTGTTATTTGCTTCGTTCATTCTCACATTTGCATACAATTTTGGGCATCTCTCACCCACCATTCTGCCTTAGTGCACATCGCCTGCATTAGTTTTTATTTTATTTTTATGGGTGGCAGCTGTTTTTGTAGTGTTTCCATCTCTATAACCCTCCTACTGAGTCATTGCTTGTGCAATGCCTAGGAGGCCAGCAGGTTGTAGCAGTTTCAACATGAGTTCAAGTCGGTCTGATGGCTCGGGAAAAGAGCGATTAAAATGGACACAAGAACTGCATGTTCTATTCGAAAAAGCAGTCAATCAGCTTGGAGGTCCTGATAGTAAGTGTGATATCGAAACTTTTAATATCATCTGATGTGCATGCATGGTTTTGTGTAGGTTCTATTTATGATCCTCTATAATTCACTAGTATGGTACTCCCATATGTTTTTTGTATTATCAAGTAGTCATGAAACATCAGGTATACTTTGTAATTGATGTTATTCCTTCCAGGGGCAACACCAAAGGGTATCTTGAAGGCTATGAGCATTTCTGGGCTAACAATCTACCATGTGAAAAGTCACTTACAAGTTCTCTCTCTCTCTCTCTCTCTCTCTCTCTCTCTCTCTCTCTCTCTCTCTCTCTCTCTCTCTCTCTCTCTCTCTCTCTCGTGGTTGTGCTAACTACATTGTCTATTTATTTTTGCACCTTGCCGTGTTTATAACGGTGATAATTGTAGTGGTTGTGGCTTTTGTTGGGCATGTGCATCTTAGAAAACAAGTATTGTTATCCAGGAAGTGAAACGAGCTTTTTACTGTTTTGGGGCTATATTTTCAAGTAATGCTTACCCAGTAATAAACTTGATTTTGTGAGGTTTAATTAGTAAAACCTGAATCCTTTTTATCTATATCACATTTTAGCATTATTTTGGGTTAAAAGCTTGCTCCTCTTGGTTCACCTGCATAGTAGGATATTGAGTCAAATTCAGTGGCTGAACCAGAATGTTTTTAAAAGAGGGTCAAAATACATCATGTCCGCATCTACCGGGGTCAAAATACGTCATGTCAAAATATCAAAGCGCTCACAATTCTTCCTCCACCTGACTGATCATCTTGTTTGCGTCTACCGGGGTCATTTGAACCCCCCCTCCCCCCGGGTTCTGCAAGTGGTCAGACTACTGTACAACAAAATTTTATTCATTTGAAATATGAAATAATGCATATGAATATACGAGCATAAATTTATTGATAATTTGCTAGTGGTGTGTTATCTTAGAGAATGAATTAGAAAGAAGCGTTTTCTAAGAAAAGCCCAACTTACAGATTTCACCTTATTATTAGCTGGTTGATTTAGTGTATTTCTTCTTCTTATTCTTTTCACTTTCTTTCTTCAGAAATACAGGGTGTCAAAATTTGTACCAGAAACGCCGAATAGTAAGTTTGGAGGATAATTTAACTTTATTATTTAGATTTCAATAGAAGAACCTTCCTTTTCAAGTCTTTAAACTATATGTTATATATGCTTAAATGCAGAAAACAAGTTTGAGAAGAGAAGTATTTCAGAAATACTGCCCAACTTCAGCACAACATCGTAAGTTTTCAAGGCTTCTTGTAAAATCTATGAATAGTTTATCTTTACTATGATGGTCTTTATCTTTGTAGGGGTGCTCAGCTTAGTGAAGCATTACAGATGCAACTGGAAGTACAAAGGCGAATGAGTGATCAACATGAGGTACCATTTTTAACTTATCATACAGAATCTCTGACCTGTTTGTTAAAATCATAAATCAAGTACTGAAAGTTTTTATTGTGGAGAATTTCTAGTTTTGAATACATGTTTATGGATGAAATCAAATGACAAGTGATTAATGGAATGAATATGTATCTCTTCCTCAAAGGTTCAAAGGAATTTGAAGGTGAAAATTGAAGCACAGGGAAGATTCCTTGAGAGAATTGCAGAGGAATATAAAAACCGACCAAACGTTGCAAAGACTGGCAAGCCTTTCTCCCCTATATCACTTCCATCACTTTGCGAGGAGTCTGAGTCAAATGCAAAGGAATTCGAATCTGATTCTGATGTCGACAAAAATGAAATAAGATCTGATGAGAAATTTCGAGCTCCAAAGAGGCTTCGGGTTGAGGACGAAGTTTTCACACAAAGACATAGTAAATGTGCTTCAACCGGTTCAGAATCTTACGCTCAACAACCCAGGCTTATGCCTAAAGGATCGGAAATATCATATCAATCTCCAGAGATTATCTTTCCATGGAGTGCTGCTGCTGCTTATTGCCAGTCACCTCTAATGCCAGCTTCATATGGTTCTTTTAATTAGGTATATATACATGTATACACTCCGGTTTGGTAATATAAAGTCGCAGTATTACAGGCAGACGGGGTGCAAGAGGATTGGGTATTGAATTTATGTAAAATAAAATCCCATTATATGTCTTTAATAAAGATCTGTTCAACTTGATAGATGAGCACACATTATGCATAGTTTGTGCTCAGTTATCAAGATAAGATTGCCTTGGATCTGAAATTTGTTCTCATATTTGGCCACAACTTCTCTCTCTCTCTCTCTCTCTACATATATATATATATATATATATATATATATATATATATATATATATATGTCTGTGTGTGTGTGTCTCTCTGTGTGTGTAATATTTTATCCGTTTCAAATTATAAAATCACTATTTATTTTTGAAAAGTCAATTTAAAATATTTTCAAACTTATAATTGACACTATTTATATAAGTTTTTATAACAATAAATCTCATAACTAGTAGTACTTTTTAGGAAGTTTATAATATTCATAATTATATTGACATAAATTAATTAATTTCGTGTTAATTTTGAGTTTAAAAATATTTTAAATTTAATTTTTTAAAATTTAATATTAATCTTATAATTTAAAACAGAGACATTAGATATATTGGACCAAGGACAGAGCCATTAAGGGGCGGGGGGAGGCTACCCTAGCTTTTTTAAAATTTATTTTGACCCTTTATTTTTAAAAAAAATAAATTCTGTAGGCCCCCAAGTTTTTTTTGGTAAAAACTAATAACATATAGAAGAAATTGCTGAAAAATTATTTGATGATGAATGTTGAGGGAGAAATTGATAAAAAAAAATTGAATCAATTGTAAAAGAATTAATTCATATGAAAGAACAAAAATTACAATTTTTTTAAAGTTGTAAGGAGGAATGAAAAATTTGATTGTTTAATATATTATCATTATTTTTGTTAAATAAATTTTATGTTGTTAAATTAAAAGACTTTTATATTTATATTTGTTACTACTAAAATCATTTTACACTAGATTGGTAACTCGTGCAAGGCATTGACTTTTTATAAAATTTGTATTTTTCAAATTATATTTTATATGAAAATTAATATAACTAAATGAATTATATCTTATTTTTGAATTCTTATTTTAATGAATAGTATGCATTTTTATTTTGACCAATAAATTCTATAATGTTAATTTAGACTAATTATTAATTACTTTAATGTATCACTTTATTTAGTTTTGGTGGTAAATAATTAGCTTATTAATTTGAGTTGTTTTTGATAAAAGTCACATGCCATATACACACACACACACACACACACACACACACAACTGTGTATATATATATTTTTTTATATATATTTTGAGAAATAAAAAGTTTATACATTGTATAAAAAAAATAGTCTTGAATGATTGATTTAATATTAATTTATGACCAATTAAAATAACTTGATAAAATTATAAAATTATTGAATAAAATCTCTTAATATCTTGTTATATATAATTATTGATTTGAGTATGTTACATTATGTTTTGGCCCTTGAGTTGAGACAAAAATCCTAACTTCGTCCTTGTGTTGGACAATATTTTATACTAACCGTCCAAAAAATAAGTCGAATATTAGCTGCCAATTAACTATGACTATGAATCTAACCTTATATATATGCCAATGATAAGTGAAGTTGTAAAGTATACACGTATATGAATTCTATCATGTTTATAATTGAGCCAAGGATTGGGATAACACTGCCATAATTATGTGGAAATTGACAAATAGTACAAACATGAATGTTCTGTTGTTTAACCTAAGTGCAAAGTACCCAGAGGCCAATGATTTAATACAGATGCCATAGTTTCAATTCATTACAGATGCAATTTTTCACAGCATTAAATTCTGACACATACTGCATCTTAATTAAACATGATTAATTAACAATTATCGCGACGATTTAATTTGAGCTTTTCCACAAGGTCCCCTGCTCCTAATGAAAGTTCTATACTCATTAAACGTCATAGGCAAATATTATGCAGGAATGTCCGGTGTGATGAGCTCCTTAGCAGGTTCAATGGCTATATCGCCCTTTGGATTATAGAAGAAGGCCAGAGAAACCCTCTCTGCAGCTGAATTCACAATTACCCGATGCTCCATGCTCTTGTAATGCCCATTGCTTAGCACCTATACATATAAGTAGCCATTTTAATTAAGAAAAAAGTAATCTTTTAAAGCAACATTAATACAAACCCTTTTTTGATACTCCCTCCATCTCAAATTAAATACACAATTTTGACCTTTTTGATTTTTAAAACTAATTTTTATACCCTTTTTATTTATTTATCAAAATACAGATGAAGAGATAATAATTAAAAGAAAGTATATATAATTTATTACTAACTTTAATTTTTATAATTTAAAAAATGCATTTATATATACTTAATTATTAATTTGATAAAAAAAATAAAAATCAAATATTTAATTTAGGACGGAGGGAGAGAGTATATAATTAATTGGTTGATGAGGACTGAAAACATTATAACTACTGCATAGTTGTTCTTGTGGACCAAGGATTTTGTGGCTGTTGATGTATGTGTAAATTAAGGTTTCCTATTTTATTGGAGTAAGTAATTAACAATGATTCATAATATTGGTTCATGTTGGTGGTTATGTGTAGATATATGTGACTCGGGGGAAACCACTTGAGCATTTTATATAAGAATGACGAAAAATAAATTTTAGGCACCATGGTAAAATTTGGAGGGAAATTATGTGGGAGTTGAAGCTCTGAAGTCTGAAAGAAGAACTGGGGATTTTTCTTATAGGAGAGATTTTTTTTTTTGTTGGAAAAATAGAAAATTCGAATTTTATCAATTTGTAATTATTTTACGGGCAAAATTTCTGGTTCAAGTTCAAGACGGTCCATCTGTATCACAGCGGGTGAGACAATGAGAGAGAAATTTCATTGTCGACAGAGAGTCTGGATCACTAGCTAAGACACCTAAATAATGCTTAATGATAAATCTATTTTTATCAAAGAAAGATGGAATTAATTGAGGATAAAAATATTATTTAGAAAAAATTACATTTTAAAGTTTAAAAGTTGATACTAATGTACGTGCGGATATTATATACAAGATACACGTCTATTTGATCACCAATGTTGATGATAACTATGACACAATTATCTTCTTTTTTGACTTGGAAACCGTAGACCTGATCGTCCGGTAGGAGGATGGTTATGGCTCTGGATCCGAGTGCGGCGAGAGGCCGAATGCGAGGTCTGGTTGATGACACTTTATTTAGGTTGAATATCGGAGGGAATCAAAAGAGATTACGAATATTACCTATTTTTCATGAATATTCATTACTTTACGATTTTATAAAAAGGTTGATTAATTTACGATTTTATTTGTAGTTGGTCACTCCACAATTAGAAGGGCTAGCGGTTTGGCCATTCTACGATTTTGTAAAAGGGTTGGACACTCTACGATTTTGTTTACGATTGGTCACTTTACGACTAGAAAGACTAGCGGGTAGACCAAATTAAACCAACAATTTTTTTTTGTTTCAGCCGCTAGTAAAAGTAGTGGCCGGAAAAAAGATAATAAATGTCGTTGTTTTGACTAATCACTAGTAGGAGTAACAGCTGGGCCAAACTTTTTTTCTTACTAACCACTAGTAGGAGTAGTAGCTGGGCATTTTTTTGTGCCGTTAAATCTCTATAAGACGGTATAAGATCAGTTTGTTAGAATAATGTTCATAACAACTATTTGTTATGAATCGTTTTTTATATATATATATCACAAAAGAATTTCATTTCTCAATTTTAATTTAAAACCTAGCAACATGTAACATTTTTATTACTAATTAATAGGCAATAACTTAAATGCTCAGTATATAATGAAAATAATTATACATATATATAATTGGGTTACGGTCAAGGTAGCTAGGAAGGTTATATCCCGTATTTGACACTAATTTTATAGGGTTTAAAAATTGGGTCATATGAGAGTAGGGATCAAACAAAATTAATAGGTCTATAATATGAGTCATACCGTTTGAATTATTGATAAAATTTATTATATTATTTTTCATTATTCAATACTCAAAATAATAGTATTATACAATATATGCGCATATATAGATTAGTCTATAGCATTTTCTAACAAGTAACATGATAAATGAATTAAATTATCTGCGAGTGTAACCTAATATAACCCAATTAACCTAGACTCGAGACTCGTTTATAATTAAATCAGATCACCGAGTGATCAGTCAACATATAAAAATACATACAGTCAGACGGGGATATTATCCTAAAGAACAGGTTCCGTGGCAGTTTGGGAGTACAACCAATATAAAGTAGTAGAGTGACCAAAATTATTAAAGGTTGGTCGACATACATCCACCAAAAATATAGCTTTGTTTTTAAGGAAAGATGTTAGTATAAAATGATAGGCATTTTCATCACGTGGTAAACATTAGGCTTAATTTTATATAGCACGTGAAAACGACGAGAGCATAAGAAGCAAAACTTTGGTTGGTGATGCGGTGGGAATGTGCGTGCGTTAATATGTCACCGTTTTATACCAATTGCTTGCCTGTCGGTATTTGGCCCTCCATCACATTTATACATACATATATAGACATAGCAAAACATATATATATATATATATATATATATATATATATATATATATATTGTAAGACCCCGAATTTTATGAAATATAAAATTTATTTTTCTTCATATATATTTTCATGAAACAGTAAGTGGTTGAATTGATAAAGTTAAAAGTTAAGGATGTTATGTGTAAATTATATTATGTCGGACAATATTCTTTTGGTCGGGGAATATTCGTTCTGTCGGGGAATGTTCGTACGACGGCGCCGTACGAACCAATCATTGGCGGACCCCACAAATGTGGACCCTACAAAGAATAATTGTCGGATATAGAAAATGACATAAATAATTTTTAAAATGGTCAATGGTACTATTACTTTTAATTGTTAAAATATCCGGTGGTAAAAGAATAGTAATATACGGTATTACAAGTAACATACGGTATTGCACAGTAGCACACGGTATTGCACAGTAGCACACGGCATTGCACAGTGTTTCGTATTATTAAACTGATAAAGTGGTTATCGTACAATATTTGACTTTATTGTCACATGCACAATAATTCATGTTATTAAATTGATAATTGTCACAGTAGCATATGCACAGTAATTCACATTATTGAATCAATAATTGTCATAACACAGTAACGTAATCTTTCTTTTGTATACTTTCTGCATTATTGTTATCTCTATTATGGTATTATTTAAACAGTTATATTTCATTAATTAATTGACTTGATATCTAACTCAGAAAGCCAACTACACTGTATTTATAACAATTAGTCATAATAATGAATAAGTGTGAATTATTGTTGAATAATTGAATTGATAAAGTTATTTGTTTATAATATAAAGTTAGGTGATATAAAATGAATGGTATAGATTAAAGATAATATAGAATTTAAAATGGATGGTGTAGATTAAAAGATGATCTTTAAATGAATGATTTAGATTAAGAAAATCTTAAAAGATGAAATGAATGGTATAGATTAAAGATAATATAGAATTTGAAATGGATGATGTAGATTAAAAGATGATAATTAAATGAATGGTTTATCTTAAAAGATGAAATGAATGGTATGGATTAAACATTATCTTGAAATGAACGGTTTGGATTAAATTAGGAAATCTTGGTTATGATAAGATTTTTGGCTATAAATAGAGGCCTTAACTTAAGGATTTTTCATAAACTTCCTTACTTGTTCTTTCTTTCTCTCTCTAAATACTTCTTGTGAAAGTTTTCTCTAAGTGTGCTTAAGTCATCTTGAGTATATGTGAAGATTTATAAGTGTACGTGTACTGTTCAAGTTAATCAACCTCATTTAAATCAATATCCAGTCACGTGTTAAGGTAAAGGATTATCATTATTTGATTCTCGAAAATAATATCGTTTCTTTCTTACTCATAAGATATGTCATTTATTTCCATGTATTAATTTATGGGAATAACCTTACGGCGCGGATTTCCGCCTGTTGGTGAATAACCTTTCGTATTCATTCCTTATTAATCTCTGAGAATAACCTTACGGTGCGGATTATCGCCTGTTTGGTGAATGACTCTTCGTATTCAATTTTTATTAAATTGTGGGAATAACCTTACGGTGCGGATTATCACCTGTTGGTGAATAACCTTTCGTATTCATTCCTTATTAATCTCTGAGAATAACCTGACTACGCGGATTACCGCATGTTTGGTGAATTACTCTTTGTATTCATTTCTTATTTGTCTCTTGTGGAAATAATTTGTTTACACGAATTATCACATGACACTTTTATTGCATATTCGTTTATAATATCATTTTCTTTCATATTCGTAAGTGATATTATTTTCCTTTATACTCATAAGGTATACCATCTTTTTCATCTTCCATTATTCAAACTTACTATGGTAAGGGATATTAATTTCCTTCACATTTTGTTAATCAAACCTGCTACGGTAAGGGATATTATTTTCTTTCATACACCTAAATCGAAACTTATTATGGAACTATTGCATCTATAATTCCTGAAAATATTATATGTTCCATAATAGTTGCACTTCATCATTTCAATTGAACCATCCTATTTACGTGGACCTTTCTATTGAACTGTAACCGTTATTCTGAACTGTGGATCTTGAATATCATTTTTAAATTTCACTCCACATCATGTTGACAATTTGGACATTATTTGAATCTGTACAAAGTAAACTTCTGATACTTATTGTTTATCCTGTTTCTTCTGTTCATCATTCTAATCATCCAAACTCAAGTTGTTGTGAATATCTGTGGCCGGGGGCACAGATGCGATATAATTGTTGAACAGATGATAGGTTAAAGGCGATATAATAGGTTAAAGGCGATACATCTGTTCGGTGTCTTTTATGGCACGTGGTGAATGTTCTCTTTGGCCCGTAGTGCAAAGATGAACTGTTGGTTGGTATGATTATGACCAAAGGCTGAATCTGGTATAATCATGACCGTTGGTGTTATATTGAATGTCTTTGGCCCGTAATGCAAAGACGAACTGTTGATCTGCATGATTATGACCAGGAACTGTGAAGTTGTATTATCTTGACTAATGGTATTTCAGATGATAAAAGTTGATGATATTTTTACAAAAAAGAGAAGCGAGTGGACATTATAGTCTGCATTATTCTTCTAATAGATTGCTCATTCCGCTGCTATTATTGATCTGAACGTTGTTTAAGAATTTAACTGCAGTTTTTGATATAAACCTTGTAGTCTATTGTATTCTATCAAGAACTCAACTGTTGAAGGCTAACGATAATTTACTTGTCATTATCTTAGTCATGATATTCTTTACTGGGCTATTTGAGCTCACCCTTTCTTTTGTTCCATTGTTTTTCAGAAGATGAGAGAGTAGCCGGGTCTAGCAAGGGAATGGAGTGATGGTCCGAGTGATAGCTATTGTAGTCTTCACATGTTGTATATAGTGTGACAATAATTATGAAGACTTAGTTGTGTATTATTATATACTATTTTGTTGAACGTTATTCTATCTTGTAATAATTTTGTTGTAGTCTTTTGACGACTCAAGTTTGGACTGTATGAGCCCAGATTTGGGGGCGTCACATATATATAGATATATATATAAATGACTTATAGTGTAAGACCCCGAATTTATGAAATACAAAATTTAATTTTTCTTCATATATATTTTTCCTGAAACAGTAAATGGTTAAATTGACAAAATTGAAAGTTAAGGATGTTATGTGCAAATTTTATTTTGTCGGACAATATTCTTTTTGTCGGGGAATATTCGTTTTGTCGGGGAATATTCGGGCCGTACGACGGCGCCGAAATAACAAATTATTTGTGGACCCCACAACGGAATAATTGTCGGATATAGAAAACGACAGAAGTAACCTTTTTAAATAAAAATAGTCAACGGTGTTAACTGTTAAAATACCGGTGATAAAAGAATAGTAGCATACGGTAATTTATGGTATTTTCTGTAGCACACGGTACTCTACAGTAGCACACGGTATTGCACAGTGTCTCATATTATTGGTCTGATAATTGACACCGTAATTGTTACGCATCATTTCATCAATAATTGTCACTGCATAATATTTTATATTATCAATTCAATTATTGTTGCTACACAGTATTTTGCATTATTGATTCAATAATTGTCATTACACTGTATTTCATATCATCGAGTCAATAATTGTTGGTGCACTGTAGTTTAAAATTATTGAATCTAATAATTGTCACAGTAGCAAATACACTATAATTTATATTATTAAATTAATAAAAATATGTAACGTGTTTCTTACATTATTGTGGTAACATTATTTTATATGTTGGACTCACAGGAAGAATAAATAAATAAATAAATAAAAAATAAAATAATTAATTTTACTATTTGAAATAGTAACGTGAATAGTGACGTGAATAGTACGTGAATAGTAAGAAACATGTGGGACCCATTGTGGGGCCCACATGAAATGTGAGAAATGTGAGAATTTGCTGAAGAGTTGGTGGAGGCTGCGCAGCAGCCTCTGCTGAATTTTTTTCTGTTCACCTACCACGCATAGTAACTTATTTTCTCCTATAAATAGCTTGCTCAGCTGAATAGAAAAATCACACCTAAAACATAAAATTTTTCTATAAGAATTTTATGAGTTTTCTCTGAGAATAGTAAGGTTATTTTGAGAGTTTGAAAGCCAAAAGGAGTGCAGGAATTTTTCAAGTAAGTGTTTTATTAAAGAGTAGTAATTTCATAAATTCCTATTTTTCACGGTATTCACAAATCTTCCTTTAGAAGACTCTTCTTTGAGAAGATTCATTTTTAAAAGCTTTCTTTGGAAGATTTATTTTGGAATATTATTTTAAAAACTATTTTAAAGTTGTTATATTATACTACAAAAATTATGTTAAATTTTGATAGTTCATAATATACGAGTTATCATATACTTTGAAATTTATATGTGGTAATTACTAATTATATTAAAAATATATAGGTTGATCAATCTCATTTAAATCAATATCCAGTCACGTGTTAAGGTAAGGGGTATCACTCTTTTCATCATCATAAATGGATATTATTTTCTTTCTTACTTGAAGGGATTATCATTCTTTGATTCTCGAAAATAATATCGTTTCTTTCTTGTGCCATTTATTTCCATGTATTAAATTGTGGGAATAACCTTACGGCGCGGTTTACCGCCTGTTGGTGAATAACCTTTTGTATTCATTCCTTATTAATCTTTGAGAATAACCTTACGGTGCGGATTACGCCTGTTTGGTGAATAACTCTTCGTGTTCAAATTCTATTAAATTGTGGGAATAACCTTACGGTGCGGATTACGCCTGTTTGGTGAATAACTATTCGTATTCAAATTGATGGGAATAACCTTACGGTGCGGATTATCGCCTGTTGGTGAATAACCCTTGTTATTTGTCTCGTGTGGAAATAATTTGTCTACACGAATTATCACATGACACTTTTATTCCATATTCGTAAGTGATATCATTTTCCTTTATACTCATAAGGGATACCATCTTTTTCATCTTCCATTATTCAAACTTACTATGGTAAGGGATATTAATTCCCTTCACCTTTTGTTAATCAAACCTGCTACGGTAAGGGATATTATTTTCTTCCATACACCTAAATCGAAACTTATTATGGAACTATTGCTTCTATAATTCCTGAAAATATTATATGTTCCATAATGGTTGAATTTCATTAGTTCAACTGAACCTTCCTATTTTCTGAACATTTCTATTGAACTGTAATCGTTATTCTGAACTGTGGATCTTGAATATCATTTTTAAATTTCACTCCACATCATGTTGGCAATTTGGACATTATTTGAATCTGCACAAAGTAAACTTCCGATACTTATTGTTTATCCTGTTCTTCTGTTCATCATTTGTATCACTGTTATTTGTATTAATCATCAAGAATCAAGCTGTTGTGAATATCTGTGGCCGGGGGCACAGATGTGATATAATTGTTGAACAGATGATAGGTTAAAGGCGATATACTAGGTTAAAGGCGATACATCTGTTCGGTGTCTTTTATGACACGTGGTGAATGTTCTCTTTGGCCCGTAGTGCAAAGATGAACTGTTGGTTGGTATGATTATGACCAAAGGCTGAATCTGGTATAATCATGACCGTTGGTGTTATATTGAATGTCTTTGGCCCGTAATGCAAAGACGAACTGTTGATCTGCATGATTATGACCAGGAACTGTGAAGTTGTATTATCTTGACTAATGGTATTTCAGATGATAAAAGTTGATGATATTTTTACTAAAAAGAGAAGCGAGTGGACATTATAGTCTGCATTATTCTTCTAATAGATTGTTCATTCCGCTGCTATTATTGATCTGAACGTTGTTTAAGAATTTAACTGCAGTTTTTGATATAAACCTTGTAGTCTATTGTATTCTATCAAGAACTCAACTGTTGAAGGCTAATGATAAATTATTCGTCATTATCTTAGTCATGATATTTCTTACTGGGCTATTTGAGCTCACCCTTTCTTTTCGTTCCATTGTTTTTCAACAGGAGATGAGAACGTAACGGGGTCTAGCCGGGAAATGGAGTGAGAGTGCGGGGATAGCTATCATAGTCTTCACGTGTTATAAAGTAGTGTGACAATAATAATAAAGACTTAGTTGTGTTGTATTATCCACTGTATTGTTGTACGTTGTATTTCATTGTAATAATTTTGTTGTAGTCTTTTGACGACTCAAGTTTGGGCTGTGTGGGCCTAGATTTGGGGGCGTCACAGTTGGTATCAGAGCTTAGGGATATGGTCTTTAATGGAGATCTGGGGTTAGAACTAGGAGGGGAGAGACGAATAGAATCAGTCACTAGTGTGTTCTACCTAAATTAGATTTTATTATCTAATGAGTTGATTTGAATATAGGGACATGAAGTGATGAGTCAGTTTATTTGAACTAACATTTATTTTGTGACCACAGTTTAGTATGGCATCTGGAAATCAAGAGGTTAACTACGAAATACCCGAAGCGAATGTAGCCGAAAATGAAGAAGCCACAAACAATCCTCCTGCCAACTCAGGAAATAATATTCCTGATAACATGATGAATGATGGATTCTTTAGGAATTTCATGCAGTTCATGCAGAATCAGGCAAGAGGAAATCCAGTTAACAATAACGGTAGAAACGCTGGTAATTTGAGGATGATCACTGTCAAGTAATTTAAAGAATTGGGACCACCTGAATTCCACGGGAAGCCTGACCCACTCAAAGCGGAGGCATGGCTGAAGCAGACGACAAAAATACTTGATGTCCTACAATGCGCTGATGATCAGAAGGTGCCCTTTGCTACCTTTATGTTTCGAGGTGAGGCGGATCACTGGTGGGAAGCGGTAAAACGTATCCACCCTTCAGCACTTGAGATGTCTTGGACAGAATTCCAAGAGCTATTTAATGAAAAGTACTTCCCAGAAAGCATCCGCCATATGAAGGAAGTGGAATTCATTAAGCTGGAGCAGGGAAACATGACAGTTTCTCACTATGAAGCTAAGTTTGCTGAACTGTCTCGTTTTGCGACTCATCTAGTAGATGACGAAGCACGGATGAGTCGGATGTTCTTACGTGGTCTAAGATTCGAAATCCGTCAACAACTTAGCTCTCATAAATTTAATTTGTATTCAGATGTTGTTGATAGGGCTCAAAGGGTGGAGCAAACAGATGAAAAATTACAGCCAAGAGTCAATGATCAGAGAAATGATAACAACCACAGGAACGAGAACCATCGAGGAGGTAACCAACACTTCGGTGGTAATTCCACATCAAATAACAGAAGAGGAGAATCCAGTGGGAACAATTTCAAAAGAAAGAGATTCCATAATAATTATGGAAGGGCACCAGTACCAGCACCAGCACCGACCCCAGTTTCAAGGGGAGAAGATCGACCACCAGTGAGATGCTATAGGTGTGGTCAGGAAGGTCACATCAGCCCAAACTGTACACTGCAGTCCAAAAAGTGCTACAGTTGTGGGAAAGAGGGTCATCTTGCGCGATTTTGTCCTGCCACAAAATCAAGTCCAGCTGCAGTGATGATACCAAAAGCTAGCGCGGATAAGGGAAAATCTGTAGTTCAAGGGAGAGCTTTTGTTGTGACATCCCAAATGGCACGAAACTCGAACGAGGTGATAACCGGTAAGCTATTCATAAATTCTCGTGAAGTCTACGCTTTGTTAGATACTGGTTCTACCCATTCTTTTATCTCACCTGCATGTGCTCAGCGTTTAAACTTAACTCCTGAAAATTTGGACTTTGACTTATCAGTTGAAACCCCATTAGGAGAAATGACCATTACATCTACTGTCTATAAATCTTGCCTAGTTCAAATCAACAACCTCACATTACCTGTTGACCTTATTTCTTTGGAGATGCATGAATTTGATGTGATTTTAGGAATTGATTGGTTGACTACCCATCATGCTAAAATTGATTGTTTTCATAAGATTATTAGTTTTCATATTCCTAATCAACCTGTCATGCAAATTCAAGCAACTAAACCATTGAAATCTATAACTGTTATTTCTAGCCATAAAGCCATTCGTTTATTGAAAAACGGATGTCAAGCCTTTTTAGCTCATGTCACTGATTTGAACAAAAATACGTCAAACTTGAATGATATTCCCATTGTTAATGAGTTTCCTGACGTTTTTCCGGAGGAACTTCCTGGTTTACCCCCAAACCGTGAAATTGAATTTTGTATTGATCTTGAACCTGGTACCAAGCCCATTTCCAAAACTCCATACCGAATGGCTCCCATTGAACTTCAAGAGTTAAAAGTCCAACTACAGGAATTGTTGGATACTGGTTTCATTCGTCCGAGTGCATCACCTTGGGGTGCTCCTGTTCTATTTGTGAAGAAGAAAGACGGGAGTATGAGATTGTGCATTGACTACCGAGAATTGAACCATGTCACCATCAAAAACAGGTATCCGTTACCTCGAATTGATGACATGTTTGATCAATTACAAGGTGCTCAACATTTCTCAAAGATTGATCTCCGTTCTGGATATCATCAGTTAAAGGTTAAAGCTGAGGACATTCCAAAGACTGCTTTCAGAACTCGTTATGGGCATTATGAGTTTTTAGTCATGCCTTTTGGACTAACCAATGCTCCTGCAGCTTTCATGGACATGATGAACCGAATATTCAAGGAATATTTGGATCATTTTGTGGTTGTCTTTATTGATGACATCCTCATATACTCCAAAAGTCATGAGGATCATGAACAACACCTGAGATTGATACTCCAGAAGCTCCGTAAGAACAAATTATATGCCAAGTTGAAGAAATGTGAGTTCTGGCTTGAGGAGGTCACGTTTCTTGGGCATGTGATTTCTAGTCAAGGAATATCAGTCGATCCTGCGAAGATTGAAACGGTACTAAATTGGGAACAACCCAAGACAGTAACCGAAGTCCGAAGTTTTCTGGGCCTAGCTGGTTATTATCGGAGATTCGTAGAAGGATTTTCTCGAATCGCCACTCCATTAACTCAGCTTACTCGGAAAAGCACAAAATTCATATGGAGCGAGCAATGCGAGAAAAGTTTTCAAGAGCTTAAGAGGAGACTTGTTTCAGCTCCTGTTCTGACCATTCCATCAGGATCGGGAGAATTTGTCATATACAGCGATGCTTCAGGCAAAGGTCTAGGTTGTGTCCTTATGCAACATGGAAAGGTTATAGCCTATGCCTCTCGACAACTCAAAGATTATGAGAAAAATTACCCTACTCATGATCTAGAGTTGGCAGCAGTCGTTTTCGCGTTGAAGATCTGGAGACACTACTTGTACGGAGAGAAAGTGGATATCTATACGGATCATAAAAGTCTCAAGTATTTCTTCACCCAGAAGGAACTCAACATGCGACAACGACGTTGGCTTGAGCTGTTGAAGGATTATGATCACACAATCCAGTATCACCCGGGAAAGGCGAACGTTGTAGCTGACGCTTTGAGCAGAAAATCTTATGCGAGTACAAGTGCACTGCTGACAACACAAAAGCGTATTTTGTACGACTTGCAAAAGATGGAGATGGAGCTAAAGACACCAGGGACCCACTCGAAGATTGCTCACGTGCAAGTAGAACCAGCTTTAATCGATAAAATTAAAGCTGCTCAAGCTACCGATCCGGAACTGATAAACATGATAAAGAAAGTACAAGAAGGTACCATTCCCGAAGCAAGAATCGACGAGAAAGGAATACTTCGAGTCAACTCTCGACTCTGTGTTCCTAACGATCCTGAATTAAAGCATAAAATCATGATGGAGGCACACAACACGCCATTTGCAATCCACCCTGGAGGTACCAAGATGTATCGAGATCTTCGACATACATTTTGGTGGAACAATATGAAAAGGGAGATTGCAGAGTTTATCTCAAGGTGCTTAACTTGTCAACGTGTCAAGGCAGAGCATCAAGTACCTAAGGGTCCTTTACAACCACTTGAGGTTCCCGAATGGAAGTGGGAACACATCAATATGGATTTCGTGACGGGTCTTCCCAAAGTTTCTCAAGGCTTAGATGCAATTTGGGTCATCGTAGATAGATTGACCAAATCCGCTCATTTCTTGCCTATACGAGAAAACTTTTCACTTGAACGTCTTGCCGGTATGTACATAAATGAGATCGTGAGATTGCATGGCATGCCAGTTTCCATAGTTTCTGATCGAGATCCTAGATTCACTTCACGCTTTTGGATCAGTCTACAAAAAGCTATGGGCACTGAACTACGTTTTAGTTCTGCATACCATCCTCAAACGGACGGACAATCGGAAAGGACGATCCAGACCCTCGAAGATCTTTTGAGACTTTGCGTACTAGATTTCAAAGGAAGTTGGGATAAGTACTTGCCATTGGTGGAATTTTCCTACAACAACAGTTACCAAGCAAGTATAGGTATGGCTCCATTCGAGGCTTTATATGGACGCAAATGTCGCTCTCCAGTATGTTGGAATGAGGTAGGAGAAGCAAAACTGTTGGGACCCGAGTTGGTACGCTTGATGACCGAAAAAATCCAAATGATCCGACAATGAATACAGACAGCACAAGAACGACAAAAGAGTTATGCCGATCTTCATCGGAGAGATGAGAGATTCAACGTCGGAGATCATGTATTCTTACGTGTTTCTCCATGGAAAGGGGTTACGAGATTCGGAAAGAAAGGAAAACTCAACCCTCGATTTATTGGCCCATTTGAAATCCTCGATCGGGTGGGAACTGTAGCTTACAGACTAGCCTTACCACCAAGTATGTCTCGCATCCATAACGTTTTTCACATATCTATGTTACGTAAATATGTGAAGGACCCAAACCACGTCATTGAGTTAGAACCAGACGTTATAGCAGAAGATTTAACGTATGAGGAAGTACCTGTTAAGATCCTAGATAAGAAGGAGCAGATCTTACGCTCAAAGGTTATACCTCAAGTTAAGGTTTTATGGAGGAACCAAGATATTGAGGAAATGACTTGGGAGCTAGAATCTGAGATGAAGTCTAGGTATCCATACCTCTTCGAAATGCTAGGTACGTCAATTTCGGGGACGAAATTTCATAAGGAGGGGAGGTTGTAAGACCCCGAATTTATGAAATACAAAATTTAATTTTTCTTCATATATATTTTTCCTGAAACAGTAAATGGTTAAATTGACAAAATTGAAAGTTAAGGATGTTATGTGCAAATTTTATTTTGTCGGACAATATTCTTTTTGTCGGGGAATATTCGTTTTGTCGGGGAATATTCGGGCCGTACGACGGCGCCGAAATAACAAATTATTTGTGGTCCCCACAACGGAATAATTGTCGGATATAGAAAACGACAGAAGTAACCTTTTTAAATAAAAATAGTCAACGGTGTTAACTGTTAAAATACCGGTGATAAAAGAATAGTAGCATACGGTAATTTATGGTATTTTCTGTAGCACACGGTACTCTACAGTAGCACACGGTATTGCACAGTGTCTCATATTATTGGTCTGATAATTGACACCGTAATTGTTACGCATCATTTCATCAATAATTGTCACTGCATAATATTTTATATTATCAATTCAATTATTGTTGCTACACAGTATTTTGCATTATTGATTCAATAATTGTCATTACACTGTATTTCATATCATCGAGTCAATAATTGTTGGTGCACTGTAGTTTAAAATTATTGAATCTAATAATTGTCACAGTAGCAAATACACTATAATTTATATTATTAAATTAATAAAAATATGTAACGTGTTTCTTACATTATTGTGGTAACATTATTTTATATGTTGGACTCACAGGAAGAATAAATAAATAAATAAATAAAAAATAAAATAATTAATTTTACTATTTGAAATAGTAACGTGAATAGTGACGTGAATAGTACGTGAATAGTAAGAAACATGTGGGACCCATTGTGGGGCCCACATGAAATGTGAGAAATGTGAGAATTTGCTGAAGAGTTGGTGGAGGCTGCGCAGCAGCCTCTGCTGAATTTTTTTCTGTTCACCTACCACGCATAGTAACTTATTTTCTCCTATAAATAGCTTGCTCAGCTGAATAGAAAAATCACACCTAAAACATAAAATTTTTCTATAAGAATTTTATGAGTTTTCTCTGAGAATAGTAAGGTTATTTTGAGAGTTTGAAAGCCAAAAGGAGTGCAGGAATTTTTCAAGTAAGTGTTTTATTAAAGAGTAGTAATTTCATAAATTCCTATTTTTCACGGTATTCACAAATCTTCCTTTAGAAGACTCTTCTTTGAGAAGATTCATTTTTAAAAGCTTTCTTTGGAAGATTTATTTTGGAATATTATTTTAAAAACTATTTTAAAGTTGTTATATTATACTACAAAAATTATGTTAAATTTTGATAGTTCATAATATACGAGTTATCATATACTTTGAAATTTATATGTGGTAATTACTAATTATATTAAAAATATATAGGTTGATCAATCTCATTTAAATCAATATCCAGTCACGTGTTAAGGTAAGGGGTATCACTCTTTTCATCATCATAAATGGATATTATTTTCTTTCTTACTTGAAGGGATTATCATTCTTTGATTCTCGAAAATAATATCGTTTCTTTCTTGTGCCATTTATTTCCATGTATTAAATTGTGGGAATAACCTTACGGCGCGGTTTACCGCCTGTTGGTGAATAACCTTTTGTATTCATTCCTTATTAATCTTTGAGAATAACCTTACGGTGCGGATTACGCCTGTTTGGTGAATAACTCTTCGTGTTCAAATTCTATTAAATTGTGGGAATAACCTTACGGTGCGGATTACGCCTGTTTGGTGAATAACTATTCGTATTCAAATTGATGGGAATAACCTTACGGTGCGGATTATCGCCTGTTGGTGAATAACCCTTGTTATTTGTCTCGTGTGGAAATAATTTGTCTACACGAATTATCACATGACACTTTTATTCCATATTCGTAAGTGATATCATTTTCCTTTATACTCATAAGGGATACCATCTTTTTCATCTTCCATTATTCAAACTTACTATGGTAAGGGATATTAATTCCCTTCACCTTTTGTTAATCAAACCTGCTACGGTAAGGGATATTATTTTCTTCCATACACCTAAATCGAAACTTATTATGGAACTATTGCTTCTATAATTCCTGAAAATATTATATGTTCCATAATGGTTGAATTTCATTAGTTCAACTGAACCTTCCTATTTTCTGAACATTTCTATTGAACTGTAATCGTTATTCTGAACTGTGGATCTTGAATATCATTTTTAAATTTCACTCCACATCATGTTGGCAATTTGGACATTATTTGAATCTGCACAAAGTAAACTTCCGATACTTATTGTTTATCCTGTTCTTCTGTTCATCATTTGTATCACTGTTATTTGTATTAATCATCAAGAATCAAGCTGTTGTGAATATCTGTGGCCGGGGGCACAGATGTGATATAATTGTTGAACAGATGATAGGTTAAAGGCGATATACTAGGTTAAAGGCGATACATCTGTTCGGTGTCTTTTATGACACGTGGTGAATGTTCTCTTTGGCCCGTAGTGCAAAGATGAACTGTTGGTTGGTATGATTATGACCAAAGGCTGAATCTGGTATAATCATGACCGTTGGTGTTATATTGAATGTCTTTGGCCCGTAGTGCAAAGACGAACTGTTGATCTGCATGATTATGACCAGGAACTGTGAAGTTGTATTATCTTGACTAATGGTATTTCAGATGATAAAAGTTGATGATATTTTTACTAAAAAGAGAAGCGAGTGGACATTATAGTCTGCATTATTCTTCTAATAGATTGTTCATTCCGCTGCTATTATTGATCTGAACGTTGTTTAAGAATTTAACTGCAGTTTTTGATATAAACCTTGTAGTCTATTGTATTCTATCAAGAACTCAACTGTTGAAGGCTAATGATAAATTATTCGTCATTATCTTAGTCATGATATTTCTTACTGGGCTATTTGAGCTCACCCTTTCTTTTCGTTCCATTGTTTTTCAACAGGAGATGAGAACGTAACGGGGTCTAGCCGGGGAATGGAGTGAGAGTGCGGGGATAACTATCATAGTCTTCACGTGTTATAAAGTAGTGTGACAATAATAATGAAGACTTAGTTGTGTTGTATTATCCACTGTATTGTTGTACGTTGTATTTCATTGTAATAATTTTGTTGTAGTCTTTTGACGACTCAAGTTTGGGCTGTGTGGGCCTAGATTTGGGGGCGTCACATATAGTAAACATTTGTTAAGATAACTATTCCAGCAAACAAATCTTATATCGTTCATAAAGTAATCTAATAATCAATATTAAAATAGACTTTTTGTAGGCTGCCATTAGGAATGACAGTCAAAAAAAAAAATTGAATTTTTTTTTTCCAACCGCTATTAGGAGTAACGGCCAAAAAAAAAAAAATCAAATTACCTTCCCGACAGCCACTCCTAGTGGCAGTTGGGAGCTTTCCATCACCGACGAAAAGTCCGGCAATCTTAAAACGACGACGTTTTGTTTTGATATTTTTTCTTGGCCGTCATTAGGAATAACTATCAGGACCAAAATGACGTTATTTTTTTCACTGCAAAATCCAAACCTAGACTATATTAGATCTACTTCTCAAATTTTCGTGAAGTACGTCTTCGTTCTCTCACGTTTTTTATTTAATTTATTTTTTTGATACATATTTAGCTCTGTGTTTTTTTAACAATGACACTAACAATACAATTATTAATGACTATTTTGCTAAATAGAATATTTTATTATTAAATATATATGTATTAAAAAGAATTACATAAAATGTGTAATGAACGTGAGCTAATTCACTATCATCTTTAACCAGCAATAAGATGCGTACAATTCTCAAACTTCCTACGGAACAATACTGTTAACATGTGTGATTATTTGGGATTAATTAGGATAAGGTGCGGTCTTGTGACATAATTACAACGACAAGTTTAATGGTAAATTTACATACGGCAACAACAAGAAGATATGACTTGGCAGTGACTTAATGAGTCAATAGCAACACTATGCTTATGAAACCCTTTTAACTTTCTCCATGCACTCAAAATGTTTAAATTGTCTACTGCATACTCCTCAAAATCAAAATACATCATATTTCATTAAGAAAATTAGTAATTACGTCTTATAATAAAAGTTATAGTTTGATTTTTATAATTAAATTGATAATTTTTAAAATTAATAAATTTTTAAAAAATTCAAAACATGCTTATAGATAATAGAGAATTTACTATTAATGTTAATTTCGTCATTTAACTTTTTATATAAATATTTTTAATTATTAAATTTAAAAAATAATTAATTTCATTATTAAAATCAAATTTAGACATTTATTGATTATGGGAGAGAGTGAATATGATATAAACTTCACTCTTGATTCACCTATCAAAGCTTAATATTTTGATTCAGAGTACTGAAATTGATTTTTAACTTTGAATTTGGTGCACTAATATAACGTCGCCTTTGAGTCATTATGTCGCTGTCATTAAATCATGTTGTTATTGTTGTTGTCGTGGTACTTAAATTTACTCCCTTCGTTTTTTTTTAATTGTCTTTTCTAAAAATAAAATTTATTTTTTAATTTATTGTTTGTAGATTTTACAAAAATATTAATAACTTAATTTATCATATTATTCCTATATTGAATATTAGTTTGTTTATCTTATATCTTTTGTAATAAATTTTGAAATGTAATATTAAAATTTTATATTTATTTTAATCAATCAGATAAAATATTAATTATATTTATTAATTTTTGTATTTTCTCCTAAAAAAGAAATAAAGGGAGAACCATTAAACTTGTCATTGTAATTATGTCATTTTGACACAACTTAGAGATGTATCTCTAATTAATACTCCATCTGTCTATTTTTATTTGTTTTTTTAGAGAGAGTTTTTTTTTTTGTAAATTTTAAAGAAGTATTAAGTGCTTAATTTTCTATATTATTCTTTATGATTACAGATTAATTTGCTTTTTCTCATCTTTTTAATAAATTTTAAAAGTTTATATTAAAATTTTATACTCAATTTAATCAATCAAATAATAAAATATTAATTATATTTTTCAATTTATATATATAATCATAAAACATCAATTAAAAAAAACCCGGAGAAAGTACCTGCTAGACTATAACCGGAGGTTTACTAACTTATATCAGACATCCTATACCCTCATCCTAAATAATCACTTATGTTCACACTTGATTCACCAATTAAATCCACACATTTTTTTAGACTCTTGCCACGTAACATGGGTGACTTAAGATAATTTAAAATTTAAAATAATTATTTAAAATAATTTTTTTTATATTTAATATATTTTTTATTGACTTTTGCTATCAAATTGATCATTTTTTAAATCAATATATCTTATTATTATTTAATATATATGTAAAAAACCTATAAACTACATATTTAATAATAATCTCAATGTTTATTTTAAAAAAAATATAAATATATATATTTAATTGTTAATTTGACTACAAAAGTCAATGGAGTACTTTTATTTTGAGACGGAAGGAATATTAATATTTTTTATTTAAATGAGATATTTTTTTATACTGTTAACTTTTTTTAAATATTTAATATTTGAATTGGACTGTGGGCCCTAAAGATTGATTAAATTTATACTTTTATAAAGGATTTTTTTTATGGGTAATTTATGGTGTTAAAAATTTAGGACTTTCCTTTAAAATGAGACATAAAGTCCAAACTTTTTTGTTTAGACTATAGGGTCGGCCCTGTCTTGTACAACAACAAACTTATGTTGATATTAAATATTGACGTATATGAATACAAATAATTAAGAAATGACCAACATATTATTAATTATTCTATCTTATCACTTAAACTTTCAAGTTAGTTGTAATCTAATTTCGTCATGATATATATATATATATATATATATATATATATATGTATATCACCTCTATATATTGAATATTGTTACAAAAAGTACTCCGAGTACAATAATTTGGCTAGTTTGGTTTTTAAAAAGAAAATTTATAACAAAAATGACAGAAATTAAATATAAAACACCACTATGCTTCCACAACTTTTCTAATGAGGGGATGGAATATCAAATATATTACTACCTCGATTCCCTTAAGGTAATTTTTTTTGTTTCAAAGACCTGACGTTCTAAAATTATTAGAAGAATTGGTTACAATTTTTTCTAAATTACCCTTTGAATAAATAATCTACAGTTTCCAAATTCCTTTATCTATATCCGCTCAACCACATAGTATCTTTCTCTCTCTTCTCTTTCTAACTCCATCTCTCCCTCTTCTTTTTCTTCTCTCTCCTTCCTATTCGACTCTCTTTTGCGTTAAGTAAGTAATTTTGTGTATTTTTAATTACAGAATATTTAAATTTATATCATTAATATGCTGCATCTATGGTCATTAATGAATATAGTTTAATTTGTTCTGTTTTATAAAAACTAATGTAATCTAAATAGCTTTTCAATTATAAGAAAAAATGGTGAAAAACGAAAAAGAGATCTAACAAAAAAATTTGGCCGCGAGTAATAAAAAAAAAGGAAAAAGAAAAAAAGAGAGGAGTGGGATGACCCAAAAATAGGGGTGGGTGAGAAAAATTAGCTATATGATAAATTGAGTTTTATTTTATGGGATAATTATATATATATTGGTTAAAAATGAGGATAGAGAAAATAGATGAATAGACAAATGAAAAAGTATTTTGAATATTTAATAGTAATTTTAGTTAAGGGTAATTAAAAATATATGTGCATAACTCTAAAACATCAAGTATAAAAGAATGGAGAGAGTATTATCTTCCACCTTGGTGAACTATAAATAAATTATTATAAATAATTAAAGTAAAGCTAAAATCCAAGGTCACTTGGGACACAAATCCTTTGGTTGGATTACTTCCACACGTATAGCCTATAAATTTTCGTGGTTCACGCTCTCTCTCTCTCTCTCTCTGTCAATCCACATGTTCATAACTTGTTTTCTGAATAATATGGATTACATAGAAACTGTAATTACGGTTTTAAAAGGATGATGATAATGTCATAATAAATATTATTTATGTTGTCAAAAGAATTATGTATGAATTAGCAACATTTTATATTTGTTTTAGCGATATTTTAAACTTTTAATTTGACATTTGTTATTTTGAAATTATAATTATTTATTTGACATAATTAAATTCAATGACCTTCAAAAAGAGTAAAATTATGTCTGAATGTGCATAATTAAGAACCAAGCTAAAAGTCGTTTAAATCTTCGGATTCTCAATTAGTAATCTAATTTAAGATGTAAAAACTTCTAGCATGCACCCTTTTGTTTTTATTTGCAAGCCTATTATTATTGTTAGATTAATATCTAATCACCAAAGATGTGATATAATATCGTTTTAATTTCTGCCTAACTGCCGACATCTGAGTTACACTTGCTTGGGGCAACTAATCCACCATTTTGAAGAATGTGGTGATCAATAGTTTATCAGAATTTCATGCCATGCACACTTATATGATGACAATCAATTAAGGACAAAAACTTGGGGCTAGGTGTTTATTTTTTTCCACAAATGAATGTACTGTATAAGATCCCTTAGTTAATAGTGCCAAGCCCTCGAAAAACTTTTGAACCTTGGAAAAGGGTGCCTCCTATCTCTTGTAGCAATATTTACAACGTGGATAGAAAAATATTGTCATGGACGTCGTTTAATCCTGAAAATTCACTTGCAGCCGACAACATTTTAATTGGGTACAACTGGTACAAGCTGTCAGGTATTGTTGCACACAAGAGCTGTGAATTTTTCAGCCATGGCAGCACGCCATTGGGGCCGTTTTCAATAAGGGGCGGAGCTTGAAAAGCCAAGCGAGCCTAGAGTAAAAATATGTGGATAGACAAGTTTTAGAAGCAATCTCATTAATTCTAAGTAATTAAAAAGTCTCGTGCACTTTTCTCTATAATTTCTTGGTAAAGTTTCATAAGATAATTAACAAGTTACTCAATAATAATATCACACTCAGATTCAACATAAGGTCATATGAAAGAAGATCTTGAGGATACTAGAGATTGTTTGAATATTTAAATGTGTTAATCTAACCAAACACTAGGTAACAATTTGTATTCTAGATATATTGTATATATATAATTGTTGTTTTATATAAAATCATAAAGATAAAGATGATCCTGTTTTATTAGATTTTTAAACCTATTTTTTGTAGATTTTTTCCCAACAGTTGTCACATTATATATCATTATGAAATTTTATATTTATTATTATATTTAATTTGTTATAATAAATATTGTATTTTAATTGCAGTACCATGTTTGTGAATCAACACAAATACAATATTTGTTATAATTACTGCAACAAATAATTATAAATTTTTATACAAATACATGATGCGACAGTTTCATCCTAATTGAATTTGCAATAAATGTTGAGCTGAAAAGGTACTGATAGAATAATCAAACGTGGGTATTTAGAACCCTAGCTAGCTAGGGACAGGAAAAAATAGGATATGGTTTTTCCCTTGGTCTTGCCTACTACTTTATGCTTAGCAGTTGGTGAACCTTTTGATGTTCTTCTGAGGATAATTGATTTAGAGCTTTTTGACGACACCAAAGAGTCTCACTTGTCAAGCTGTTGCTAATATATATATATATATATATATATATATGGAGTAGTGGATGAATATGTGCGCATGATGGACATATTAATTCACAATCACAGGAAAATGAAGCTTAACCACATTCATTCATTAAATAACAGGTTTTAATTTTTTTTTTAAAAAGCAATAAAAAAATAACTTCATGTCAGTTTTTAATCAATTTTTTTTAAAAAGATTTCATTTTGAGATGAAAAAAATATGGGACAATAACCACTAAACTATATAAACATGGATTTAACTGTAAGTTTCTTGTGTTGCGTGATTGGTGAGATATTGAGTTCACCTTGTAATTATATCTTGTATACTTTAAAAATTGTGGTCCAATACCATCTCCATTATATTTAAAATAATTATCAAGTACGCTTTGACTAATTTGGATGTAGTTTTTTAACCAAAATTTTGTCCATTAATTGATGCCGACTTCAAATTATCCCACATGCACAATACCGCGTAGAAGTGCTTTTAAACTGATCTAATTTCATGCCATAGATAGCTTCGCTGGAAAAGGACACTTGATTAACATATATGTTGATAGCAAAGCACCACTTCATGTTAATTCCCATCAAATGAAAAGACAGAAGAAAGATGGGCAAAGATTAAAGAAATGGTGGCTTACCATCAGTGGAGTGGTGGAGTTTTAACAATCCCAATTCCCACATTATTTTTTAGACTTGCTAACAATTCCCCTTACTAAATAGATAGGGATGGAAAGTGGTATTAATCTATTGGAAAAATACAGCTATTTTATATATATTAAATTCTAAGCATGGCATTGGCACTGGCACGCTGGAGGAGAGTGGTGTGTAATATTTGGCTTCTACTTACTTGCTTTTAGACGTGCGGCGCCTACCAAGACGACAGAGAATCATAAGTCGATAGTTTTGCCGACTACACTGAGAACTCCTGTCATGTTTATTACTCACTCCCTGCATAATGTAATACCTGCTTGGATTTATCGTAAACGACAGAGAAAGCAGAAGACAAATTTGAGATGGTTTCCTATATATATATATATATATATATATATATATTAGTAGTGATCTTTGTGAAAGTGAAATATAATTCAAAATATGACCTTTAATCGCATTTTAACTTTTTAAGTCGATATGTAAAATTCTAATATTTAAAATATGAACTTATTTTATTTTGGTACAACAAATATAATTATTTTTGACTAGTTAAAAAATACAATTAATTAATTATCTTGTTTGTTACTTTTAAAACTTGAATGAATTCATGATATTCATTTTAAATTTTATATTAAATATCACAAATTGCCTTAGAAAGTCATGTATAACTCTTATTATGTGATGAATGATTGAATTATTGAATGGATGATTAATTATTTATTACAAGCAAACAATCGTAATCTTTTAACTTCTTCCTTTGATCACTTCCCGACGTTCAGTTTTATGATTTTGATATGAAAACTTTGATATCATCGTTGTTTCTTTATGTTATTGATGTTAAAAATATTTGGCTCATATATGCTCATCTGAAATCATATATTGACTTAAAAAGTTAACTTAGGTCTAGGTACATTTGAGTACCCCCTTAACTCATTAATACTAGTTGTTAGGAATATCCGGCTCATATATGCTCATGTGAAATCACATATTGACCAAAAATGTTAACTTATAATATATGATCCATTAAAGTATATATGTCTTTAATTTTTTTTCCTTATATTTCAATATCAGACTTTATTATCACACGATACCTCAACAATTGATTGATCATTATCAACTAAACCTAAGGAGTTAGAACAATTGATACAAAGTTCACTAGAAAAAACTTTAAGGTTGTCTAAGTTCCCTTGAAATTAAATTACAAGTAATTACTCATAAATTTCCTAATACAAGCATATGAAAGCTTGCCTTAGAACCAATTTTGATAAGTTGGGAATTAATGCCGCATAACAAGATAAGTATCAAAATTAGTCTTTCTTAACTTCTAAGTTTTTCTTTTCTTTACATCACTCATCGTCTCAAAGAAAAAACTTGATAAAAGTACAGTGGATCGAAAAAACTTGATTATGTATTTAAAGTTGTTAGGTGGAATTATTTTTTGAGATTATCCTGTTAAGCTTTTGCTTGATCTTACTTCCATTTCTCTTTGGATGTAAAATTTATTTTTACTGATCAAAAAGAAAAATTGATACTTGATACAACTTAAACAGCTACATTGGGATTTTGGGTATGCATTGCTGCACTACCATGAAGATGCAAGGATGCCGATTTTCAAAAATGAGTTTGAGTTCACAGAAAGGAAACTCATCATGTTAAGAAAGAAGGCCATCTCCATCAGCCTTTAGATGTCTAAAATACAGTATGCAAGCATCCGGGGCATGAACAAGGACGAGAAGCAAGGTTATATATATATATATGCAAGAATTTCAAGCCAAAGAAATTCATTTAATTATATGGACAGATTATCAACAAAACCTTGATAAAATTAAAGGCCAATTAATAGCTAGCAAAATCAAATCAAACAAGTCATTATTTAGATGCATTTTTTCAGCATTCTCTTATATATATATATGGTACTTCATACAAGCATTGAGAAGATTAAATTCATATTCAACTTAACATGATTATAATTTATCGCGGTGATTTTAGTGATTCAACTTGTGATTTTCCACAAGGTCCCCTTGTCCTCATGAAAGTTCGATATTCATTAAATGTCATGGGCGGATAGAGAGCAGGACTGTTCTCTGTGACGAGTTCTTTAGCAGGTTCAATGGTTATATCACCCTTGGGATTATAGAAGAAGGCAAGAGAAACTCGTTCAGTAGCTGAATTCACAACCACCCGATGCTCCACGCTCTTGTAATTTGCATTGCTTAGCACCTATATATAAATACACACACACAATCAGAAAAAATATAAATAAATAAATATACACACACACACACACACACATACATACATACATACATAAACAACTTCGACTAACTAATTAATTGGTTGGTAAGAAAATTGAGTTTTCTCTGTTGTTTGTTCTTGTTATTGACAGTCTTAACTTTTTACCTAGAAAACGAAAGAACTACACCTACAATCTTATAAAAGTAAAATAGTACTACATTCTTTTTTAGTTGAAACCTTCTTTTTTTTTCCCCTCCAAATATTAAAGTTTATATAGGACAGACATTTCAAAATAATATTCTCAATAATAAAATTTAGCCTTTAAAGTTTAATTTTGCAAAAAGGTAATTATGTGTGTGTATGTATATATGTTACGGAAATATAGGTAGATACCTGCATTTGATCACCAAGGTTAACAATGAAGGCATTAGGTAGAGGCTTAACCATGACCCAATTATCGCCTCGACGGACTTGGAGCCCAGATACGTGATCATCCGCAAGGAGGAGGGTCATACCACCGGGGTCCGAGTGTGGTGAGAGACCAAGGGTGAGGTCTGGTTGAGGGCACTTTGGATAGAAACTTACCCTTAAGCAAGCACCAATTTCCTCTCCTCCGAAAGCTTGTTGAAAGTAATTCTCCTCTAATCCAAGGTTAATTGATAGAGCTTTCATCAACTCTCCACAGAGTTTAACCAATGCTTCATTATATTCTGCCATTAATCCCCTACAAGTATGAATTAAAACGGGTCAACTATTATACTATATTTGTGACTACGTATATCATGAATGTTTGTGATCCGACATAGTAAAATATACGCCCAGCTCCATTGCACACACAAAAAGATGTCACCTTTATGTGTTTTTTTTTATATCCGGAAAAAGGTGTCACTCTTTTAGAGGTTAATAAAATTATTAAATTAAAAAAGTTGGATAAAGAGAGACAAATGGAAAAGGACTCTTTGCACAAGTAAAATGAAACCTCAGTGAAACCTGTTGTGCAGTAAAAGTGTAATATAAATTTTGCTACAAAGTTGTACTTCAGTCGGTTATAATCAAATCCTAACGATTTGATTCAATGGTACGTAATCCCATTAAATTTACGTTTTTTGACTATTTTAAATTAAAATGACTATCTTTAGAATTAGTGATTAAGCATATATAAATATATTTTTTAAAATTATAAAAATTGAGATTAGTAGTAAGTTGTATATATATTTTTAAAATTTATAATCTCTTCATCTATATTTTTGTAAAGATGATACAAAAATTAATTATTTTAATTTAAAAAGTCAAAATTAGACATTTAATCTGAGACGAAAGGAATACTAAACCACATGATAAGTATATCTCGTCATCAATTCAAAATTGGAGGCACTGACATAGGGACTCGATGCTGCGGGTTCCTCTAAAAAATTAAAGGATAAAAATTGTGCATAAAATCTCATGTACGTACTCAACATGCAAGCATTCAGATATCATGTCTCATTATATATATATTTATTGGTGTAATTAAGATTTTATTTATTCATTTAAAAATTTCTAACCTGCAAGAAGAGGGAAGACTAGGCCATTTGTTCTGGTCCCTCAACGACAATGGAAGGTAATTAAGAAAAAAATAGTCGCTCCAATCCAATTTAGCACCCTCCTCCACTCCGAGCCGACTCCCGTACCCTTCGTACGTGCTCGGGGTGTTTGCATAAGCTTGCTTCGCCTCAACCGGAAGCTGAAAAAACTCGTGCCAAACTTGAAGAGCACTAGCCATCAAGTGGTGGCTAACGCCGTGGTTCACCACCTGGAAGAACCCCCCCTCGCCACACGCCCTGGAGATGAGAGTGAGGGTAGTTTGGCGCAACGTAGGGTCATCAGAGAGCAAGTTCTGGAGATCAATGACTGGAATGTCAACCTCGCGCTCGGGTGAGGTGAGTGACAAACAAGGTCTATCACAAGGTTGTTTCACGTAGGATTCAGGTATCTTTTGCATGCCACAGTCGGATAGTGATTGGACTCGGACAATTGGTGCCGGCCAACTTTGCAGGCAGTTCATTCTTTCTACTCTTCACACACGCCGAGGATGAGAGTTTGTGCGGTGGAGGTGGCCGAGGTTGGGGTGACAGCGGGTGGTTATTAAGTCTTAAGTATTTGATATAGTAATTTAATGCGATAAGGTGTTTCAAGGGGGAGAGGTATATATAGATATCCAGATAGGTGACATATCCATTACCTTTGTGTTTTTAATGCTTGATGACATGGCTCTTTTCGGCGTTTTAAATATCTGATATCCGTTCACATTACCTTTGTTTCTTACGGGTAAATGATTTTAAAAATCTATAAATTTTCACTTATTTTTTATTTTAATTAATTAAATACAATTTTTTCATATTAAATTTTAAATTTTATTTTCTCAATAAAAATTAACAGCTGTGAATTGACTAATATTGACTGTCAAAAATATGCTACGTGCATGGCTCTAATAAAAAGAATTAAAGAGAAAGATAAATAAATAAAGAATTTCAATCTCATCAATGTACTCATTGCCACCATAATACCCTGGAGGCGCAGCGGTTAGAAGATGACGGACACCGCCCCTTTCTCCTCGAAGTCCTTCTCTTCGCTGCCACTTTCTCCCTCGTCCTTCTCGTTTTCCTCTGTCCGCTGCTCCATCAATTGCAGGGGAATCCATGGAACTAATTTTTTAATCAATCTGAAACGCGATTGAGATAACCCCTAGAGAGAGATTTATTTGGGAGTGGGTTAAATTCATGAGATACAATAAATCTTCAAAAATGAAATCTAAAATGTAGGAGAGAAATCCGCTTATAGCTTCAAAAATTCAATAAAAAGCGATTCAAAGTGCAAGATCAGATTTTAAGTACCATTTTTATTTTTTTATTTTTTTACGTTTTAAGTGCCAGATCAGATGATTTTGTTGTCGGTCAACATTGGCCAACCAATGGATGTTAAGAAATTGTGGGAAAGCGATTTGTCTCTTTTAACTTTAAAGTTTAATAAAAAAAAGTTTATACTTGATTGATTAAAATAAAAAATAAGTGAAAGTTTGTTTATTTTTAGTGTCATTTACCCTTTCGTTATTGTATCAATTGGGAGTTTGAAATATATATATGACATCAATTCAAAATACAATTGATAAAATATTTTAATTGACTTTTTGCACATATTAAGAAAGAGAATAAAATGACAAAATTATTTATATTTAAAACTAAAGTTATGAAAAAACTTCTCACTAAAATTAATTTCATTTAATACTATTTTCAACTCTATGTATTTAAATTCCTTTTCTCATCTAGTATAGTTACATAGTTTTTTTTACATAACAAATAAAATCTCATAAATATGCATAGATAATAGAAATATAGAACAATTAATATTAAGGGTGTTATAGAATTTATATATTTTTATTTATAAAAAGTAAATTATTTAAGATAAGTAGATATTTAACTTGAAATTATCCAAAAGAGTAATAAAACTTTTTATCCTTGGGACGGTGGGAGTATTAATTTTAATTTGTACATAAGAAATCTCATGGTATTGAAAAAATGAAATTTATTGTTTAGGGTTGTAGATGAAATTTGAAATATTCGATATCAGTTAAAAATTTTAATTATTTGAATATATTTGGTTTAAAGCATGGTAAAAACCCTAAACGGATAATATAGTATAATATATATTTGTATACACCAAAAGCGAATGCATGTACAAATATGGAGATAGATATATATGTTAATATTTGTCAATAATTTAAGAGTAATACTACTTTTTAAAAAATTCACATTATCATGCACATGAATATTTTAATTTTAAGATTAAAGGTGAATTAATTGATTTTAAAAAATTAAAACGAAACTATTTTTGTGGAGCTAGCTAGATATTCATTGTAAATATGCTTGAGTGCGTCCTTTTGACAAATCTTAATCGGTGCAAGAAGGTTTGAGAACTCAAAGGAAATTCTAATTTTCAAACGCAAGGAATATAAGAAAAAACACACAACCAGGGAGGTGGGATGGTATCCGGGCAAAACCGTGCCAGTATATATATAGCAAATGTTTATTGTTATTAGAGTAGGCGTTAAATTACTTTATTTATCTGTCGTTTGAGTTTTTAGTGATAGAGACTTTCACATTTAATTTATTTTTTATGTTTAATTGTTGTAACAATATTCTTAATAAATATTTACTGTGAATATGATCTCATATTTAAATTTATTATATAAAACAGAGCGGATCAATCTAATGGTCTCAAATTACTAAAAGCTTCAATAAAGAACGGCTGCGATTAAATCCACTTTGTTTGAAATTTTGCACAGGTCAAATACTCCTTCCCCTTGCCCGTTCCATCGTCTTCTCTCTCTCCTGTTCAGTCGGTACGAACATCGGGAACATAGATTCAGAGTTTTTATCCATAGATGATAGATCCATCATCCACGGCACGAAGCCACAGCTCAAATACTCCTTCCCCCTTGCCCGTTCCATCGTCTTCTCTCTCTCCTGTCCAGTCGGTACGAACATCGGGACGAAGCCACAGCTCAAATACTCCTTCCCCCTTGCCCGTTCCATCGTCTTCTCTCTCTCCTGTTCAGTCGGTACGAACATCGGGAACATAGATTCAGAGTTTTTATCCATATATGATAGATCCATCATCCACGGCACGAAGCCACGAACATCAGAGCGTTGGGATTCAGAATTTTTATCTGCTATCGGAGCTTCGAGCTGTCATCTATGCTCTCTCCTTCATCTCTTTCCTCTTGCTCTGCTGCTTTCTTACGTTCTTCCGGTGACTTTTCCCTTTTCCCTTTTCCAGAGATGAGGTATAGTACTATTATTGTTAATATTATGCATAGTTCGAAACTTACATATTAGATGGGTTGTTGGGTATTTCCTCTTGTTAATATTTCTATTTGGCCCTAAATTTGAGCTCCCTGGCATGTAGTTTGCATCAGTTTGTTGATTTGTTTTTGGTGGGCAGCTAAAATTTTTCCAGTGGTGAAGAATCAGCACCCATTGCTTTGCACACTCTTGATAGGCAACTCTTTAGCAATCGTTTGCCGGAAGGCCAGCTCGAAAAAGCGCAAGAAGAAGCAGAAGATGCAGAGGCTGAAGAGGAAGAGGAGGCCGAAGAAAACAGTAATGGCAAGGCTTCCGCTAAGAGAAGAAGGTTAGTTAATTTAGTAACGGATGGACATTGTTACATTGACTTTTTTGGTATGCTAAGCAATTTGGTGGTGAATTTGAGTTGCAGGAAGTGTGAGTCTTGGTGTTTTTTTTTATTCAATGTCTTCGCTATTTTAATTATGCAAGACAATTCCACACAAGGCCTCAATGTAAATAGGGGCCATCCGATCTTTCAAGAACGTAGCAGATGTAATCAAAATCCCTCAGTTATTTCTTTCTGATTTGTTTATATATCAATGTTATTGGTGTAAATATGATTAATTTTGTAGATATCACTGTTCTAAAAATCCCCGCCTAGGTCCGATTAATCCCCGCCTAGGCGCTAGGCCCTCCCCTGCCGCCACGCCTAGGCCGCCTAGCGCCTAGCCTATGTCCAAGGAGAAAAAAAAATCCCTCCAGAGAATTATACGGGACTGGGCGAGCAAGACAGAGAAATTAGGCGAGGCATAAGCGAAAAATTTAGGGTTGCAATTATTTTTTTTTTAATTTTAATAACTAAGCTACAAAACGACGTCATAAGAATAGATGAAGAAGTTGAAAGCTATTCGGGCCTTATTTGGGAAGCGATTGGTGAAGCATCCGAAGCGGATAGCGTGCTAGAGCTTAAGAGAAATAATAGAAATGTTAAAGTAAGAAAACTCCATGATTTTTTTTTTTTGTCTGAAAATGATACGGAAGAGGGAAATGAGGAGTACGAGTGTGAGCCCAATGGGGACATTATCTTGAAAGAATATAGAAAAAAAAAGAGTTATAGAGAGATATAGAGGTATATGGAGATGAGGACTATTAGTTCGTATTTTTTATTATTTGCTTGTGTTTGAACTTTAAACAATTGCGTGTTTTTGTTTGAACTTTGACATTAGCAACATGAATATGTGTTTGAACTTTAAGCAAATGCCTTTATTATCTTTATTATAGATTGTTTTCCTTTATATTATTATTTTGTTAGGATAAATGTAAGATAAAATATTAAAATTGACATAAAATAAAAAATCCCGCCTAGGCCCCGCCCAGGCCCCGCCTAGGCCCCCTAGGCGCTAGGCCCCCCCCGGCCGCCCGCCTCCCGCCTAGCGCCTTTTAGAACCTTGGTAGATATTTGATGGGATATTCGGGTGTTACGCTGTTGTAATTGCGATATTAGTGATTGTTGCTGAGACAGAGTGGGGATTCATAATCAAGTTCTGGAAGGTATTTTTTGTTTTGGTTTTATGGTCTAAGCTTTGCTTTAGTTTCATGTGGTTTGATTCTAGCGGTATTTCTTTGGTTCAGACTCGAATTTTGCATTCTTGATGTTCTGCTATGTAATTGCACTCACAAGTCAGAAGCAACATTGGGTTTCAATTATTAATTCGCGGTAATTAGTTCCGTTTGGTTTAGTTCCATTTGGTTTAATTTTTACTTTCATTCATGATAATTAAGTAGTTTTTGGAGTGGCATAATTGTAGCTGTCATTCTTTCTACTTCTATGCATTACATTTAATAGCAAACATTTGATTTTCAATCGGAGTATTATCAATCTTCAAATATATACACATATATTTAAATGACTTCTGCCGGACCATTATTTCAAGAAAGTTGAAGAATACTTGAAAGTGAAAAGAAGAATACTTCTGCCGGACCATTATTTTCAATACCTTTCTGTTGGTTGAGGATGTTGAAGGCTTGATGCTACTATTACTTCTCTAATTATCATCTGCCCATTAGATTGGTAAAATAAATAGAGATATTTATATATCTATCTTCATCCACCCAATTGTATAAGCTTAAAAAATATGTATTTGATTCTTCTTGCATTCCATTTATCACCAGACCAATAGGTGACTCTTAAAGGAATAAGACACAGTGGAAACTGAGACCACTTGGCAAATAATTATGAAAAAGAAATCAGTTAATATTCTTAATGATGGATTATAACCATGTAATATTTTGAAGTTGATGTCCTTTGCACATCAGAAGTAATTTGCATTGTGATGCAATCACAGTGCTACACTTTCTTACTATCCATTGAAAAGTGCAAAATTATCCCTCTATCTTTCTAACTATCTACATATATATCTCCATTTTACATTCTTAAGTTTACTCCCAACTTTTTGCAGAATATACAACATGAAATTGGTAAAGCAGTCTCAAAGTATGATCTAGGCGAACGTTTAAGGAAGGTATTGTTGACTAACTTTTGTCAAATAATTTCAGTAGGAATTAATACATATTGTCCTTTATTTTATGAACCATCATTTTATGATAGATTGTACCTTAATGTAATTGTGACTTTTTATTTTATTTTTTTGGGTTCTCTGATTGTGGCAGGGGGAGGGAATTTATGCTTCAAAAGTTTTGAGTATTTTGCTAAGAGGGAATTTTTCATGTGTACCTGAAAAAGGATTTGCATGATGTGGTTTAAACTATGAAGTCTTCTTTGCAGTGGTTTCTTACATACATAATTATGTATGTGTAATATTGTACAAATGGTAAGTTGAAATATAAACATGAAGTATGTAAGGGGATTGATGTGCAAAATTCTGGATTTTAATGGCAAGTCTATTTTTCTTTTTATATTCAGATTTCAAAATTTGATAAATTCGAAAACCCAAAGTAATATTATCAAAGAAAATTGAATATTGTTAGGCGCTATATTTCAACCTTCATTCTGCAATGTCAACTGAATGCATAATAACAGAAGTATCTCACTTGAGGTAAGTTGTCTAATCAGTTAAATTGTTTTCATTTAGTGATCTAAGTTGTATTTTATAGTGCAGAACAAAATGTCAAAAAGAATATATAGAAAGCCTACGTAGTAAGATAATAGTTCCTCTATGTATAACCACAGGAATGAAATAGGATACTTGACAAATTTGAAAACTATTTTTGCAAAATAGTACTCACTTACATCGAAAGATCCATTATCAAATATCATGCTGAATACAAAGCTGTAATTGAAGATTTCGGGGCTGGGAGATCACAGCTGCTTCTGCAAAACTGGCAGCTCGATGTCGTATGCTGCTCTGTACACTGGCTAGACCACAAGGTGATAATTCTTTGTTTTGTGATGTAAAAATTTTATTGGGTCAATCAGGGGATAATTCTTTGTTTTGTGATATAAAAATTTTATTTTTTGTATATCTAATTTTATCATTTGTCAGTTAAGAATAGTTTAATACACTTTGCAGTGTCTGGTATTGATTGATTATATAAATATACCATATTCAGTTGTTAGTAAATAAATTTACTATTTTAAACACTTGACCATGCCTTGCACGGGTATCATGCTTGTAATAATAATAGTAATAATAATAATAATAATAATAGTAGTAGTAATAATAATAATTATAATAATACTAATAATAATAATTATTACAATAATACTAATAATTATTATTATTATAATTACTGGATAATAATAATAATAATATTAGATACAGTACTCAACTGTTATATTAGTTGCACTGTGCCTTCAGACACGGGTTATCCCTAGTATATATATAAAATAGCTGGTCGACATGCATAATCAAAGTTTTAGGAGATCATTTTGATCACGTGAGCATGGTCAAAAAGTTCAAGTTTGACGCACGTGAGATTATTAGTGGAGCAGTTCATTAAGAAGACAAGCTCAACGTGAGTCAAATAATCAAAGGGATTGGAGGCACTGACTCACTGAACTCAAGACATAATTGCAGGCACTCGCATGCTTGGAGTTTTTCTTATAATCATAATAGGATTTTCTTAATGTGTATCCTACATTAAGTGTAAAAAATAATGAATAATATTATTTATTTATGTAGACGCATTAAATTTAATGTATAAAAAATAATATACTCGTGAACCCCATATACTGAATTCAATGCAACTATATAAAAAAATAATTTTTAACGAATCATATTTTTTGTTTTCTGTGCTTAATGTGTGCCTTTAAGACACACATTAAACGGACCCATCATAATAAGCTATCTACTAGTACTAAAGCACTATGGTAGTAATTTCTTATACTATTTAGTAACGAGTACCCAAAATGTAACAAGTATATTAATATGATCACATGATTTAATTTCAGCCTAATTGCTGCCTGCCATACCATCTTACTGTCGAAGTAATACATGTTTTCCATGAAAGCCAAAAGAAAACAAATTAAAAAAAGTCCCATTTACATTTAATCTTAATAATTTTGTGAAATTTTAAAATTTGATTATGATGTAAGTTTGATTTAATATTCGAAATAACAAAATAACAATATTTTTAAATAGCTTACAATATTATTTACTGCGTTATCAAAATCAAATAAATTCACATTAATTTTAAATTTCAAATTTTAAGAATTAATTAAGATCAAAATCAAATAGATCCTTTTTATAAAATGAAAGTAGAGTAACTAATTTTTTTAATTTTCCACTTCGAACTTACCAGTCAGGCCATAGGAACCCCAAGGGGTTGTTCTAGTGGTAAAGGAAGTTTGCTCCCTCGTTTGATTTTCTGAGTTCGAACATTGAGATCAGCATCTTGAATGCACCCCACCAAATGTGGGGAGCCTGAGGATACTCTTACCGTTTAAAATAAAAAAACCTGAATTTTTCTTTCTATTTTATTTTAAGCATTGATGTGGTATTGGCACATTAATTGGAGCCCAATGGTGTCTAATATTTTTGGCCTTGGTTTCCCATTCATTATAAACTGGAGTTTGTGAAAACCATTAGCTTCCCGGCTCCTAACAAGACGAGATTTAGTTGATCATTTTTGTCACAAAATTCAGAATTAAATGTTTCTCACTGAATTAGTACTAGTAGTATACACAACAAAAGTCCTCCTATATGACATCATGCTCATAATGAAAGTTGTACGTCTTTTGCTGACTTCGTGCCAATGACGAAGGGAGGAAAATTATGCCTAATTGTCATCATTTTGCAAGAGACTTTGAATAAAATTTGACAGCATCCCAAATACAAATTAAATAGTCAAAAAACACACTCGAGTTCAAGTCAATGATTCATGGCTGCTGCAGCTGTGAAATGCGGGCATATACCCAATTTTAAGATTGGGCTTGGGCCCACACACTGAAAGCCATGGTATTAAATACAATTTACTGCCAACGGAGAAGGGGCGCTACTAGAGTACTATTGTCTGCCGAACAAAACCCACAAGGCCCAAAACCAAATAGAATGCATACAATAAGCTAAAACGTTCAAACAAGCCAAAATTTAAAGCTCAATACATACGCCACAAGACGTTCATCTTCTTTTTCTTTTTTCTTTTGGACAAGAATACACTGCAGCACTACCAAAGTACCAATCCACATTTAAAAATAAAATAAAATAGAATCATACAAGCCGTAACCATTGCTAAAAGGCTGCGTCTTTTGGTCAATAACATTTTTATGAGGTAACCATATGCACCCACCTCCCCCATGATCCTCCTCTTAAGCTAACAATCAAAAGGGATCTCATCTAATCAATAAAACCCCACAAATAATCACAAACTGAAACAAATCAAATATCAATAGAGAACAACTCAAGGACTTGTATGGATGAATGAAATGATGGTGGTTGCCCGTATCTTACTCACATCCCAAGTTAATTGAACCATCCTTCACTAACTTCACACTTAGACTGTTAAATCTCCCTCTCGAGTAATGTCGAGAAGCCTTTCTCCAGTCTGTCCCAGTTTTCATCATGGCAGCAAACTCTTCATAGCTGATCTTACCGTCCTGCATTATAGAACAATAACGTGAGATTGAAATCTGCATATAAGAAACTGAGTCATGGCAAACTAGCAAATTTTTCAGTCCTCACCTTATCAGTGTCAACTTCTTGGAAGATGTCATTTGCAACATCTGTACAATCATCTGCTCCATCTTCCATCAATGCATCCCGAAGCTCATCTGGCTCAATGTAGCCATTTCCATCCTTGTCAAAGTAGGAGAAAGCTTTGTGAAGATGCTCGTCATTGGCCATCCTTTGCAGATGGAGGGAAACGGCAACAAACTCCCCATAATCCAGAGTTCCTTTCCCATTTGTATCTACCTGTTGCCAACAAACTTCTGCATTCAATCTACGAAGTGACTAATAAAAGTTCATATCTCTACTAGTAGCAACTTCTACAATTAAGTAAACCACTACTCAATTTATGTTTCTCTGATGTAAACAGAACAGAAAATGGTGGGGCAGATAAGAAACAATGACTGACAGAGGAGATTGATCAACGGTATTTTTAGAACATATCCAAATACGACCAAATTCTACAAGCCCATGTAAAAATTTCCTGCTGCCATTCATGGTCCCTCTGTGAACAATTAATTAATGTTTAAGAAGTAACTGATTTCTTAACCTCCAGAATGGTAGACATATGGTGTCTCTCTTCTTTTACCCCGATCATCGCAGAATTGCTAGAAAATATATAGAAGTATAGTCGTATGGTTGTATCTAGATATTTATAAATAAAACTGTAATGTGGTTACTGTTTCAATGAGATTTATTGGATAACGAGATCAAAGTGGATTTGTGCATCCTTATAGTCAATTCACATGATATAAATCTTTCTGGCTGTAGAAGTAAAAATGCTGCCCCATAGTTCAGTATTTTTAGAGAACTGCACAAGACATGCCAATGACAATGCAGCAATATTACGAATGAGACTATCAGGCATGTTTGACAAAATGACTCACCGCTTCAATAAGTAATTGTACATCACCCTCCGCAAGCTGCGAACCAAATTTTTGAAGTCCAACTTTTAGTTCTTCTATTGATACAATACCATCATTATCGGTGTCAATCTTGTTGAATAATTCCTTGATATCTCCAACTTCCTCATTGGACAAGAAATCAGCAATTACCTATATATGAAAATGCCATCTTTAATCTTGCTTGATGCAGTGTTGGTGAAATTTCTTATAAAATGATACAGTAATCCACCTACCCTCAGGGCCTTTCTCTTGAACCTATTCATCAATGAGAATTGCTTTAGTCTTGACTTGACAACATCTCCAAGAGGGACATTTGGAGCCTTTTTAGCATTTAGGAGCCAGGGATGCTCTGTGAGCAGAGGAAATTAATTTTTTAACTGACTATGGTAAAGATTTTTGTTTGATAAGTAAAACAATATTAATCAGAACGATGCAAAAGGGGGTGCCATTCCAGTACACAAATAGCATGTGAATCCAAAAAGAAAAACAACCTGCAAAGAAAATAAACCCGAGAATTCCTATACATCCCCCTAATCTTGAGCCCTCAAACTAAATTCTCCCAAAAGTCTACTAAGGAAAAATCATAATTTGGACAAGTCAGACGGGGGGCCTCTGTGTCAGTAACAATTGCTACCAATATTTATGTATATTTTGTTGTATCAACAAAGTTGTTACTTTTTCTTTGCCCTTTCATTATTCTTATATGGATAAGTTGTTGGGAACCATGTGTTTTTCAATTTATATCTTCTTTTCCCCTCTTTCATAAGCCCACTAAAAATGTATAATCTTTTCAATTCTTCAACAATGTTTTGACTCAAACCAATAAAATTGAGCCACATCAGCTAATAATGAAGTGTTGGCTCAATTTGGTTAACCCGGTTTGCTAAATAAGAAATTTGTTAATGGTTGATAAATACGATGATCAACAGATCTGTCCCACCTTTGTAACCCTTATTTCCATGTCAATGTTACCTGCAATAGTTTAAGAGAAGAAGGGTACCGGGGACCACAATTACAAAGCCTAATCAGTGCTTGGCATGTAAGGTTCTAGGTGAGGGTAGGACGTCTTTTGAATACAAGGGGCTTAACTGTGCTTACTTGCTTATCATGGCTTATTTTCTTATGTCACTTGAACAATTTACATATATTTAGTGACTTGAAATGTTTCTCTAGACCAGCTTTTCCACTAAAACTTCCCGTAAATTCATTCCCGACCACAAAACAGATAAACAAGCAAATGGCTAAAAGGCAAGGCAACGAAATTCAAAGTTTCCAAAAATCACATGCATCCTCCCCCCCCCCCCCCCACACACACACACACACACAATAAAAAAATAAAATTAAAAAAAAACGTAAGGGACCCAACCAATGGCCAGGGATGAGAGATATGGTGAAGTAAAATGATTTAAACTAAATGACAGTTACTTGAGACGCTTATGCATACTTTACAGAAAAATTACCAAGCACTTGTTTTGCAGTTAGCCGCAGCTTTGGATCTGGCTCCAACATCTGTCGGACAAGACTCTTAGCACTTTCCGAAATACTTGGCCATGGTTCACGCTTAAAATCTATTAGCCCACGGAGAATGGCCTGTGCAACCCCCTGTTCAGACTCTGCATTAAAAATCTTCCATGAGGCACGTGGAAAGCATATTACTAGCATCTCTGGACAGAAAGAAAAGCTTCCTAAGAATTATTGAAAAGAATATTGATCAACAATATATGTGTAGAGATGTCATTATGGAACCTTATATCTGATGTTTGCTACCTTTTTTTATTGATAAGTTATTTGATGTGTGATAACCTTTTCTTTTATTGATATGTTACAACATGTGTGCTATCTGTGAAGTAATGAAAAAAAAACTATAATAACTAACATGCCACTTCAGATTCTACCTCCCCTTGCGCAAGAACACACATACATAGGGAGAGAAGAGAAAGAGAGAGAGAGAGTTACCAGCCCAAAATGGAGGGACTCCACATAATAAAATATAAAGAATGACTCCAGCACTCCATATATCTATTTCTGGTCCATAGTTTCGCTTGAGCACCTCCGGAGCCATGTAATATGGGCTTCCAACAATTTCAGAAAACTTCTCACCTACAATTCAAGACAAAGCATTAAACAACATCTTTAAAAATGAAAAAGAGATAAAAACATATGGGATTTTACATAGAGTGATTCAATTTTGAAAATAAATTCTAGTTTTGAAAATTATATACTAGTATAATGAGGATAATTCTCAAAGTCAAGTTCCCTCTATCCTATTTTTCTACAGAAATATTCTAGGCTACCCCTTCACCTTTCTATAAAATATGTGTAAGCCTACAATTAGGTTAAGACATTCTGATGGAGTGCCTTACTACTGCATATCTATCTCATTTGAGAAAAAAGAAATAGTCTGTCTTTCGGGTGAAATTTATACAATATTAGATCTCAACATAATCCACATACACAATTTAAACCATCTCCATCGTTTTTTTTTTCACTTTAAATGTGTTAGTCTACCCCTTCACCTTCCAACTATTAGGTCTGTGTAAGCCTAATACCAAGGTAAAACATTTTGAGTAGCAATCTACATTCCTCGTCACATTTGTCAAAAGATAGAATCAATGCTACTGGTAAAATTTATAGAAAGTTCAAACACTTGCATGATCTTTATAACTCGGGTCCACAAGGTAAAATAAGTCTAAGCTAATGAATATTTAATCCTGAGTCTACCCAACACAATATCCAAATATTTAATCCAAGTAGAATTCTAAGAACCACCCAAGGTTCACAAAATATCAGCTATAAACAATAGAGACTAAAATTATCTGAAATAAATGGTAGACAATGAATCAACAATAAGCTTCAGCTGAGGCTTCAAATTCAATAACATGGACTAGAGGGATATCTCTCTTAGCTAAATATTAAAGCCTTATGTGATTCAAGTCTCACTTAAGATTAAATTGATGAGCAATGCATGATCCTATAATAAAGTACTTTAGAAATGAAAGCGACGAGTTTATGCAAGTACCATCCAGAACTTATCATTTCATTAAAGATCAAGTGAGAAAATGTTTCAGTAAAAACCAAATGAGAATATTGTGGTACATACACATATCACCCTTTAATACATTTTCTAAAGTTAAAAGATTCTTCAGTAATTTTAATCATACGAAGTTTTTTATAGTCAATAGCAATTCTGGATTAACTTTGGACTAGTAAATACAAATTGGAGTCCTGCCCTTCATAAACAAAGAAAGAACTAAGGCAACATGAGGGTGTGTACAAATGAGTTGCTTTCGTTTTTGGTTCTGATAAATGGAACCAAAGTGACTCATTCTAAAGCTTGAGTGGACTCAGATAGGAGGATCTACCATACGATCACCTGATATCATATGCTCATGGAAGAAAGATTATGTTGGGGAAGGGGGGTGGAAAGAAGCACGAGTATCTTCTAGTATTTCATGTTGTAATGCATGCTGCAATATGCCTTGCGTATCAAGAAACAAGGAATTGATGTTACGTCAAAGCAATTTATTAACGCTTCCACGGTTCCACCATAATGTACGATTTCTTTTATATTCAACCTAGATTACTGGCAAACCTGAAACCAGATATGTTTACAAATGTTTTCGCCAGGGAAAAAAATCATCCTAAAGATCCAGTTTCCAATATCCAACACCAATTTTGCTTAATAAGTTATAGGACTTCACACTTGGCATTGACAAACATCAAGGTGATGGATACATTCAACCAAATGCAGGCAATGCCTGAAAGACCCGTATATGTTTATCATACTGCATGTGGAAACAAAGCCATTTCAGATCTTTTTGAACAACAGGAACATTGACTCGCACAGTAAAGGGGATGGTTTTGAGTACGGTGTATCCTTCAAGCAGATAACTGCCTCTAGTTGCTAAATCCTTTTGTGGAATTTTTTTCTTCCTTTCTTGTCAATATGCAGGAGGCATGCTCCATTTCATCAAGCGCAAGTTAGTTGCATCCCCAAAATTAGATGATTCTCATAGTTGGTTTTATTTTATTCATGAGATGGGGAAAATGGTATGAATTATTAAGTAGTACGCAATATTAGAATTAAATGGGCAGAGAGATAAGAGTGAGTCATCCAGCCAAATAATAGCATCAAACTATAATAAGAAAACCTCTGTTATATGAGAGCTCTGAATATAACCAACCATCGATCCAATTTTCTCCCCAATCAACTTTTTTTAATGAACATGCCAAATTGATGGATAATCAAGAAGTTGGCCACATAGCTACTCTCTAGCTCTTAAGGACACTGCAAAACTACTCTATATTAGCGCCACCATTGAGGCAGCACAAAAAAGGGTTGCTCACAACCATTTCTTAACAAAAAGCTCCTACTTATGTTTAGAAAAATTAAAAAAGCCGCGATCGCTTTTTTTTAGTAAGTAACAAAAAACACTCAATCTACTTTAATTTGCTAAGTATGGTATGCAAGCAATCACAAAGATCATTGCTTTCTTATCCACTTTGCATAAATTACTGCAATTAAATAGTTTTCCTATTATAGAAAATCTATCTCAATCATTTGCCTATTATCATAATCAATAACAATCAATAAACCAACTTAGTCTTGTCCTTAATGAAACATAATCTAAGATAATATCAAACGTTCACCTGGCTTAAAGAAGATTGACAAGCCAAAATCAATAGCTTTCAAAGGCGAATTCTCCTTCTTATTCGCAAACAAAAAGTTCTCAGGCTTCAAGTCCCTATGAATCACCCCATGCTTGTGACAAAGCTGCACAACCTCCACAATGGTCCGGACAACGGCTGCGGCAGCACGCTCAGTGTAATGCCCACGCGCAACAATCCGATCAAACAGCTCGCCGCCTTCGCACAACTCCATTACTAAATGCACAGCACTATCATCCTCACACGCCTCCCTTAAGGTCACAATACTCGAATTCTGCGGCAAATGCTTCATAATCGCCACCTCTCTCCTCACATCATCCACATCCACCGCCGTCCGAAGCTTCCTCTTCGAAATCGACTTACAGGCCAGCAATTCCCTCGAGCTCCGATCAATACACAAATACGTCACTCCGAATTCGCCCCGACCTAGCTCTCTATCCACCATATACTTTTCTTCAATACTCTCCTTCGACACCTCAGGCAACACAGTGACCGTCTTCTTCCCGGCTCCGGCACCTGCTCCAGACTTGTCCTTCCGTCCATGATCGTGGCCCGAGTAGTTCGAAGACTTGACATCCTCCCTGGCGACGGCAGCCGGAGATCTACAACAGTTACCCATCTAATTATCTCCAGATTTGAACCAAATTGAACCCCACAAAGCCCAAACACTAGCTAGCGTTTCACATCATTAAAATGCAAAACCGAACCTAACCCACTAGTAGAGCTGAGGAATCAAAATGCAATTGTCAAATCGAGCTGTAGAAGACTGTAAAAGAGCGAGAAAGATAAAGAAATAGAATGAAGACTGGGTAACGGTTCAGATACTTTTGAAGATTTCTTTTTGATTTTTCAATTTTTTTAATTCTTATCAAGAAAATTAAAAAAAAAACGGATATATGTATTGTATATATATATTCTTGCTCGCTGTGAATTTTGTCGTCTAATTAAAGAAGAATTCAAAAACGGTTGAAACGGGACGGTGTTCTACTCTGGAGACAGTCAGAGTCAGATAAGAGTTTTGGGTGTATATGTTTGTTGAATTTACTCTGTTATTTTTACATTCATTCTTGAATAGCATAATATTTTCCCTCTCGGGAATTTTTACAAACACCTACCCCTATCTCCCGTAAAAGTTGGTTTAATTTTTTTCTTTTTATTAATTTGATCAATTTTAAAATTATTAATTAAGTAATTTTATTTTTATTTTTATTTTTAAAAAATTAAATATTATAGTAAATTAAATATAATTTACTATAATTATAATCTCTTTACCTATATTTAAAAAAAAATAAGAAAATTTTATTTTAAAATCGATCACTTTAATTTTAAAATTCAAACCAAATCATTTTTTACAGTACAAAAAGAATATACATAAGAAGACTTGCTCATATTTGGTTTATAAAATTTATTGAGTATGAAATAAGATTTGATTGAGATTCGTTTAGCTATCAAGTCAGGCATGATCTCGAATCGAACCTGAACAATTTAAATTTTTCGACGAATATAATTCAAGTATCAATAGAAATTATAATTTGAAAAAATTTGAGTAATTTATCGAATTTTAAACTTTACTTCATATTTAAATTATTTATATTTTAAATTAAACTTGAATCAAACTTTTAATCAAATGAGTACAAATCAAATTTTAACGGTGTTATTTATTTTACGGCCTTAACTAGAAGAGACAGAACTATTTGATCTTTTTGGACGGGAAAAAATATTTCAATTTGGGCCACTAAAATATGTCATATTGGAATATGAGTCACATTTTATTAAACATTCTCGCTCAGTTCCACGAGTAATTATTAATTGAAGAGGTATATTCTAGAATTAAAGAATTTTATGATGCCCTTTTTCATGTTATAAATGTCATTTCGTATGGTGTTCGCACAAACGATGTTCATTCTGAAAATACAATAAAATGGGTTTTATGTCCGAAGCACTCGTATTCCTATGCCCCACTATAAATTTGTTCTGTTACTATTATTTGGCGTGCTTGAAAAAGTAACCTTTAGAGTTTTAGAAATTTAAACGTTACCTTTAGAATTTACACTTCTTTGTTTGTATAATTATACGTTTCACATTTATTATATTTAAAAAATTAATATTTTTATAAATTAATTTGATATTTTTATAAATAAATCCTATTTAATTTTATAAAAATATTAATTCTATATAAAAATTGATATTTTTACAACTTAATTTAATATTTTTATAAATAAATTTTATTTAATTTTATAAAAATATTAAATTAATTTATAAAAATATCAACTCCCTATATCTATTTGCTCTGTTTAGAGAGCGCCGTGACATATTAAGAAAATTTTGACCAATGAAAGTAGTTCCCGTCAACACCAAAATTTGTTTAATGTTTTTCTTTCCTTGCACCTTCTAGTAGAGAGATTTTAGTGGATTAGAGATTTTATTTTTCGTATTGTAGTGATGTCATCTCTAACCTAAGAAATGTCAATTAGCTAATATTAAAATCTATTAAAAAATAATATAAAAACAATAAGAATATCCTATATACAAAAAGGACACGATTATAAGCTTTCAAGAAAACGTAAAAGCTCCACTTTCTTTATCAAGCGATATTATTGTAAGAATTATGCAACTTTCCTAGTAAAAATCATGTAGTCCTACCGGCAAAAATTATCGCAATTTTACATATATTTCAAAATACTAGACATTATTCTAAAAATTATAAAGATATTAGTATTAACACTCAAATTTGTCGGTATGTTCAACCACCGACTTGAACATTAACCTGCACAAAAAGAATCATCAAAAGTCCTTGACAGCTTAGAGTAAATAAATATTTTAAAAAAATTAACAATGGAGGCATGAAGTATTTAGTAGGTTAAAGAATTATGATATTAGATCTCTTACCTCAATTGTTAATCGGATATTTATAATATTTACTTAGTTTCTTAGGGTTAGAACTCCTGTTAGGAATCGTATATCCAAGAGTCATTACTAAATAGATAACTCTCATATCAATTAAAATTAAATATGGTCACTAACTAGCTATTCAACGGCGACTAAAAATCTAACCCAAGCCTATCGGATCCAAAAAATCCTCTTGCATGCGTATTGGGCCCGATGAGCCATAAGGGTCGAGCCTAATATGAACCACATGCCAGTGTTAATAAATACGCAGCCCAATAATTAGTGTTAATGTTTAGTTTTATAATGAAATGTTGAAGTATGTTAAGGGTCTATTTATAAAAAATTTAAAATTTAAAATTTTAATTTTTAAATATTGACACTCTTATTTTATTGTGAAAAAATCAAATGTGATATAAAATATAGTATTGTGGACATCAAGCATGAGTAGTAGCTAAAAAGATGAGGCCCCTATGTTCCCAAGCAGAGGTAGTCCTAATGCAAAAGCTCACAAACAAAAAGAAAGTTTGGCAGAATTAAGAAGAAAAGATGCCATGTGCTGTCCCTTTTATTTGCAAGCATTTGATTTCAAGGGTTTTGTTGTCTGTCTTCTACTCTTCTTTTAAGTTATTTTAAAGTTTTTTAAGCCTAATGTGGGCCTCATTTTAGTACTCCAAACGACTGGCATTCCTCTTTTCTCTCTCCATGTTGCTTGTTAGTTGCTACCGAGAAGAAATTGAGTATAAGGATTAAGGGGTAATATTATATTATTGTTGCAAAAGAGGAATTTGTTTTGGGTGCGAGCTAGCTTAGTTCTTTAATTATAATGCCATCTTTTTTGTCATAGTTCATTTGCTTTAAAGAAAATATTTACGAAAAAAGTGAGTCTACTTTGAGGTACAAAGAAGTAAGGATCCCATGTAATATATATATTCTTACTGTGATAACTTAATATGCATGTGTCAACCATATAAATATTATAATGAGTTATAAGGACGATGTGATTGCATCAATCTCAACACTAACCAAAGAAGAGCCAAGTTTCCAATTTAATGTTTATCAATAAAAAAAGATAGAAGGATTATTTGATTTCATTTTAGATTCTTTTATGTTTGTGTATTTTTGATTTAAATGAAAATTTGATATAGAGTTTGGTAATGGTTTATGGAAGAGATTGGTAGTAGTAAATTTTGGAAATTTAGGTACAATTATTGAGCCCCAAAGTCAGAATGTGATTGCAGTGGTGCAGTGCAGGGGGAATTAAACAATGGAGTAGGAACTGGACTCGTCACTGAGAAGGTGAGACAGAAGGATTACTGCCCTTGCATATGTTGGTCAAAAAAACATGAGCATCATTTATCATCTCTGTCTATTAATTTACTCCACAGTACTTGGGATTTAGTAGACCCATGATTCAACCAATTGGACCCCCACCTCCAAAGATCAACAGACGACTCGTGTCCCTTTCGAAATAGAAATTGGTGTCCACTTTGTGAAATAACCATTATTGTTTCATACCAACCTAGCTCGAGAAAATGTGAAGTCTTATCAATATTGTGTCTGCATGTCCGCATGAAGGCCAGGCATTTAAATTAGTTCATGTCAAATCATCGGATTAACGTATGACCAGACACTTGTATTGATCTGTGTCAAATCATCAGCCCTAAGGTATGAATATATGATTAAGCCCATCTTGTAGTAACCTCCCTTCGAGATCCAACCATTGCTAGATAGAGATTGTATGAAATCTTATTATCAAAGTCAATTAGACCTTTTGGCCTCCTTTAACACCAAAAGGAAAAAAAAATATTAAAAAAAATCTCATTTTGATGCGAGGGGCTAAAATTCACTCTTTTAATTAAGAAAACGAGTTATCAGTCGCTCTCTCTGTATATCAAATGCTTCAATGACGTTTTACACCTCACTTTCATGTAAACATTGTTTGCCTCTTGTTGTTTTCTACCGAATTAACTTATAGCAGGCTCAAGTGCGACACAGGTCGTTTTTCCATAATATTTTTTCTTTTTCAATTTTTGGGAATGGACTATCTTCTTCAATTGGATATCTTCTAACATTGTACAAAGCAACAATGATCTAGACCTACAATGGCATAAGTACAAATTTTACTGAACGTACAAGTTTTAATAACAGAAGCTAGAGGAGGAAAATACATGAAGAATGAAAAGTTGAGGGAGAAAAAGGCCATCTTTCCTACTTTATGAAATAATACCTAAAAATAAGGGTGTAGAAAGTCTAAACAAAAGGTAGATGATAATTGTACTGCACTTCTAGCTGCTTGCACTATAGCCATTATAATAAAAATAAAAATGAAATAAATTTTAGTGTATAAAATAGATTGTAACTGATAAAATACGAAGCACATTGATCTCAGTTGAGGAAAGCAACACTCATCAGTTTCTCTTCACTCCATTTAATGTTCAAATGGATATGAAACTTGACGATATACTAAAAGTCGATTTGTCTATAACCAGTTGATTCTCTCAAACTTGTACAAACGTTCACGCGGGGTGACGATGGAATGCCGTCGTGGGATGCTAGGAAGTTAGTAAGCATAGTACAAAAATAAGAAATCAAAAGTGTGGTGGGTTCTCCGTGTAAAAATTATGTTTCTAAAGAAAACTTTTTACCCTCCTTATATAGTCTCTTGCTATTCCGTTACCCGAAAAAAGAACCACTTGGTGGGTAGCCGATGGGCAATTTTGTGGGCCCCTCGACCAGAGGTTGTCCCTTGGGCCCAGTCATAAACGTCTTATTCGCCGTCTGTCCTATCGTTCAAGGTACAACTGTGTGCTCGAGAGACAGTCATATAAGCCCATTGGTCAAATGTTGCTCTCCCAATTTGGGCCACAACCCGAGGGCTTTCAAGCCTGGCCCAACCAAGATAGGTCATTTCCTTCAATCTCGAGTCCAAGTCACTCATGAGCTTGGGTTAACTGGGCATGTCCTAATAGAACTTACAAAAATCCCCCATCTTAAGGGCTATGACATCTCTTTCACCAACTTTTGCTTCTCTCAACCTGACATTAACATGTTCAAGTTATATTCCTTTTATCTTTTTTTATTTGAACGATAAAAGTATTATCGGGTCAACTTACGCATTAATCGAGACTAAATTTCTCTCCGGATAATTTTAAGGGTGCACTCCTCACATCGACCTGATATATTTAAGAGAATTCTCCTAAGTATTGACCCCAATGTTCAAACTTCGATAATCCAAGAAGGGAACAAATGTCTATGACCACCGAGCTAACTCTTTGACATTATATTCCATTTCTCATATCGAGAGTTAACTGCCATTTTTTCCCCTTCTTTTCCCTAGAACATCTTAAATGAAAAATTACTTTAAAATCAGTATATACTAAAAGTTAATATATACTCTAATTATGTCAAATGCAATTATTTTTCTTTCCCTTCCAAAAACTTAATTTTCAAAACTGGATCATAGCCTTGGAGAGGGAGAGAGTATAAAGAAAATGTACATCAAAATTAACATTTAATGTTAACAAGTTCACCAATTCTGTGTAGTACGAACGACATAGATAATAGTTTATTATATTATTAAATAGAAATACTTAATTAGAATTTTGGGAAGGCAATTGTTGTTACTAAATTATTATATATTTATTTAAATAATAAATATTTGAATTATATATTATAGGTTCATTCGATCAATTATTAAGCTAAACATTTAAATGAAGTGCTTATTTATTTAGTTATGATAATAAAAAAATAATTTTTTTAATTTTTTTTAATTTTGTAGTGAAATTCTATATTAGTGTCTATATTGATAAAATTTGCTTGAAATTCTAATCCGAATAAAAGTATGTAGGTCAAACTTTAATAAGTTTTACTTTAGTTATGACAATTAATTAGTAGTAAATATATTATTAATACAATTAATCATATGATTTGATAAAATTTCAATTTTAGTGAATAAATCTCAAACTCACTCCACTATTTCTCTCTAAACACAATTCTCAAACCCACTTTATTTTCTCTCCCTAAAACACAACCACAAAAGAATGATTAAAAGTATAATAAACTCAAGTTTTAATAAGTTTTGATTTAGTTATCACAATTAGTTACTAATGAATTTACTATTACCTTTTTTTAACTAATTTTACAATTATTATATTTTTAAAAACTCCATATATTTTAATACAAATTAATTGTGTGATTTGATAAAATTTTAAGTTTTAATAAATTAAATTTAATTAGGATATTAATTTAATAATAAAATTCATGACTGATATTAATATAATAGATCACGGTATATGTTAAAAGATTTTTTCAATATCTTAATAAAATTTAAATAATAGAATTATCTTACATAAATTTTTTAAGATATATTATCTTACATAAAATTGATATAAAAAAAAATTGTAATAAAACTGGTGGAACCAAAAATAAAAATTCTTTTAAAAGTTTCTTTTCCTATTAAAAATATAGAAAGAAAAAATATTATCATTTTTCCTAACAGATTGTGATTCCTTTTGATACTCTATAAATTTAGACAATATATAATTGTTACATAGTACTTGTACTAATTTAATAGAGAAGTAAAAGGTTGAACCAAAAATTATTATATTGTCTTAATTAATTACATAAAATTGTGATAAAAAAATTTTATAATAAAATGGGTAAACCAAAAATAAAAATTCTCTTAGAAATTACTTTTTCTATTAAAAAATGGTTGAATTTCTTTTGAATATTTTACAAATTTGGATAGTATATATTTAATTGTTATATATGTGTATAGTACTTATATTAATTTGAATAGAAAAGAAAAAAAATCTTCCTTTTTTATGTTACTATTAAAAATAGAAATATTTTTAAATTTGTATATTATTTTTAATTGATATAAATTTAAATAATAATTAAAAAAAATTAAACCAAAAAATTGTAAAATCAAACAAAATTTGTGGTTTTGATTTGAAGACCATACAATCTGCGATTAGAGCTGACTTTTATTCGAAAGAAAACAAAAGCGAAACGTGGATACATATCTTTCTTCATTTTATATCTAATCACTTGTGTATCTTGAGCCGCCTTGACCATTGATGTTAAAAAATAATATTCCAAGATCTTTCCAGTTTTTCCTTTTTTGTCATAATAAAAGTATACGTTGTATTCTGAAGGCTTTTTTCTAGTGTATTTTACTGAGAAATAATAGACTCAATACTTTCTCTTATTTCATTATTTACATTCTAGATTTTAAGTTCCCAAATTCCTTCTAGAGATGACAATTTAAATCCTAACGAGCATGTATTTTCTAAACTCAATACTCGAGTGTGAAAGATTTAGGGTTAGATATGGGTAATGTACTATTATCGCGCACTCGTCTATATTTATATATATTGATAATTATTTTAATAATTCTACACACACACGTGTGTGTACTTATACGATAAGCTTTTGACGACGATTTGAATGGTTATGGTTAACAGTTTTCTTAATAGTACCGTCGTCATAGTCATTCAAACCGTTGCTAAAGGCATATCGTGTAGGTACACAGTTGTGTACCTATATTTTTACTATATACATATTATAATTTCTAATTATATAATTATAATATATTGATAATGAAGTATGTGAAATAAAAAAATGAGTTATCCGTTGGTATCCGTTGAATATGTATTTACAACTTGACAAGTATTACTACCAACGTAGTTAGGAAGGGACCGGAGGGGATCAGACCCCTCTCCCCACTCCCCATGCTGACCCCTATCCATTTATAATATAATATATAAATTTAGATTAACATTGATATTGAGCCTTTTTTATTGTATAAATATTTTAGTAGTGGACTCGTAAATTTATACTATACTATAAGTTTTAAAGAGGGATAAATAAAGTTAATATTAAAAAATTAACTGAGCTTTAAAATTAAATAAATAAAATTAATGTTAGGTATATCAAATTAAGGTATTAGTGTGAAAAAACCCGACAGTCGCGTTGCTATTCCTAACCCCTCCATGTTGCATGTGAAAGGTGTGTTAGTACTACTGCCATGTGTTCCGCAATCACGTATTCAATGTCTTTTTCTCTTAGGCCACCTCAATACTTTCTAGATTTATTATCTTATTCATGGAGGGGAAAATAATGCATTATGGAGAGTGGAAACCATTGAATTGAATTGAAACCTGTTTTCCTTGCTGTAATCTAATGGGCTTTACAGATTCTATGAGTTGGACTATGGGAGGAAGGGAAAATGGGTCAACCAGTCTAATCCACATGAGCCCAACAAAGACTATTGGCTTTTTACTTTTATTTTCTCCAAAAACACGAGCCTACTAGTCAATGGAAGCTTTTACCAAGTAACTAACCAATAGATTAAAAAATAAATAAATGGAAAGCTCGTATCGCACTCTTGCCTAACAAATTTATATTTAGTTATTTCATAAAATATTTTGTACTTGAATAGTCACATATTTTATTTTAGGAAGCTGATATTTTGACATACATATATTTTTGATATTTTAACATGGTCTTCTCTCATATGAGTATTGTAGACACCCAATTTTTGCACTTCTCTACTAACCCTGGCAGGAGGGTAAAATCGTCATTCGACCTGACACGCGAAAAGGGAGGTGGACCCCAACACGAAGCCACCCCAACGATTTACGGTCAAAGCCGCCACAACGGACAACGAGCATCCGATCACTTGAGGCAAGGCAAACCGTCGATCCCGAAACACCTGAGCTGACCACCAAGGACGACTAATGGCCACTCCGCTTACGATGTTCGGGGGTCTCGCAGAATAATACCGCAGAAATTGGCAAATTAAGACCGCGTGGCACGAAAATCGAGAAAAGCAAGCCAGACAGCCGCGGATGCATCTGCGGCCAAACGACTTTCGAGGTTCGCACGGCTCGAGGAGACGGCACACGGCAGCCGAGGAAGCGGCGCAGGCGGCTTGCCGCCCAGCCGCAGATGGATCTGCGGCTGCCTGGAAATGGCTATAGATCGCCATTTCCACCCGAGAGCTGAAGGAGAAGAAAAAAAGAAAGAAAATAGAGAGAGAAAATGGCGAGAAGGAGAGAGAGAAACCCACGGGTTTGAGAGAAAAAGGGAGGATTCTTCATCTTTTGTTCAATCTTCACTTTATATTGTAGCCTATTTTGATTTCCAAGTGTTAAGGCTTCCATTTCATCGTTTGAAACGTGAGAAAATCTGAATTTATTGCGTTGTCGGTTTTAATCTAGTTAGATCTAGTTTTCATTTCATCTTATTGTTTAAGTTGTTATATATATAATATTTGTGCATTTGTTGGGTGGATCTTCTGTGGATCCGAAAATATTTGGTGCATTGCTATTTAAATAGTTTGATTTAGTGTATGTGGAAGTTCGATCCAATGTAGTCGATATTTGTTTTGGGATCTATGGATTAGGGATGGTTAGAGAGGATTTATTGCGGATGGAATCTCCTCCTAACCTCCCGATGATATCCTTTAGTTTATTTTCTAGCTTTTACGTATGTAGCAATGGCGATGCATTTGTATTGTAAATATGTAAAATTTTGGGCCTTAAAGCGATGTCGGATCGAAAATCGGGTTTAAGGCCCCGTGATAGTGAAATGTGCGATTGTGGGCGTTTGGGATTATTTAGATGGCTCACATGCCCGTGAATAGCCTCAACGCTATTTTAATTGCTTGATTTTCCTTTTAACGCAAGAAAATGATTTTGGAACAAATGATAAAGCTTTGCATAAAATCAAGCAAATTAGGATATTAGATCGTCCGTAGGCTAAATAAAATTGTAAGTGTCGGATGAGCTCTATTCCTATTTGACGAAGGGTTTGAAAATATGTTTTACAAAATATCACCGGTTTATTATCGAAACAAAAAAGCAATAAAAATGAACTTTTCGATTAAGTAAAATCCTTCGTGCATAGGGTTAACGAGATTCTGAAGCATTTTCAAAGTAAAGCATTCCAACGATATTCATTTAGGCACACACGTACACGCACACGCACACACACACACACACACACACACACACATCTTTAGGATTTTAAAAGGATAGGAAAAACATCGAGATTGCGGTAACCGTATTTCACGGAAGTCGGGGGGTGCCTAACACCTTCCCCTCGCTTAAGCAAGCCCCCGAACTCTATGAATCTCGGTTTGCGGACCATTTAAATCGGAGTCACATATGAGCCATTACGATTACAAAAACAAAATTCGGATGAGTTGGTACATCCATTTCAAATATACCAACTGGCGACTCTGGTCAATTGGCTCATAATAAAATCGATCTTTCAAAACCCGTCGACATTAAGCCGACCCTTTTCAAAAGTCACATCTTAATCTAAAGGCTAAAATTGGAAAGGGACATTTAAATAATAAAAAACGAAACGACGAAAATCCCGGCGTCGACAAGTATAAAATAAGTCACACCTTTATGTAAGTAAAAATTATATAAAAATATCAAAAATATATGTAAAAATATCAGTTCTCTTTATTTTATTTTTGATGAGCGCAATAATCACATATTATTTAACTTCTAAAAACACTTTTTTTTTATTGCACAACGTAATGCACACTACTCCGTCAAATGCACGATGAATTAAAAAATATCTGTAATAAATAATAAATACAATTTTATTAATGTCTTCACTACTATACTAAATATTCAATCGATTTAAAGTAAACAACGAACAAAATATATTTGTAATGTGTATTAAGTTTTACAAATACAATTCTTTTTGTGAAAAGATGAGTAGTTTGATGTTTACAATATTAGCACCAACACTTTTAAGTATTATTAATTGTCCTAACAAGTCAAAGGAATTGCACCTTCACGTCATAATAAATACTAAAAGCTACCATGCGTCAAGGTTGAAATATTATGATGCCCATTGCGAGAAAATTTAAAAGACTATTGCAGAAAAGATTCGTAGTCATCTAATTAGACATCGTTAGCTTCCCAGTGATATACACATTATCATTGAATATATGGTTTTGGTTGTTGATTTTTCTAATCTTATTATTTAGTCAACTAATTTCATAATTAAAGGGCCTTATAGGTCGTAATAGGGTGGTCAAGATATGGAAAAATAAAGAGAGACACAGAGGTTACAACGTATAAATAAATAAAAAATAAACTAAAAAAGGCTCTAGGATAGTAGGATCCGCTACCAATCTTAAAGGTTTTTGTGAAACATGTAGGAGCAATCTATAATTATATATAGTAAGACAATTGAAATTTTGATCCAAATTAATTTGATTGATCATTTTAAGGATAATTTGGTTATTAATTTATAATTTTAAAATATAAATTATATAATAATAATAATAATAATAATATATTTTTAAATACAATAAACATAATTATAATTTAATATCTATATATACATGCATGCATGCATGAATCTTGTAATAAAGTAAAAAAAAAATAAGTCATTAAAAATATTAAAGTAAAATAACTCAAATTAAGAAGCTAATTATTAGCCACCAAAAGTAAATAAAGTTATACATTTACTCTAAATTGACATTATAAAATTTATTGATCAATAAAAAAATGCATACTATATATTAAAATAAGTATTCAAAAATTTGACATAATTAATTTATTTAAATTCATTTTCATATGATATAAAAATTTGAAAAATACAAATTTTTAAAAAAGTCTATGTCTTATACAGGTTATCAATCTAACTAGTAATCGCAAATCAAAAATAAAAAAATAAAATATATATATATGTATAATTTGGTTAACCTTTTCAGTTATGTGTATTAACTTTTTATTTAGCATATTTAAATATTTTATACTTTTTAATATTAAATTTGAGAATTAATTCATAGCAAATAATGACTATAAGTCTTAATTGACCACCAAATTTCATATCATCTATTGTAAAATTTAAAGATCTATGGCAAGATTTGTCGATTCAATTTTTTTTATAAAAATAAGGTATTTCGTATCACTGTGTTGCATAACAACTTAACTAAAGAGTGTTTGTTTACGTTTGAATGCATCGAAATGAGTCTGAATCTAACTAAATAAGTAATTCAGACTGTTTGTTTTACACTTATTAAACTCTGAATGCGTCTGAACGATTTAGCTGAAAAATTGTAACTAAATAAGTAAGAATTAGTTCTGAATAATATTTTTATTTTTATTTTCTCAACCAAATTTTGTTATGTACAAATTGCTTTTGATTTTTTTATAACAAATTAGTAACAAATTTAATGAATGTTGCTATAATCTTTTATTTTGATTTTATGGACCGATAAAATGTCATTAATATTTTTATTTTTTTATTCGTAAAATTATATTACTAATAGTATACTCCATTAAAGATTGCTCAAAAGTTTATATGTTTGTTTGAGTCATAATAAAATTCTATTTGTTTGTTTTATTATTTATTATGCATGCAAATGTGTGCTAATTTTGTTATTTTTATTTGTTTTATTATTCATATAAATACATATATGTATAAAAAATTATTCGACTACTATTATGTGTTTATTATCTGTCATACCATTATGAGAGCTAAAAATTTACTACTATTTTTTTAATATAATAAAAGTAAAAATACTCATAAACAAAAGATGAAGAAGAAGAAATTGATATAAAATATTTTAAAGTATGAATATGAAAAAATAAACTAAACAATTTAAAGTGTTACTTCCACTTCAATATTTAAAAAATAAGTATGTTTTCTTATATATATTTTGAATTAAAATGAAAAATATTATCATTCAGTTACTCCAGACGAATCAGTTAACAAACAACTTCTCTCATTCAGTGTTTAGTTTCACTCAGATCTTTGTTTTATTTAGTTCGTTCAACCATTCAGAACTTTTCATTCAGCTTTATCAAATAACCCCTAAAATAATACTAGCTATATTACAAAAGAAAATCTGAGTCGTCAAATATGAAAATGAATGACACAAAATTTGATTATCAACTAAAATTATAACTACTAAGTACTCATTCTTATCCAAAATATAAGACTATTATTGACTTTTTGAAATCAACTAAAGATATTTTTAGAGAATTGATATTTTCACAAAGTAATTTAATATTTTCACAAAATCAAATAGGACCTACTTGTGAAAATCTCAAATTAACTTGGAAGTAATATTTTCACAAGCTAATTTGATATTTCACAAGATCAAATGGGACACACTTATGAAAATATCAATTTCTTATTTTAAACTCAAAATTGACATAAATTTTTTCAACTTAGTCAATACAATAATGAATACTCCTCCCTCCTTTTTGTTATATAAGACGTTTTAGAGTATTTCTCTCTCTCCATAATATAAGATGTTTTTCATATATCTAGAAAAAAAAAATCTATTCATTTTTTACTTATATAATTTCTAAAAAATCTTATTGATCCTAGTTTCTAGGTAATTCTTCTTTCCTAAATAAATATTACGTCCCTCCCAAAATATCAAACCTTTTACTCTTCTTTTTTCCCAAAAAAAATAAAACTATTCGGTTTATAGAAAAAAAAGAGAGTGAAGATTTATGTAAATTAAAAGCAAAAATATTTAAACTAGGAGGTTTCAAAATCTGCAAATCTGAAATGGAGGGGAGTTGTTTAAAAATTTAAAAGAAAATTTTGGAGGGAGATGAGAAGAGGTTATGGAATAAAATAAAATTAGAATTGTTAAAAAACATAGGAAGATGTAGGCCTCTTCAAAAATTTCGATAAATTCGGTTTTTCGGATCGGTTCGAACAGAACGCTCAGGTACAAAATTACCCGATTCGGTACCGATACAAAAAAATCGGTATATACCAGTTTTTCGATACTGATTTCGGTACCGACTTTTTATGTTTCAGTAAATACCGAACCGTACCCGTTTTAAAAAAAATAAATAATTTGTAATAATAATAATAATAATAATAAATAAAATAAAATAAAATAATAATAAAAATAATAATTATTATAATAAAATAATAATAATGATAATAATAATAATATAATTATATTAATTTTTGATTTTTATTCGATTTTTACTGGTACTGAACCGACTAACCGATTCGGTATACTAGTAAAACTGGTACCGTACTGGTCCGGTTCGGACCGATAAAAATCGGTTGATCACCCTTAGGAAGATGGATAATTAATGAGAAGATTATGGGGGAAATGAGAGAGAAAATGAAAAGCTGCATGTTGGGGCTTAAGAAATTGAACAAACCAAAAGTAATTGAGAGAGAAATGGGAATACTACAGGGTAAAAATAAATTTTTTTTTTGAAAATTAATTGGCTAACATTATTATTAATGAGATTTCTTAATATTTGATATTATATCCTAAAGGTTCGACATAATGGAAAGAATGGAGTATTATAAATTATTTAAAAAGTGTTATTTATTATAATATTTAAAATTTTATAATTTTTAGTAAATTATCTTAATTTTGAGTTTAATAATATCTCAAGATAAATTTTAAAAATCAAAATGAAAATCATATATTTTGGAACGAGATAATATTATGCTATAATCTCGACCAGAGGACTTGATAGAATAACTCATTAGCTTAAATTAAAATTAATTTTTTTACAATAAATCTAGACTTACAATTCAACATTATTATTATTATTATTATTATTTATTATTATTATTATTATTATTTAGAGGATCTCTTTTAGATCCTCTAAGTCCATGCACAGATCGCAAAATATGAAAAAGGAGTTTTTACGGCCCCATTTTATAATCTCGAAGCTCTTCTTTTGTCACCCTCAACCTCAATACACGGTTATACTTTTATGCATATATCTTTCATGGTACATTACCAACTTAAAAAGTTAAAATTTAATAAGTTGACTACATTTTAATTATCAAAAAAAATATTCCATAAATATTTTTCTAAAATAAACTAAGTGTTAACGTTCGAATTTCGTCCGCACGTTCAATCACCGGTTCGGACTGGGACCTGCACAGAAATAATCACCAGAAGTGCTTGATGACTTGGATCGCCTAAAAATACATCCGGTGTGAGAGTAAGTACAGATTTCGAGATGTGTCAACAATGGAGGTTTAAGTATTTAGTAGGTAGAATCAGATGTGTACTTCTATTAATCACCATGTATTTATAGTATAGGTAACTCCCATACCATTAATATTTAGATATGGTAATTAGTTAGTATCTGAATCGATAAGGAAAACGATCTCAAGCCTATCGAATTTAAGAGTCCTCTTGTGCGTGCATTAGATTTAATGATCTGTAAAGTCAAATTCATTATTAATATTCTATTTATAATAAAAAAAATACGTAACCCAACACTAAGGTTATGTATATACTCCATATGATAGAATTCCCATTACACATCCTTGGCATCTTTTAGATATTGTTTGACCTTATTTATAGCTTAATGCATGTTCACTGATGATAATATTAGAAGTTTTCAACCTATTAATTGTAATCAAAATATGCTAAAAATTATGATATACATATATGTTTATTCTGTATATTTGTCCAATATATTTTTCTCTTAAACTTTTTAAAAACGCGTAAATTAAAGCTTAGGACAAAAAGGAGTGTATAGACAAAAAATAATAATTGAGGAGATAATTTATTTAGGAAATTGATATTTTCACAGTACTTTTTGATATTTTCATATGAAAACTGTCGTTATAGACCTATAGCGACGATTTTCATGTAAAAATATAAAAAATTATTGTGAAAATATCAATTTTCTTTCGTTGTTGCGAGACTAAAGTACATTATTTTTAAATACACTAGACTAATCATACTCTGTGTAAGGTATCTGTTAGTATTGATAATAAAATTTAAATTTGTGGTATGTGATATTTATATTTTAAGTATAAATAATATAATATAAATGATAATATTAAGAATTGTATGTATATCAGAATCAATGTATATGTTATTTAATACATATATGCACATTTTTGAAATAATACAATAAAATATATAAAAAATTTAATATAATTATAAACATAATATATATTATATTAGAAAAGATAATAAATTCGGTATTAATTTAAAACTCACTCGACGACCAAGTAGAATAATTCAGTTAATTTGAATAAAATATCTAATTATTTTATTATATATAATAATTAATAGATGGTATAAAAACACTTCTATTGTGATAGACTTCTTACTTTCACATTGATAAATATTATTTTTTGACCGTCACATTAAAAATCCATATGTATAATAATTGTAATATATAGTCGTAGGAAGGAATATGTTGACTTGTGAGTAATTATACATAAAAAAACAGAATCATATATGACATGGTGACAAAAATAGAAAGAGAAAAGAAATTGAAAATTAAGGCTTGTACCACAAGTTTATACAACTGGTCATTACTTAGAATACTGACCCACCACTAGTCATTTTTTTGTTTCATAATATAACACATTTTACTTATATTTAGAATAATTTTTTATTTTATCTCTTAAAAAAGTAGTAATTAAGAGAGAGAGAAAGAATAGTGCTTAATTAATATATGAATAATAATAAAATTTTAATATAATATTAATTACTTAATATTAAAATTAATAATTTTTTTTAATATATGTGATTATATTTATATAATAGTAGAAAGAGGGAGTAGCGTGTAAGCGTGACGACACGCAAACGCAATGGGAACAAATGGGGATGTAATAAAAAAATCATTATATTATTTGGAGAGAGAAGGAAATCTAGAGAGAGAAAAAGAGGACAAGTGTTTGAGTTTCCGCGTAGAAGGATGAGATGAGAGTCATGAGATTGAGAGAAGAAAGAGAAACAGCTTTATATTTTTAATTTTATTTTTATTTTTTTGATACCTGAAAAAAGAATAACGAACGTACCCTTTGACACCTAAGGAAAAATAAATAGAGAGAGAAAGACAAAAATATCATTATTTTATTTTATTTTATTTTATTTTTCTTTCTTATTGGCGATTCATTCACACCTTATATTCACACCACCTTCATATAAATCTCTCCTTCCCTACAAGCTATCTTTTTCTTTCAAATCCGATCTTTCTAGTAAATTAGCTCATCAACCTTTTAATTCCTTTGCTACAAAGTAATCTATATATACATCGAATCGTTTTGGTATGGATGGAGGTGGTCATCATCATAATCAGTATTTTCATCATCATCAGCAACAGATTAGTGTGAATATTGAGACGGGTGGAGATAGGTTTCCCCAATGGAGTATTCAAGAAACAAGGGATTTCTTGATGATTCGTGCCGAGCTCGACCCGACTTTCATGGAAACCAAGCGAAACAAGCTTCTTTGGGAGGTCATCTCCACGAAAATGAAGGAAAAAGGTTACAATCGTAGCGCGGATCAGTGCAAGTGCAAATGGAAAAATCTCGTTACCCGATACAAGGTACCGTGCGTGTGTATTCATTAAATAAACACTTCCTGTATATATAGCTCTTATACGCGTTTTTTCATATAACAGTAGTACTAAGATAAGTGATCTCAAATATATTTTGCTATAAAAACACAATCTTTTGTGTTTGTGCGCATTTAATACTTGCTTTTTTTCTTTATAATTAATTATGATCTATTATTTGTAAGTATAGGGATGTGAAACGATGGAGCCGGAAGGAATGAAGCAACAGTTTCCATTTCACATGGAGTTACAAGTCATTTTTGCAGCAAGGATGCAAAGAATGCTACGGATTGAGGCGGAAGGCGGAGCGAGCGGATCAAAAAAGAAAGCCACGCAGCTCTCTTCGGACGACGAGGATGTGAATGAAGATAGTGATGGAGATCAGAAAGGAAATACAAGTATGAGCAAGAAGAAGAGAAAGGTTAAGGGTGGTGGTGTTGGGAGCAGTAATACTGGTGGTGGAAATATCAATAGCTTGAAGGAGATATTGGATGATTTTATGAAGCAACAAGCGCAGATGGAAATGGAGTGGCTAAAAGCGTACGAGGCGAGGGAAGAGGAGAGGAGGAGGAAGGAGATGGAGTGGAGACAGAAAATGGAGGCTTTGGAGAATGAGAGGATTATGATGGAGAGGAGGTGGAGAGAGAGGGAGGAACAAAGGAGGATGAGAGAAGAGGCTAGGGCTGAGAAGAGGGATGCTTTGATAACTCAACTTCTAAACAAGCTTCGAAGGGAAGATCGTATGTAGTACGTAGTGCTTTTATATGTAGGAGTATGCATGTTTTTTCTTGTTTTGAAAGAGGAATTAAAGCTTAATTTCGAGAGGTTAGTCTTTGAACTCTCTTTCTCTCATTTAGGAAACATTTGTTTAATTTATGTTTTTACTTATCGAGCCAGCTAGCAGGGATTAATTAATAATTATCTAAGTTTATAATGTTTTTGAGCTTTCATTTATTCAAATGATCATATCAGATGTTACATTTGGATTGTAAAAATTAAAGAGGAAATAGAATGAGTCATTCTTACAGAATAACTCATTCTTACAAAATGAAAAAAATAAATATGTTTGGTTGTTTCATTATAATAGACTAAACCATTCTCATTTATTCATTATACTACATTTAGATTGAAGAAATATAATAGAGAAATGAATAGAATAAAAACTAGTGTATTTTTTAGCATTTCAAGTATATGTTTAATTGGTGGTGGGGTGCATGGGTAGTGTGAATGGACATAATAGTCACATAAATCCATTTTGTTATAATGAATTTTGTTGCATCGCCTAACTCCCACATGAAATGAAAACCAAAAGAATAGAGTAAATTTACATTATATTGGAATGGTTTATCTATCAAAATGATCACAAAATACACTTTTTCATTTCATTTCTTAATTTTATTCCTTCAATTGAAACGTACGTGGCTAGCACCAATGTATTGCATGTGGAATGACTCATTTAATTCCATTTTTCATTTTATACCCTTCTCTATTTCATATATTCTTACATATCTTAATTTCGTTCCTTCAGTTCTAAAGCACCACAAATGTATATATGCGTGCATGTGTTTTATTTCCTTAACTAGATAATTATAGTACTGGGAAGAATATAACAATTTAAGTTTTGAATTCAATATACACACACACACACACACACACACACACACACTTCACATCAGTTAATTAATCCCAATAAAATGGTTAAGCATGTTAGTTAATATAATGCATGCGATACAAATAGAGATTGCTATTAGGAAATTGGAACAACATATGTAAACCTAATTATTGTTGATCTCAAATTCGTGTTAGTGAGGAAGTTAATTAGGTATGGTCTATACAAACACATGCAAGCAGCGTGCATACATGGATACAGAGAAAGCTGGAGTATAGGATCTTACATTAATACTCATTAATCAATGATTAAGGGTATAGACGAATTGAGTCGAGTCAAATATTAAGTTGTTCATATTTAGTTTATAAAATCTATCGAGTATAAAATAAGTTGTGATTGAGATTCGTTTAGCTATCGAGTCGGGTACAATCTTGAATCGAGCTTTAGCAGTTTAAACTTTTCGAGCGAATATAATCCGAGTATCAATAAAAAATTACAATTAATTTGAAGATATTTGAGTAATTTATCGAATTTTAAATTTTACTTATATTTGAATCATATATATTTCGAGTCGAACTTTTAGTCGAGTAAGTATGAATTGAGTCTGAACTGTTTGATTCATTATAAAGTCTTACTAATGATAGTAGAACTTTTATTATGATTGTTTTTTTTATTGATTTGATTAGATATGAACCCTAATGTTGGGGATCGGTATTGGACTTGGGACTGAACTTGAAACAAAAAAAAAAATCGGAATCTAGCACCTAAAAGGCAAGTCCAAAAAGAAGGAACGGGGTTGCGCTTAACATCCCAATGACCCATGAGTAAAGCCTAAATATCCCACGGGCCGACGCCAAATGCTTAGGCAGTTGATGAGACGGGGAAGAGGATAAGAGATCTCAATGATGTGGGAAACCCTGAACAGCTGATAGGACTGGCACCGCCCTCCCCACATGATTACCACCATAATATATTACAGGAAAGGAGACAACTATAAAGTCAGAGGAAAAAAGGATAAAAAAAGGTTAGACACTATTTTCACACAGACATTGTTGATATTTTATCTTTCTCTCTAAATACTGATAATCACGTTGGAGGCATTTCGCGGAGGGACACACCTTTGGCCACCGTAAGGACGTGGTTTGTAGGTTTAGGGCTTGAAACGAGACTTTAGAAACCCAACTCGTCACCTAATATTTGTCCAAACAGAGCTCGATTTATATTTGCTATCAAAAGATGTAGTAGCATTGAGTAAATATTGACTAGCAGAATGTTATATCTAGTTTTATGCATGTAGAAATAGCTAGATGCAATATGGATAATTAGTTACTTAGCAAAACAATATCCCTAAGGTGGTGGAAATTAGCATATATAGGAGGTTGAAAACTTGAAATACTTCTTTGTGCAGTTGAACATTTGATTAGTAGTACATATCATTACAAAATCTCTTGATTAGGGAAAGTAAGCCTAGTTGGTTGCCAGTTATGCCTGTAGGAGTCCAAATTTACTGTTTCATTCTTGGTCTCATTTCATAACTCATCACATGTATTGTTGCTAGTGTAATTTATTTATTTTTATAATTAACTTCGTAAATTAATAAAAATTATGTGACACCAATTTTTACATGAAATATGAGACCGGAGTTGGGGGGGGGGGGGGGGGGGGGGCATCTAAATTTAAGCCCCGGCCGGGCCATGTATGTAATGTGAGCTTGTATTATGTATATAGAAATTGTGCATTGTGTTGAAAATATCAATTATTGCTCTAAAAATATTATCAAATTTAATTTGGGTGTATTAGAAATTAACTTGCAAGTGGGATTTTTCTAAATTTTCTCCATCATTGAGCTCCCCACCAGATCATTAGTTGTGAGACCAAAGGTGTTACATTAAATTGTTTGTTTCCAACTATACAAAACTAGTGCTCACAAATTCATGAGTGAAATTAAGTATGTACTATCAATTTAGCATTATGTTTTTTGTATTGATATTTGCAGGTCGAACTATATATACACAAATGCTCAATTAATTTCTTAGTGACAGTGAAGATCTTTTTATTCCCAGGGTGGATGCTTACTTCTTCTTTATATATCCTAGCGGAAACAAAAATCGTTTTGTTTCATTACATGAGCTGCAAAAATCTCATGTTAAGTTTAATGCTATTATGTAGTATGCTTGTTTAAAGTAATTATTACATTAATTATACTCCATTTGTTTCTCCTTCTGATGGAATTTGTTGGTGAGTTTTGCAGAAATACTGATGAAAATTGTGGTGGTACTTATTAGATTCTGACTTTTTGAAGTAGTGTGCTAATTTGATTGGCATTGATGATCAAGCTGGTGAAAAGTTTGTGCATCTTGCTCAAGTTTTAATTTAAGTATTACGCATTTAAAAATCTTAACAACTTATTTCAAATGCAACTCATGTAACTCACAAACGCAATATTTGAGGGTCAAACGCAAAGTGTCAAAAGTAGCACAGTGCGTTTGGAAATATAAATACTGCAAATAACTACGACTGTAAATGTTAGTACCCAAACAAACCACCCATATTTAGTTTGTGAAAGATATTTATGGTGGGTACATATATTTTTACTAGTTAATTATGATTTTTATTTGTATGTGGATTAATCATGAATACAAAAATGATCTGGTAATTAGTGTTTTATTGCTGAATTAATTTGGAAAAAGTAAAAAGTTTTAATATTCGCTTGTATCGCGCGTACAGTTAAATAACTGAAATAAGACAAATACTTGCGATGTGTTTGTATAGGTAAATAATCTTGTATATTGCAAAGATTATGACCGAGTACACTCAAGTAAGGATCCAGACCTAAATTGAGAGAACCTAGAAATTCTAGGGAAACCTGATAATTCCAACCAAAGCTGTTGAATAATGTAGGTAACATCTCAACGTAAAGTAGTTATTATTATTATTATTATTATTATTATTATTATTATTATTATTATTATTATTATCCAAATTTCTAACAATGTATATATATCCTTCCAAGGAAAGGAGTAATAAAAGTCTCATTTGATTTTTGACATATACTCATAATTTTTTCAAAGGTAATTTTAATAATTAACTCTAAAATTTAAATATACTATTAAGCATTTACTAAATAAACCAATGACAAAATAAATTCAGATAAAAATATAAAATAATCAAACGGCAGAAGAAATTATAACTACCTATACTATAACGTGGCTTATTACAAATTTACAATCAATAATTACCCTTAAAATTTTAGTTATATCATTATTATTATTATTTTATCTTTATAAATTTTTTATTTTATCCCACATAATTTAACTATGAATGTTAGTAACTATAACATGGAAGTGTACACAGTATACAAACGTCATTGCACCTAAATTTATGAACGGTCCAGAAAACATGTTGAAAAACTCTCATCTGTCTAAATCTCCAATGTGGGTTCCAGAAATTGACATTTAGAACTAAACCGCAGCTCGGTAAAAAGGGAGAAAAGGTTGTCCGCTGTCCACGGCCAACTTATCTTGGTGTTTGAGTTTGATTGTGCTACCTAGTCAACTTCAGTTTGGTCATATTTTTCATTATTATAAATTTACAATCAACACGATCTTACCTTAATACTCTTTTCCTTTGGATTCAAACTGTAGTGATAATTTTAATTTGAAATAATAATTTGAATTATACAAGTGTGTAAATAGTAACACCATTTAAGATTTATTGTTATTTAAAATTAAATGAGACACATCAGTCGATGAAATCTTAACCTTGTGGTTATGACTAATTTATTTTTTTCTTTACGTGAAGTGCGTGTTTCTCCCTTTACGTGAGTCTTGATTAATTCTTGATATTGTAATAATAATAATGTACTTAATTATGATATTATATTATATTCTTTAAAAGAGGGGCTTAACAAAATTCAAATGAGAAATTAATTTAAAATTGCTCAAATTAATTTTAAAAGTCAAAATTAATCTGATATTTTTTAAGGGAGTTTGGATGATGCGTGGTTTGGAATTGCATAATTGGAGATAACAAATTGGGCTTACAAGTTTTTTTTATGCCAAATCAATTCTGCAACTCCAATTTAAATAGAAAAAACAATCCGTTTTTTAATTTACCGAAACCTGCATGTGATATACGTGTATTGCGTGTATAAATTAAGTAAGAGTAAAATAATTTTTTTATAAAATTTAAAGGATTAAATCGAAAGATAAAAAAAACTAATATAACAATGACAAAATAAAAATTATCTTAAAAGTTAAAAGGATAATTTCGAATTAACTAAAAAAACTTCAAAAAGTCGTTTACACCTAGGGATGTTCAATCGGTTTTTATCGTCCCGAATCGGACCAGTACTGAAATTATCCAAAATTCAGTATCAAAATCGGTATCTGTTGGACCGATATATCGAACCAATAAGCCGGTTCGGTACCGATTTTAACCCAATATTTACCGAAAATTATTATTATTATTAATTATTTAATAATAATAATAATAAATAAAATTAAAAATTAAAAATTAAAAAATCAGTAAAGTTCGATAAATACCGAACCATAAAATTCTCGTATCGGAACCAATACTGAAAAACAGTTATATACCTATTTTTTTATATCGAAACTAGACCGGGCGGTACGAACTGATCTGAAAAACTGAAAATACTGATTTTTCTACACTTCCTATTTACACCTATATATTTGATGTTAGAGTGACCTGTTTATTTACCGAGGCTTGAATTGCATGTATTAAGAAAAATATTACTTTATTCATCTCAGGATAAAAGTTTTGGTTGATTTTTTGTGCATATTAAGAAATAGAATAAAATGACAAAATTGTCTATATTTAAATTCTTATTTAATTGCATAATTTTTTACACATGATTAGTAATACTCCATAAATATGTATAAAGAATAAAAATATGATAATTAATACTAAGAATATTATATATAAATTATTATAAAAAATAAATTATTTAATTTAAATAAACATTTAACTTAAAATTATTTAAAATAAGAATAAGACTTTTATCGGGAGTACTGGTTTAATTTTTACATCGAGGCTGAGACGACTCACTCCATAGTCAGTCAAATACAATCTCTAGCCAGTCAATTACCTGAGCACTAAAACTCATACTACAAGAAGTCGGCAAACTTATTTAATTAACACCGTACTTCATGTTTATCAGCAAATATGAAAATGAAAAGAAACTTTGCACATTTTGTTTAAAAATCGAGTTCATCGACGAGCTGTTGTAGCAGTATTTCAAGGATTTCTTGCCCAAAGTTGAAGCAAATATCCTGATAATCTTCAAACTCAATCACTTGATCTGATCTTGATGATATCCATGGCCAATTGCTAGGAGACACTTGTGTATCTTCTTCATCTGTTAGCCTACGGACTTCCACCAACTTGTCAATGTAAAAATCAACCTCTCTCCTCCTCATCAACTTTTCACTCTTGGTAATATGAATTGCTCTTGCTACTTCTTGATCATCAGCAACAGTATTCGACTTTCGCACATAATTTACAACTTTTGGTTTAGAATTTTTCTTGACCGGATTCAAGGCCATTGTCCCTGAATTTCCAACATATGATTGACATGAATATTTATATATACACACACACACACACACACACACACACACACACACACACACACACACACACTCGGAGACACATACATATACATGAAGTAGAAGACTATTGACTTAGGGACGTCTATATTCTCCAAGATTTCAATACTAATAACAATTCTCAAAGGAAAATGAAGTATTTAAAAAAGGCGGCTAACCTGAAATAATGGCGACTGAATCTGGAGTTGAATCAGCAGAGCTATGTTGTTGAGGCTCTACTTTCTTAGATCTACTGGGTTTCACTCTCCGCTTTGAACGTTTTATTCCAACAGATACTTCCTCTCTTTTCATCTTTGATTTTACACGAGCATCATTCCACTTGTTGTGAGCCAAAACATTATTCTCTACTCTCAAAAAATTTCTTTTCGGCTCAATATCCTTTTTCTTGTTATTTTCTCTATTCTCTTTCTTCTTCTTCACCACTACTACTCTCTCTTTCGCCGTATTCGATTTATTCCCACTAGTACTAGGTGTACTAGTTTTAGTTGTACTAATAATTCTTTTCAACTCAGCAGCTGCTGCTTCAGCCATCATCTTTAACCCCTCATCTTCACTATTCTTTTGGCCATCTCCATTTTTGTCAAAGCATACCAAAAACGTCGTCGGGATTTCACGAAAAGACACTGATGTCCTCAGTACTCGTCTGTGATATGATTCTTGTGCAGCTAGATCAAACAGTGGGAAGTAATCTGCAGAACTGACTGACCGGCTTCGCAAGTGGCCATAGATTGAATCTTTGTTAGGCACCCATGTCATATCAGCCGGCAATGAGTCAAGTCCCATAAGTCTTGCCACTACTCCTGGTGTACCTCCACCTTTGACCTCATGCTCATTTTTCTTTGGAAGATAATTAATGAAATCTGTTTTGTCGAGGCGATCGGAGTCAGACGGCTGGGTGGGGAGGCTACCGCTGCAAAGAAGCCGGCGCAGAATGCCGGAGAAACATGACTTGGTGGAAGTTGCATTGTGTGAATTAGTCATAAGTGTTTAAATGTTTTTGGAAAAGAGGGAGAAATATATGGATCTAATAACGAGGGAGTAGAGATGGACTAAAGAGAAAGGGAGTGTAGTAAAATGCCGTGCACTACTAGTATTAATACAAAAAAATAGTAGTGAGGACATTGAGATTCGAACGGTATGGTGTGGTGTGGAGGAAGAAACAAAAATTGAGGAAGCTTTTCGGTCGTTGAATTCACACTTAGGATATAGAGAAAAATCATTGACCGACGCGAAATTAGGTGAAGCATTTAGACTGACTAGTAAGTAATAAAATATAAGTGGCATCCTCGATAGCAAATAGAATTTATTATTCGACCAATTTTCACTTTTATTTCTCATTTGTGCTAACCAGCTAGGCTCCCTGAAAATAAAACATTGGATAATAATAATAATAATAATAATAATAATACTTCTCATGGTCCTACATTATGTCACAGTCAATGATATTTTATGTTTATCCTAAGATAACAATCAAATTATATCATAAAATTTTAAAATTAATCTAAATTCGTCGTATTAACTATATTTTATAATTGTATTGACTATTGACTATAATAATATAATATTTAGTCACATTTTGAATTTGAAAAACTCGATTAATTTTTTAAAATCAAAATAAGACTCTATTTTTCTTTTTAATTTATTTATTTATAAGAATTAATATGAACTCGACAATGATTAATAAAAAAATTGTCACTATGTACGTATATATAATTCGACACTTTTACATTTAGCACTAGTACGTACGCATAATATATATGACTAATAATATTATTTTTGTAATTATTCTTAATCGAGTTCTTGATTTCCTATTTTATACCTAAAAATAAAACTTAAATAATTTTCAATTTCTTTAGATGTATTAAATTAAGCGAAACGAGCTCATCCTCAATCAACAAATTTATTACAAAAATATTACTCAATTTATATCAATTTAAAGTCGAGTATTACAAATTTAACTTAAAATAATTAACAATATGCTTGATTTTGACGTGAGGGGGTACAGTACAATTTAAATGGTCCGTGTGGGTGTGCATGATACGCGTTAACCAAGTGTCCGGTGCCACCCGAAATTGTTGACAAATTTGTTGAATTTTATGGTGAGGAATGAAGGATATACGGAAAACGGTCCAGGGTCCAGACCACGAGGGCCTTATAAAATTGCCCCCGTTGATCTTCCTATTACAACCGACCTCTGTTCTGCATTCAATTCATTTATTTGAAGCTACTCTTTTATGGTTAAAAATAGTGCCCCAAAAATAAGGTTTGCCATTTTTATTTTTAGTTTAATGAACAAAATAAAGAAACCAAATTTCATTTTTTAAAATAAATTATGAGCAATTTTTTATTTTATATTCTGTCGAAAATGTTTTTAAGTCCAAATCTCTAAACACTTTTTAATGATCAACACAAATTTAAATATTCTCATATTTAATTAAAATGATTTTTACGTCACGACACGACACTACTCCGCCAAACAAACTGTATAGATTAATCCATACGAGGTGAAATTCTTTCATCTAATGGCGTAGATTAACCGGCATGAACCATCCAGCCTGGTTGTCTTGGTCCAAATTTGGGTATGATTTGAAGGCACATACATGAAAGGTGATTACTGTGTCCAAAATATCCTCCCACTACTAATAAGAGGACATAGTTAACAACTCATTATCAACAAACAGTTGATGCTTTTACATTAAATTCAGAATGCTAAAATTGATTGTATAAGAAAAATGATATTGTTTAATGTACTCCATAATTCATTAGTTGCACTTCACAACAAAATTTGCCCCATTCTGGTATATATATATTTTTTAAAGGAAAATTTTAGTGGAGGAGGAAGACCTCCTAGGGTTGAGAGATATAGGACTGGAGAGAAAATAAAATAAAATGATATTTCGTGTATAATCCTGACATCCTGCATAATCTCTCGCATGTTATCAAGCCCATTGAACAATCCACAACTGATTCCTACTCATTCACATTGTCTAAAACTCGTTACACCAAAAAAGAAAGAGAGAATTTACTTCTGGAATTTCCATCATTAAAAATTGCACTCATATTCATCAGTGTAGGAATTGGGTTCAAGCTTTCCCCAGCCCCTTCTCATTAGCATATTATTGATCTATATCTGATATATTTGTTTGAATGATTTTGTAAGCAGGAACAAGTATACATATTTCTTTCAATATTGCAGCACTAGTGTTAAATATGCAGTAAATATACTTCTTTCTCAATTTCAAAAAGGAGCAGAATGCTATGATCTTTGTCCGGCAGCTCTTTCACATTCAGCACCAGGAGTAAACTGCAGACTCTCAGCTCGCATTAGCAATTCAAAGATCCGTTCCTTATCAAAGTTAAGCTATATGGTGTAGTATATGGCTTAACAAAGTACTGAATTCCAATATTTGGTCTTCTAGCTTCATGTTGACTTGATAGAGCCACTAAGCTTAGGGTCCGTTTGGTAGTACACAATCTCTCCGGAATCACTAACATAGTGGTCTTGTTTCAAGCTTTTAGTTAAATCTTCAATAAGGTGAACAGGTAGAGGATTTGATTTCTTTGGTTCTCTGTAGTACTTGCCGAGCACTGGTTTAGCTGCTTTTGTCTACAAGTATTCATATAAGAATGAAACTTATTATTAAGAGTAACTATGCCAAATATGCATCAGAGTTGGATCAGCAAATATTTTCATATAATATTAGAAATACTTGCCGCTTCCACTAGGTGATAGTGCGGGATCTGAGGAAATAGATGGTGTATCACATGGGTGCCAATATCATGGTGGATGTTGTTAATCCACCCATAGTCGCGATCAATAGTGGTTAGTCCTCCCCTCGAAAAACTCCATTCCTATACAAGGAAAATTAACGTTATTAAGACAACTGTCAAGTCCAAAATATTTATGGCATAACAAGAAAAAAATTAATTGATTCGTCAACATTTGTTCAAATTTATGACACATCGTAGCCAGATCAACATGGAAGTCTCAGCAACAAATTTGGTGTATGTCACTTTCTCATTTAGATGTCGTGTGAAATACTAGCTGAAAATCAGAAACTACTTTTTTCTTGCTCCAATTATATTACAGAAACAACTGAGACAAGAAAGATAAAAGATAACTGAAGGGCATAAAAGTATGCAATGAATACCTTTCCACGATACCAGGGAAGTTTCTCTTCATGACCATGGTGATGCAAGTAAGTAACAAAATCAAGCCACATAACAAAGCCCTGAACAAAGTCAAAAAAGAAAATCCTGTCATTAGGAAAGAAAAGCCAACCTAATTTTCTAGTAATTCTTCTTCTAATTAGGTATGAATCTAAAGCTAAGCCCCAAATGCAGAAACGTTTGAAATTTACCCAGTACGGGACACCATAGAGTTTCAACATTTGAATGGGACCGAGTACAAAGGACATCCCCACAAGCAAAGCAGCCATTGCCATCCAACATAAAGTTGAAGTGATCACGTCTTTCTTTTCATTGGGGACAAATAAGTCGCTGTTTGGATCAAAGTGGGAACCACTCTTCCCTGGACTCCTACCCCACTGTAAAACGGTAATCATCAGCAAATTATACATAATTCTCTACATTAATTTATTTATTCAAGAACTAAGAATTTTACCAGGTAAAAAGGATATGCAAGCATGGGAAAGGGTGCAGTGAACCTCAACATTCGTGTCACGGTATCCAAACTCTTGAAGATTTTCTCAGGCAACTGCAAACATATAGAGGAACCTAAATCTTTTAAGCCCAAAAATATATAAACTAAAGAATCAACAACAGAAAGAAAAACCTGAGAGAAAACAGAGAACATGAGAGCAGAGGAAAAAACTAACCGGATGCCATGACTCATCATTTTCAACATGCCCATGGTTCTGATGATGAGTCCGATGACTAATTCTCCTGCAGTACCAATAAGTCTTAGTTCTTTTCTCTAAATCGTGAAAACTTCCAAAGCTCGAAACTTGCAACTAATGTAGGTTGCCTAATGAAGCTAAAATATAGTCCTAAACATATTCAGTAATCCAGGGAAAAATGATTGTGAAGTCATCAAGAACATACCATCCATGATAGGGCACAAGAATTGAAGAATGTAAAATATGTCCAACCACACTATTCAACTTGGGATTGTTTGAAAAGCTCCCATGACCACTGAAAATTGAAACCAATCATCAATAAACCAAAACAAGCTAAAGGGTATTCAAATTAAGCATAAACATATACAAATTCAATCAAAAAAGCATAATATAAATGTGTTCATAAGTTAAAAGAAAACATCAAAATAGAGAAGATTGTAATTACCAATCATGGCCAAGAACAAAAAGAGCCCAGAACATGGTACCCTGAGCAGCCCAATAAAGAGGCCAAACAAGCCAGCTGTTTATATAAGCTGCAGCAGCTGCTAAGCCTAATAGAACAGCAACATCCCTAACAACATAGCTCATAGACCTCCATGGGTCTTTTACCCAACAATGCTTGGGAATTGCGGCCCTAATATCTACCAATTTGAACGGGGGAGGTGCACCAGGGTTGAATTCACATTCACTCTCAACCCCTTGGAAACCATCAATTCTCTCTTCTCTGTCATCTGCATCTAAAGATGGAACCTTGAATGGGGCACTCACTTTTAGTACCCAGTTTCTATCTCTAGAAAACCCGGGTGGAGAACAAATTGCAGGGAATCTTAGATTTTTAGATTTGGTTTTTGAATGTAAAAATCTAATCTTTGATGGGTTGGTGTTCTTGGCAGAGATAAACCCATTTCTGAGTTGAGGAAAACTTTGAGGCAGAGGCCTAATGCCACATTTTGACAAGACGCAACTCGCCATTGGAGACCCAAATTGGTGTTTTACAATGAGGTTTCAATTTTGGGTCTTCCTCCAAACCTAGACGGAAAAAGAAAGAATGTGAGAGAAATAAAAGGAGAAACAAAATATCTATCAATTGAAGATACAATAAGAGAAAAGAAATAGTAGAAAATGATGGAAATCTACCGATTGGTTGTTCTCCCTACTTCTCTCACTTGCAATCCTGTGAAATCTCTCTCTCCTCTCCTCTCCTCTGTTAGAACTTAGAATACTAAATATCGTAGGTTTGAACGAATCTCTGTATCCTATTTATAGAACCCAACTGAGGATTCTGTAGGGTTTTAACTAGTTAAATAAGGTGAGTTGTGGTTTCTAATACTTTTCTAAAATTAGACGGTGGGCTGTTTGGTCAATTGAGTAATTTTCTTCTCCAACTTTTGATGAAAATTGTGTTGAAAAGCATTAGTGGAATTATCATTACTAAGACTAATAAAAGTGGAAGTTGATCGGTTAAGAAATGAGATTTTTTTTTTAATAAGAAATTTATATTTTCATAAAAGAAATTTATATTTTCATAAGAAAAATTAATATTTTTACAAAGTCCCATCACATGAGGTGGGCTTCATTTACTATAAGTTTTATGAAAATATCAATTTCTCTTGTAAAAATATCAATTCATTTTTAATACTATTGAGCTATTCATTATTTTTATTTTTTTCAAATAAGTCAGATTGGAAGGAAAAAGAATGAGGAGTAATAGGTTATATTTGATATTGTGAAAATATCAAATTTGCTCGTAGAAATGTCAATTACATATGTGAATTGATATTTTCGCAAGTTAATTTGATTTTTTTAGAAATGAGTTTCATTTGATCTTGTGAAAATATTAAATTAACTTTCTCATATTTATCTAAATTTCTAATTCTAATTGTTTATCTAATAAAAATGTATTTCAAAAAATAAAATTGAATTAAATAAAATGATTGAGATTAGAAATTTAGAGGAGTTGGATAAAAATAGACCGGAGGGGGTGGTTGGTCCGAAGAATGAAAGAATGAATGATTTTCACATGATTTCCTTGGTCGGTAGCAGAACACGCATTGCAACTTCCTAGTACCAAATGAGTCGCTTCACGCTGAGTTAATTTATAGCATGTTCCAAACATGCTCTAGGCCTTTTAGCAAGAAAGAATGAATAAGAGCCGGGGATGTACAATGCATGCTGAATTTCATATTTTCTTCTTAGCAAAATATTTTACACTACAAAATTTGAGTACATTTTCTCCGTTATAACAATTTATACAACTAACCGATACTAATATATAACGAGTCGCAAAACGAATTCAATCTAGGTCGACTCTTAAATAAATTAGAAGTTAATTTCGATAGTATTGAATTATTTTATTGAGTTTGGTCCAATTTGACTTTTAACTATATAAGTTATTGACTTCTTTTATCGAGTTTGATCTAATTTAACTTTTGGTCATTAAAATACGATCGAGTTATTTTGTTCGTACAAATCATACTGTTAAAGTTGGATTGAGAAATCAAAAATTATACTGATTAGATTGTTCAGATAACATCATAAATTTGTCTCTTTTTCTATAAAAATATATAATACACAATCTGTATAAATAGCTCATCATCTATCCTAATCGTAACATATCCAATCATTTATTATATTTTTAAAATTAACAAAAGATGGCTCAAAGACATATATTATAAAGTGAATTGACAAAAAGAAATTATGATTACAAGATCAAGGTGAGAGTTCTGGGATGGAGTCAATATAATGACAAGACATATTATGAATAGAAAAATCTTATTATTTGATGATGAGGTATTTATATTTGTTTTATACGCATTATATTTGATGAATTATATTATATTATTTTGTTGTTAAAATTTATGTGTATATTTTTGTAGAATAATTACATATTAGTGGTGCTAATACTAATAATAATAGCTGTGAACCGATCCCAATTTGAGTCAACCTTTAATTAAAATTATAAATTTCAACCATTTAAGTATTTTTTGTCTATTACTGACTATTTTTAAATTGTTGATAAATTTTATTAACTATTTCGCAAATTTGTCCATACTTTACACGGGTACCATGCTTGTTTAAGTAATGATAACACAAATTAAAATTAATAGTCTAATGGTAAAAGTCTTTTTTTTTTATCGTGTAAGATTATAAGTTTGAATCATTATTAGCAAGAATTCATAAATTAACCAACGCTACAAAAGAGGTAAGTTTCTTGTAGTTCTCATAATTTTTAATAATATGTATTTTTTCCAAAAAAAAAGAAAGTAATGACAACATATTGGTATTAAAAAAATTAATAACGGTATGCTTTAATGTGAGACTACAATATCACAAATTATAGACTATCATTTTTTAGCTGACAAATTATGTTATATAATAATTGTAAAAAACGTTGTACATAATTATAATTTTCTTGTTTGCATACGGAAGCTTGTAAAACTTCAATTTTATGATACCAAATTATTGGTATTTTAGGGAAATATTAATAGTATATTTATGTTTTTAAGTTATGTAGATAATATATGACTTTGTTGTGCTTGAATAATTTTATGTGCAGGCGTATCAGAGTTCGTTGAACTCAATGCGAGATAGTATTTGTTTAATTAGTAAGATTTTATTGCCGAAATTGGTCAGACGATTTAAGAAAGAACTACTTTAACGAGTCTTTTTGTCTTTGACTAAAGACTTCAATGTTAGACAAATGATTTTAAAGGTAACTGATTCTAGTTGGCCTACTTGTTGACTTATAGTCAGAGTTAAGCTAAATTATAATTATCAAGTTATCAAACTATTATCAGTTAAGTTATTGCAACTATAAATAAATTGTAACTTCTCATATTCATTGATTAACACGTCACAATTAATAAATACACGTAACAGATAATCACTAACGACATACAGTTAAGTAAAAACTTGAATATAATTGTTAGGATATGTTATAAACTTCACAACTTAAATGAAATACACTGTTGACAAAGTGTAGAGTGTGACGCCCCCAAATTTAGGCCCACACAGCCCAAACTTGAGTCGTCAAAAGACTACAACAAAAATATTACAACAAAGCACAACGTACAACAATACAGTGTATAATAATACACAACTAAGTCTTCACTATTATTGTCACACTATTTTACAACACGTAAAGACTACGACAGCTATTCCTCAGACTCTCACTCCATTCCCCGGCTAGACCCTGTTACGTTTTCATCTCCTGTAATGGAACAAAAGAAAGGGTGAGCTCAAATAGCCCAGTAAGAAATATCATGACTAAGATAATGACGAATAATTTATCATTAGCCTTCAACAGTTGAGTTCTTGATAGAATACAATAGACTACAAGGTTTATATCAAAAACTGCAGTTAAATTCTTAAACAACGTTCAGATCAATAATAGCAGCGGAATGAGCAATCTATTAGAAGAATAATGCAGACTATAATGTCCACTCGCTTCTCTTTTTTGTAAAAATATCATCAACTTTTATCATCTGAAATACCATTAGTCATGATAATAAAAATTCACAGTTCCTGATCATAATCATGCAGATCAACAGTTCATATTTGCACTACGGGCCAAAGACATTTAATATAACACCAACGGTCATTATTATACCAGATTCAGCCTTTGGTAATAATCATACCAATCAACAGTTCATCTTTGCACTACGGGCCAAAGATATTCAATAAAGCACCAACGGTCATGATTATACCAGATTCAGCCTTTGGTCATAATCATACCAACCAACAGTTCATCTTTGCACTACGGGCCAAAGAGAACATTCACCACGTGCCATAAAAGACACCGAACAGATGTATCGCCTTTAACCTAGTATATCGCCTTTAACCTATCATCTGTTCAACAATTATATCACATCTGTGCCCCCGGCCACAGATATTCACAACAGCTTGATTCTTGATGATTAATACAAATAACAGTGATACAAATGATGAACAGAAGAACAGGATAAACAATAAGTATCAGAAGTTTACTTTGTGCAGATTCAAATAATGTCCAAATTGCCAACATGATGTGGAGTGAAATTTAAAAATGATATTCAAGATCCACAGTTCAGAATAACGGTTACAGTTCAATAGAAAGGTTCAGAAAATAGAAAGGTTCAGTTGAAATAATGAAGTTCAACTATTATGGAACATATAATATTTTCAGGAATTATAGAAGCAATAGTTCCATAATAAGTTTCGATTTAGGAGTATGAAAGAAAATAATATCCCTTACCGTAGCAGGTTTGATTAACAAAAGGTGAGGGAAATTAATATCCCTTACCATAGTAAGTTTGAATAATGGAAGATGAAAAAGATGGTATCCCTTATGAGTATAAAGGAAAATGATATCACTTACGAATATGGAATAAAAGTGTCATGTGATAATTCGTGTAGACAAATTATTTCCACACGAGACAAATAAAAAGGGTTATTCACCAACAGGCGATAATCCGCACCGTAAGGTTATTCCCATCAATTTGAATACGAAGAGTTATTCACCAAACAGGCGATAATCCGCACCGTAAGGTTATTTTCAAAGATTAATAAGGAATGAATACAAAAGGTTATTCACCAACAGGCGATAATCCGCACCGTAAGGTTATTCTCAAAGATTAATAAGGAATGAATACAAAAGGTTATTCACTAACAGGCGGTAAACCGCGCCGTAAGGTTATTCCTACAATTTGAATACATGGAAGTAAATGGCACAAGAAAGAAACGATATTATTTTCGAGAATCAAAGAATGATAATCCCTTCAAGTAAGAAAGAAAATAATATCCATTTATGATGATGAAAAGAGTGACACCCCTTACCGTAGTAAGTTAGAATATGAAAGAAGATAATATTCCTTACCACAGTAAATTTAAGAGTGTGAAAAGAATAATATTTCTTACCGTAATAAATTTAAGAGTGTGAAAAGAATAATATTCCTTACCACAGTAAATTTAAGAGTTTGAAATGAATGGTATTCCTTACCTTAACACGTGACTGGATATTGATTTAAATGAGATTGATCAACCTATATATTTTTAATATAATTAGTAATTACCACATATAAATTTCAAAGTGTATGATAACTCGTATATTATGAACTATCAAAATTATATATATATAACATAATTTTTGTAGTATAATATAACTACTTTAAAATAGTTTTTAAAATAATATTTCAAAATAAATCTTCCAAAGAAAGCTTTTAAAATGAATCTTCTTAAAGAAGAGTCTTCTAAAGGAAGATTTATGAATACCGTGAAAAATAGAAATTTATGAAATTACTACTCTTTAATAAAAGACTTACTTGAAAATTTTCTGCACTCCTTTTGGCTTTCAAACACTCAAAATAAGCTTACTATTCTCAGAGAAAACTCATAAAATTCTTATAGAAAAATTCTATGTTTTAGGTGTGATTTTTCTATTCAGCTGAACAAGCTATTTATAGGAGAAAATAAGGCACTATGCGTGGTAGGTGAACAGAAAAAAAATTCAGCAGAGGCTGCGCAGCAGCCTCCACCAACTCTTCAGCAATTCTCACATTTCTCACATTTCATGTGGGCCCCACAATGGGTCCCACATGTTTCTTACTATTCACTTACTATTCACGTCACTATTCACGTCACTATTCACGTTACTATTTCAAATAGTAAAATTAATTATTTTATTTTATTTATTTATTTATTTATTCTTCCTGTGAGTCCAACATATAAAATAATGTTACCACAATAATGTAAGAAACACGTTACATATTTTTATTAATTTAATAATATAAATTATAGTGTATTTGTTACTGTGACAATTATTAGATTCAATAATTTTAAACTACAGTGCACCAACAATTATTGACTCGATGATATGAAATATAGTGTAATGACAATTATTAAATCAATAATGCAAAATACTGTGTAGCAACAATAATTGAATTGATAATATAAAATATTATGCAGTGACAATTATTGATGAAATGATGCGTAACAGTTACGGTGTCAATTATCAGACCAATAATATGAGACACTGTGCAATACCGTGTGCTACTGTAGAGTACCGTGTGCTACAGAAAATACCATAAATTACCGTATGCTACTATTCTTTTATCACCGGTATTTTAACAGTTAACACCGTTGACTATTTTTATTTAAAAAGGTTACTTCTGTCGTTTTCTATATCCGACAAATATTCCGTTGTGGGGTCCACAAATAATTTGTTATTTCGGCGCCGTCGTACGGCTCGAATATTCCCCGACAAAACGAATATTCCCCGACAAAACGAATATTGTCCGTCAAAATAAAATTTGCATATAACATCCTTAACTTTCAATTTCGTCAATTTAACCACTTACTGTTTCAGGAAAAATATATATGAAGAAAAATTAAATTTTGTATTTCATAAATTCGGGGTCTTACAACCTCCCCTCCTTATGAAATTTCGTCCCCGAAATTGACGTACCTGGCATTTCGAAGAGGTATGGATACCTAGACTTCATTTCAGATTCTAGCTCCCAGGTCATTTCCTCAATATCTTGGTTCCTCCATAAAACCTTAACTTGAGGTATAACCTTTGAGCGTAAGATCTGCTTCTTCTTATCTAGGATCTTAACAGGTACCTCCTCATACGTTAAATCTTCTGCTATAACGTCTGGTTCTAACTCAATGACGTGGTTTGGGTCCTTCACATATTTACGTAACATAGATATGTGAAAAACGTTATGGATGCGAGACATACTTGGTGGTAGGGCTAGTCTGTAGGCTACGGATCCTACTCGATCGAGGATTTCAAATGGGCCAATAAATCGAGGGTTGAGCTTTCCTCTCTTTCCGAATCTCGTAACCCCTTTCCATGGAGAAACACGTAAGAATACATGATCTCCGACGTTGAATCTCTCATCTCTCCGATGAAGATCGGCATAACTCTTTTGTCGTTCTTGTGCTGTCTGTATTCGTTGTCGGATCATTTGGATCTTTTCGGTCGTCAAGCGTACCAACTCGGGTCCCAACAGTTTTGCTTCTCCTACCTCATTCCAACATATTGGAGAGCGACACTTGCGTCCATATAAAGCCTCGAATGGAGCCATACCTATACTTGCTTGGTAACTGTTGTTGTAGGAAAATTCCACCAATGGCAAGTACTTATCCCAACTTCCTTTGAAATCTAGTACGCAAAGTCTCAAAAGATCTTCGAGGGTCTGGATCGTCCTTTCCGATTGTCCGTCCGTTTGAGGATGGTATGCAGAACTAAAACGTAGTTCAGTGCCCATAGCTTTTTGTAGACTGATCCAAAAGCGTGAAGTGAATCTAGGATCTCGATCAGAAACTATGGAAACTGGCATGCCATGCAATCTCACAATCTCATTTATGTACATACCGGCAAGACGTTCAAGTGAAAAGTTTTCTCGTATAGGCAAGAAATGAGCGGATTTGGTCAATCTATCTACGATGACCCAAATTGCATCTAAGCCTTGAGAAACTTTGGGAAGACCCGTCACGAAATCCATATTGATGTGTTCCCACTTCCATTCGGGAACCTCAAGTGGTTGTAAAGGACCCTTAGGTACTTGATGCTCTGTCTTGACACGTTGACAAGTTAAGCACCTTGAGATAAACTCTGCAATCTCCCTTTTCATATTGTTCCACCAAAATGTATGTCGAAGATCTCGATACATCTTGGTACCTCCTGGGTGGATTGCAAACGGCGTGTTGTGTGCCTCCATCATGATTTTATGCTTTAATTCAGGATCGTTAGGAACACAGAGTCGAGAGTTGACTCGAAGTATTCCTTTCTCGTCGATTCTTGCTTCGGGAATGGTACCTTCTTGTACTTTCTTTATCATGTTTATCAGTTCCGGATCAGTAGCTTGAGCAGCTTTAATTTTATCGATTAAAGCTGGTTCTACTCGCACGTGAGCAATCTTCGAGTGGGTCCCTGGTGTCTTTAGCTCTATCTCAATCTTTTGCAAGTCGTACAAAATACGCTTTTGTGTTGTCAGCAGTGCACTTGTACTCGCATAAGATTTTCTGCTCAAAGCGTCAACTACAACGTTCGCCTTTCCCGGGTGATACTGGATTGTGTGATCATAATCCTTCAACAGCTCAAGCCAACGTCGTTGTCGCATGTTGAGTTCCTTCTGGGTGAAGAAATACTTGAGACTTTTATGATCCGTATAGATATCCACTTTCTCTCCGTACAAGTAGTGTCTCCAGATCTTCAACGCGAAAACGACTGCTGCCAACTCTAGATCATGAGTAGGGTAATTTTTCTCATAATCTTTGAGTTGTCGAGAGGCATAGGCTATAACCTTTCCATGTTGCATAAGGACACAACCTAGACCTTTGCCTGAAGCATCGCTGTATATGACAAATTCTCCCGATCCTGATGAAATGGTCAGAACAGGAGCTGAAACAAGTCTCCTCTTAAGCTCTTGAAAACTCTTCTCGCATTCCTCGCTCGAATGATACCGATATCTAATAATCAAACTTTCATCTCTTGGCATTCTATGGGAGCCATTTGGTGTTAGGCTTTGGAAAAGGGCTTAGTACCGGGTTCAAGATCGATACAGAATTCAATTTCTCGGTTTGGGGGTAAGCCAGGAAGTTCCTCAGGAAAAACGTCAGGAACTCATTAACAATAGGAATATCATTCAAGTTTGACGTATTTTTGTTCAAATCAATGACATAGGCTAAAAAGGTTTGACATCCGTTTTTCAATAAACGAATGACTTTATGGCTAGAAATAATAGTTATAGATTTCAATGGTTTAGTTGCTTGAATTTGCATGACAGGTTGATTAGGAATATGAAAACTAATAATCTTATGAAAACAATCAATTTTAGCATGATGGGTAGTCAACCAATCAATTCCTAGAATCACATCAAATTCATGCATCTCCAAAGAAATAAGGTCAACAGGTACTGTGAGGTTGTTGATTTGAACTAGACAAGATTTATAGACAGTAGATGTAATAGGTATTTCTCCCAATGAGGTTTCAACTGATAAGACAAGATTTAAGTTTTCAGAAGTCAAATTTAAACGTTGAGCACATGCAGGTGAGATAAAAGAATGGGTAGAGCCAGTATCTAACAGAGCGTAGAATTCACGAGAATTTATGAATAGCTTACCGGTTATCACCTCATTCGGTTTCTTGACTGTTATCGTCAAATCGAATCCCGAGTACTTCATTCGGATCTTCACGTATTTCAACCATGGGAATACTGTAAGACCCCGAATTTTATGAAATACAAAATTTAATTTTTCTTCATATATATATTTTTTTGAAACAGTAAGTGGTTAAATTAACAAAATTGAAAGTTAAGGATGTTATGTGCAAATTTTATTTTGTCGGACAATATTCGCTTTGTCGGGGAATATTCGTTTGGTCGGGGAATATTCGTGCCGTACGACGGCGCCGAAATAATAAATTATTGGTGGACCCCACAACGGAATATTTGTCGGATATAGAAAACGACAGAAGTAACCTTTTTAAATAAAAATAGTCAACGGAACTGTTAAAATACCGGTGATAAAAGAATAGTAGCATACGGTAGTTTATGGTATTTTCTGTAGCACACGGTACTCTACAGTAACACACGGTATTGCATAGTGTCTCATATTATTGGTCTGATAATTGACACCGTAACTGTTACGCATCATTTCATCGATAATTGTCACTGCATAATATTTTATATTATCAATTCAATAATTGTTGTTACGCAGTATTTTGCATTATTGATTTAATAATTGTCATTACACTGTATTTTATATCATTGAGTCAATAATTGTTGTTGCACTGTTTTTAAAATTATTGAACCTAATAATTGTCACAGTAACATATGCACAGTAATTCACATTATTGAATCAATAATTGTCATTACACAGTAACGTATGCTTTATTTTACATTATTGTTATCTCTATTATGATGTTATTTAAACAGTTGTATTTCATTAATTTATTGACTTGATATCTAAGAGCTAACTATACTGTATTTATAACAATTAGTCATAATAATTGAATTGATAAAGTTATTTGTTTATAATATAAAGTTAGGTGATTATTAGGTGATATGAAATGAATGGTGTAGATTAAAGTGTGAATTATTGTTGAATAATTGAATTGATTTGTTTATAATATAAAGTTAGGTGATTATTAGGTGATATGAAATGAATGGTGTAGATTAAAGTGTGAATTATTGTTGAATAATTAAATTGATTTGTTTATAATATAAAGTTAGGTGATTATTAGGTGATATGAAATGAATGGTGTAGATTAAAGATAATATAATATTTGAAATGGATGGTGTAGATTAAAAGGTGATCTTTAAATGAATGGTTTAGATTAAATGAATGATAAGATTTTTGGCTATAAATAGAAGCCTTAACTTAAGGATTTTTCATAAACTTCCTTACTTGTTCTTTCTTTCTCTCTCTAAATACTTCTTGTGAAAGTTCTCTCTAAGTGTGCTTAAGTCATCTTGAGTATTTGTGAAGATCTATAAGTATACGTGTACTGTTCAAGTTAATCAACCTCATTTAAATCAATATCCAGTCACGTGTTACGGTAAGGGATACCATCTTTTTCATCTTCCATTATTCAAACATACTATGGTAAGGGATTATCATTATTTGATTCTCGATAATAATATTGTTTCTTCCTTACTCATAAGACGTGCCTTTTATTTCCATGTATTAAATTGTGGGAATAACCTTACGGAGCGGATTGCCGCCTGTTGGTGAATAACCTTTCGTATTCATTCATTATTAATCTCTGAGAATAACCTTACGGAGCGGATTGCCGCCTGTTTGGTGAATAACTCTTTGTACTCAAATTCTATTAAATTGTGGGAATAACCTTACGGAGCGGATTGCCGCCTGTTTGGTGAATAACTCTTTGTACTCAAATTCTATTAAATTGTGGGAATAACCTTACGGAGCGGATTGCCGCCTGTTTGGTGAATAACTCTTTGTACTCAAATTCTATTAAATTGTGGGAATAACCTTACGGAGCGGATTGCCGCCTGTTGGTGAATAACCCTTTGTATTAATTTCCTTCACCTTTTGTTAATCAAACCTGCTACGGTAAGGGATATTATTTTCTTTCATACTCCTAAATCGAAATTTATTATGGAACTATTGCTTCTATAATTCCTGAAAATATTATATGTTCCATAATAGTTGAACTTCATTATTTCAACTGAACCTTCCTATTTACGTGAACCTTTCTATTGAATTGTAACCGTTATTCTGAACTGTGGATCTTGAATTTCACTCCACATCATGTTGACAATTTGGACATTATTTAAATCTGTACAAAGTAAACTTCCGATACTTATTGTTATCCTATTTCTTCTGTTCATCATTTATATCATTCTAATCATCCAAAAATCAAGCTGTTGTGAATATCTGTGGCCGGGGGCACAGATGTGATATATTTGTTGAACAGATGATAGGTTAAAGGCGATATAATAGGTTAAAGGCGATACATCTGTTCGGTGTCTTTTATGGCACGTGGTGAATGTTCTCTTTGGCCCGTAGTGCAAAGATGAACTGTTGTTTGGTATGATTATGACCAAAGGCTGAATCTGGTATAATCATGACCGTTGGTGCTATATTGAATATCTTTGGCCCGTAGTACAAAGATGAACTGTTGATGTGCATGATTATGATCAGGAACTGTGAATTTGTATTATCTTGACTAATGATATTTCAGATGATAAAAGTTGATGATGTTTTTCCTAAAAAGAGAACCGAGTGGACATTATAGTCTGCATTATTCTTCTAATAGATTACTCATTCCGCTGCTATTATTGATCTGAACGTTGTTTAAGAATTTAACTGCAGTTTTTGATATAAACCTTGTAGTCTATTGTATTCTATCAAGAACTCAACTGTTGAAGACTAATGATAATTTATTCGTCATTATCTTAGTCATGATATTCTTTACTGGGCTATTTGAGCTCACCCTTTCTTTTGTTCCATTGTTTTTCAACAGGAGATGAAAACATAACAGGGTCTAGCCGGGGAATGGAGTGAGGGTCCGAGGAATAGTTATCATAGTCTTCACGTTTTGTAAAATAGTGTGGCAATAATAGTGAAGACTTAGTTGTGTATTATTATACACTGTATTGTTGTACGTTGTGCTTTGTTGTAATAATTTTGTTGTAGTATTTTGACGACTCAAGTTTGGGCTGTGTGGGCCCAGATTTGGGGGCGTCACAGTTGGCATCAGAGCTTAGGGATATGGTCTTTAATGGAGATCTAGGGTAGAACTAGGAGGGGAGAGACGAATAGAATCAGTCACTAGTGTGTCCTACCTAAATTTAGATTTATTTTTTTATCTAATGAATCGATTTGAATGTAGGAACATGAAGAGATGAGTCAGTTTATTTGAACTAACATTTATTTTGTGACCACAGTTAATTATGGCATCTGGAAATCAGGAGGTTAACTATGAAATTACCGAAACAAATGTAGCTGCAAAACAAGAGGCGACGAATAATCTTCTTACAAACTCAGAGTTGAATCATTTGCCTAAGGCAAAAATTATGCGTGTTCTATCCAGTAAGGATGAAGGTGAAAGCTCTGCTACAGTCGTTCCAGATCCATTCTTAGAAGCAATTAAAGGAAGTAACGAACTTGCGGAAATTATTGCCTTTAATTTACTCACTAATTGGGAGAGTGATATCACCTGGTTATGCTCTATAACAAAGGATCAGAATATATGGACTTTTCATATTAGTCTTTGGGATTTATGGTGTTCCAGCTATGATTTTCAAGATTATTTAAAAATAATGTTTCTATACTTTTGGGCGTTACAATTTAGAGGAATTCAGGTTAAGTTAGTCACTATCGTGGAAACTACAGTCTATCGAAAATACTATTTTAATGGAAATCATTGGTACCTTACTACCGATGAAGTTGATGAACCCGAGAAACAGTTTGCTAGAAAATTATTCAGTGGTATTCCCATAGTTGAAATACGTGAAGATCCGAATGAAGTATTCGGGATTCGATTTGACGATAACAGTCAAGAAATCGAATGAGGTGATAACCGGTAATCTATTCATAAATTCTCGTGAAGTCTATGCCATATTAGATACTGGCTCTATCCACTCTTTTATCTCACCTATATGTACTCAACGTTTAAATTTGACTATTGAAAACTTAAATCTTGTCTTATCAGTTGAAACCTCATTGGGAGAAATACCTATTACATTTACTATCTATAAATCTTGCCTAGTTCAAATCAACAACCTCACATTACCTGTTGACCTTATTTCTTTGGAGATGCGTGAATTTGATGTGATTTTAGGAATTGATTGGTTGACTACCCATCATGCTAAAATTGATTGTTTTCATAAGATTATTAGTTTTCATATTCCTAATCAACCTGTCATGCAAATTCAAGCAACTAAACCATTGAAATCTATAACTGTTATTTCTAGCCATAAAGTCATTCGTTTATTGAAAAACGGATGTCAAGCCTTTTTAGCTCATGTCACTGATTTGAACAAAAACACGTCAAACTTGAATGATATTCCCATTGTTAATGAGTTTCCTGACGTTTTTTCTGAGGAACTTCCTGGCTTACCCCCAAACCGTGAAATTGATTTTTATATTGATCTTGAACCCGGTACCAAGCCCATTTCCAAAGCTCCCTACCGAATGGCTCCCATTGAACTTCAAGAGTTAAAAGTCCAACTACAGGAATTGTTGGATACCGATTTCATTCGTCCGAGTGCATCACCTTGGGGTGCTCCTGTTCTATTTGTGAAGAAGAAAGACGGGAGTATGAGATTGTGCATTGACTACCGAGAATTGAACCATGTCACCATCAAGAACAGGTACCCGTTACCTCGGATTGATGACATGTTTGATCAATTGCAAGGCGCTCAACATTTCTCAAAGATTGATCTCCGTTCTGGATATCATCAGTTAAAGGTTAAAGCTGAGGACATTTCAAAGACTGCTTTCAGAACTCGTTATGGGCATTATGAGTTCTTAGTCATGCCTTTTGGACTAACTAATGCTCCTGCAGCTTTCATGGACATGATGAACCGGATATTCAAGGAACATTTGGATCATTTTGTGGTTGTCTTTATTGATGACATCCTCATATACTCCAAGAGTCGCGAGGATCATGAACAACACCTGAGATTGATACTACAAAAGCTCCGTGAAAACAAATTATATGCCAAGTTGAAGAAATGTGAGTTCTGGCTTGAGGAGGTCGCGTTTCTTGGGCATGTGATTTCTAGTCAAGGAATATCAGTCGATCCTGCGAAGATTGAAACGGTACTAAATTGGGAACAACCCAAAACAGTAACCGAATTCCGAAGTTTTCTGGGTCTAGCTGGTTATTATCGGAGATTCGTAGAAGGATTTTCTCGAATCGCCACTCCATTAACGCAGCTTACTCGGAAAAGCACAAAATTCATATGGAGCGAGGAATGCGAGAAAAGTTTCCAAGAACTCAAGAAGAGACTGGTTTCAGCTCCTGTTCTGACCATACCATCAGGATCAGGAGAATTTGTTATCTACAGCGATGCTTCTGGCAAAGGTCTAGGCTGTGTCCTTATGCAACATGGAAAGGTTATAGCCTACGCCTCTCGACAACTCAAAGATTATGAGAAAAATTATCCTACTGATGATCTAGAGTTGGCAGCAGTCGTTTTCGCGTTGAAGATCTGGAGACACTACTTGTACGGAGAAAAAGTGGATATCTATACGGATCATAAAAGTCTCAAGTATTTCTTCACCCAGAAGGAACTCAACATGCGACAACGACGTTGGCTTGAGCTGTTAAAGGATTATGACCACACAATCCAGTATCACCCGGGAAAGGCGAACGTTGTAGCTGACGCTTTGAGCAGAAAATCTTATGCAAGTACAAGTGCACTGCTGACAACACAAAAGTGTATTTTGTACGACTTGCAAAAGATGGAGATAGAGCTAAAGACACCAGGGACCCGCTCGAAGATTGCTCACGTGCGAGTAGAACCAACTTTAATCGATAAAATTAAAGCTGCTCAAGCTACCGATCCGGAACTGATAAACATGATAAAGAAAGTACAAGAAGGTGCCATTCCCGAAGCAAGAATCGACGAGAAAGGAATACTTCGAGTCAACTCTCGACTCTGTGTTCCTAACGATCCTGAATTAAAGCATAAAATCATAATGGAGGCACACAACACGCCGTTTGCAATCCACCCAGGAGGTACCAAGATGTATCGAGATCTTCGACATACATTTTGGTGGAACAATATGAAAAGAGAGATTGCAGAGTTTATCTCAAGGTGCCTAACTTGTCAACGTGTCAAGGCAGAGCATCAAGTTCCTAAAGGTCCATTACAATCACTTGAAGTTCCCGAATGGAAGTGGGAACACATCAATATGGACTTCGTGACGGGTCTTCCAAAAGTTTCTCAAGGCTTAGATGCAATTTGGGTGATCGTAGATAGATTGACCAAATCTGCTCATTTCTTGCCTATACGAGAAAACTTTTCACTTGAACGTCTTGCCGGTATGTACATAAATGAGATCGTGAGATTGCATGGCATGCCAGTTTCCATAGTTTCTGATCGGGATCCTAGATTCACTTCACGCTTTTGGATCAGTCTACAAAAAGCTATGGGCACTGAACTACGTTTTAGTTCTGCATACCATCCTCAAACGGATGGACAATCGGAAAGGACGATCCAGACCCTCGAAGATCTTTTGAGAATTTGTGTATTAGACTTCAAAGGAAGTTGGGATAAGTACTTGCCGTTGGTGGAATTTTCTTACAACAACAGTTACCAAGCAAGCATAGGCATGGCTCCATTCGAGGCATTGTATGGAAGGAAGTGTCGCTCTCCAATATGTTGGAATGAGGTAGGAGAAGCAAAATTGTTGGGACCCGAGTTGGTACGCTTGACGACCGAAAAGATCCAAATGATCCGATAACGAATACAGACCGCACAAGAACGACAAAAGAGTTATGCTGATCTTCATCGGAGAGACGAAAGTTTCAACGTCGGAGATCATGTATTCTTACGTGTTTCTCCATGGAAAGGGGTTACGAGATTCGGAAAGAGAGGAAAACTTAACCCTCGATTTATTGGCCCATTTGAAATCCTCGATCGAATAGGAACCGTAGCCTACAGACTAGCCCTACCACCAAGTATGTCTCGCATCCATAACGTTTTTCACATATCTATGTTACGTAAATATGTGAAGGACCCAAACCACGTCATTGAGTTAGAACCAGACGTTATAGCAGAAGATTTAACATACGAGGAGGTACCTGTTAAGATCCTGGATAAGAAGGAGCAGATCCTACGCTCAAAGGTTATACCTCAAGTTAAGGTTTTATGGAGGAACCAAGATACTGAGGAAATGACCTGCGAGCTAGAATCTGAGATGAAATCTAAGTATCCTTACCTCTTCAATATGTCAGGTACGTCAATTTCGGGGACGAAATTTCATAAGGAGGGGAGGTTGTAAGACCCCGAATTTTATGAAATATAAAATTTAATTTTTCTTCATATATATATTTTTTTGAAACAGTAAGTGGTTAAATTAACAAAATTGAAAGTTAAGGATGTTATGTGCAAATTTTATTTTGTCGGACAATATTCGCTTTGTCGGGGAATATTCGTTTGGTCGGGGAATATTCGTGCCGTACGACGGCGCCGAAATAATAAATTATTGGTGGACCCCACAACGGAATATTTGTCGGATATAGAAAACGACAGAAGTAACCTTTTTAAATAAAAATAGTCAACGGAACTGTTAAAATACCGGTGATAAAAGAATAGTAGCATACGGTAGTTTATGGTATTTTCTGTAGCACACGGTACTCTACAGTAACACACGGTATTGCATAGTGTCTCATATTATTGGTCTGATAATTGACACCGTAACTGTTACGCATCATTTCATCGATAATTGTCACTGCATAATATTTTATATTATCAATTCAATAATTGTTGTTACGCAGTATTTTGCATTATTGATTTAATAATTGTCATTACACTGTATTTTATATCATTGAGTCAATAATTGTTGTTGCACTGTTTTTAAAATTATTGAACCTAATAATTGTCACAGTAACATATGCACAGTAATTCACATTATTGAATCAATAATTGTCATTACACAGTAACGTATGCTTTATTTTACATTATTGTTATCTCTATTATGATGTTATTTAAACAGTTGTATTTCATTAATTTATTGACTTGATATCTAAGAGCTAACTATACTGTATTTATAACAATTAGTCATAATAATTGAATTGATAAAGTTATTTGTTTATAATATAAAGTTAGGTGATTATTAGGTGATATGAAATGAATGGTGTAGATTAAAGTGTGAATTATTGTTGAATAATTGAATTGATTTGTTTATAATATAAAGTTAGGTGATTATTAGGTGATATGAAATGAATGGTGTAGATTAAAGTGTGAATTATTGTTGAATAATTAAATTGATTTGTTTATAATATAAAGTTAGGTGATTATTAGGTGATATGAAATGAATGGTGTAGATTAAAGATAATATAATATTTGAAATGGATGGTGTAGATTAAAAGGTGATCTTTAAATGAATGGTTTAGATTAAATGAATGATAAGATTTTTGGCTATAAATAGAAGCCTTAACTTAAGGATTTTTCATAAACTTCCTTACTTGTTCTTTCTTTCTCTCTCTAAATACTTCTTGTGAAAGTTCTCTCTAAGTGTGCTTAAGTCATCTTGAGTATTTGTGAAGATCTATAAGTATACGTGTACTGTTCAAGTTAATCAACCTCATTTAAATCAATATCCAGTCACGTGTTACGGTAAGGGATACCATCTTTTTCATCTTCCATTATTCAAACATACTATGGTAAGGGATTATCATTATTTGATTCTCGATAATAATATTGTTTCTTCCTTACTCATAAGACGTGCCTTTTATTTCCATGTATTAAATTGTGGGAATAACCTTACGGAGCGGATTGCCGCCTGTTGGTGAATAACCTTTCGTATTCATTCATTATTAATCTCTGAGAATAACCTTACGGAGCGGATTGCCGCCTGTTTGGTGAATAACTCTTTGTACTCAAATTCTATTAAATTGTGGGAATAACCTTACGGAGCGGATTGCCGCCTGTTTGGTGAATAACTCTTTGTACTCAAATTCTATTAAATTGTGGGAATAACCTTACGGAGCGGATTGCCGCCTGTTTGGTGAATAACTCTTTGTACTCAAATTCTATTAAATTGTGGGAATAACCTTACGGAGCGGATTGCCGCCTGTTGGTGAATAACCCTTTGTATTAATTTCCTTCACCTTTTGTTAATCAAACCTGCTACGGTAAGGGATATTATTTTCTTTCATACTCCTAAATCGAAATTTATTATGGAACTATTGCTTCTATAATTCCTGAAAATATTATATGTTCCATAATAGTTGAACTTCATTATTTCAACTGAACCTTCCTATTTACGTGAACCTTTCTATTGAATTGTAACCGTTATTCTGAACTGTGGATCTTGAATTTCACTCCACATCATGTTGACAATTTGGACATTATTTGAATCTGTACAAAGTAAACTTCCGATACTTATTGTTATCCTATTTCTTCTGTTCATCATTTATATCATTCTAATCATCCAAAAATCAAGCTGTTGTGAATATCTGTGGCCGGGGGCACAGATGTGATATATTTGTTGAACAGATGATAGGTTAAAGGCGATATAATAGGTTAAAGGCGATACATCTGTTCGGTGTCTTTTATGGCACGTGGTGAATGTTCTCTTTGGCCCGTAGTGCAAAGATGAACTGTTGTTTGGTATGATTATGACCAAAGGCTGAATCTGGTATAATCATGACCGTTGGTGCTATATTGAATATCTTTGGCCCGTAGTACAAAGATGAACTGTTGATGTGCATGATTATGATCAGGAACTGTGAATTTGTATTATCTTGACTAATGATATTTCAGATGATAAAAGTTGATGATGTTTTTCCTAAAAAGAGAACCGAGTGGACATTATAGTCTGCATTATTCTTCTAATAGATTACTCATTCCGCTGCTATTATTGATCTGAACGTTGTTTAAGAATTTAACTGCAGTTTTTGATATAAACCTTGTAGTCTATTGTATTCTATCAAGAACTCAACTGTTGAAGACTAATGATAATTTATTCGTCATTATCTTAGTCATGATATTCTTTACTGGGCTATTTGAGCTCACCCTTTCTTTTGTTCCATTGTTTTTCAACAGGAGATGAAAACATAACAGGGTCTAGCCGGGGAATGGAGTGAGGGTCCGAGGAATAGTTATCATAGTCTTCACGTTTTGTAAAATAGTGTGGCAATAATAGTGAAGACTTAGTTGTGTATTATTATACACTGTATTGTTGTACGTTGTGCTTTGTTGTAATAATTTTGTTGTAGTATTTTGACGACTCAAGTTTGGGCTGTGTGGGCCCAGATTTGGGGGCGTCACAAATACCACTAAATAATTCTCTAACGAACTGTTTCTCGGATTCTTCAACTTCATCAGTAGTAACGTACCAATGATTTCTGTAAGAATAGTATTTTCGATAGACTGCAGTTTCCACGATAATGACTAACTTAACCTGAATTCCTTTAAATTGTAACGCCCAAAAGTATAGAAATATCATTTTTAAATAATCTTGAAACTCATAGCTGGAACACCATAAATCCCAAAGACTAATATGAAAAGTCCATATATTCTGATCCTTTGTTATAGAGCATAACCAGGTGATATGACTCTCCCAATTAGTGAGTAAATTAAAGGCGATAATTTCCGCAAGTTCATTACTTCCTTTAATTGCTTCTAATAATGGATCTGGAACGACTGTAACAGAACTTTCACCTTCATCCTTACTAGATAGAACACACATAATTTTTGTCTTAGGCAAATGATTCAACTCTGAGTTTGTAAGAAGATTATTCGTCGCCTCTTGTTTTGCAGCTACATTTGTTTCGGTCATTTCATTGTTAACCTCCTGATTTCCAGATGTCATACCTAACTGTTGTCACAAAATAATTGTTAGTTCAAACAAACTGACTCATCACTTCATGTCCCTATATTCAAATCAACTCATTAGATAATAAAATCTAATTTAGGTGGGACACACTAGTGACCGATTCTATTCGTCTCTCCCCTCCTAATTCTAACCCCAGATCTCCATTAAAGACCATATCCCTAAGCTCTGATACCAACTGTGACGCCCCCAAATTTAGGCCCACACAACCCAAACTTGAGTCGTCAAAAGACTACAACAAAAATATTACAACAAAGCACAACGTACAACAATACAGTGTATAATAATACACAACTAAGTCTTCACTATTATTGTCACACTATTTTACAACACGTGAAGACTACGACAGCTATTCCTCAGACTCTCACTCCATTCCCCGGCTAGACCCTGTTACGTTTTCATCTCCTGTAATGGAACAAAAGAAAGGGTGAGCTCAAATAGCCCAGTAAAGAATATCATGACTAAGATAATGACGAATAATTTATCATTAGCCTTCAACAGTTGAGTTCTTGATAGAATACAATAGACTACAAGGTTTATATCAAAAACTGCAGTTAAATTCTTAAACAACGTTCAGATCAATAATAGCAGCGGAATGAGCAATCTATTAGAAGAATAATGCAGACTATAATGTCCACTCGCTTCTCTTTTTTGTAAAAATATCATCAACTTTTATCATCTGAAATACCATTAGTCATGATAATAAAAATTCACAGTTCCTGATCATAATCATGCAGATCAACAGTTCATATTTGCACTACGGGCCAAAGACATTTAATATAACACCAACGGTCATGATTATACCAGATTTAGCCTTTGGTAATAATCATACCAATCAACAGTTCATCTTTGCACTACGGGCCAAAGATATTCAATAAAGCACCAACGGTCATGATTATACCAGATTCAGCCTTTGGTCATAATCATACCAACCAACAGTTCATCTTTGCACTACGGGCCAAAGAGAACATTCACCACGTGCCATAAAAGACACCGAACAGATGTATCGCCTTTAACCTAGTATATCGCCTTTAACCTATCATCTGTTCAACAATTATATCACATCTGTGCCCCCGGCCACAGATATTCACAACAGCTTGATTCTTGATGATTAATACAAATAACAGTGATACAAATGATGAACAGAAGAACAGGATAAACAATAAGAATTAGAAGTTTACTTTGTGCAGATTCAAATAATGTCCAAATTGCCAACATGATGTGGAGTGAAATTTAAAAATGATATTCAAGATCCACAGTTCAGAATAACGGTTACAGTTCAATAGAAAGGTTCAGAAAATAGAAAGGTTCAGTTGAAATAATGAAGTTCAACTATTATGGAACATATAATATTTTCAGGAATTATAGAAGCAATAGTTCCATAATAAGTTTCGATTTAGGAGTATAAAAGAAAATAATATCCCTTACCGTAGCAGGTTTGATTAACAAAAGGTGAGGGAAATTAATATCCCTTACCATAGTAAGTTTGAATAATGGAAGATGAAAAAGATGGTATCCCTTATGAGTATAAAGGAAAATGATATCACTTACGAATATGGAATAAAAGTGTCATGTGATAATTCGTGTAGACAAATTATTTCCACACGAGACAAATAAAAAGGGTTATTCACCAACAGGCGATAATCCACACCGTAAGGTTATTCCCATCAATTTGAATACGAAGAGTTATTCACCAAACAGGCGATAATCCGCACCGTAAGGTTATTTTCAAAGATTAATAAGGAATGAATACAAAAGGTTATTCACCAACAGGCGATAATCCGCACCGTAAGGTTATTCTCAAAGATTAATAAGGAATGAATACAAAAGGTTATTCACCAACAGGCGGTAAACCGCGCCGTAAGGTTATTCCTACAATTTGAATACATGGAAGTAAATGGCACAAGAAAGAAACGATATTATTTTCGAGAATCAAAGAATGATAATCCCTTCAAGTAAGAAAGAAAATAATATCCATTTATGATGATGAAAAGAGTGATACCCCTTACCGTAGTAAGTTAGAATATGAAAGAAGATAATATTCCTTACCACAGTAAATTTAAGAGTGTGAAAAGAATAATATTTCTTACCGTAATAAATTTAAGAGTGTGAAAAGAATAATATTCCTTACCACAGTAAATTTAAGAGTTTGAAATGAATGGTATTCCTTACCTTAACACGTGACTGGATATTGATTTAAATGAGATTGATCAACCTATATATTTTTAATATAATTAGTAATTACCACATATAAATTTCAAAGTGTATGATAACTCGTATATTATGAACTATCAAAATTATATATATATAACATAATTTTTGTAGTATAATATAACTACTTTAAAATAATTTTTAAAATAATATTTCAAAATAAATCTTCCAAAGAAAACTTTTAAAATGAATCTTCTTAAAGAAGAGTCTTCTAAAGGAAGATTTATGAATACCGTGAAAAATAGAAATTTATGAAATTACTACTCTTTAATAAAAGACTTACTTGAAAATTTTCTGCACTCCTTTTGGCTTTCAAACACTCAAAATAAGCTTACTATTCTCAGAGAAAACTCATAAAATTCTTATAGAAAAATTCTATGTTTTAGGTGTGATTTTTCTATTCAGCTGAACAAGCTATTTATAGGAGAAAATAAGGCACTATGCGTGGTAGGTGAACAGAAAAAAAATTCAGCAGAGGCTGCGCAGCAGCCTCCACCAACTCTTCAGCAATTCTCACATTTCTCACATTTCATGTGGGCCCCACAATGGGTCCCACATGTTTCTTACTATTCACTTACTATTCACGTCACTATTCACGTCACTATTCACGTTACTATTTCAAATAGTAAAATTAATTATTTTATTTTATTTATTTATTCTTCCTGTGAGTCCAACATATAAAATAATGTTACCACAATAATGTAAGAAACACGTTACATATTTTTATTAATTTAATAATATAAATTATAGTGTATTTGTTACTGTGACAATTATTAGATTCAATAATTTTAAACTACAGTGCACCAACAATTATTGACTCGATGATATGAAATATAGTGTAATGACAATTATTAAATCAATAATGCAAAATACTGTGTAGCAACAATAATTGAATTGATAATATAAAATATTATGCAGTGACAATTATTGATGAAATGATGCGTAACAGTTACGGTGTCAATTATCAGACCAATAATATGAGACACTGTGCAATACCGTGTGCTACTGTAGAGTACCGTGTGCTACAGAAAATACCATAAATTACCGTATGCTACTATTCTTTTATCACCGGTATTTTAACAGTTAACACCGTTGACTATTTTTATTTAAAAAGGTTACTTCTGTCGTTTTCTATATCCGACAAATATTCTGTTGTGGGGTCCACAAATAATTTGTTATTTCGGCGCCGTCGTACGGCTCGAATATTCCCCGACAAAACGAATATTCCCCGACAAAACGAATATTGTCCGTCAAAATAAAATTTGCATATAACATCCTTAACTTTCAATTTCGTCAATTTAACCACTTACTGTTTCAGGAAAAATATATATGAAGAAAAATTAAATTTTGTATTTCATAAATTCGGGGTCTTACATAGAGTAAATCAACAACACTATATGAAGGTCCACATGAAAGTAAACAACTGAAATTAAATGTACAACTAAGTCCAATTAGACGTAACAAGTTGTAAATCCAATAAAACTACCTATTACAACAGTTACCTAAGTCATATGTTGGCGTAACAATCTAATTCTTGTAAAACTAAGCTACGAATTATTGAAAAACTAGAAAAAGTAAAGTTTTGGACTAAATATTGTTTTGTGTAAACTGGACTTCTCCTATTTATAGTGTAAGACCCCGAAATTTATGAAATACAAAATTTAATTTTTCTTCATATATATTTTTTGAAACAGTAAGTGGTTAAATCGATAAAGTTAAAAGTTAAGGATGTTATGTGCAAATTTTATTTTGTCGGACAATATTCGCTTTGTCGGGGAATATTCGTTTGGTCGGGGAATATTCGTGCCGTACGACGGCGCCGAAATAACAAATTATTGGTGGACCCCACAACGGAATATTTGTCGGATATAGAAAACGACAGAAATAACCTTTTTAAATAAAAATAGTCAACGGAACTGTTAAAATACCGGTGATAAAAGAATAGTAGCATACGATAGTTATTGGTATTTTCTGTAGCACTCGGTACTCTACAGTAACACACGGTATTGCATAGTGTCTCATATTATTGGTCTGATAATTGACACCGTAACTGTTACGCATCATTTCATCGATAATTGTCACTGCATAATATTTTATATTATCAATTCAATAATTGTTGTTACACAGTATTTTGCATTATTGATTTAATAATTGTCATTACACTGTATTTTATATCATTGAGTCAATAATTGTTGCTGCACTGTTTTTAAAATTATTGAACCTAATAATTGTCACAGTAACATATGCACAGTAATTCACATTATTGAATCAATAATTGTCATTACACAGTAACGTATGCTTTCTTTTACATTATTGTTATCTCTATTATGATGTTATTTAAACAGTTGTATTTCATTAATTTATTGACTTGATATCTAAGAGCTAACTATACTGTATTTATAACAATTAGTCATAATAATTGAATTGATAAAGTTATTTGTTTATAATATAAAGTTAGGTGATTATTAGGTAATATGAAATGAATGGTGTAGATTAAAGTGTGAATTATTGTTGAATAATTGAATTGATTTGTTTATAATATAAAGTTAGGTGATTATTAGGTAATATGAAATGAATGGTGTAGATTAAAGTGTGAATTATTGTTGAATAATTGAATTGATTTGTTTATAATATAAAGTTAGGTGATTATTAGGTGATATGAAATGAATGGTGTAGATTAAAGTGTGAATTATTGTTGAATAATTAAATTGATTTGTTTATAATATAAAGTTAGGTGATTATTAGGTGATATGAAATGAATGGTGTAGATTAAGATAATATAATATTTGAAATGGATGGTGTAGATTAAAAGATGATCTTTAAATGAATGGTTTAGATTAAATGAATGATAAGATTTTTGACTATAAATAGAAGCCTTAACTTAAGGATTTTTCATAAACTTCCTTACTTGTTCTTTCTTTCTCTCTCTAAATACTTTTTGTGTAAGTTCTCTCTAAGTGTTCTTAAGTCATTCCTAGTTTTGAAATCTTTTGCATTCTTCTTTGAATTCCCGAGTGGAATTTTCTTATGTACAGTAACTCTTTCGAAAAATCATAGTAAATTCATTATTTGTCAGAATTTAATGAATTAAAAGCCTGTTTCTTCAGTTTTTCGTCCTCTACAACTTTGAAGAAGGAAGAAAAGTCATCTGAAATCATCTTCATGCCTTAAAATACTAAAAACCGTAACCTATTCTGATTTTCGTCACTATTTTCAGTCTTAGTTTTGAAAATTCATAACTCATTCATATTAACTCCGAATTGAGTGATTCTTGAGTCTATGCCGTCTATCTTTCCGAGAGTAACATTATTTTAAAAGCATAAAGAGATTTTAAAAACTCTAGAAGACTCAAAAGTCAGATTCCTTACTGCTACAAACAAGGAAGGATTTGTTCGGCTATAAACTTGTTTCACAATATCAAGGTAAGAAATGTCATCTTCTTTCATCTTCTATTATTAAAACTTACTACGGTAAGGGATACCATCTTTTTCATCTTCCATTATTCAAACGTACTATGGTAAGGGATTATCATTATTTGATTCTCGAAAATAATATTGTTTCTTTCTTACTCATAAGATGTGCCATTTATTTCCATGTATTAAATTGTGGGAATAACCTTACGGAGCGGATTGCCGCCTGTTGGTGAATAACCTTTCGTATTCATTCATTATTAATCTCTGAGAATAACCTTACGGAGCGGATTGCCGCCTGTTTGGTGAATAACTCTTTGTACTCAAATTCTATTAAATTGTGGGAATAACCTTACGGAGCGGATTGCCGCCTGTTGGTGAATAACCCTTTGTATTAATTTCCTTCACCTTTTGTTAATCAAACCTGCTACGGGTAAGGGATGTCATTTTCTTTCATACTCTTAAATTTACTACTCGTAAGGAATATCATCTTCTTTCATATTCTATTATTCAAACTTACTACGGTAAGGGATTATCATTATTTGATTCTCGAAAATAATATTGTTTCTTTCTTACTCATAAGATGTGTCATTTATTTCCATGTATTAATTTGTGGGAATAACCTTTCGTATTCATTCATTATTAATCTCTGAGAATAACCTTACGGCGCGGATTATCGCCTGTTTGGTGAATAACTCTTTGTACTCAAATTCTATTAAATTATGGGAATAACCTTACAGCGCGGATTATCGCCTGTTGGTGAATAACCTTTCGTATTCATTCATTATTAATCTCTGAGAATAACCTTACGGCGCGGATGACCGCCTGTTTGGTGAATAACTCTTTGTACTCAAATTCTATTAAATTGTGGGAATAACCTTACGGAGCGGATTGCCGCCTGTTGGTGAATAACCATTTGTATTAATTTCCTCCACCTTTTGTTAATCAAACCTACTACGGTAAGGGATATTATTTTCTTTCATACTCCTAAATCGAAATTTATTATGGAACTATTGCTTCTATAATTCCTGAAAATATTATATGTTCCATAATAGTTGAACTTCATTATTTCAACTGAACCTTCCTATTTTCTGAACCTTTCTATTGAACTGTAACCGTTATTCTGAACTGTGGATCTTGAATATCATTTTTAAATTTTACTCCACATCATGTTGACAATTTGGATATTATTTGAATCTGCACAAAGTAAACTTTCGATATTTATTGTTCATCCTATTTCTTCTGTTCATCAATTGTCTCACTATCATTTGAACTAATCTTCAAGAATCAAGCTGTTGTGAACATCTGTGGCCGGGGGCACAGATGTGATATATTTGTTGAACAGATGATAGGTTAAAGGCGATATAATAGGTTAAAGGCGATACATCTGTTCGGTGTCTTTTATGGCACGTGGTGAATGTTCTCTTTGGCCTGTAGTGCAAAGATGAGCTGTTGATTGGTATGATTATGACCAAAGGCTGAATCTGGTATAATCATGACCGTTGGTACTATATTGAATATCTTTGGCCCGTAGTGCAAAGATGAACTGTTGATGTGCATGATTATGATCAGGAACTGTGAATTTATATTATCATGACTAATGGTATTTCAGATGATAAAAGTTGATGATGTTTTTACGAAAAAGAGAAGCGAGTGGACATTATAGTCTGCATTATTCTTCTAATAGATTGCTCATTCCGCTGCTATTATTGATCTGAACATTGTTTAAGAATTTAACTGCAGTTTTTGATATAAACCTTGTATTCTATTGTATTCTATCAAGAACTCAACTGTTGAAGGCTAATGATAATTTATTCGTCATTATCTTAGTCATGATATTTCTTACTGGGCTATTTGAGCTCACCCTTTCTTTTGTTCCATTGTTTTTCAACAGGAGATGAAAACATAACAGGGTCTAGCTGGGGAATGGAGTGAGGGTCCGAGGAATAGTTATCATAGTCTTCACGTTTTGTAAAATAGTGTGGCAATAATAGTGAAGACTTAGTTGTGTATTATTATACACTGTATTGTAGTACGTTGTGCTTTGTTGTAATAATTTTGTTGTAGTCTTTTGACGACTCAAGTTTGGGCTGTGTGGGCCCAGATTTGGGGGCGTCACATATAGAGCTATTGGAAAACTGTTACATTGCCTTAGCTGTCCACTTAGTCATGTTCTCCAGAAAATGCGGTCCACTAACCCACTTTCTATTAGTGCATCAAGTACTTGAATGTGTCTTACCCATTATGTTGAACTGAAGGAACGCGAGTCTTCACTTGTTCGTTTCATTTATTTGACTTAATTGTCATGTTTCTTAAATTTCGGTCAACTCTGCTAATGTGCTAGTTAATTGAACGTGACCCTTCCATATTACTAATTTGAAGGAACGTGCATGTCCAACTATTATTTCACGTGTTTGTCTAATTCGAACACGTCTCCAACTACTTCTTTAATTTTTGACCTAACTAGATACTTTTGCCTTAAACGCCATCAATTAACTTTGGTACTCCAATTATGTCTCGTTTACTGAATCACGCATTTAGCCAAAAATTATGTAACCCAAACCTAAAATTTTAGAATTTGCGTGTAAATAGACTTCAAAAAAAGTTAGACCCAATATATAATACAAAGATTGAAGTTGGAAAATGAGGAAGTAGGAGTACTTTAGCTTAGGATTAAGCAAAATAAGAGTAAAATTGAATTATCGAATCGTTGTTTTTTAACCGAATTATTTCGATTATTTGGATAATCTATTTTGTTCGGTTATAATTGTTTAAATTTTTGATTTTGATTTTAGAAATTACATTATTCAGGTATCCAAATAAACGAATTAGGAATTCCAAAAAATTAATATTTAATATTTAGTTTTTTTGGGTTTCGATAATGGATGACATAATGTTTTGGAATAGCTTCAAAGTTGCTGGAAGGAACTTTAGAATCTCACAATTTGATCTCTTCTCCTCTGCAATCCTTTTCAAATATTGGCCTGCTTTGTGACTATTGAATAGGAATTGGGAGGTTGAATTTTGTAAATATAGACTTGACAATGTGGTTGAATGGATCACATTCATAAATCTCTTATGATCATCATCAGTGACCCAAAGCTAGCTCTAAAATCCTCTCAATTATTACACAAGCAGGTACTATGCTGTCAAATTTGAAATGGAAATTTTTGTTTGACAAAGATGGGTTATAATTTCGCTTATATACCAAAATAATCGAATAGTAAATTGGATATTTTGCTACTCGCTTATTCAATTATTCTGTAATTTGATTTTTTGTTTGGATATCAAAAAATAACTTCAGTGTTCGGTTATAATTGAATAGACATTCGGTTCGATTATAATTAAATGCTCAACTTTACTTTAGCTTGAAATTAAATGTCACTTTTTAAAAATATATTTTAACACGTCTTTAAGATGTATTGAAATTACATTTATATAAGAATAAGAAAATGATATATTTTGCGACTTTATATGTCAATTTTTTATTTAAATTAAATGAATAATTATAATTAATAATATTTTAACAATACATTTATATGGTTAACCAACTTTATAATCCTACCTGATCACATTTATCTTTATGTACGTGTGTCTGTTTATATTATAGAGTGGGAGGAAATAATGATATAAATATAAAAATAATTTTTTTTTTCTACTCTACTCTTTAATTTTTTTTTATTTTTACTTTGTTATCTTTTCCACCATCGCTCATATCTTAATTTTTAGTATTTTATTTTTTTCTTTTAGCGTACACGTAATATGTACCTGTAAACTAGTTGATATAATTTGATAATTTTATTTTGCAATACACAGTGAGAGACTCTATACGTTAAATACAAATAAACTAAAAATGAAAAATATTGATGTCCTACGTATTCATACAGAAGTCTAAAATGACATATTGGCCCTTTCTTTACATAAAGTAGAATCTCCTTTTTTTTTTGGGTAGAAATCATTCTCTCTCCTCTCTCACACAGGGACGGAGTGTAGTCGCGATGGATCGTGCACAGCTTCTGGTGATAGTGTTACCCCTCTTCCTCTTCTGCTCAGACATCCTAAACCTCTTCGGACCACAGCCGCCGCCACCTCCACCTCCACCTTCATGATGAAAAAGTTTGCAACTTTTTTATTTTGTATACCCAGAAGGCTAGTAGCGGCATTGGAGGGAGGAATCGGCACGGGCAATACAGTCAAAATTGACTTTTGCTCTTCTTGTTCATACAGGTAGGTTTTCGCTCATTCACTTTTATCTATAGGAATATTATTTCAATTGGGTATTGTACTTTTTGATTTGTGTGGAGCTGACAACGATTATTGCAAGCTCATTGTCTATGATTATAGCCCGGTTTCCTAGTAAGAGTTTGTAATTTCATAGTGATGTACAGAGTATTAAATTTTGGTGATAAGTTGGCGATTCGAGAGAGTGAGAATTATGTTGAAAGCATACTTGTCATAATATTATGATATGCGATAAGTGCTCTACGATAATTCGATACGTATCATATGGTGGTGAATAAAAAATGACACCATATTTATAATACGATACAATGTTCAATACTTTTTAAAAATAATCAACTTGATTTTTTTTTTCCATGTAGATTCAAAAGACTAAAAATAAATTTTTTAAACCTTTTATCATTTCAATTGAAGAAGTTTTCTAATACAAACATATTTTATTTCATTTTATGAGTCTTTAATTACTTTTTAGAGTATTATATTTTATTGAAAATGTCGCTCTATTTTTCTCATTCACTTTCTATAAATATATTTATAAATCTCCACTTGTTAATTTAAATTATTCTCTTTTGTTTTATAAATTAAAGGTGAATTTGAAATTTTTGTTTTATCTTGTTACTCTATAATGATTACTGAAATAATTTCTAATAAATCAATTTAGAGTATTTTGACTAATGTTTAACAATAAAATTTATTTTTAGTCTATAGTAATATTTACTTGATTACTTTTATATATAGTCAAACTTGTGTTTTATATGTTTAAATATATGTATTACTATATTTTTTATTTTGTTTTTGTATCTAACGATATGATTCACGATACATGAAACACGATATAAGGAGTTTTAGATACACGATTTGACAATTTGGTAGACAGGTTTTAGTATTTTATATTTTTTTTCATGTCTCACTTGCGTATTTTTTGTTATATGGATAATGATGATGTTTGTTTGTGTTTTTTTAATTTAATATATTTATATATATTGCGATTTCTAATCAGTTTATGCATCCTTCTTGGTACATGTATCTAAATTGATTTGTACACCCATCAATGTCATCTAAGATTCTAAACTTCTGCGTTATTAACTTTGAATTGCTTGATCCGAAGCTATGTCTATCTCACTTCTTGATTATTCTTCTATATTTCTTCTCCATAGCACTGCCAACGAAAAAGAGAACGGGAATGCAAAAAAACATGAAAGGCAAGAATTGATTGATGAAGGAAGTGAAAAAGGATCTTTTTGAAATCTCATTGCCGTAGATATTTTGTTCTTGATGCTTGTATGTATATACCATTAGGTCCATCATCATTTGTGAACCTTCCCTGAATCGTTTTGTTTGTGATAATTCAAATCCATATTGGAGAATTTTGCATACTTGAGTCTAGGAGGCAAAATTAGGATAACCGATAGTGATTGATCAGTGTAGATCTTGACATCTGCTTCTCGTGCAGTTGACACAATCCACACATACTTTACCTATATCAGTTGTTGATGTAAAATTATTATGGGAATGGAGGTTTTCACCATTAGGAAGCTACATTTCCCGCTCATTCATTTTTTTGGTTCTTCGGCCATTTTGTATGACTCTTTCCTTCTGGATGAAAACTCAATGTCTTTGACCTCTTCTTTTCTAATAAAAAAAGTTATGCCTTTATTCAAGTTTTCTAGTTCTGTTTGGTTATCCTTTCTTGCCATTGCATTTCCAGTTGAATGCATAAAATCTACATATCCTTATCTTCTTGTACATATATGAGATAATTTGGAAAACGTATAAAAAATGTGAGAGTTTGGAAAGTCACTAAGCTGTAAGATGTTCACAAAGAGAAGATTAGATAACATCGATTACGAATAAAGGGAAGATCAGGGAACATCGCTTGAGATGGTTTGGTATATTGAATGTCAGCGTATAGATGTACTGATAAGAACAGGAGGCGTGTATCAGGATGAAAGTATAAGAAGAGAGAGGTGTAGGATGAAAATTAATTGAAGGGAAGTGGTATAAAGACACTTGAAAGAGCATAATACAGCTAGCCTTTGATAAGAGTGTTGAGTGAAATCAGCAGTGCCAACATAAGTAAATCCATGTAGTCATGTCTTATAAAACTGGCCTGAACGTTCGCTTCTGACGACTAGCTTCTCAGAAAATGTGCAAGTTCTGGAAGTTTGAACAGTTTGGTTCCCAGTTGAACTTGGTTTTTATGATCATAAAACAGTCTGGATTGCCACAAAGGATGGGAGTTTTCCCACTGAAGGAATCTGCATCTTTTTACTTGGTTTTGTGCTACTAAGCTTGAAATTACCATCGAATTACTTTTTACTGTTTCTCTTCAGAGTTTGAGACTTGGTTTCCCCCACAAACTCGGGGGCGGGTGTGGGTAGGAAGTGGAGGGGGTTGGGATGAGAATGGCTATGAATAAATGTGTCTGCTGCTCAGGTATGATCTTTTTTACTTATGGCAGAAATATATGCTATGATGAGCATCATATACCCTTAGTTTATTTCTCATGTTTTCCTTTTCTTCTTACTCCTTTAGTCAGCATGGAGTAGTATTCTATTTCAAGCAAATGCATGCTGCTTGATAATATTTTCCATCCTCTGTAATCATTTAGTTACTATCATAGTTATCAAATCGTGAATCGTATCGTGTATCGAAAACTTCCGTATCGTGTTTCATGTATCGTATCGTGAATCGTGTCATAAGATACGGAAACAAAATAAAAAATGTAGTAAAATATATATATATAAAGGTAGTTAAGTAAATATTATTATAGATTAAAAATAAATTTTAAAGTTAAACAGCAAATAAAATATTCTAAATTGATTTATTAGATATTATTTCAGTAATTTTTATAGAGTAATAAGAGAAAATGAAAATTTAGATTCACCTTTAATCTATAAAACAAACAAAAAATAATTCAAATTAACAAGTGGAGATTTATATATTTGTTTATAGAAAGTGACGTGGAAAAAATAGAGCGACATTTTCAATTAGATATAGTACTCTAAAAAGTGATTAAAGACTCATAAAACGATATATAATATGTTTGTGCTAGAAAACCTCTTCAATTGAAATGGTATAAGGTTTAAAAGTTTTGTTTTTAGTCTTTTAGATTTACATGAAAACTTTTTCAAGTTGGTTGTTTTTAAAAAGTATCATGCATTGTATCGTGTCGTAAGAATCATATTGAATCGTAAGTGAATCATAAGATACGATATTTATATCATTTTAAATTCATACTGCAATACATATCGAATTGTCTCCGTATCGTATCGTAAAATACTTATCACGTATCATAATATTCTGACAACTATAGTTACCATTATCTGGGATCACAGATGCTAGCTGTTTCACGTGTCATGGTCGCCTGGCAACGCAACTTATTGGTATTTCAATGGGTGTCTACGATGTGTGTCACAGGTATTGTAAATTTGTAACTGAAATTTTTCTTGATATTACTGAATAAAGTTTGTTGATGATATATTCTGCTATCAAAAACTAAAATTATTGTTTGGGAGGAAAGATAAATAGCAACTGATTGTTGAGAATAATTTTACTGTATCTGACACACTACAGTAGCAGTACAGTACGGACAATTTTTTTCCTTCCTGTTAACTACCCTTTTGTCCCATTTATTGCTGTTCAAGTAACAAATTTCTGTTACTGTGAAAAATAAAATCAGAAGTGCAACTGACAGTTATACTTTTTGTTAAAGTGAACATTGCATTTGTTATTGTGTTTGTTGTGATTATTCAAGTTTTCAAGCCTTGTAATTCACTATTATTGCTCTCAAAAAGAAAACAAATGGAAAAGAATCATAGAACTGTGCAAAACAACAAATATACTGATTATTATAGAGTTAAGAAGATGAAAGTCTTCTTCTTCAATCCAAGAAAAGAAAAAGAAAAGAAGACAGAAGCCCGAAGCTACTATTTCAAGTTAACACGATTGTAATTGAACGCTCAAAATTATTTTGTTTGTTTACGTAAATTTTTAGGTTATGGTGTACTACCTCAAGCATGTGTTATTATGATGTTGATATTTGTGAAATTTAAAGGTACTTAACTGAAAGGAAGCAATTTGAAGCTCCTTTGGCAGCCTTCCAATTAAACCAATAGAAACTAGTTCAACGTTGGGTAATGTTCAAGCAATGATTCTTATTGGTTGGGGCCTTTGCAAGTTGTACGAGACTGGTAAAATGAGTGCCGGCCATGCTAGTTTAGGAAAGGTAAGGCTTTCATTTTCTCCTGTTTCTTTTAAATTTTGGGTGACACGAGTGACTGTGTTGTACTGATGACTTTCATATGCAGTCGTGGATTACTGCGAAGGCAAGAGAGGTGGTTTCCCTTGGAAGGGAGTTACTTGGCGGCAATGGAATCTTGGCTTACTTTCTAGTTGCAAAGGTTTATAAGCATGTCTATTTAAATTTTCTTTTATTTTTGTCCTTTAAATGGATTAGAAGCACCAACATCAAACTTTGACCACCATGTTTATAAATTGGGGTGTAAATGCCTGGAAACTTGCACCAAGGGGCCTTCAACTCTATCCACCAATCTGAGTACCTAAGAAGATCCCAAGGCGTGACATATTATCCATATATATCATTGTAGGGTTTTAACTTAGTTGCTTCGCATACACAAGTGAAATTCTCTTGTTGTCGAGCTTTGGCCAAGGCCTCAACACTCATGAACCACATCACCTTGGATATGTCTCAACCCTTGGTTCCTTTTACAAATCATTATCATACTTTTCATTGTTCCCTTCACATGCAAGTATCAGGTTTTAAACAAATAATTACATATATCAACGTACTGTATATCACTGATAAAATATATTCTCAAAATATAAGCATATAACACAGCCGATTAAATGATTTTGCCTTGTATACGTGGAAGATGTTAGCTCATCACTCTGCATATATGCCCTCCATCTCAGTGAAAGTATCATTTTTAAATTCTCCTTTTGGGTTCCAATAACTCATCTCTGGAATAAATGCCCTTATGGAATGCCCACAACTCAGATAAACTACTTAAATCATTAGAAAGCTATCAGAAATTCATTGAATATGTTAGTTTCTTACAGGGAATTGCATATATTCTGGCCGTCACAGAATATGTATCATTTTCACATTTTACCTCTCTCAAAATAATTAGAAAAGACGCTTAAAAGGTTGGTCTTTTTATATATATTTTTGGTTAAAAAATTGGTGTTTTTCGACGATCATTAGAAAGTTTGGGTGTCTTCAAATGTCCTAATATCCAAATTTTAATTGAAAAGAATGTTTTAATGCAATGTTCTAGTTTTATGACCTATTTTCATAATTGAGTAATTTAAAATTAATATGTTTACGGAGTGATAGTAATAAACATTAAACAAACGCTTAAGCAAAATGCAATATGTAGCTAAAGACAAGTCTACCCCTGCCTAAACTTACATATTACACATGACAAATAAACCTTACGAGAGCCGCCTAAGCAACTGTCGAATCAAGAAGTTCATGGACGTAATTCCCGAACAAGCTCCGCGTCACAACTGTCCATTTCACGTAGTCTCCCACTTGTACCAAAAATTACCAGCTAAGCATGAAGTGTTTAGTACTTACACTACTGGCCAAGACAAAAGAGGTGGCAACTGTCGTTATGGCAGCCGTCACCTACAGAATAACTTTACTGTCACCTGAGTGATGGATTGGGGAAGAAGAAACACTCCTCTCTCCCTTTTTTTCCCCCTCTTTTGCTAATGATAATGCTATAGTAGCCCATTTTTTTTTTTACTTTCGCTAAATTTTCTAACAGCAACAGCCAAAGCATAAGCTTTAGCTACAAAACGCCTAGGAATCCAACATTTTGCTCAAAGACCATGGAAATATATATATATATATATATATATATATATAGCTACCACCTATTTGTTGCCTGTGCCTGATTCCCTCTGAAAACCCCACATCCGAACTCGGAGCTGAAGCTGAGTCACCGTCGCCAAAAACTTAATATTCTGAACAGGACTCAAAATCGCCACCACTCTCTCAGCGGTCCTAGTCCTGAGCATATCAGCATTTGCCAGCACCCCCTCCATGGCAGCCCTCAACGTCTCGAGCACCGCGTCCACGTCATGAATCTCGCCGTCAATCGGAGACCCCAACCGCCTCGCCAGCTCCATCAACGGCGCCGCCGCCACACTCTCTTGAATCCCTGCCAATTCATTCTCCAATTCCCTCTCCTTGGCCTTTATCTCATCCCTCAGCTGGTCCATCCTGCGCTTCTGATCCTCTGTCATATCGTCCACCGCAGTTGACAATACCTTCAAAGCCAAATTGGGCTTGAACCCAGCAATCCAAAAGAAGGTTCTCTCAAAAGGGGTGAACCAAGTTGGGGTAAAAACAAGAAAAACGTTGCAATTCGCCATTCTTGATTTTTCTTCATAATATTCTTGGTAGTGAGCTAGGACCCTTGAAATTAAATCTTTGAGATCATCTTCACTTGAAACTTTCCAATTTTTTAGGGTGGATTGGAGTTCTTCAAGATAGTGTTCTTGACGAACTAGCCAGCCTTCAAAGAAGGTTTCAAATGCCCAGGAACCATTGCTGGTTGAGGCTGTTGGTTTAGAAAACATATTATTGTGATTTGTGAAGTGAAAGAGTGAATTATGGAATGGAGAGGGAATAAGTAAGAAAGGGTGGCAGTTGTGGGAGTGTATGATGGAAATATATAGTAGAGCATCTGGTGCCTTGACTTTTATTTTTATTACTTAAATATATAAAATATGATAATTGATATTTTTACAAGTTAATTTGATATTTTCGTAAATAGATCTTATTTGATCTTACGGAAATATCAAATTAACTTGTGAAAATATTAATTCTCATAAAATATCTATATTGTCCTAGCTAGGAAAAGATATTTAATTATTGATAAAAATAAATATAAAGATGTTGTTTACTTGGTAGAAGAGAGTTGAGTAAAGGACAAGCCTACAAACATAATATTGTGGCACAAATTCAAATATAAACTCCATCTCTATTATTAAAAAGTGGAGTTTAACACATATTTTCGCGCTAGGCTCTATTTTTTTAATGGTAGAGATGGAGTTTGTATCCCTAAATTTGTGCACTTAGATTTATTTTTGAGTAAAATATGTTGGTGGTGGATGCTTCGAGAGTAAGGTATGAATAAATGAATGAATAAATTCAGATGTCGAATGCAAGCTAGCTAAGTAAGTTTACAAGTCGACAAAAGAAAGGGCAATTCCGCGTGCTTACCATTCATCAGAGACTTTTTTTTTCTTTTGGGAATTTGCATGGGTTTTGCCAAGGGTGAAACACATGCACTTTTGGTGATCTTACTCTCTCCCTGAATGCTATTATTAGACATAACCGACTTAAAACTGGAGTAGATGTATTTATCTATATATAATCTCACTCTCCCTGAATGCTATTATTAGACATAACCGACTTAAAACTGGAGTAGATGTAATGTATTTATCTAGCTACCTATATTATAAAAGGTTTCAGCAGAGGTTTGGTGATTGTGTCACGTTTGTTTGTTTTTTTCCCTCTTTTGTTTTTACAATTTTAAATATATTATTATTTTATTTATTTTTAATTTAATTTTTTTTTATTTTTCTATTTAATTTTTTTAATTTTATAAAAATTTACTTTTATCTCACATAATTTATACAATCGAGTGCTAGTATAACTAATTGCGGAATCAAATATCATTAAATCATCTCCACTCAAGACTCTCTCTCTTTCTGTAAGAGAGGAAGAGAAGGGCGGCTGGCTCGGTACAGTGGTTTTTGTCCGGACGTTGAATTTGGGTAAAATACATTTTTGAGTATCAGGCTTTTTTTAGAGTTTGTTGGGATGTTTTTCTTGAAAAAGTATAACTACACGTAAATTAAATATAACGTCATTTTTTTTTTGTTGAAAAATATTATATAATATGAATTTTAATGTAAAAATAAATTTTTTAATAATAAAAATAATGTTATGTTTAAATATTATATTTAATTTATGTATATATATATTAATCCGTTTTTCTTTTCCTTTTTCCCTGAGGTGGCACAGGTCATCATTAACTTTTTTTTGGTTTAATTTGGGACTTTAATAGCCACATTTTTTTGTTGTTGTTGTTGCTAAATATAGCCATTCAATTTTGTCACTGCTACAGTTCCTTGCCCTCATACGAGACTTATCCGTTCATGTTGACTTGTTGAGATAAATACAATTATGGGAGACTATTTCATTTATTTTTAATTAATTTTAAATAAATACTATAGATTATTATTATTATTATTATTATTATTGTTATTGTTATTATTATTATTATTATTATATTGTTCGACTTATAGTATTAACCGATATACCATACTTTCAGTCACCCGAAATGTGTGCATTAAATTTCTAGTAGTCTTTGACTTTAAAGACGTTTTGACTAGACATCAGGCTGTAGAAGAAACGGATTACTTAGGGTTGCCTATTTGCATGACGTCTGTTTTTGTCTTTGTTTGACTCTGACTCCATACAATAAGAAGAGTGAGGTATTGTCGGTACTATCTCAATACTTAATTGTTTCACTTTCTTATTTATATTTTTATTATCTTTTAATTCATAAAATTGTTTTGCAGCGCGTCTCAATATTGATTTTGCTTTTGTATCTGCTCTAGTCTGTGTAGTGCTGTTGTATTTTATATCTATAAATGGTATCAACGATTATCAAAAACTGATAAAATGAAACTTTTATGTTGATAAACATGATGCTTAGCAGACTCTAAAATTTCAAAGGAGTTTGCCTGCCCATCATAATTAGAAAGCTCTAGAAAGTTCGCCTGCCCATCATGGCTAGAAAAAACTAGATAACCAAATGATAAATTTATACATACATTTGTTTTACTCCCTCCTTCCTGATACACCGGCCGAGTCGTTTTGACAAAATTAAAAACTGCCTACTATTTGTCATTCTTTTTAGACCTTTTCTATTTTCCTCAGGTCTTCTCACCAAAATCCACACGCAGCCGGCAGCCCCCTCTACTCCGGGTGGGCTTCATGTTAGTACCGGCGGGAAAAACTAATCCAATGGGCTACAACAAAAGCTAATCTGTCTCTAGAAATTTAGTGAGTTAGCCTCCCAACTTGAAAAACTAATCCAATGGGCCACAACATTTTCATCAGTGATTCTTTGAGCCCAAAAAGGATCACAATTTTGATGTGAGATAGAGATGCTTCAAATAAGCAGCAAAAATGTCACTTGCTTTGTAGCCAGCATGAGCTTGCCCATTTTTAAACCCATATATATAGTTTGTCGCCCTTTGACTTTACTAATATTGTAATAATAATTGTGTACTAAAAAGTTTATTACGAGAATTCATTATCCTTGTATTGACATTCCCCAGAGACAGAGAAGAGGAGCCGAACAATACTAACAGCTAAGAAAACAAACTCATCCAAAATTCTAGTGAAATTGGAGATCAGTATCTTCTCATAGTTTGACAAACTATATAATCTTCATCTACGGAATTCACCTAAGACATCAATATGTTCACTTAATTTGGATGGAAGACGGAAATTGATCATTATTCCTAATCAATTACAAGGTGATGAACAATGGTAAAATTTAAATGTTTAGTTTCCTTGCCTACAAGCAGCTTATTTTTGAAGTATACGATTATTTACAGTTATAGAAGGCCACACAAGCGAGGTCTGGAACAGATCTGTCTTCCATTTGATTTTACCAGTGCCATCACTCCAGCAGTCGCACCAGCACACAGTAGTGATGACACAAAGCTTTGTGCATTTTGTCCAGCTGCTAATAGAAAGAAGATGAAATCAGTTCTTCTTAACGAACACCAACAATGAAGAAACTCAACCAGTTGAGAAACACAATCATTTAGCTGTACAAAATGATGTGGAAGAACCGTACCACGATTAAGTGTGATGGATGTCACTGTTAATCCTCCAATCAACAAGGCTGATGCTACTGGTAGATACTGCAGTTTCCAATTTATAACTATTATTGAAATTAAGGATTAGCAAAATATCACAACTTTTACGGGCCGCCATCTACTTCTAACATGGACTAATGAATATACACGTGTTTTTTTTTGGGGGGGGGGGGGGGGGGGGGGGGTTTATATTTATGGACATTTTAATGGTGCCAACATAGCATTCAAATTTGTATCCGAGCTATTAGATGCCTGGAACTTTCCTTCCAAGTTCCAAACAAGTAGCCTTAACTCAGGAAAGCCCTGCACTTTCTTGTTGTGTACCTTGGTCTACTACGATATTAGCATCAATGATATCAGTAAGTCATAAATTCCAGTAAATGGTCATTCTAATATGAACCATCAAGTTTAGGCAAAAAGCAATAAGTAATCGGCCCACATTAATATGTGATTTGATTAGACAAAACTGGCCTATGGAGACTCGTTGTAGATGACAGGAAAGGGAATATGTCATTTCTGATATCAATAAGGCCTGGTTGATGTACATGGAATCCCATCACAAGAGTTTGTACATATGAAGCCTTTAAGAGATAGAGACAAAAGTAGTTCTTACACTGAGTGGTTCGTATCTGTTTAGCTGGAAAGGAGAAGGCCCGTTTCTATTGATGATATAGTGACCACTTATGAGATCTATTGCATCCTGAAAATATGAGCCATTTGCGTTAGTAAACTTCCACCATAATTTAAAGAGCCACACTATCAATCCTAATAATTGATAGTTATTAAGTTGTTGAGCTTCATAATTACAGAGCTTGCCTGTCTTTCTCCATCTTGAAAATTATTGAAATAGTATCTCGAAATTGCACTCATCCCATCTTTGATTAGTCCTGCCATAGTCTGTTTTCCAAATCTGTATTGTTGTGAATACTCAATGCGTCATAAAACTGATAAACATGAATACTATTTCAACAGAAGTTAAATTTATATTATAATTACCTAACAAGGTCCCGCTTCAGCGCATGAGTTCCAGCATATTCGAGGCTTATCTCATCACCTTGCTCAACCCACACTATCAAAAATCAAATGCATGTTACAGCCCTAAATAGAAAACTAAAATCAAGAAATTTTTGCTAGAAAAACGAGTGATAGAAGCAGCAATTATAGGAAGTCCATACAGGTCTTGAAAATTTCAAAATCTTCTTCGAACATTTCTATGCACTCGGTGGTAGAAATGGCACCAACCCTTTGCAATTGTATATTCAAAGATTTCCTAGCGAGATAGCTCTGAAGAAATAAATCATGAATCACATAGATTAATTAATGCATAAAAATTTCTTTTGAAAATTAAACTAATTTTACGATTGCCCGGTTGCCCCTGAAGAAATTTAAAGGAAAGAGATGAAATATCGGCATTAGATAGACAACCAATTATACAACTTTTCACTTATATATCTTCAGTCTTTTCCAACAATCATGAAGATGATTAATCCTCTTACCTGTGTAACATTAGTTCGATCAAGGCAATCAATGCAGTTAGATCTAATAATTCCTTTCTGCCCTGATAGTATCTCTGCCTCTGACCCTAGGAGGAAGTATCTGCTCAGCTGGAAAAGTAATTATTAAAATGGAAAAACAGCATTTTTTACATTCTAGCATGTTTACCAGGATGCGAAAAATGAAATAAAAATAGAAGCATAAAACCCAAATTTACTTTAGTTGCGTTCTTTACCCTTGCTTTTCAAAGTCCTTGGAAATTTCATCATATAAAAGTCGTATATTATCAAAGTTTGAGTTGCCACAGCGCTGATGAAAATCAAATGAAACATATCTGATAAAAAAACAAATAATCAATAAAACATAATTATCCCATTTACAATCCACGTTTCATGTTGAAAGTTTAAAAACTAAGACGAAGTTGGGGAAAAAAACCCAGAGATTATAATATCATTTGAGAAGGGACCAAGTAATTACAAAAATGATATGGAACTCATAAATGTGCAGTAAATGCTAAAGTCCACAATCCTTCAGTAACTAGTCATAATTCTAAAGACGCTTAGATGGCATTAATTTCCAACAATATGTCATTGTCTCTTCTTACTAAATTCTTATGAATTCATGTTGCTGGCTGATAAGATGATATATACCCTTAATAATATCAGAAGGATGAGTTTAAGCAATATTGTGAACACCTTTCAGTGAATGGTAAACCAAGCATTAGTAGATGCCAATTTTCTGAAATCCACAGTGTATCATAAAGTTCAAGAATTGGAAACAATCAAGGGCATCGCAGCTTAGACTTTTGGCAAAATCATCCAACTGAAAATAAATATGGATCGGTTGGATCTCTTATCTTGAACAGTAAAAGTATCTAAAATGTTCACAGGTTTCTATTTTCTTTAAAAGTCAAAGTCAGCTTTTCTTGAAAGATAGACTTTTGCTTCAATCGAAGTTCAGCCCTTTCTTGATGCTCTACAAACCTAGGTATTTTTGCCGATCTTGTTTCCTCTTACCTGAGATCAAAATTATTCTACAATGATGCCAATTCCCCTGCATCCACCTTAAGATAGAAGAGGTATGCACTCGTCAAGATAGTAGAATTAATCTTCTTACCACCTCAGATCTTGAATTTTGACTTGTCATTTCAGAACTTTTTATCATTATTGATATTGTTGTTCTATTGTTCATCTCTTCCTCACATTTTTCAAGATATAAAATAATCCATTAACAATAATAAAGTTAAACTTATTTGCACTTACTTCAAGTTGTCCATCAGATTTTTATCATATGGAAAAGAGTCATCAACTCAGATTTTTTGTCTGTTCTGTCGTGTTTGTGAAAAGATGGCAACTAAACTAAGCATTATTTAGTTCGGATATCATGCTAATCCTGCAATTCATCTATTTGACAAGGATGGTCTGAGGTGTGGATAATCAACCAGCTACATGTGGTGTATGGTTCAATTTCCATCACAGTTTCATGCAGTGAAGAACGTTTTTTTGAAACTACACCAAATAATTATCATGGTGACAGGTTACTCAGGAAGAGCTAGGTGTTGCTATTTTCTTTTCCATGTATGGGTGGGGTGTTTGTGTCAGGACAACTGTTACATGCATTTGAGTAAAACAAGTCATTGATCTATTATGTAGCAACTTATCATTAATTATTATTTTTGTTTCTTCGCCCTCATTTTCATTTTGGACAGTGAGGAATAATTGGAAATAATTACAAATCAATTCCAAAGCATGAATAAAATATCACCTTATATTTGGCAGCTTTTCCATTTCAGCTGCATATGCCATACTTAGTTGACCCTCGTCACCATGCTAAAAATTAAGACAACGCTATGATTTAAAAATTTGCAAAGATAGAAAATGTGAAAATAAAATTAGCCTTGCACAATGGAGCAGTGTGCAAAAGTAGTACTTTGGAGAAGCACAGGTATGAACCTCAACTAATTTCTGACCAGTACTATGGAACAGGATTATAATTTTGTTAAAACTATGGCTACCTTACTGGCCTACTGGAATTTCTGAACCAACTCACATAAGCTCTAATGGATACAAAAAGATTCATACGCAGATAGGCAGATTTCTGATCTTCAAAATCAGCCCATGGAAAGACATAGATAGCTTGAAAGATAAATACCTTGTCAGTTAGGTCAACTGCAATAGTGTCTCCGTATCGCTGTAAGAGATCATGAAAATGGCGCTCCACTACCTTTGACTGATGGCAGGCAAAACAGACAAATATAGTTGGATGATACCAATTATAAGAGCTACATCTTGGAAAGAAGCTTGGTTGTAAAGCTACTAAAGCAAGACTATTTGGCTATGACTACATGTTTATCTACTCATGATATAAATGAATAGACAGACATTTAGAAAACTTAGATATAACAAGCTAAAACTTGGAGAATACACATACCGTTTGCTCATGGTTTATGATATTAAGCTGTGGTTTATAGCTCAGATCAACAATTTGCTCCCATAGAAGTGGAATTGAACCACGAACCTGAAAGCAGAAAGTAATATATATGACTAGTCAGTATGAAAATGTTACATTGTCAACAGTTGAATACAAGAAATGTATATCAATGAAAGACTGAAGATAAATTGGTATGGAATACATTTGCTGTTCTTTCAAAAACATTTGAGATCCTTGTGTTGAAAAGTTAAATGGATCACAACAATTTTGACTTTGAAATTATCTCAATCGACTTAAAAGAATCAAACTTGATCTTATAATTTGGAATAGAGGAGTACATAATACAAGTATCAACTTCAATCCAAAATCATAAAATGCTATAAAGTAACACAATATAATTGCAGTTACTATATTGGGGGATGTGGAGAATAAAAGTGGAGAAGTAAGAGTCAAGGCAACGGGAATAAAAAAATGAAAGCATTTCTCATTCTTGTGGTCTGCTTAAGAAAATATATCAAAGAGAAAAGAAACATGAGCTCAATAAACTAGTTCTCAAGTATCAAGTGATGTGCATTTCCTTCGGCAGGGAGATACTACCCACTACCACAATATATTTCATCTTACGAAACGTGCTATTTTCCTAGATGCGGATTATGAATTATATATACACAAATTACAGTACATGGCGAGGAGTATTACATTCTTCATGACCATTGTGAAATTTACAAAAAAGGAAAGTAGGACATTTCAGCAAGATGAGGAACTGCATACTTTTAGGAAGATATGATTTTACAAACTCCCTCCGTTCCACTTTAATACAAAATTTCCTTGTGGGATGTCCCAAAAAGATGACAAAGTTGCATAAAATGTTTAGTGTGGAGTAAAATACTATTATAACCTTCTCTTAGGTGTACTTAACATGAGATAGTGGGTCCCTCAATTCCCAAGATATATGACTAAGATGTTCAAATTTAACAAGGCATGCACATATCTCAGATTCCCCAAACAAATTCTCCAATCCTATGTTAAATTTGAGTATAATACTCCATATTTAGTAACAGTAAAGTTGGAAAGCTGAAAAACTTTTAATACTTCCAATGCCATTGCCGGTCTCTGTGTTTACTCTGGACAAGGCTTGGCGCAAAACTTGCAATACTTAAAAAGTCTCTCATGGACCAATTATATGTTAAACTTTCTGTCGTTGAAAATTTTGTCTTGTAACAGAAAATGGGACGGAGGGAGTGCAAAAAATGAACATGTCCAAGCCCCCAGCTGTGTTCAAACGTGCACCAGCTTTTGTTTCTGAGTATCAAGCTTGAAATACTACTCTGTTTTAAAAAGCATTCATTAACTAGGACAAGGGTTGCAATGCCAATCATTCACATCATGTCCGAAAACAACTTAGTACCTCAACTGTTGTGAAAGAGACAAGGCACTAAAAAACCACCTCAATATTGTATGACATGGAAAGACACTTGTTTCTAAACATTTGAAGAACCATCTGTTTCCAGAATAATACCTGCAAAAATGAAGACGTGAAACCATCGAACTCCATCGTTTGCTCAGTTTCAATGAAATTAGCAGTATCTCCTTCTAAATTAGCTCCTCTTCTCCACATTCTTGTACCTACATTAAAGAATATAAGCAGTTACTTTCAAACTATTTGCATGTAGCCATGTCATCAGTAATAGAATGTAGATAATTCTCCATATTGATGTACCTAGACGGTGAGTAGACCTCCTTGAAATCAATGTAATTGTTGCAGGTAAATTTTTCAGCTTGAGCTTTCCGGTCTGAAAGCTTAATCCTTGGTCAAGTGAAACACCAAAAATTGGTTTGAAAACTGAAACTATTCATGTTTTTTTTATAAAAAAAAATTCCATTTGATTATCATGCACACAAAAGACAAAAATACTGTAGGATATTCCCTTGTAGTAGAGGCATGATGAACCCATCAAGCTGTAAGAAAAAAAGACATTAAACACCAGACAAAGAGGAAGTTTTGAATCCTTTGATGATAAAACTTAGATTTTTATACTTCACCCATGCAATGTTTGTCATAGTTGTTTAAAAAAAGAAGGGTAAAAGTATATTCATTATACTATTGCATGATACTCTCCTCTAAATGGAAGAAACATCTAACCTTATTCTCAATAAACTCCTCCAAAACATATCTATTCCAAACAAATTGTGGGTCAGCCTGAAACACAGATACAAGTCTGAGCTAATAGGTCGAGTCATAGGAGGAACAATATGATGCAGGACAGCTATCTGGAAATGATGAGTTAGTGAAAAATAATGAAATAACTGGAAATTAAGTAGCATTAGGCTTCGTAAGTAACTACCCCTAGGATCTCTCAATTTTACCTACGGCAATAATATATTTCAATGCCACAGGGTAGCACAAAGCAATCCGGGAGCTTAAAGTAGTTAATGAGATTTTAAGGAATTACTGCTGACTGCTGAGATATGACAAAATACATTTAGTTTTGCACAGGAAGGAATATAAAGGTGCAAGTTTAAAAATACACACGATTTACTACCATTACGAGACTTCACAGAGATATGACCCTAGTAATAACAAAATACTTTGAAGGATTCATAGAGCTGAAAAAGTAGTTGAAACAAGGGTTTTTTTTGGTTGAGCTTTACTACCAATGTGTGATATAATATCAAAATACCAAGGGGAAATAGAAACCCTGAAGCTGAGGGATTTCTTTACTTCACAAACATTAAATTCAAGATGATCAGATTCTTAAAAGTATTATTTGCTATAACCAGTTTGTTTCCTCATCTGACATCAACCGGAGATTCTCAAGACTAAGCTGGCAAATCTGCTAAAGCAATGTATGCATAACTTGATCTAAACCCCAGAGAGGCATTTTACATGTGTAGATGTAGAACATGCAAGTTAGGAGTCTCATTAATATTGTTATATATGCACCAGGTACAAACTCCTCAGATACTAAATTATGTGATCTCTGATTATGCAAACAAACCTGTTTCCACATTGGCTTACTCATCCATCCTTCAGCCAACTTGAATCTTCTCTGCAAGCTGGGAGACACCATCAGTTGTTATGGAAGAAAAAATGAGAATGATAATACTGAATCCTACACATATTAACCAGAATACAACATAGACAACAAGTTCATAACTAGTCTTTGGTGTATTATCACCTTTCATTGTAGAATTATAGGTCACAAACAAACAGGGCAATACCCTCGTCCATACAGTCCTTTAAATCAGATTTCTATCAGGAAATCTCAGTATATAAATAAACCAATTGTTGAAACTTGAAAGGGACTATATTCCAAGGAAAACAAATTATAGAGCAGAAATATGGTATGAAACTTACTTCAGTGTTATATCTGTTTCATATGAATAATACAAGCCTGGTGTTGATTCCACTATTTTCAACAGATTCAAATAGTAAGCTTCTTCTCTTTTCTGCACAAAAGACAATTAGTTTTTAGTATGTTTAAGTTAACAGTCCAAACTTCAGCACTTAAACAGGTGCCTCACGAACTTCTAGTTTTATAAACACAAAAGAACAGTAGCGTACTTCTTGAGAAGTTAAAAGTCTTGAACCCCCATTGCAGGATAAGAACTTCATAGACATCACTTGGTAAACTGGGAAGCCAAGATAAGTTCCCACTTCCTTTCGAGAAGTTATTGTAAGTATATATGTTCCTAAACCAAGATAAAAAAGAATGAGTTTTGAAATCAATTTAATAGGCAAGCCAAGAAAATATTTGAAACTCGCATAAAATTCACCTTACGAACACTCGCAGACAATTAATTTAGCTAGGAAAAGAAGAGTCACTGCAGTATATATGATGATATTATATAATTTAATGTATCCTTATATCACTTTTAAAGTAAATGCAACAAGATATTAATGCAAAAATGGCTCCCATACCATGTCAGCCACACAACTACACTAAAAACTTTAAGCTATTTTTTTAGCCAAGTAATTTGACCTTTCACTGCTCACACATCCACTCTGTGCAAGTTTAACTCCTCCAAATAAGTTGTTACCAACCCAAATGCTGGTCATTATTCAGATATTACAACCCAATCACTTGCTAGAGCATAAGGTAATAGATTCACCGAGAGAGTCATATGACAGCTAGGTTAGTAGGTACTTAACAATAATTTGTGTCAGCTAATACCTGCAAGCAACCTAATTGTTCCAGCCACCCCAAATATGGTAGAGATCTTGGAAGGATTTCCAGAGCAAGTATCACCTGTCACAATAAATAATGTATAAATTTTCACGATTAGGAAGTACTAATTTTCACTAGACTGTATGTTTCTACTTGTTGCCGAGATAGTATTATGGCAAGGGAAAAGATCTCTGTTTGCAAAAATCATTTTCTGAGTTTTTTTTTCATTTCAATATCATTTGATAAACAAATGTGTATGGTGCTTGATTGGTTAGTTAGATTGGCATTAATCTTATCAACATTAAAAAACTCAAGTTTTGGTTTCTCCACATTCTGTCGGTCCTTAAAATCTGAACTGTGGTCACAAAATTATGATAGTTATAGTTCATCAGACGATAAAAAGAAACTCTGGTAGTAACAACATTTCATTTCTCTAATTAAGATCAAGCGAAAAACATTGTAGTTATACTCTTTACTGTTTACCTAACATCAATTCTGGTAGACATATTCATTATTAAAACTATAATCATAGCAAAAAACACTTCACACCATATTTTCCCAGCTTAGTCAGTAGTTACATTCAGTTGAAATAATCAAAACATAATTATGCAAGTAATTAAAGAATTTCGATATTTGTTTCCCTACTTTTTTAGCAAACTAAACTAGTTGCGAACCAAATATGAAGTTAAACGTAAAAACGAACCGTTAAGGTTGTTTATGTTGCCATCGGAACGGGAAACAGAGAAGCCTCGATCCGGAGAGTCGACGGATCTGATCACAAACCTGTCTTGGAATTCGTGCAGCTCCAGTTGGCTCCACAGCTTGAAATGAGTTGAAGGTGCTTGAATCTCCATCTTCTCGAGAATCTAGAAAATTGAATCAGAAGCTACAAATGGAAAAACCTAGAAAACAATTCATTGTGAAATCTTCAATCATGATTTTATTGACTAATTGAATGAACTGAAAACGGAAGAGAAAAAGGGTGGATTTCTCATCAACAGCTCGTCAGATGGAGATCGATCACTTTTTCTCCTAAACAATCATGCTTGTCTAGTACTCCTCCTCAGTTCCAGAATTAGAATGATAAAAAAAAAATTTAAAGGACTTCAAATTTATTTTTTTTGTTTTTTGATAAAGTTATATCAGGATCCTAATATTGGTTTAGACGTTAATTTTAAATGACAAAATGATATATTAATTTTTTTATAAGAATAAAAATAAAAATATAATCTTCAATTCTATTTTTATGATATATATAATTGTATGGCAGAAATAGTATTTTATATATCACAGATTCACAGCAATAATTAGCTCAATAATTGTGAAATCGCGTGACATACAACTGTCCAAATGTTTATTTTGTTTTAGTTTTTCCAAAGGCTAACTCACCCAGTTACCAAAAATTATTAGATATTTTTAGAATATCTGTTCCGTGATATTTTATATAATTATATATTATTATTTTAATATTTAAAGTTAATTATTTTATTTTAAATGTTAAGTTAACAGCACATAAATAATAATAAGATATCACGTGATAAGTGCTACAGGATTACTGAATAATTATTCTTCTGTTACATATCAAAAAATAAAAGCATATTTTAAGAAAAATATTATTCTTTTCGTCTACATTTATTTATCTTAATTTAAAAATATACATTTATTAAGAATTTTTTTTATCTCCAAATTACTCATCTTAACTATTTTATTATCATTTTTTAATATTATATTTAATATCCTAACTCTTTCTTGAAACAATAAAATAGAGGCGAGAGAGGGAGAAAATAGAGTGGGGGTTATATTTTCAATGTTAAAGTTAATAATATTATTTTTTTCCTATGTAAGTCATATTGTTTTTTGAGAATAGTAAAAAAAAAATAAGGTTAAAAATAATATTAAAAAGGAAAGAGGATAAATTAAAAAAATTAGGATAAATAAACTTAAATGGAAGGAGTATTAAAAATAAGAGAGAAAAAGTGTTATAAAGAAAATTATTTTTACTCTAATGTTGTACACATAGATAACTCAATTAATATTAATACAATTAAAAAAGTAAAGAATTAAAGGTGGTCTTGAACTGTTATAATGTTATTTTTCTACGGAAAAGAAACCATCATCTAACTGCAGTAGTAGTACTTAGTTCATATAATAGAAAAGGTGTACGAGTTGTCCGAAATACTATTATTACTTTTCACCAGTAAATTCATGAAGCCACATTCTCGAGTGAAAACCAATGCGCTTCGCTTCGAATAGCAATTGCTTCAGCACATTCAATTCTCATGAAATCAATCGACGCCTACACCTAAAATAGCTCCAAATGCATCGCGAAGCACAAAACCAATTCCAATAAAACCATTTCCCTTAATTGAGGCATCAGAATTGACTTTAACAACACCCAGAGGAGGTTTCTTCCATCTCTTAACAACGGAGAATCGACTACTAGAATCAGGAAAGAGTAACTCAGCTTTTGCCAATTGGAATTCATTGAAGAATAGGTTTTCACCTTGGCCGGTAAGAATACGTTTTCACCTTGGTCGGTTATGGTCAAAACCAGATACATAATTATATATTTTAATATTTTTATTTTTATTATTTTATATATCTATTTTATTTAATTAATACATTTTATTTTGTTTTGCAGGAAAATAAATAAACAATTAAAGCTAAGTTGGAAAAGGAGTTCAAGAAGCTTTCAAGTTAATTTTTATTTGGACTCCAATAAAAAGTTAGAAGATTACCATGTAGAAGTTGAAGTCTAAAAAAAAAGAAGAGACTAAGTTATTTTAAATTAGACTAGAGTTCAATGTATTTTCTCTATAAATAGGAGTATTGTTTTAGAGAACATGTCAATATATATTTTCTTCTCTTTTTCGTCTTTCACTCTCGGTAAAAGGAGGAGAGCAGAGACTTTTATTTTTTTTCTTTCTTTTCAAGTTTCGACAGCTTTTGGAAGGAGTAATAGTTAGGGAGTATTATTATTCATGTGACACTCCCAAATCTGGGCCCACACAGCTCAAATTTGAGTTGTCAAAAGACTACAACGAAATTATTACAAGGTAGAACAACGTTCAACAATACAGTGTATAATAATACACAACTAAGTCTTCACTATTATTATCATACTATTTTACAACACGTGAAGACTACGATAACTATCCCTCGGACTCTCACTCCATTCCCCGGCTAGACTCAACTACGTTCTTATCTCCTGTTGAAAAATAATGGAACAAAAGAAAGGGTGAACTCAAATAGCCCAGTAAAGAATATCATGACTAAGATAATGACGAATAAATTATCATTAGCCTTCAACAGTTGAGTTCTTGATAGAATACTATTGACTACAAGATTTATATCAAAAACTACAGCTAAATTCTTGAACAACGTTCAGATCAATAATAGCAACGGAATGAGTAATCTATTAAAAGAATAATGCATACTATAATGTCCACTTGCTTCTCTTTTTAGGAAAAACATCATCAACTTTTATCTTTTGAAATACCATTAGTCAAGATATTACAAATTCACAGTTTCTGGTCATAATCATGCAAATCAACAGTTCATTTTTGCACTACGGGCCAAAGATATTCAATATAACACCAACGGTCATGATTATACCAGATTCAGTCTTTGGTCATAATCATACCAAACAACAATTCATCTTTGCATTACGGACCAAAGATATTCAATATAACACCAACGGTCATGATTATATCAGATTCAGCCTTTGGTCATAATCATACCAAACAACAGTTCATCTTTACACTACGGGTCAAAGAGAACATTCACCACGTGGCATAAAAGACACCGAACAGATGTATCGCCTTTAACCTATCATCTGTTCAACAATTATATCGCACATGTGTCTCCGGCCACAGATATTCACAACAACTTGATTTTGGATGATTAGAATGATATAAATAATGAACAGAAGAAACAAGATAAACAATAAGTATCAGAAGTTTATTTTGTGCAGATTCAAATAATGTCCAAATTATCAACATAATGTGGAGTAAAATTCAAAAATGATATTCAAGATCCACAGTTCAGAATAACGGTTACAGTTCAATAGAAAGGTTCACGTAAATAGGAAGGTTCAATTGAAATGATAAAGTGCAACTATACTATTATGGAACATATAATATTTTCAGGAATTATAGAAGCAATAGTTCCATAATAAGTTTCGATTTAGGTGTATGAAAAAAATTAATATCCCTTACCGTAGCAGGTTTAATTAACAAAATGTTAAGGAAATTAATATCCCTTACCATAGTAAGTTTGAATAATGGAAGATGAAAAAGAAGGTATCACTTATGAGTATAAATAAAAATAATATCACTTACGAATATGAAATAAAATGATATTACAAACGAATATGGAATAAAAGTGTCATGTAATAATTCGTGTAGACAAATTATTTTCATAAGAGACAAATAAGAAATAAATACAAAGGGTTATTCACCAACAGGCGGTAGTCCGCGCAGTAAGGTTATTTCCACAATTTAATAAAATTTGAATACGAAGAGTTATTCACTAAACAGGTGGTAATCCGCACCGTAAGGTTATTCTCAGAGATTAATAAGAAATGAATACGAAAGGTTATTCACCAACAGGCGGTAATTCGCGACATAAGGTTATTTTACACAAATTAATACATGAAAATAAATGGCACATCTTATGAGTAAGAAAGAGACGATATTATTTTCGAGAATCAATGAATGATAATCTCTTATCGTGGTAAGTTTAAATAATAGAATATGAAAGAATATGATATTCCTTACCTTAACACGTGACTAGATATTAATTTAAATGAGGTTGATTAACTTGAACAGTACTCGTACACTTATAAATCTTCACAAATACTCAAGATGATTTAAGCACACTTAGAAAGAACTTACACAAAGAAGTATTTAGAGAGTGAAAGAAAGAATGAGCAAGAAAGTTTATGAAAAATCCTTAAGTTAATGCCTCTATTTATAGCAAAAAATCTTATCATAACCAAGATTTCTTAATTTAATCCAAACCGTTTATTTCAAGATAATGTTTAATCCATAACATTCATTTCATCTTTTAAGATTTCTTTAATCTAAACCATTCATTTAAAGATTATCTTTTAATCTACACCATCCATTTTAAATTCTATATTATCTTTAATTTATACCATTCATTTCATCTTTTAAGATTTTCTTAATCTAAACCATTCATTTAAAGATCATCTTTTAATCTATACCATCCATTTTAAATTCTATATTATCTTTAATTTATACCATTCATTTTATATCACCTAACTGTATATTATAAACAAATAACTTTATCAATTCAATTATTCAACAATAATTCACACTTATTCATTATTATGACTAATTGTTATAAATACAGTGTAGTTGGCTCTCTAAGTTAGATATCAATTTAATTAATAATGAAATACAACAGTTTAATTAACATCATAATAGAGATAACAATAATACAGAAAGTATATAAAAGAAAGAATACATTACTGTGTAATGACAATTATTGATTCAATAATGTGAATTACTGTGCATATGTTATTGTGACAATTATCAGTTTAATATTTTGAATTATTGTGCATGTGACAATAAAGTCAAATATTGTACGATAACCACTTTATTAGTTTAATAATACGAAACACTGTGCAATGCCGTGTGTTACTGTGCAATACCATGTGCTACTGTGCAATGCCGTGTGTTACTATTCTTTTACCACTGGGTATTTTAACAATTAAAAGTGATAGTACTATTGACCATTTAAAAATTGTTTATGTCGTTTTTTATATCCGACAATTATTCGTTGTGGGGTCCACCAATGATTAGTTCGTACGGCGTCGTCGTACGAATATTCCCTGACAGAACGAATATTCCCCGACCAAATGAATATTGTCCGACATAATATAATTTACACATAACATCCTTAACTCTTAACTTTATCAATTTAACCACTTATTGTTTCAGGAAAAATATATATGAAGAAAAATTAAATTTTGTATTTATAAAATTCGGGATTTTACAATTCATACGTTGCAAGATTCCTTATTAGTTTAATATAAGTTTTTTCTATTATTATTCTAATAGTTCATATTTTATTTCACACAATCATTATTGGTAGCATTAATTTTTAATTTCATGGATAACTAAATTTTTAATATCTAGGATGATGATGTAACTATATATTACATATTAATATTTTCTTTCCGTTTCGATATTAATGTTGTGACGCCCCCAAATCTGGGCCCACACAGCCCAAACTTGAGTCGTCAAAAGACTACAACAAAATTATTACAACAAAGCACAACGTACAACAATACAGTGTATAATAATACACAACTAAGTCTTCACTATTATTGCCACACTATTTTACAAAACGTGAAGACTATGATAACTATTCCTCGGACCCTCACTCCATTCCCCGGCTAGACCCTGTTATATTTTCATCTCCTGTTGAAAAATAATGGAACAAAAGAAAGGGTGAGCTCAAATAGCCCAGTAAGAAATATCATGACTAAGATAATGACGAATAAATTATCATTAGCCTTCAACAGTTGAGTTCTTGATAGAATACAATAGACTACAAGGTTTATATCAAAAACTGCAGTTAAATTCTTAAACAACGTTCAGATCAATAATAGCAGCGGAATGAGTAATCTATTAGAAGAATAATGCAGACTATAATGTCCACTCGGTTCTCTTTTTAGGAAAAACATCATCAACTTTTATCATCTGAAATATCATTAGTCAAGATAATACAAATTCACAGTTCCTGATCATAATCATGCACATCAACAGTTCATCTTTGCACTACGGGCCAAAGACATTCAATATAACACCAACGGTCATGATTATACCAGATTCAGCCTTTGGTCATAATCATACCAAACAACAGTTCATCTTTGCACTACGGGCCAAAGAGAACATTCACCACGTGCCATAAAAGACACCGAACAGATGTATCGCCTTTAACCTATTATATCGCCTTTAACCTATCATCTGTTCAACAAATATATCACATCTGTGCCCCCGGCCACAGATATTCACAACAGCTTGATTTTTGGATGATTAGAATGATATAAATGATGAACAGAAGAAATAGGATAACAATAAGTATCGGAAGTTTACTTTGTACAGATTCAAATAATGTCCAAATTGTCAACATGATGTGGAGTGAAATTCAAGATCCACAGTTCAGAATAACGGTTACAATTCAATAGAAAGGTTCACGTAAATAGGAAGGTTCAGTTGAAATAATGAAGTTCAACTATTATGGAACATATAATATTTTCAGGAATTATAGAAGCAATAGTTCCATAATAAATTTCGATTTAGGAGTATGAAAGAAAATAATATCCCTTACCGTAGCAGGTTTGATTAACAAAAGGTGAAGGAAATTAATACAAGGGTTATTCACCAACAGGCGGCAATCCGCTCCGTAAGGTTATTCCCACAATTTAATAGAATTTGAGTACAAAGAGTTATTCACCAAACAGGCGGCAATCCGCTCCGTAAGGTTATTCTCAGAGATTAATAATGAATGAATACGAAAGGTTATTCACCAACAGGCGGCAATCCGCTCCGTAAGGTTATTCTCAGAGATTAATAATGAATGAATACGAAAGGTTATTCACCAACAGACGGCAATCCGCTCCGTAAGGTTATTCCCACAATTTAATACATGGAAATAAAAGACACGTCTTATGAGTAAGGAAGAAACAATATTATTATCGAGAATCAAATAATGATAATCCCTTACCATAGTATGTTTGAATAATGGAAGATGAAAAAGATGGTATCCCTTACCGTAACTCGTGACTGGATATTGATTTAAATGAGGTTGATTAACTTGAACAGTACACGTATACTTATAGATCTTCACAAATACTCAAGATGACTTAAGCATACTTAGAGAGAACTTTCACAAGAAGTATATAGAGAGAGAAAGAAAGAACAAGTAAGGAAGTTTATGAAAAATCCTTAAGTTAAGGCTTCTATTTATAGCCAAAAATCTTATCATTCATTTAATCTAAACCATTCATTTAAAGATCACCTTTTAATCTACACCATCCATTTCAAATATTATATTATCTTTAATCTACACCATTCATTTCATATCACCTAATAATCACCTAACTTTATATTATAAACAAATCAATTTAATTATTCAACAATAATTCACACTTTAATCTACACCATTCATTTCATATCACCTAATAATCACCTAACTTTATATTATAAACAAATCAATTCAATTATTCAACAATAATTCACACTTTAATCTACACCATTCATTTCATATCACCTAATAATCACCTAACTTTATATTATAAACAAATAACTTTATCAATTCAATTATTATGACTAATTGTTATAAATACAGTATAGTTAGCTCTTAGATATCAAGTCAATAAATTAATGAAATACAACTGTTTAAATAACATCATAATAGAGATAACAATAATGTAAAATAAAGCATACGTTACTGTGTAATGGCAATTATTGATTCAATAATGTGAATTACTGTGCATATGTTACTGTGACAATTATTAGGTTCAATAATTTTAAAAACAGTGCAACAACAATTATTGACTCAATGATATAAAATACAGTGTAATGACAATTATTAAATCAATAATGCAAAATACTGTGTAACAACAATTATTGAATTGATAATATAAAATATTATGCAGTGACAATTATCGATGAAATGATGCGTAACAGTTACGGTGTCAATTATCAGACCAATAATATGAGACACTATGCAATACCGTGTGTTACTGTAGAGTACCGTGTGCTACAGAAAATACCATAAACTACCGTATGCTACTATTCTTTTATCACCGGTATTTTAACAGTTCCGTTGACTATTTTTATTTAAAAAGGTTACTTCTGTCGTTTTCTATATCCGACAAATATTCCGTTGTGGGGTCCACCAATAATTTATTATTTCGGCGCCGTCGTACGGCACGAATATTCCCCGACCAAACGAATATTTCCCGACAAAGCGAATATTGTCCGACAAAATAAAATTTGCACATAACATCCTTAACTTTCAATTTTGTTAATTTAACCACTTACTGTTTCAAAAAAAATATATATGAAGAAAAATTAAATTTTGTATTTCATAAAATTCGGGGTCTTACAAATGTCTAATTGTTTATTCCTTCAAATTTTACCTTCGCGCTAAATTCGTTTTGGTTCTATATTAATTGCGAGGTTTTGATAAGTTATTGTTAAGATATGAGTTTTTCATAATTCATACTTACTCAATGAAGTTTTGATGAGTTATAGTTAATCCTTAAATTTTCATAATCTATACTTGCCTATATTAATTATATGAATTATTTTTTTAAGGGAATGAAAAATAATTAGAAATTAATTACGGAAGAGAAGAATTTAATTAATATGTTTATATTTAGTGGATTTGGATTCCTAGGTAGTTTTTCTCATTATTAGTTTTTGTTATTAATTTTTAATTTGCAATATTTAGTTAATTAATCATCTTAACCATTTTTTATTTCTAATTTGTTTGGAATATAAATTAAGGGAACATTGAAATTAATTTAATCTCTGTAGTTTGACCTGTACTTACCCATTCTTCAATTTGGCACTGTGCACTTGCAGTTACTATTTTTTTATCACATCACCAGACTTGGTTAAGGTTCAGACTAGTTAAGGTCCAGCCTTAAGACTCTTAAAAGACCATCATTTTTACCACTTTATTCCCCTTAGCCCAACCAGGCCTAGGGCTAACTTGATCTATGACATGGCCTGGACTGGCCTAGCTTAAAGTTAAGTTTGCCTAAAGTCTGCTACATTAGTTTTACTTATTCATTATTGTAATACATTAGTTGTAATCAATACATTAATAAAATTTAAAGTTTTAATTATTCATTAATTATTGACTTCTTGTAAATATATTTAATTAATATACATCTTCATTTAAATATTCACTTTCACTAAATTTTATTAGTTTTTACTTTATAGTTTTTATTTTTAATATTTAATATTTAAAATAAAAAGAAAAAAGGGAGAGGGGTTAGACCGAACAACTCTGGGCCTTAGCTTGGGCGACAAGCTACAAAAGAGTGCTTTTAAGCTCCAAAGTCTAGTCTAACTTAACTTGACAAATTTAAGGTCAAAATTTAATTTGACCTGATAAACAATTAAGATTTGATAGAGTCTAACCAAACCAAATCAAACTGCCTACTTGTGCGCCCTATTGTCACCAAATGGAGAAATGATTAGCTCATAAAACATTTAATTCAACGAAATCATTTACCCTATTTTCACCAAATGGAGAAATGATTAGCTCATAAAACATTTAATTCAACGTAATCATTTAATTCGACAAAGACATATTTCCTGTCAAAAGGTAACTTATCTCTCTTACGATACCATCCTCTTTTTTGCTCTAATTCTTTAAGTATTTTAAAAAAAGAAAAAAACACACACACACATGATTTCATCATCCTTAGTATCTACCTTAAATCCATCATAAAAATTTCAGCACACTGATCAAGGTAGATCACCTTGAAGATCATGACTCCTCAATGATATGTTTGACTCAAGCTTTTCTTTTCCTGGCTTTTTCATTAGGAATTAAAATTGGTAGGTTTAAATAGCTATTCAAGCATGATACTCAGGTTCCGGCGTCACATCCAACGTTAAATAATTACACATTTTAGTTAAGGGACCATATATATATTATATTGTTATAATTTTCCCACTAGCATATCTAATTTTCCCACTAGCATATCTTCTTATATTGTTACTAAAATAATTTTTATTATACTACAATAAACTGAATTAAGAAAAGTTTCATCTCCGTAAAACACCGTAAACCCATTAATTAATGCCTTCACACTAATCTATTTGATATTTTTCATCTTATTATTTTTCAAATGCTAAATTAATAGCAATTGCCCACAAAAAGATTCTTATTTTATTTTTCTTGAATGTATATGATTTTGATTAATACGATTATTTATATTTTAAACTAGCCAAAAAAATATTACTAAGTACAACAAAATTATTAAAAATTAAAATAAATTCAAATTACAATTACTAGTATCTCATCCATTCCGCATGGCTTTTTAAATTATAATCAACTGATTCACATTTGTTTTGATGTTGTTGGAGGTTACATTCCTTGCCTCCCCCCATAAAACTCGAGAGAGAAAATATCATCATGCAAACTACATCTCTGTCATTTTTATCATGACACTCAATTTGAAGTTTGAACTAGTAGGGAATACAAGCAATATTTTACAATAACTCCATTTCGCAATATTTACAATAACACCTCATATTTCTTTTTCTTTTCCCTCTTCATTAGCTTCGCCGGCTGAAAGTATTACTCTTTCTCTGCCTTAGTGACTTTTCTGAAGAATTTCAAAGCTCTCTTCTCAATCCCATCTGCCTTGACTTCTTGAAGCTGAGCCTCCGTAGTTCTTGAATGTTTTTCGTCATCACCCTTGCCATCATTACTAGCTGATTCCATCTCCTTGCGCTCAAGTAAATTAAGCATTCCATCCAAAGCAATATCAACATCCTCACTCTTCATCAGTTCCTCCGCAACTTCGGCAGGAGTGACATTCACATTCAAATTCTTATATAATTGTGAAAAGAGAGTATATAATTTTTAATTTTTATTTTATTTGAAATTGTGAAATAATGTGCATACCCGGCATACAATATGAATTTTCCGGCAGCATGGAGACATTAATATATATATATATATATATATATATATATATATATATATATATATATATATATGTATGTATGTATGTATGTATGTATAATTGGTACTCTATTTCTACCAAATAGGATTATGTGATTTACATGATTGATAAGTTGAAGCTGTGACATTAATTAAATATTTTCTGCCATATAACATGGTTACCGTAAGTGCAAGTCATATCAGAGAGAGGCGCAGAGATCGACTTAATTTCCACGTATAGAAACCTTTCCCAACCTAACGAAGTAAACGGACACCATAAATATATTCCATATGACTACTCTCTATCAATCTATCTATGTATACAAATTTAGAGATATTGACTTCATTTCTAATTTTCTACAGAAACCTTTTTCCACCTAATGTGCAGTACTATAGAAAAATTCCTTTTGAAAACTAATTAAAGGCTATTAGATCCACAGTAGTTATATATATATATATATATATAAATATATATGTATGTATGTATATGCGAGTGATCCATCTCCAAAGTTGGATGATATCCTTTATCCATTCAACCAAATTCGGCCGTCCATTTGAAGATCTAATTAAAGAATGAGAAAAAAAAGGCATCCCCTTAACAGTTATTAGGAATTTATCAAACTGTTATTCCGAAAGTTAACTCACTTACAAAATCGTAATAAATATCGTTTATACCCCCAAATTAAATAGTCACCACGTAATTGTTATGCGGATGTGAGAAAAACTTCACAGTTGGCTAAAAAGCTTACCAAACAACTATTGTGTGGTACTTGCTTGCAATTAAAAGCACCATCGCACAACACAATAGTTGTGCCAATAGGCTGCTTACCAGAATTGGATTGGACAAGTCGCATGACTATTATGTCGTGGTGGATTTACGAACATGAATTTCATGAGGAATAGAGCAACACCGTCCGTCGTCTAAACAGCCGCCGTCACTGCCTAGTGGCTCGGCTTAGGATATTTAAATCCATTCGAGACTTTTGAGAAGTATTAGCCTCCGTACGCGCCGAGTAGAGACTCCAAAGAGGTATGAGAAGGAAAAAAAAGGGAAGCAGATCCATTTTCAATTAACTACAGTGCTAACCCAAAATATGGAAATAGTTAATACAAGTCCTGTGTAGTGGAGAAGCACAAATATGATAACATTGAGCAGGCATACAAAACTTGGTGATGAACAGGACGGTCGTGATTAATTTGGGGTGACTTAAATATGCAAAAATTGAAAGGCAATACATATAATTAATACAGGTTGTAATTTGGGCTGACTTGGTGATGAATAGAGGTTGTAAATGTGCTTCGTTTGTTTCGACATATACGGCCAAATTGGGTTTTATTTTATTTTTATTTGTTTCCTTCCGTAACTATTCCGACGATTTACATATTCTCCTTCTTTTCATTTCTTTTTTTTGTCTGTCGAACACGGATATTCTCCGTTTCTTACGACACAGGCAACATGTGCTAGACAACCACGACAACATGTGGATGACCGAGGTAGTGGGGGCGGAGACACTTACTCTAAGCCAGCCATAAAAGATGATGAGGAAAGGAAAGGGAAGAGAAGTGGAATAATAATGATTTTGAATTGCATGCAGATCAACCTAGTCTCATCCGCATACTATTATACAGAGGGTACTTGAATGCTCTGATTAAAAAAAAATTCTCCAACAGCATAAGTAGCACCTGTTTTTATTTTTATTTTTAGCGGAGGGGTACAATTGATATTTGATATGTGGATGAGCTGCCGCATAATTGTTTGTTACTGATATACACATTAATTATATATTTTAATATTTTTATTTTTTATTATTTTATATATTTATTTTATTTAATATATATATATATATATATATATATATATATATATATTTGCAAGAAATAAATAAATAAATAAAATTGAGTTTTAGAAACTTTCAAGTTTATTAGATGCTCTTGGAGCACCTGCTATGTGATGCCTCACACCATTCATGAATGTTGTGGAGAACCACATGATAGATGTCCCAAGACCACTGAATAATTACTCATAAATATGACTTTTATTTTTGGGAGAGGGGGAGTATTTTTTATTTTATTTCTTTTTCACTTTCTGTTGGAGCACTCTTTGAGTAGGGAGTTGTTTTTATTTATTATTTTTCTTTCAACTAGCTTTCAGTCAGGGATTTAGTATTCATTCATTAGTCATGTACAATAGGCCGGCCTAGCCTTGACCGTTGACCAAACCGGACCGGACCTTTGACTTTCGGTCTACAGGCTAAGTCAGACAGAGCGTGACGCTTGAAAAGGGGGCCTGTTGAGGCCTGCAGGCAAGGCCAAGCCGGGCTTGCGCTTGAAAAGGGGGCCTGCTGAGGCCTGCAGGCCAGACCTTGGGTCAGGCCAAGTAGGTCCATTCAATTTTTTTTAATAATTTTAAATATTATTAAAACACCAATTAAAATTTTAAACTTAATTGGTGTATTAATTAAAAATAATGTATTACAACTTACAAGTTATAACTTACAAATTACAATAATGAATTAAAACATTGTACAATTTTAAAGATATTGTATTATTTTATACTATCATTAATATAAAAAAAATATTTTTTATGAAAACTATCTTTATTATTATTATTTTACAAATGACTTCTTAGTTTTTAATCTAAGTATTTATTAAAATGAATATGCAATAAAATGTCTGCAAAAAAGTATAGGTTGCTAGCTAGGCAAGGAAGATATTTATATATTACACTACCGAATGTGTTTTCATGAATTTCTTTATTCGTACATAAATAAACATGCATGAATGAACGTATTGAAAGACGTCAATTTTATTTGGTTTATTAAATGAGTTATCACAAAGAGAAAGTTTTCGTCTGCAGTGGGAGAATTGAAGTAACAAATAAAGAAAATTGACAGGCCGGACCAGGCTTTGGATGAACAAGGTCGGGCCTCAGGCCAGGCCAGACTTGTTGGCAAGCTAAACCAGGCCGAATCTGAGCTAAAAAAATGTGACATATTCATGGCATTCAGGCTGAGCAGCGTCGGACCAACCCTTGACCAAGTCAGGCCCAGGCCGGACGAAGGCTAGGCCGCATGCCATTTGTACACTACTATTCATTTATTGCAACCTGTTTATTGTATTAATTTAATAAAGTTCGCTTTAATTGTTATTTTATTAGCTTTTATTTTAGTTCATGCAATTATTATTAGTAGTATTAATTTTAAATTTTATGGCTAGCTAAAATTTTAATATCTAGGACGAAGATAAAACTATGTAATGTATATTAATATTTTCTTTTCGTTCCGATATTAATACCTAATTGTTTGTTCCTTCATTTTTACCTTTGCGTAAAATTCGTTTTAATTATATATTAATTGCAAAGTTTTGATAGGTTATTGTTAAGATATATAAGTTTTTCATAATTCATACTTGCTTAATGAAGTTTAGATGAGTTATAGTTAATCATTAACTTTTCATAATCTATGTTTGTCCGTATTAATTATATGAATCACTATTTTTAAAGGAAAGAAAAAATAATTAGAAATTAATTAGGAAAATAATGAATTTAATTATTATGTTAATATTTAATGGATTCGGATTCTTTGGTAGTTTTTCTCATTATTAGTTTTCGTTAATAATTATAAATTTGTACTATTTAGTTAATTAATCTTCTCCACTATTTTTATTTTTAATTTGTCTGAAATATAAATTCCTTACACTAAAATTAATTTAGTCTCTGTGGTTCGACTTGTACTTGCCCGTTCTTCTATAGACATTGTACACTTGCAGTTACTAATTTTTTTCACATCAAATTTTTGACATTGTTGTTGGGAACTAGAATTAATATTTAGTGGATTCGAATTCTTAAGTAATTTTTCTCATTATTAATTTTTTGTTAATAATTTTTAATTTGCACTATTTAATTAATTAATCTTCTCTACCATTTTTATTTCTAATTTGTCAAAAATATAAATTAATGATATATTAAAATTAATCTAATCTTTATAATTCAACTTGTACTTACATGTTCTTTTATAGATATTATGCACTTGTAATTATTAATTTTTATCACATTAATTACCATCTTAATAACAATTATGCGAATTGCTTTAATTTCAATAGTTGGATCAAAGTATGAACGGTTGGATATGAATTGGATGGATAGGGTCTTATCCAACTTTAAATGTGGATAACTCCTCTCTCTCTCTCTCTCTCTCTCTCTCTCTCTCTCTATATATATATATATATATATATATATATATATATATATATATATATATATATATATATATACACATATATATCATGAATTCATTATCATAAAAAAGGCTTCTTTTTAATGTACAGACTTTTTTTGGGACACCATGTAGAGACATAAGGAGCCCACAAGATATTAGCCTTCCAACTTTACGCTAGATATCTTATAATTAAATGAAATAGTATAAATCCACAAGTTTTTAAATAAATACTCCCACTTTATAGATGTGATTATTATAACACACAGAACTTGACTTAAGCTTCACTCCTACTCCAAAACCCTTGAAATAGACCAATCGTAACAGATTAGAAAAAAAAACACTACAAATTAATCATCATTCTGTTGGACAAGTGAATTAAAACATTCTCTATTTCATCATGCTCTAAGGCACTCTATTCTTCATCCATAGAGCTTAATTAATTGCCCATCTTTCTCGAAGTATGGTCACATTAGTGAAATCTCCTCTAACAAAGTTGCCTATTTCCATAATTACAATCACAATCTGCGGCTTCGCCTTCGTCGTGCTCTTGTACACCGAAAGAATCAGTTTTCTTTCCTCCAACACCATATTCAAGTTTAAGCCATGTGCTAAACCCGCTCTTGGAACATCTATTAAAGGTGCTTAAATTATTTAAATCATTTTTTATTTTAATAATTTTTACGGAGGGACTTGCAGCTACTATCAACAAAACTTTCATCGTAATAAATCTTTTTTAATGATAATATTGATGTTGTATTGTAATTGTCTAATCAACAGATAGAACTGCAGAGGATAATGAGTTGAACTACGAAGCGGATGACCGATTCGAGTTTGATCCAAATGAGTGCAGTGTTGCTCATGGAACGTGGAAGTTTAATAGTTCAGTTAAACCTTTGTACACAGACAGGAGCTGCCCTTATCTCGATAGACAAGTATCTTGTGTTAAGAATGGCCGGCCGGATTCCGACTATCGTCACTGGGAGTGGCAACCGGACGATTGTATCTTGCCTAGGTTGGGAATTTCATCTCGGTCCCAAATTGCATGAGTGTCACCTTATAATTTACTCATTTACATATTACCTCCATGCATTACTCGTCTCCTTTTTTATTTTTTGTGCGGGGCACGGATCTCAAGACGTATCGAAACATTTTTATAGATTATATATGCAGGATCCTGCCATCTCATGTATCTTTATATTAATATAAGATAGATGAGATTATTTAAACTAACTAAACTGCGTGCATGCAGTACGTAATAGTACTGTTTTATAAGTTATGAAGTTTTCACACACACACACACACATGATTGTGAGTACTTAACAATTACCCCGACTGATTAATTCATGATTTAGGTTTAATCCCAAAATTGCCCTTGAGAAACTTCGAGGGAAGAGGCTAATGTTTGTAGGGGATTCACTGCAAAGAGGACAATGGCAATCATTCGTTTGTCTGGTTGAGTCCATCATACCTGAAGGCCAAAAGTCCATGCGGCGAGGCCGCGCTCATTCAGTCTTCAGAGTACAGGTAATCACACATTTTTGTTCTAATATATAATATCACTATTAACTTGATTTATTTTTTAAAAATCTAAAATTGATATAAATTTATTTAATTTTACTCAATTCAATGATAAAAATATTATAAATTATCTATATTTAAAATACTACTACTTGTAAGATTGATTGTTTACAAAATTTAAATAAGCCATCAGTTTTAGATTTGAAAATATTTTAAATTGACTTTTAAAAAATTAAATAATTATATATTTTGAAATAAATGAAGTAATATATACGAACTTAGTAATAGTAACAACATTTGCCAACTTTTTTACTTCTACTTGTAGCTTAAACTGTTTCAGATAAATTATATTGTATGTATTGTTCAGGAATATAATGCTACGATTGAGTTCTATTGGGCTCCATACCTAGTTGAGTCAAATTCTGATCTGAAAATAATAGGAGACCCAAATCAGAGAATACTAAGAGTTGACTCAGTTGCCAAGCATGCCAAACACTGGTTAAAAGTTGATATCCTTGTTTTCAACACTTATGTTTGGTGGACGAGTGGCCTAAAGATCAAGTCTCTGTAAGTTCTATTAAACTCGCCTTCCGTAGTAAAATCCTCCCTCCTAACAAAATTAGGGATCCGATTGGCATATTGTCTAACTTATCATGAAGTTAACTTTATGTTAACCAGATTCCAAAATTAGTGATAATTTTAAGTATGTTTGTAAAATTCTAAAATTTTGATATTACGAATTATTTAATTTAAGCGAGTACTATTAATTATCATATTGTTACTTTCAAAATATAAATGAATTTATTTTCATTTTAAAATTTTAATATTTCATAAATTAACTCAAAAAAATCAAAATATATCTCTATTTTTAGAACAGAGGGAATAACAAATATGTAATCTTTACGTTCAAAGATTGTCATTTTTACATTTTATTTTGTCTCTAAAAATATATGATTAATTTGAGCTTCATTTTTGCAAGCATTTTGATTTTTAAGACAACAAATATACCAAAAATGTGAAATAAGGGAATTACTCCATTTAACTAAGTATGATATAGACTTATTAACATGATTTTTTGCACAGGTGGGGTTCATTTGCAAATGGGGAAGAAGGTTATGAAGAACTAGATGCTCCAGTTTCCTACCGCATAGGATTGAAGACTTGGGCCAACTGGGTGGACTCCACTGTTAATATTAATAAAACCAGGGTGTTCTTCACTACTATGTCACCTACACACCAGAGGTATTTCCTTTCTGTTCCCTCTCTCTTAAAGTTATATCCATTCGTCTCATTTGAATTTTTCTTAATTTGTCACACACATAAATACACTTGGACACAATGCAAAACACTACATAATTTCTTTACTAATTAAGGTGCGTGTATAATTATTCAAAACATAAAAAACTATGCACAAATAAAGTATAGAATAAATCTTGACATACTAACAATTTATAAACAAATTCACAAATAATGGAGGACAATTAAATTTTTAATCACAAGATGTGGGTCATCCAGTAATGAAAAATCTTGATCAGGGACTTAAATAAAACATTTAAATAATTGTTTGAATTCTCAGGAGTGCGGATTGGGACAATAAAGAAGGGATCAAATGCTACAACGAAACAAAACCAGTGATGAAAAGGGGGCACTGGGGAACTGGTTCCGACAAGCAGATAATGAAAGTTGTTTGTGATGTGGTGGGGAAAATGAAAGTCCCCGTTACTGTGATCAACATAACACAACTGTCAGAGTACAGAATCGATGCCCATGCTTCAGTTTACACAGAAACAGAAGGTAATTTGTTAACTGACGAACAAAAGGCTGACCCACTACACAATGCAGATTGCATACATTGGTGTTTGCCGGGAGTTCCTGATACATGGAATCAAATATTTTTTGCACATTTGTTGTAGCAATATTGTAATTGTCCCTGCAGAACAACTATGTGCTACTTTTGATATGATTTCAAGATATGTGGTCAAATAGTGATAAATAGATTTTTGATTCTTTCTTTTTCTTTTTCTTTTTTTTTTTTTTTTTTGGATATAGAAGGAGTATTGAATCCAAGACTATTGTTATGCAAAGGCGTAGGGATACCGCCTATGCCAAAGCTTGTTGGTTGATATAAATAAGGTTGTATTTGATAAAATTAAATAATTAAGATCCGAATGGTTAGTATATTTTAATGAATTAGATTATCTGAGTGAAATAGTATTTGAATCTAAAAATTGTTTGATAACTAAAAAAGTTAGTGGTCTCTTAACGACACTATTTTACCATTTTAAATGGTAAAATTTTATTTAATAATTTTAAATATTCAATTTAATAAAAATGAGTGGATAATATTGTTGAATGTATTTATATAAAAAAAATCTAAAATTTTTTCATTAAGAGGCAAATATTAATGATTTGGATTTCATTTTATGTTTTACCGATTATTTAATAAACAACTTTTGTCTCTTATTAATTTAGACATGAGTTTATTAAGAGGTATTAAGACCTACACAAACACAATCTAAGTCACTAAATTTCAAAACTCATTGTTCAAAATCAATTTTATTATAGGGGATTTAAGACATTTTAACACTCCCTCCGTCTCAGGATAAAATTCTTTATTATTATTTTAGGTAGTCCTAAGTTAAATGTCTATTTATCTTAAATAATCTATTTGTTACATTAATTTACCTATAATATCCTCAGTATTAATTGATATATTTCTATTCTCTATGTATATTTGTATAGCATCACTAGTCACGTATAGAAAACTATGCAATTAAATGAGAATTTAAATAAGAATTTTTTTATCATTTTATCTTCTTTCTTAATATATACAAAAAGTCAATCAATACTTTTATCCTAAGATGGAGAAAATAATATATTCAGATAAAATATTTTTTGAGATTACCGTCCCTCCCCTCCCCTCCCCCGTGTTTAGTTTAAAGGTATGTATTTGAAATTGTTAGACAAATGTTTTTTAATAACTTAAAAAAAATAATTTTTCTGTGTAATTTAATGTTGAAAAACCTTTCAAGAATATTATTTCTTAGTTCGTTAAATATGAAAATTAATTTTTCATAAAAAGAAAATCCACAAAAGGACCAACTTTTAATTTACTAAAATGATACTGAAAATAACTTATAGAAATTAATTCTACAGCTAAAATATATGACTAAAAATGGTATATCATTATTTCGCGTTACTTCTTCTAAATTTTACCAATTTATGTGATAAGAGAGTCTATAATGTATAAATTAAACTAAATAGCTTTGAAATAACTAAATTAGGAAAAAAAAGAAGAAGAAGAAGCATTTTTTGACCAAGTTATTGCTCTATTAGTCATTTTTACTGTCTGTTTTTCCTTTTCTTACCCAATAAACTGAACTAAGAGCCGACCCAGCCCAGCCTTTGCCCAATATCATTTTTTAGAAACTAGTAGGCTTGTTCCAAGTCGAATAGAATCATTAAATTCTCGAGATCATCTTATTTTGTTTTACGATACCCTTTCTGAACCTTGCTCGATCGATCGATCGATCATGGCGGGAGGGAATGTCATTGGCCGAGTCGTTTCTTATACGTCGTTAACGAGCTTGTTGTTGAAACCCTTGCCTATTTGCCTAAAAAAATATTTGGTTGGAAAAAATTAAATCCAAGACTAAGTAACCAACTCAATTAAAAGCTTAAACAGTTAGAAAGAGCCTCCAATAATATATATCAAGCTGCTAATACTTTTCTTCATACACTTATAATCAAATCACACAAGTTGGTCAAATTGAAGTGGTAAACTCCAATCCTAGTTCAAATGATAGCTCCTGTTTTATTTGATAGGATTCATATTCATGCAAATACTAACAACTATGACTCCAAATGATTAGACCAGAAACTGCATATTTATCGAGCTCATTGACCACCATACTCCACTAGTACAATTAGTTCTAATTTCCATATACCTGGTAGGCTCCCTAAACAAGAACATTGAAACAAAAAAATTATATAGGTACAGCTAGCTTCCTAAAAAATTCTCATAAAAGTTCCAGTTGGAAAGATTAAATCATGCAAGAGAAATTACAAGACAATCTCTCATCTAAGTTCTTCTCATTCTCGTATATTTTAGTATTCTTTAGCCTGCATGCATCTGGTACAAGGTTGTAATTCTGTAAAAACTTAATGTGGTGCCTAGCTAGTGTTTGGCCTATAATGCAAATTTCAAACAGATCCCTCACCCCCAAATATCTTGTTTTACTTCTTTTAATTGCTCGCACCATACCACCGAACTTGGACACCATCAGAAATTTCAACTAGTTTCGAACAGAAAGTGTACCTTCAGAACATGTGAGAAACCTGATTGGCAGACTGAATTGCGCGCAATCTCACATAAATCATATGAACTTAACTTCCAAACCTGTAAGAGGGAGAGGCAAATCCACTTGGGGTCTAATTACATCACTTATATGTAGTGCAAATGGAGAAGAATGGGGACGGTACTTGCTGAAGCAGCTATACTGTATTCTTCCACCAGTGGCTCTTTTGTTAGATGGATTTGTAATAGATCATCAGTGGAAAGGGAAACATTAAGCCCCCTAAGGAAAAACATAGGAAAAGGGTTTCGACGGTAGTCTAAAAATAAGGAGTTGTACTCAGAGGAGACATAGCCAAACCAATCTGATAATCAACAAGCCATCACACACGATTTGAAAATGTCAATAATCAGTCAACATAGATGTACAGAAAATAAATAGTCTTTGTTCTAACCTGGGACAGGTAGTATATATATTGAAGAACAGGAGATTTCCTTAAATTAATTCCATGGGCAATATTATGACAGGTAAGAAAAGTTGCAGCAAGGTGGTCAACATCACCAGCCCGAACACATAATACACCACATGGATAATGCATAAAATTTACTGCGATAAGCAAAACAAAGCTGAATTGATTTTTGCATGGATACCTCCCCAGAAGTGGGCGGAAATTGATGGTTGTCATGCCCTTCGACTCACGGAGCTGTGATGAAACATTAAATAAGTCGGGATATGATGCACTTAAATATAGGAACATATAATAAATCTTAAATTCCCTAATTTGCAGGTGCAAATTCATTTTTGTCAAGTAATACTACACCATGAGCTGCCCTACTATATCATAAGCATGTAGAGAAGGCACGGTTCAAAAAAAAAAAAAAAACTACTGATGAAAATAATAAAAATTTATTTAAAGTTCTATTTCCAAGGAGGACGATGATATTGAATATATAAACTTGATTTAATATTATTAATTTGTGTTGGTATAAGAATTAGTAAGTTCATGATGCAGGAGCATCTGAGCTTGATCATGCTGAGCTTAATCATGCCAATCTATCAGCTAGCACATTAATGGCTCTACAGTACCTGGAGAAAGCGGATTGGGACAAAGTTAAAAGGCACCGATGCCCTCGGGCAAGTAAGATGGGATCGACCTATTAACCTTAATCTCGGCGGGTCAATAATACTCTTCGGGGGGACCTTGAGGTCGGGATCGATAATGCTATTCGGGGACGGCTTCAGTTCAGACTACTTCAGTCCTTTATTTTTGATAGTTTTTCCTTTTATTTTATTTCCTTTATTATTTTTGAGCATATAATCTAGCTATTAATTATTAGGTGTCATATGGTAAGTGCACGTGAGTTGGTTACTAAAGAAAGGTAGTGACAGATATTGGGGACCAGCTACGTGGCAGGAGAGAGAAAGATTTGTCAGAATCTGTTAGCCACCTTTCTAGTTTTTTCCCTTTTTTAAATTTTCCTTTTCTGATATTTTCTTTCTTTGTGCCCAAGTTTTACCTAGCTATATATACCCGGCTTGTGGGTATAGAAAGTGGTTGAATTTTTGATATAAACTTTTATAAGAATTCGAGTTGAGAATTTCTCCTCTTGTTTCTTTTGGTGAATCTCTTGTATCTTTACCTGTAGATTTATATTAACTTAGCCCACAGGATAATCACTATCCCGCCCCGGCGTCAGTTGGTATCAGAGCTCATCGTTCACCTGGAAGTTAATACTCACCGGTTTCAATGGCTGGTAGTCGTGGTCGTGGTAGACGTGGACAGGTTCCGACTGAGGAAGTTCCCCACCGTGATCGCAACGTTCAGGAAGTGATGATTGAGGATTTACAGAGACAAGTTGTAGAGTTAACCCAACGTCTAACGACGCGAGATCAAGGTCGTCGAGAGCGGGTTCTGACTGAGGAGGCTCCGCACCTTAATCGCCACTATCAGGGTCGTCATGGGCAGTTTCCGGATGAGGAAGTCCAACACCCTATGTTTGAGGTAGCTGATACTGATGCTGATTCCAGTTTTGATAATCCTTATCATAACCGGAACCAGTTCTGGGAACGAAGAGGTCAAGACGATTATCGTCGGGATCTGGGTTTCAAGGTAGATCTACCGGAGTTCTCTGGTACGCTTCAAGCGGAATGGTTCATTGATTGGATGAATGAAGTAGAGAGAATTTTCGAATATAAGGAGGTTCCAGATGCTATGAAGGTGAAACTGATTGCCATCAAGCTAAAGGGCAGAGCATCTGCTTGGTGGGAACAGTTGAAGAAGTCAAGAGCAAGACAGGGAAGATCCAAGATAACTGAGTGGGAAAAAATGAAGAAGAAGATGCAGTCTCACTTTCTCCCCTTCGGATATACTCAATCCCTGTACAAGCGCTTGCACCTATTAAGGCAAGGAGTCAGGTCAGTAGACGAATACACTGAGGAGTTCTACCAGTTAATCGCTCGTAATGACCTATCTGAAACAGAGGAGCAGTTGGTGGCAAGGTATTTAGGAGGGTTGAAGATATCTCTGCAGGATGTGCTTAGCCTTCATTCAATATGGACTGTGTCTGAAGCCTACCAACGAGCACGTGAGGTCGAGCAACAGCAGAGCAGAAGGCCGATGCCCAGAGGCCTCCCCAGTAGTAGACCGACCCCGCCACCTCAACAAGCACGTCCGGCACCAACCCAACCACAGGGTAATGTCGGATCTACTATTAAGTGCTTCAGATGCGGAGAACCAGGACATCGGGCAACCGAGTGCAGAAAACCTGCTAACCAGAAAGGCAAAAATCTTCTAATCGGGGAAGAGGTAGAGGAAGTCGAGGAGTTCGGCGAGCCTGTATATGATGACTATGAAGAGGATGACGTGTTGTACGGTGATGGTCGAGAGACCTTAGTTATCAGGAAGAGCTTATTGACCCCTAAGGGTGATACCGATGATGATTGGTTGAGAACCAATATCTTCCACACTACTTGCACCGTAGCCGACAAGGTCTGTAAGATGATCATTGACAGTGGAAGCTGTGAAAATGTGGTGTCCGAAGAGGCTGTTCATAAATTAAGCCTGAAGACGGACCAACACCCAAAACCATACAAACTTTCATGGCTTAACAAAGGGAATGAGGTAACTGTAGATAAGAAGTGCCTGGTTTCATTTTCAATTGGCAAAAAGTACTTCGACAATGCTTGGTGTGATGTGGTTTCCATGGATGCATGTCATATACTGTTAGGACGACCTTGGCAATACGACCGAAGTGTCACTCATGATGGTCGGAAGAACACTTATTCCCTTAGCATCAAAGGAAAGAAGATTGTGTTAGCCCCGCGTCGGGAAGCAGGGAGTTCGGGTTGGTCAAGTAATCATCCCAATTTGTTATCCATGAAAAGGTTCTTACATGAGGTCGGACAAGGAGTAGTGTACGCCTTGATTCCTTGTGAAAACAGTTCATCAGATAGCCACACCGAAGTGCCAACCGACGTTCAGGAGTTGTTAACCGACTTTGCTGACCTTATGCCCGAAGAGCTTCCATCGGGACTACCACCGATGAGAGACATTCAGCATCAGATCGATCTTATCCCAGGATCAAGTCTGCCGAACAGACCAGCTTACAGACTCAGCCCTAAGGAGTCCGAAGAACTACAAAGGCAGGTGGTCGAGTTACTGGAAAGAGGATACATTCGTGAAAGTATGAGCCCGTGTGCAGTGCCAGCTTTGTTAGTACCGAAGAAGGATGGTTCGTGGAGAATGTGTATAGACAGCCGAGCCATCAACAAGATTACTGTGAAGTATCGATTTCCAATCCCACGTTTAGATGACATGTTGGATCAGCTGTCAGGAGCCAAGGTCTTCTCCAAGATCGACCTCAAGAGTGGTTACCATCAGATTAGGATCAGACCAGGAGATGAGTGGAAGACAGCGTTTAAAACTCAACACGGGTTATATGAATGGATGGTTACCCCCTTTGGGTTATCCAATGCTCCGAGTACATTTATGAGGTTCATGCATCAAGTATTACGACCATTCATGGGTAAATTTGTGGTTGTATACTTTGATGATATTCTAATTTATAGTCCGAACCGAGAAGCCCACCATGAGCACCTCCGATCTGTCTTTGAAGTTTTGAGAAAGGAGTGTCTGTTCATCAACCAGAAGAAGAGTTCATACTTCACGACTTCTGTAATTTTTCTCGGTTTTGTTGTATCAACTAAGGGTGTGCATGCGGATCAATCGAAGGTCGATGTCATTCGGGAATGGCCAACTCCAAAGAATATACATGATGTCAGGAGCTTCCATGGTCTGGCTTCTTTTTACCGACGGTTCATCAGGGACTTCAGCACTTTAATTGCACCTATCACAGAGTGCCTTAAGGGTAGGGAATTTCAATGGTCGGAAGAAGCCGAAACCAGTTTTCAGCTAGTGAAGCAGAAGATGACCGAAGCACCGGTGTTAGCACTCCCTGATTTTGATAAAGTATTCGAAGTGAACTGTGATGCATCAGGGATCGGCATCGGTGGAGTATTGAGTCAGGCGGGTCGGCCAGTGGCATTCTTCAGTGAGAAGTTGTCAGGATCGAAGAAGAATTACTCTACATATGATCTGGAGTTCTACGCCCTAGTTCAGTCTTTGAAACATTGGCGTCATTACCTGATACAGCGGGAGTTTATTCTCTTTACCGACCATGAAGCTTTGAAGTATATTAATGGTCAGCATAAGCTGAGCCGAAGGCATGCCAAGTGGGTGGCATACTTGCAGGAATTCACCTTTACACTTCGGCATCAAGCAGGAAGTCTAAACCGTGTTGCCGATGCTCTCAGTCGACGCACAGTACTTCTTACTACCATGAGCAATACAATCACTGGGTTTGAAATCTTCCCTGATATGTATACAGAAGATCCTTCCTTCGGGAAGATAGTTCGGGAAGTGACGGAAGGTCAACGATGTGACTTCGTCCTGCACAATGGTTATCTGTTTAAGGGGCTTCAACTTTGTATACCAGATTGCTCGCTCAGACAGCAGATAATTGGTGAGCTTCACAATGAGGGTCACTTCGGGAGAGATAAGACACTAGCCCTAGTCTCGACTAACTACTATTGGCCGAAGCTGTCAGGGGATGTGGCTCGACATGTTGAAAGATGTTATGTCTGTCAGCGGTCAAAGGGGGCGCTCACTAACGCAGGTCTATATATTCCCTTACCCGTACCAGAAGCTCCATGGATAGATGTGAGTATGGATTTTGTGTTGGGATTACCTCGAACTCAGCGTTCAGTTGATTCTATCTTCGTGATAGTAGATCGATTCTCGAAGATGGCGCACTTTATTGCGTGTCGAAAGACCATGGATGCTGACCGAATTGCCAATCTTTACTTTCGGGAAATCGTCCGACTGCATGGAATTCCAAAGTCAATCACCTCTGATCGGGACACCAAATTTGTCAGTAACTTCTGGAGGAGTTTATGGGGAAAGTTCGGAACCAAGTTGAACTTCAGCAGTGCTTATCATCCTCAGACTGATGGTCAGACCGAGGTGGTGAATCGAAGTCTAGGCAATATGTTGCGATGTCTGGTTGGAACAAAGCCGAAGCAATGGGATCTTGCTTTAGCTCAAGCCGAGTTTGCTTACAACAGGTCTAAGAACAGAACTACAGGGATGAGTCCGTTTGAGATTGTCTATGGTCAAAATCCATCAGGAGTTCTGGATTTGTTCCCTATTCCCAGGATCGGACGAGTGCATCCGAAGGCAGATGAGATGGCCGAACACCTTCAGACTATTCATAATCAAGTTCGTCTATCTATCATCGAACATAATGCCACCTACAAGGATCAAATCGACCAACGCCGACGTCAAGTACTTTTCGAAGTTGGTGATTTTGTTTGGGCTGTTTTGACCCGAGAACGGTTTCCTGTTGGAGAGTACAATAAGCTTAGAGATCGAAAGATCGGCCCGTGTGAGATCCTACAGAAGATCAATGATAATGCCTACCGTCTGCGCATACCGAGCCATTTACGGACCTCGGATGTCTTCAATGTCAAACATTTAAGCCCCTGCTTTGACGAAGCCGAAGACACTAATGACAACTCGAGGACGAGTTCTTTTCAACCCGAGGTGACTGATGCAGGAGCATCTGAGCTTGATCATGCTGAGCTTAATCATGCCAATCTATCAGCTAGCACATTAATGGCTCTACAGTACCTGGAGAAAGCGGATTGGGACAAAGTTAAAAGGCACCGATGCCCTCGGGCAAGTAAGATGGGATCGACCTATTAACCTTAATCTCGGCGGGTCAATAATACTCTTCGGGGGGACCTTGAGGTCGGGATCGATAATGCTATTCGGGGACGGCTTCAGTTCAGACTACTTCAGTCCTTTATTTTTGATAGTTTTTCCTTTTATTTTATTTCCTTTATTATTTTTGAGCATATAATCTAGCTATTAATTATTAGGTGTCATATGGTAAGTGCACGTGAGTTGGTTACTAAAGAAAGGTAGTGACAGATATTGGGGACCAGCTACGTGGCAGGAGAGAGAAAGATTTGTCAGAATCTGTTAGCCACCTTTCTAGTTTTTTCCCTTTTTTAAATTTTCCTTTTCTGATATTTTCTTTCTTTGTGCCCAAGTTTTACCTAGCTATATATACCCGGCTTGTGGGTATAGAAAGTGGTTGAATTTTTGATATAAACTTTTATAAGAATTCGAGTTGAGAATTTCTCCTCTTGTTTCTTTTGGTGAATCTCTTGTATCTTTACCTGTAGATTTATATTAACTTAGCCCACAGGATAATCACTATCCCGCCCCGGCGTCAGTTCACGATACATGTATGTACATGAATGTATTTAGAAGTGTCTTGAAACATGTATGGTTAGATTCATGTACATGTATTTGATCATGTAGTAATTATTAAAGTGGCTCTAGAAGTATCTTAGAAGCTTTATAAATAGTCTTTATATGTGAGTCATTTTAAGCAAGTGAGTTGAATCAAGTATTTTAATATTTAACCATTATTCTTTATTTCACTATAATTTATTTTCTTCCATATATTTTTCAACAAAGTGGTATCAGAGCTAGGCTAATTACAATGTACTTCCAAGCTTTAGACAAGTTGTCCAAATTGACGACAAGGGAGAGTAGACGACCAAATCGAGGTGACTTTGTGTTATCAAATAGTTTCGCTGGGCGAGTGCAAAGAGTGTGTGCGTTAGAGAGCTCCGGAATGCAATCCAGCGAAGGTGCTAGTTGAGAAAAAATTTGAAAAGTTTGTGAGTTAAAGCACGTCACAAAGGTCATTATATTGATAGTGTTCGGGAGATGTAAATTATAGATAAATAATGTTTCCTATGTTTAGTGATAAATTAGTGTTTACAAATTATAACGTTTGGAGTATAAGGATTCGAGCATATCTTGGAGCTTGGAATTTATGGTGAGATGTCATTGCAAATCTAAAAAATTGTATTTAAAAAAAGAATCAAGAAATGAAAGAAGAAAAAGCAGGAGAGATTTTGCAAGAAGTCATGTATGAAAAAGTTTGAAAACGTGTTGCAAGTTTTGATTCTCTACCTCAATTATGGAATGAACTTCAATCTATTTGCAATAAATATAAAGGTCCATCGTTACCAAAAAGAGTCTTGGGTACGATATGTAGAAGAAGATGAGATATCTCTCGAAGAAATTGATGAATTAATTGAAGAAAAAGAATGTGAAAAAGAATTTTTTGAAGATGTCTTGAAAGAGGTAAAAGAAAAAAGAAAAGGAGGAGATGATTTAAAAAAAATGAAGTAATCAACAAAATTGTCAATGGTGGAGAACTTGTTGAAATTATGAAAATAGAAGAAAAGATTGTTGATCAAGACTATATGTTTGAAAATTTAGAGGAAAATGAGAAAATTATGTTGTATATCAAAAATAATGATTTGGGATTTAGAGTGAGGAATTTTGTGGAAGACATTGAATGGGTTAACATGAAAAGGTATTTTGATCAAAAATAGTTCAGAAATAATAAAATGGAGAAGCAATACAAGAAGTTCATGAAACATGCAAAACATGAGAAGTTAGATTATAAGATAAAGAAGATCAAATGGAAACTTCAAGCATATGTGCAGAAGAAATATAGAGGCACAAAAGTGAAGAAAAGAGATAAAATTCTCACGTCCAAGGAAATTACAAAAATGATAAAAGTATTTCAATGTGTTAAAGACTTGCGTATGCCAAGAAAATTATTTGTGTCATTTACATCAATGAAGATGACGAAGAGAATCTTGTGTTTGAAGGAATTGGAAAATCAAAAGGTTTTACGACATTGTGAAAACTTTCAAGAATATCTTTAAATTTTTGATTTTTTCAAATATGGAGTAAATCAAGTTTAAGAGAGAGTGTTGAATATATAAACTTGATTTAATATTATTAATTTGTGTTGGTACAAGAATGAGAAAGTTCATAATACATGTATGTACATGAATGTATTTAGAAGTGTCTTGAAACATGTATGTTTAGATTCATGTATATGTATTTGGTCATGTAGTAATTATTAAAGTGGCTCTATAAGTGTCACAGGAGCCCTATAAATAGTATTTATATGTGAATCATTTTAAACAAGTGAGTTGAATAAAATATTTTAAGGTTTAAACACTCTTCTTTATTTTTCTATAATTTATTTTCTTCCATATATTTTCCTACAGACGATACAGAGTAACAGGCATACTGATAAAGAAAAAGGCTAAGCAGACGACTGACTTGTATTTGGTTCTCTTATTTTCTCAGTAACCTTATATTCCTCCTTGATTGTAGATTTGAAAACTCATCCCTTCCCCTTGATTTCAATGTAAGCCAACCAGTAACCACTATGGTCTTGCCCTTTCTTATTTTCAGTTTTAAAATTTATTATTGTTTCCACTTTAGTTGAGAGAAAGAAAATCCGCATATATGACCATTTGCACATGGTAGCATTAGGATATCAAAAAATTGTAAGGCCGTTTGTACAGTACAACAAACACCTTGTTTAATGTATAGAGGTTAGCATAACAATAGTAAATGTAATACGAAGAGGCGGGATTGAATATATTTGTCCATTGAGCTGGTGTAGGCATGTGTTTTTACAGGACGTCTTTCAGGGGAGGATTGATTAGAAATGGCATCATCAAACTTGCAACTAAACAGGTAACATCACAAGGAAATGTAACACAATTTGAAGGAAAAACAATTTGAAAGGGTGAAAGTTAAAAGTAACAAATTTGACAATGAATCTACATTTCAACAGTTACAATATAGTCGTCAGCTAGCGTTTAAAAAATTCAATTGCATATATATATATATATATATATATATATATATATAAATGGATGGTGTATATGTGAGAGCACAGACCTGTTTTAAGAAAACATGCAACTGAGGTTGTGAATCTGGATCAACAGTAACCTCAAAAAGAGGAAGAAAGATATTGTCAAGAATGTTCTGAAAAATCCCCATCTCTTTGTAAATATTGTACAGTCGAGGAAGCTGGAAAACAAAGAGGAAATCCCAGGATAAGATTTAAGCACTTCAAATGTAACAAGTAAAAATGACGTTATGTTACATAACACAAGTTCTGAAGCCCAGTGATATCTACCCTTTTCAGAATCAGGGTCAATGACCTCAAGGTGATGCTGCTAAAATCTCTTTTATGACAACTATAATGCCAACACTAGGCCTTTCTTGCAAACAAAAGGGCAACTACCCGCAATCTAACTCGCCATTACTTCAAAAACTTGGAAGTAAATTAAACCATATGCCCAAAATTTGATGCTGTAAAGTTATGGAAGGCTTCATAATTTATTCACTTATTAAAAAAAGGCCTCTGATCTTCAAGTTCTGGGATGAGCTTTTAGTGGCATCCACTTCTGGAGCAGTATACCATGTCTTTCATCAGTTTTTTAATTTGCTACTGCGTTGCATTTTTCACATTCTAGCGGCATAAGCATAAAGCTCAAATGAAAACCATATACATGGATAACATAAAGCTCAAATGAAAACCATATACATGGATAACATAAATTTAAAAACAGCTTTGATAAAATAATCCCTCGAGCAGATTTTAAAAGAAAATATTAGCAGAAAAGAACCTTAACACAAAGAAAATGAAATTCAAATCAAACAGAAAAAAAATACCCACATATATACACAATAGACAAAGGGATGTCAAATGGTAAGATAAATTAAGCTTCAGTTCCAATCCAAATATAACCAGGTAATTAATTTTTTAACTGGCACATCCAATTTTAATTCTTATCTATTTACAGTCTATCTATAATGGGACCAAATTAACTCTTGTTGATCAAATCAAGATCCTGATCCAATTAAATTTTTATATATCTCAGTCAGTATGTATTATCTTCCGATACTTGGTGTATTTTAAGACATTAAATGAATATGCTCGAGTTTCTATACTAAACTCGGATTTGATTGATTTTGGTTTTTCAAATATTTCTCAGTTTATATACTTGTCATTTCTTTTGAAAAAATAGTTTCGTCTGTAAATTTTAAAACATATTTTGCTTCATATTTACTCTTAAACTCATTGAATATTTGATAACAATGATAATCATGATAATAAATCTGTGGTAGTAAATTTTAAAATTTTATTCTATTTTATACTAATATATAAAAAGTAAAATTTTATATTTTAACACAAAAAAAATTATATATAAAATGCTTTAATGATAGTAATCGTGATATCATTTTATACCTAACAAGATGAATAACTTACACGTACTTCTTAAAATAAAGCCATTTAAAATAGGAAATTGATATTTTCGCAAGTGAATCTTATTTGATCTTGCGAAAATATCATATTAGCTTGCAAAAATATTAATTACATATAAAAATTGATATTTTTGCAAATTAATTTAATATTTTCATAAATACATTCCATGTGATCTTGCGAAGATAACAAAAGGAAGCACTTAATAGAACTGAGGAGATTGAATCTGTAGACCCATTTCTTACTTATATATTTAATATTATCAACAGTATAATCAAAATTTAATTATATATTTGTAAGATATGTTTGACAGCTTTTAAGTACATTGATCCTAAGTTGATGCCAACGGCTCAACTCATTTATGAGATTTTTGATAAGTGGGTAATGGTTTTTTCAGACTTCTTTTTTCTTCTGCAACTGTCAATTAATTAATAATTTTTGCAAAATTAATAATATGGACAGCTCCATAAAGATATAGCCGGGGTCAGGATTCTAGCCATATATGATATAGCTACGGTCTTTATAGCCGGGGTCACGATTGTAGGCAAATATGATATAGCTACGGTCAAGACTGTAACAATAGCATTCAGTATTTTATATAAAAATAAAAGTAGCATTCAGTATTATAACAAAAGAAAAAAAAATCCATCTAAACGTCACATTTCAGTTAAGTTTATTAACTAGACTCTGAATAATTACTACATCCATGGTAGGAAAAAAGAAAAAATTAAACTACTCTCTCCAAGTCTACTCATGTCCATCCAGGAGAGGCCATTGGATTACATATACTCCTATGACCAAAAAACCCTCTTTTTTTAAATGTCATAATCAATTGGAATAATTTATCCCTTCAATCTTTATGACAATCTATATGAAACAATTTGTTGAATTCTCATACTATAATCTATTGTTAACAATTAAGAAACGAATCATCGACCATCGACCTTTATATTAATAGAAGCAAGTCATAAACCAAGTGTGACTATCGATTATGACCAAATAATTTGAATAAGCAAAGATATATGATTATAACGAAATAACTTGAATGAGCAAAGATATTTAGAAGGCATTGAACAAACATGTTTAATGTAGATACAAAGAACTGGAGAAATCCATAACAAACCAAAGGAAACTAGAGAAATTAAGTAAGCAAAACTACATAGAAATACAATTTATTAATTAACATACATGCAAAACAGATGGCAACAAAAACTAGATTAGAGTGTTTTTTTAGAACTCAGAAACTAAAAATGGGTAGGTAGTAGGTAATTAATTGGAGGAGTAGTTTGTTTTGAATTTGGATTGGTCGATCCCTTGTTCCTTGGCACGCTCGGGCCCGGACTTATCCGTGGTGGTGAGTCCACCAACGCGGCCCATCTCTTTGTAACCTTCAGTCCCAAGTTGCTCTTTCCTGGTTTGCCCTCCGCTCTTTCCCATCTCCTTGTATCCTTCTGTCCCCAGCTGATCCCTCCTTGTGTGCCCACCTCTCATCCTTCCTACATCCATGCAAAATAACAAATAAACAACTCAAAAGGACAAAGAAATTAAGTAAAATAATAATACTTATCATCAAATATATTTATGTATTATTAACTCTTCTCGTTGACAGTATTGAGTGCTAAACACTTTATTTTAATATAAAAATTTAAATTTTTTTAAAAAGTACGTGTCATATCAAATTCTTCAAAATACTGCTAATATCAGAATACTCTAGCCAACTGATCAGCCAAGTATATATAACTTAGTGTATATTAATACGTGTATATATATATATATATATAACATACCTTGGGCAAGATGCTCTTGAGCTTCAAGGCTCTTGCCACCGGTCCCACCAGGGACGACCGTCTCTCCCCGCTTAGCCCTAGCATCAAGTTCCTTTCGTTCTTGCTCTGATGCCATCTATAATTATCACAATTAATTTCAATTTGACTAGCTAATTTGTGCTGCAATTAATGAACCAACTTGCATACAGATCGTATAAAAGTAAGTTGTGAGGGAGACACGTACGTCCATGGGGGCATTCATGGTGGGTATACGCGTCAGTTGAAGCGAGGAAACGGGGCCTTGTTTAATGGACACGCAGTTGCTTACTCAGTTCAGCTGCTCCAAAAGCTATGACACGAATCATAGCTTTGTCCTACGTACTAATTAGTCTAATTACCTTTTTGTACTCTTTGTATTCTCTTATCGTTAAATTTAATTTGGATTAATGTCAAAAATGTCTTCCAAGTATGAATTTATTTTAATTTCTCTCTATTTATTTGAAAATATTCAATCAATATCGCTAAGTTTTTAAAAACAATAATTTACTCCCTTTTTGGTCGGTGAAAGACTGTATAACAAAATTAAGCATTTGACGTGGCACGTGGCATGTCGTGACGTGGCACGTGGCATGCATGTTACATCAGCAGTCCTTTAATTTTTAACAGACTTGGACAAAAAATTTAATTTTTATAAATAAAAAAAATTAGTACAGTGATGCGTTTAATTTTTATAAATTAAAAAAATTAGTACAGTGATGCGATTGTAAAAAAATCAGTTCAGTGATGTATATGTAAATAGATGTCCAGTACAAATTATAAAAGAGAATAAACAAATCAATACTTGACTATAAAAAATAAATTAGGACTTAATTTGCCACTATGAAAAAAACTAAGTACCATTTACTTATTTTGCTACTACCGCAATAAATTATAATAAAAATAAACCATTTAAGTGTATGAAATTTTAAGTACTATATATCGTTGGTTTCCTTTTATTTTTTATTCCTGGCAATTTGGCATTCATGCGATCTCAGGAATTTTTTTTAGATAACGAAGAAACTTTAATATCCATGTGCAGCCGAAGGAACTTAATTTATAGCTGCGCGCACCTAGCTAATTTATTTAATTCCCTAGCTAGCTCTAATTCCATTCGATTAGAAACCACTTACGTAAGTGAATGATATAGATTTGATTATGGTGAAGTAAAAAATCAACTTCACCAAAGTAAGTTGTAAGATTTTTTATTACATTAAATGTGTATTGGTGACAATGTAATAAAAAATCTTACAACTTATTATGGTGAAGTTGATTTTCAACTTCACCATAGCCGGATCCGAAGGATATGCTACTGACAAACTTATACAACCATATATATATAAACTCACTTACATTAATTATTTCTATATGTTTGGCTGTATGCAGTTTGGAATTGATCAGACCATGGAAGAGTTATTGTTTGTGAGGATAGTGACAGATATAAATAATTGCATTTCTTTAGCTAATGTTTGACACAATCACCTACACTAAATTTTTATAAGGGTGGTTATAACAAGTTGAGGACGTACTTGATCATATAAATACAATTAAAACACTCTAATTTAATTAATTAAGCTGCGAAGCTTGCCAAGAAGTGATCATTTAAATATTGTATCATTAATTTCAATAATGATCACTCGTTAATGGTACTAATTTTGGTTGATTGAGCGAGGTATGCCAGCAGGTTAAGTGCGTAGCAATTTCGTAAATGTCAATTTGTTGACTAAGTTGGTTCAGTATAAAATAACAAAGGACATGTTAGGTAACTAGTGCCATCAGATATGATGCATCTCAATTGGAATTATTCATTCAAGTGCATGCATATTTTATATATATATATAAATATATAGATGGTTGAAACGTTCAAAATCTAACAATTTGTGGTAGATGATCGACTGTATACATTATCATATATTTAATTTGCACTAATTATTTGATACCTTGTACGTAAAGGTTATGAAATTATCAAATTAACTCATGACAGCTATCATAAATGTAGCATATATTTCAAAAAATGCAAACTCCACTCTATGCATGATTACTATATAATCAAATCTTTCGATCTCACTTCAACAAAAGAGGGTTTTAATGACCAAAAATTGGGTCACTAAATGTAGGATAGGTTGTCCTAAACCTATTTAGGGACCAAAAGGGGTTGTCAACAGGACACATACTCCCCTCCGGCTATGAAAGTTTTTTTTTTTTTCTTTTAAAAAAAAGAATATTCAAATTTGCATTGGACATATATTTGGACATAACCGGGTTGATTTGGCAAATTGTAAACATTTCCTACAAAATAATTCCTAGGACACTATTTGGAAATTGAAAAGAGGTTGATTTGAGAGGGCGGGATGAGAGAGGACAGGGGCAGGGCTAAATCATATGCACCGTATATTATATATTACTAGTTTAAATGACACATGTACGTATTAAAAGAGAGAAATTGAAATACTTAAAAATAAGAGATGAGAGATAATGGAAGGGAGAAAAGAAAAAAAGTGAATAAAAAAAATTTAAAGAGTTAAAAAAGAAAGTCAAAAAAGCTTCATTTTTTTATTTATACCAAAAAAACTATCATCTCTCTCTCCCACTTTATAATCTCTCTCTCTCTCTCTCTCTCTCTCTCTCTCTCTCTCTCTCTCTCTCTCTCTCTATATATATATATATATATATATATATATATATATATATTAGCTCTCCAAAACCTTAAATAAATCATGGCACCAAGATATATACAAGAATGAAGAATCATAAAATGGACGAAAATGCCATATTTTTCTATCAATTCTAATTTCATATTTTTCAAATGAGCAGTGTATTTGGCAGTTAATTAAAAAATATATATATTTTATATAGCACGATAAAAATTATATAATATTTGTATGACAAAAATCCTTTTAAAATAAAACTCAATTTATATAAAATGCATCTTAATCTTTTAAACTATTAAATAAATGGAGTTACCATTTATAACTAGGCGGAGATTAGTCCCTTGTTTATTTATTGTCGACTTTTACCGTATCTCACCAATTTTGAAAATGTGAAGCAGATCTTCCCAAGGGAGACTGTTTGGAAACTTCGCCCGTTGTATCCTTTTTGTTTGGACAACTGACTTCTACGGGGACACACAGTCTCCACTAATTGAGTCGAAGTTTGTAAAATTGAAGTTGCATTTGTCAACATCTTTTAGGGGGTTTGACTCCAGTTAGTTTGTTAACAAATCATATTGGAAAAGTCTAAGTGCACAAATTTTGTGCATAAATTCAAATACAAACTTGTATTTAAATTATTAAAAAGTGGGTCTGACACAAAAATCTGTGTTAGACTTCACTTTTTAATAGTATAGATGGAGTTTGTGTAAAAAATTTGTGTTTATAGACTTATTCAATCATATTTGCCTTTTATATTTTTTTATTTTATTTCTATTTTAATATTATATTAATTAAGTTCCTTTATAATGTAATAGAATTTGTTAAGGCCAACCAAATGGGACTCTCATATGAACACGTATGAAAGTTTCTAAGTAATAAAAAATAATAATGTATATTTCATCTTTATTATTTTCTTTCTTATATATTTCTCATTCACATAGAGATTGCATTCATCGAAGATCGTATGCAATAGGAAAAAATAAAGTAAAATAAAAATAAACTAAAAATATAGAATTCATCAATACACTCCAGTTCAATTGCAGGAAAGGTAAAATTAAGAGGAAAAATTTATTAGAGAACATAAAACAATTAAACTCAATAGCTAAATGACAGAACTTCACACTCGTGAAAGAAGGCCTAATAAATTTATAAATGTCACCGAGGGCTGTTTACTGGGAACAACAAATGACTACTATCCATGCTATATTGTTCGGAGATGTAGGCTGCATTATTAGTACTGTACGAGCTCAATTGAATAGGGTAAAGATCTGACTGTTCAGTCTCACTCGTTAAGCTCGTAGCCTCTTCATTATGTCCATGTTGATGATTAGCCCAAGGATGTTTAGTAAACTTCCTTAAACCTTCTAACTCCATCGCCACTTCCTTCATTGTAGGTCTTTCTTCACCACTCAGATTAAGGCACTTGTTTATAAGTTGTGCTATTGTTTGGAGCTGTTCTAAAGTCCCTTCCCTTACAACTCGAGGCTCTAGAATTTGAAACAAGCGATTTTCCTTAACAGACCTGATGAAATACGTGGCAAGATTTCTTTCTTCCTGCGGTTTCTCCAAACAAAGTGGTTTTATATGATGTTTAAAATTTTAGAGTTCTTTTAAAATAAGACCTAAAGTTTAAACTTTTTTAATTATTTTTTTGGGCCGGCCCTGATGAAGGAAAACAATACAAAAGAAATTATAAAAAAAAAACGTAAGAGGAAGAAGAAAAGTCAAGTTTGCTTCTCTTAACAGTACTACTGTATGGACGATAAATTGATCTCCTAAATTTGTGGGTCAAACATGAAGTTGATCATGCACGTGTAGCCAGCCAGGATGCTTGTTCTTCGATTAGGACTTGTGCCAACTTAAGACTAAAACGTTTATATTTCCCGACGTAAATTAACATATAAGAAAGAAAATAATAAAGACAAAATATATATTATTATTCTATTTTATTGCTTAATTTTTTTGTTATGTCTGACAAATATAGTTCTTTTGTTCATATGAGGGTCCCATATAAGATCATGATCTGATTTAAATTATCATTTTTTTCTTTTTCTTTTTTATTAATTTAAACACATTCACACGTTTTATCTTCACATGTCAAGGCTCGATCCACCAATCTCATAGTTACTGTAGACACCCAAATTTTGCATTTCTCTAGTAACTCTGACAGGAGGGCAAAGTCGTCACTTGACCCGACTGCGAAAAGGAAGGGGGACCCCAACACGAAGCCACCCCAACGACTTACGGTCAAAGCCGCCACAACGAACAACGAGCATCAGGTTACTTGAGTCAAGGCAAACAGTTGATCCAGAAGAACCTGATGTGATCACAAAAGACGACTAATGGCCACTACGCTTACGATGTTCGGGGATCTCGCTCCCCGGTGAGCGAGCGGCTGCCCAGTTCGCCGGTGAGTTGGCGGGGGTGGAAGGGGGCAGCGCCCCCTGGAAGCCAAGCACAAAAAACAATTTCTACATCAAGTAACAGTCTTCCGAAATAATGCAACAAAAAATGATGATTCAAGACTGCGTGACACGAAAATCGAGAAAAGGAAGCCGGGCAGCCGCTGATGCATCTGCGGCCGACGACACGTGGCATTTTTTGTGGCTCGAGAAAACGCACGGCAGCATAGGTTTCGGCGCGGACGGCCACAGCAGGCAGCCGCAGATGCACCTGCGGCTGCCTCTAGGACACTATACAGCGCCCATTTCTGCGTTCGAGAGCGAAAAAGGAAGAAAAAAATAGAATTGTAGAGAGAGAAAGGCGACGGGAGAGAGAAAAAAGAGAGAAAATGTGAGATTCTTCCATCTTTGGTTAGATCTTAACATCATATATTGTATTCTAAGTGATTTCCAAGTGTCAAAGCATGTATTTCATCATTTGAAAGGTGAAAAAAATCCGAGTTTATAGCTTTTGTGATTTCGTCTAGTTAGATCTAGTTTTATTTCGTTCTTATTGTGTTTGTTGGGTGGATCTACTGTAGATATGAATATTTGGCGTATTGTGATATTGAATATTTTGATTTTGTTTGTTTTAAAGTTAGATCTAATGTAGTCAATCTATATTGTAGATTTGTGGATTAGGGACGGTTATGGAGGATTTATTGCGGATGAAATATCGTCCTAACCTCCCGATGATATCCTTTTAGTTTATTTTTAGCTTTTACGTATATAGCAATTGCAATGTGCCTGTATGTAAATATGTAAATTTTGGGCCTTAAAACGACATCGAGTCGAAAGTCGGGTTTAAGGCCCCGTGATAGTGAAGTGTGCGATTGTGGATGTTTGGGATTATTTAGATGGCTCACATGCCCATGAATAACTCCAACGCCATTTTAATGCTTGATGTTCCCTTTCGACACGGAAAAAGAATTTTGGAATGAAAAGATGAAGATTTTCATAAAATTAATCAAATTAGGATATTAGATCATCCGTAGGCTAAAATAAAATTGTAAGTGTTGGATGAGCTCTATTCCTATTTGACGAAGGGTTTGAAAAATATGTTTTACAAAATATCATCGGTTTTATTATCGAAACAAAAACAATAACAATGAACTTTTCGATTAAATCAAATCCTTCGTGCATAGGGTCAACGAGATTTCTGAAGCACTTTCAAAATAAAGCATTCCAACGATTTTCATAGGCACACACGTATACACACACGCGCGCGCGCGCCATACACACATTTTATGATTTAAAGGATAGGAAAATATCGAGATTGCGGTAACCGTGTTTTCACGGAAGTCGGGGGGGTGCCTAATACCTTCCCCTTGCTTAAGCAAGCCCCCGAACTCTATGAATCTCGGTTTACGGACCAATTAACTCGGAGTCACATATTAGCCACTGCAATTAAGAAAACAAAATTCGGATGAGTTGGTACATCCTTTTCAAATATATCAACTGACGACTCTGGTCAATTGGCTCATCATAAAATCGACCTTTCGAAACCCCGTCGACACTTAAGCCGATCATTTTCAAAAAATCACATCTTAAATTCAAAGACTAAAATTGGAAAGTGCTTTTTATTATTAAAAAACAAAACGACGAAATCCCGACGTCAACAATTACCATGGTTCAAATTATCTCATATTTCATTCCTCATATTTTCGTCTCATTGCTAACTAATCAATCATGCATGAAAAATCAAGTTTAACTAACTCAAGTGTGAAGTGCATTAGTTCTTCATTAAATCCTATTGTCTCAGACTCTTCATTCCAAGGAACCCAAAGTCTTTAGCCGTTTGGAGCGGCTAGAATATATATTCTCGGTGTGCTTTTACTAAACCTTTATTTTAATTTATATTTGATTGACCTTAACAAACGTCTCAGACTCTTCATTCTAAGGAACGCAAAGTCTTTAGCAGTTTGGAGCGGCTAGGATATATATTCTCGGTGTGCTTTTACTAAACCTTTATTTTAATTTATATTTGGTTGACCTTAACAAACTCCATTGCTTTATAAAGAAAATAATTAATACAATATTAAAATATAAATAAAATAAAAAATGTGAAAGAATATATTATTTGTCACAAACTGACTGAAGTCAGACCCCATGCATTCTCAATCCAAAAGACGTTAACTAATGCAGCGTCAATTCTACAAACTTCGACTCAATTAGTGGGAGATTTTGTGTCCCCGTAGAAGCCAGTTGTGCAAACAAAAAGGATACAACGGGCGAAGTTTCCAAAAAATGTCCCTCGAGAAGATCTGCTTCACATTTTCAAAATTGATAAGACCCGGTAAAAGTTAACAATAAATAAACAAGGGCCTGATCTCCGCCCAGTTATAAATGGACATTCCATTTATTTAATAGTCTAAAAGAATAAGCAGCATTTTATATAAAACGAGTTTTATTTTAGATGATTTTTGTCATATAAATATTATATAATTTGTATTATGTTATATAAAATGTAGGTTTTTTTAATTAAACAGAAAAATACACTTCTCATTTGAAATGTATGGAAGTAGAATTGATAGAAAAATATGGCATTTTTTTTTTCCATTTTATGAGAAATCTATATTATAAAACAGGAGGAAGAAATCTATATTATAAAGCCGGAGGAAGAAATGATAGTCTTTTTTGGTATAAATAAAAAAGTAAAGCTTTTTTTTACTTTCCTTTTTTATCCTTTAAACTCTTTTTATTCACTTTTTTTCTTTTCTCTTTTCCGTTATCTCTCATATCTTATTTTTAAGTATTTCTTTTTCTCTATTTTAATACACATATAATGTGTATCATATAAACTAGTCATAATTACACTTTGTATCTTGCGGTATAAATATTAAGAGTGATGTATTACTCTCTATTTCAAAATTACATTTTGACTTTTCAATCTTTGTATAAAATTTTAAAATACAGAAATTGATAGGAATTTATTTAGTTCTAGTGCAAATTAAAATATCCTTAAATATCAGCTACAAAGTTGAATATTAATTATCATATTTGTTATTTTTAAAATTTAAATAAATTCATAGTATTTTGAATTATAAAAGCTTTTAAGTCAAAATAAAATATATTTTTAATTTTAAAATGAAAGAAGTATTAATTTGTTACTTTTCATGGTGACCTGAGAAAAAGAAAGATAGTGGAGTGGTGGATTTGCGAGGGGAAAAAAAATTGTAATTATGACTTCGAGTTTTAGGGAGAGAAAGAAGACGGAGATAGAGGAGTAATTAGATATTTTGATGTGGGACATCCGAACATTTTTAAGTGTGTATAGAGAAATATTTAGAAAATTGGACTGGTTATCGAAATTGAAAAAGTTATCTGGTAGATAGGTTATTGGTCCATTCAGTAGTCGAACCGTTATTAAATTAATAATGTCATAAATACATTAAAAAAAACATATCATTAATAATTAATAGAATTTTAAAATATCTAATTTTTTATAAGTTAAAATATAATAAAATAATATTATTATACTAATAAAAATATTTTTGTAAAAAGAATAAAAAATAAAAACTAAAAAATCGGGTCAACCGATTTTTGACCGGGTTGATGTCAAACTGGTTTTCTGGGCGAACTGAACAGAAAAACTGACCGATTCTGATTGAATTGCGATTGAACTGCCGGTCCAATTCAATTTTCTAAACATTGGTATAGAGTGGAGTTTGCATTTTTTGAAATATATGTTGCATTTATGATAGCTGTCGTGAGTTAATTTCATAACCTTTGCATACGAGGTACCAAATAATTAGTGCAAATTAAATGGAGTATACGATAAAGTGATAATGTATACAATCCATCATCTACCGCAAATAGTTAGATATTGAACGTTTCGACTGTGGTTTTAAAAATCGGACCGTATAGTTGATTCGACGGATAAAAATCAAAATCGGTTGGTATTTCGATTCGATTTAAACAAAAAAATTAATTTTGGTCAAAACTACGCAGTGACCCGATTTATTTTTTTTCCAAAAAAAAAATTAATATTAAAATTAACCATATTTAATAATATTGTAACTCAACTTTATTATGTTTTAGTTCATAAAAAAATGAGATTTTTTAAAATTTTATTAATTACTAATAATATATATTTATATATATTAATAACGTCACTAGATTAATAACGGTTCGACCACTGGGTGAATTAGTGACATATCCACTTGGTATCTTTTCTGGTTCAAAGACCGGTCCGGGTCTAAGAACCTTGGTTTCAACCATCTATATCTATATATATATATATATATATATGTGTGTGTGTGTGTGTGTGTGTGTGTGTGTGTGTGTGTGTGCATGCACACTTTACAGAATAATTCCTAACAAATCCTTTGTTATTTTTTACCAAGGTTATTAAATCAGGACCGGACTGCCTATTCGACCGGTAAAAATAGGAATTGGTCGGCACTCCAGTTCGGTTCAAATAAAAAAAACAGTTTTGGTCAAAACCCCATCAAACTCGGCGACTCGGCGGTTGAACTAGTTGACCCGGTAACTGGTTTTACCGGTTCCCTGCTTTTTTTTTATATTTTAATTTAAACTTTTGAATTTGATTGAATGTATCCTTGATTGAGTTTTGAGTTATGATCATGCTAAAGTATCTTTATTTTAATATAGATTTAATATTTATTTGAATTGTATAAAGTAAATATTGTACAAATAGATTTAATTTTTTTTTTACCGAATTTGATTGAATGTATCTTAAAGATGTTTATGTTCATTTGTATTTAATTTTATCACTCTTAAATCTTGAGTTTTGAGTTATGATCATGATTTAATATCTTTCTTTTTATATAGATTTAATATTTATTTGAATTGTATAAAGTAAATATTGTACAGATGGAATTATTTTTTTTGTTTGTAGATAAATTGATTAATTTTACATATTTACTAAATATTATATATAATATATAATAATAATTAATATATTTAATTATTTATTATTTATTACATATTAATGATGTCACCGATTCGACCACTGGTTGGACCAATGACTCATCCACCTGGTACCTTTTTCGGTTCGATGACCGATCCGAGTTTAAGAACCTTGTTTTCTATTGAACCAACTTGGTTAACAAATTGACATTTACGAAATTGCTAGCAGTTAACCTGCTGGCATACCTCACTCAATATGAAATGATATTAATTGAAGCACTATCATCATAAATACCAATAGTTCATAGTAAATTAACTCACAATATCCATCTCTCAACTTAATTTGGATATAAATTTGTTAAAAAGGCAATGGAGTGGCAATATTTAACTTACACCTAATATAAAAACAAAGGAATAACACCTTCAAGCAATATATAGGTCTAAATATCAACCCAAACACATTGAATGACCAATAAAAAGCTATTCCTTGAGAGTGCGCATAGCTTTGATCCAGAGCAAGAGCGGGACCGAGAACAAGAAGAGACAGACCTCGAATGAGTTCTTGAGAGACGTGAAGATTTGAATTTTGGAGATTTGCTGCATATTAATTGAAAACTAGATATAACCCCGCGCTTTGCGGCGGAATTATTTATTTTTAAAAAAATATATATAATTAAAAATTATTTTTTGTGTGATTTAGAATACAAGAGTTAGTCTTTATTCATAGGGTGAATACAACACATGTTTAGATCAATCACCCATCAATTTAGGATAATATCAAATTGGAATTATAGGATATAATTGTGGGATATAATATAAATATAGAATTGCTGTAATTTTGAGATATAATATTAGTTTAGATTTGTATTAATGTGATAATGTTACTTTTCTTGTGTGATTAAAGAATTTTAAAAAAAATTATGCGTGAATTTTTTTTGTAAATAAAGTACAAAAGCCCAATTACGGGATACTATTATATATTTTTTTCTTGAGAATTATTTGTAAGAAATTACGAATTCAAATTATTAGATAATATCATATATTTATGTGTCAAAGTAATTTGCAAAAATGTTATAATAAAACAAATTCAAATGATTGGATAATATCAATTTGGAATTGTTGCAATATTGTGATATAATATAAGTTTATATTTATATGCGTGACATATTTATGTGATAATGTTACATTGTTTTGTGTAAGTATGGAATTAAAAAAATATAGATGTAATTATAATAATTCCCAAAACCAAATTATTAGATAATATCAATTTGGAATTGCTACAATTTTGGGATATAATATCAGTTTAGATTTGTATATGTAACATATTTATGGGACAATGTTACATTTTTTTTTGTGAGTAAGAAATTAAAAAAAATTAAAAATTTATGTGTGGAAATTATTTATAAAATTACATATTTTTGTGGCTGAAAATTATTTATAAATTAAAAATTCAAATTATTAGATAATATCATATATTTATATGTCAGAGTTATCTACAAAAATAGGATAATAAAACAATTCAAAAATCATATTATTGGATTTTGTCAATTTGGGATTGCTGCAATATTGAGATATAATAGTAAAAATGTAAATAATGATAGTTTGACACGCACAGATGTGTGCATCTAATTAAAGGATAATTTAAAAATTGGGAACCAGAGTGAATTGGCGTTAACTATAAATAAATTACCTTATACGTGAGAGAAATTGAATTTTCTTGTTGTAGAAAAAACTCTAGAAGTGGAGGTAATTGAGGACTATAGAAGATGAGAGAGATAAAGAGGATAGATAAGTGTTGGTGTAGGAAAACCTAGAAGTGGATGGAGATGAGATCGCAGGGATAGATAGGAAGAGCTTAATTATCGCGGGCAACATTAAAAATGAGTTGCTCCCAAACACCTTAACAGTAAAGTACAATTTAAAAGTGACTGATTTGAAGTATATTTTGTTTTACCAAATTACACATAGTATGTCATATTTTTTCTCCAAGTGGTATTTTTAATTTTTTAAAACTGATTGTTATACGATAAAAACTAATGTGCTAAGAAAATTATAAAATGAAGAAAGTATTCAATAAGGATAATAATATAAAAAATATCCTAATGAATTAAACTAATACGATCAATATTCCGTTTGTTTTGGTGTGTGGTTGTGTGTGTGTGTGTGTATATATATATATATATAAATTCAGTTATTAAATGGAGTAACTAATTAAAGAAAGTATTATTTTAAGAGTAATATAGCATTTTATTTTTAAACGACAAAAGATTAAGGTTAAAAAATATATATAATTAAAAATTATTTCTAGTATAATTAGGAATAAAAGAGTTAGTCTTTACTTATAGGGTGAATAAAACACGTGTTTATATCAGTCAGCTATTAATTTGGGATATAATATCATTTTGAAATTGTTGCAATTTTGGGATATAATATCAATTTACATTTGTATTTATAGGATAATAAAACAATTCAAAAAGAGTTAGTCTTTATTTATTGGGTGAATAAAACACGTGTTTAGATAAGTCACTTATCAATTCGGGATATAATTATGGGATATAATATTATTTTGGAATTGTTGCAATTTTGGGATATAATATCAGTTTACATTTGTATTTATGGGATAATAAAACAATTCAAAAATCAAATTATCTGTAAAAATGGGTCAGAATTATCTGTTAAGTGTTAGAGCTGTCGACGCCGGGATTTTCGTCGTTTCGTTTTTTATTAATTAAAAGAAGCCCTTTCCAATTTTAGCCTTTTGAATTAAATGTGATTTTGAAAAGGGTCGGCTTAGTGTCGACGGGGTTTCGAAATGTCGATTTCTTTATGAGCCAATTGACCAGAGTCGTCAGTTTGTATATTTAAAATGGATGTACCAACTCATCCGAATTTTATTTTCGTAATCGCTGGCTCATGTGTGACTCCGAGTTAATTGGTCCGCAAATCGAGATTCATAGAGTTCGGGGGCTTGCTTAAGCGAGTGGAAGGTGTTAGGCACCCCCCGACTTCCGTGAAACACGGTTACCGCAATCTCAATGTTTTTCTATCCTTTTAAATCCTAAAATGTGTGTATGTGTGTGTGTGTGTGCGTGTGTGCCTAAATGAATGTTGTTGGAATACTTTATTTTGAAAGTGCTTCAGAAATCTCGTTAACCCTATGCACAAAGGATTTGATTTAATCGAATAGTTCATTTTTATTGTTTTTGTTTCGATAATAAAACCGATGATATTTTGTAAAACATATTTTTTCAAATCCTTCGCCAAATAGGAATAGAGCTCATCCGACACTTACAATTTTATTTTAGCCTACGGATGATCTAATATCCTACTTTGATTTATTTTATGCAAATCTTTATCATTTCATTCCAAAATCATTTTCTCGCGTCAAAAGGAAAAACCAAGCATTAAAATGGCGTTGGAGTTATTCATGGGCATGTGAGCCATCCAAATAACCCCAAACGCCCACAATCGCACATTTCACTATCACGGGGCCTTAAACCCGATTTTCGACTCGATGTCGTTTTAAGGCCCAAAAATTTACATATTTACATAAAGGTGCATCGCGATCGTTACATACGTAAAAGCTATAAAATAAACTAAAAGGATATCATCGGGAGGTTAGGAGGAGATTCCATCCGTAATAAATCCTCCCTAACCGTCCCTAATCCACAGATCTACAACATATGTTGACTACATTGGATCTAAACTCAAAATACACAAAATCAAACTATTTACATAGCAATGCACCGAATATTTTCGGATCTACAGTAGATCCACCCAACAAATGCAATAAGAACAAAATAGAACTATATCTAAAAGATTTACAAGATAAAACACAACGAAGCTATAAAACTCGGATTTTTTCACATTCCAATCGATGCAATAGACGCTTTAACACTTGAAAATCAACATAGGATACAAAGATTGCATAAAAGAGGAAGAAATATCACTTTTTCCTCTCTTCTTCTCTCATTTTTTCTCTCTTTTCCGCTCTCCCCGTCGCCTTTCTCTCTCTATTTTCTTTTTCCGCCCGCCTCTGCCGAAAATGAAACTGGAAATGGCGATTTAGCAACTTCATATCTTGGCCGCAGATGCACCTGCGGCTGGCCGCAGGTGCAGCTGCGGCTGGCTCCGGTGTTTTCCTCGATTTCCGCATCTGATGTCGGTCTCTCGTTTTTTCGCTGGAAGGCTCGTATTTTGCACTCCGGAAATCCCTGGAAAACGTGCCATATTGTTCTGGGAGGCTAGTTCGGAGGGCTGCGACTTGATATAGAATTTGTTAATTGTGCTTGGCTTCCAGGGGGCGCTGCCCCCTTTCCACCCCCGCCAGCTCACCGGCGAGCTGGGCAGTCGCTCGCTCACCGGGGAGCGAGACCCCCGAACATCGTAAGCGTAGTGGCCATTAGTCGCCTTTTGTGATCAACTCAGGTTTTTCTGGATCAACTGTTTGCCTTGCCCCAAGTGACCGGATGCTCGTTGTCCGTTGTGGCGGCTTTGACCGTAAATCGTTGGGGTAGCTTCGTGTTGGGGTCCATCCTCCTTTTCGCATGTCGGGTCAAGCGACGATTTTGCCCTCCTGCCAGTGTTAGTAGAGATGTGCAAAATTTGGGTGTCTACAAGAGTCTCTATTTATAGGGTAAATAAAAAACGTGCTACATCAATCACCCATGAATTTGGGATAATATCAGTTTGAAATTGCTTAAATTATGCAATATAAAATAAATTTAAATTTGTTACAATCTTGGGATATAAATATTAGTTTAGATTTGTTTGCTGCAATTTTTAACTTTATAATATCATTATTTTTTTGTGCGAGTATGAAATTAAAAAAAATCTTAAAAATTTTATTGGATAATATCACAATAAAACATGTTTTAGATCAATCATCCATGAATTTGGGATAATACCAATTTGTGATTGCTTAAATTTTGTGATATAAAAGCAATACGGATTTGATGCAATTTTGTATTCGTGACATATTTATGGGTAATATCAGATTTTTATGTGAGAGAGTTATCGTGTGAGAATTAGTTGTAAAAAAATTTAAATTCCAAATCATTTGTCAATGTGAAATATTAAATAATTATCTGCAACAAATATGGGATAATAATAAATTTTTATGTGGTTGTAAAAAAATTCAACTAAGTATTGTGTGATAGTTCAAAAATAAATAATTTTTATTAATAGACAGTTCCAGATTTTAATGGGATAATACTCAATATCGAAATTATTGGATAATATCATAATAAAACATGTTCTAGATCAATCATTCATGAATTTGGGATAATATCAATTTGTGATTGCTTAAATTTTGGGATATAAAAACAATATGGATTTGATGCAATTTTGTGACATATTTATGGGTAATATCAATTTTTTTTATGTGAGAGAGTTATCGTATGAGAAATAGTTGTAAAAAAAAATTATCTTCCAAATTATTTGTCAATATGAAATATTATATAATTATCTGCAACAATTATGGGATAATAATAAATATTTATGTAGTTGTAAAAAAGTTCAATGAAATATTGTGTGATAGTTCAAAAATAAATAATTCTTATTAATGGATAGTTTCATATTTTTATGGAATAATATTCAAAACTGAAATTATTGGATAATATCATAATAAAACATGTTTTAGATCAAATCATCCATGAATTTATGTGAGAGAGTTATGTGATAATATTAAATTATTGGATGAAATTTTTATGTGAGAGAGTTATGGGATAATATTAAATTATTTGATGGGATTTTTATGTGAGAGAGTTATGAAAAAAGTTAACTGCATAAAAGATTGACACTTGGCATAATATGGTGTCAATGTACTGCATTTTAATATATATAATAGATATTAGAACTGAAGAAAAGGATAAGGCAACCAAAAACAATGTCCATGTAACACGATTCTACCTCTTGCTCTTACTCCGACTATTACTTCTGTTGTAGCTATAACTCCTTCCTTTTGAGTGACTTGGACTCCGGCTTGAATCTTATTCCTTCACCTATGGTAAAAAGAATGGATGGTAAAAGAATGCGGGTGTATTTGAAAAACATCAAAACATAAGAACATTATGAATGTTACTAAATATTGGTTCAAATCATACTCGAATTACTCCCCTATAAAAGGCATTCTGAAACTCAGACTCATCCAATTTCCTGATCTGTAGACAAAAAAAAAAGAATATACTTCCTCATAACAATATACTGAAGCACTTCAAGAATCAACGGATATAACCCATAAAAAACAAATAAGTGAACTAATATTTAGAAGCTAACCTTATGATCTGACTCTGAAGCTAACACCACCAGCGAACGATATGGAGTACAGCGACGAGTACATGAAATGACTCTTCGACTTGGAATCCATTAGCTAAAATTTTACTTCAATTCCTTTGAATAACTTAACATGGAGAAAGAGGGGTAAAGAAAAATCTAGGGTTTGTTCCAGACGATGTGGCTAGAGAAAGAAGAAGGTTGCCAAATATGAGATAACATGAAACTAAAAACGAAGATTAGGGCCAAGACTGAGACTTAGCTTTTGGGAGCGTGAAAATAATGGAATGAGTTTTGGCGGATAATTTTTATTTAAGAGGGATGGTTTTTTTTCCTCTATAGTGACGGTCTAACCGTCGCTATAGGTCCTATTTTCTATTTTATAGCGACGGTCAGGAGTCGATTGTCGTTATAGTACCTATTTTTTCATTCTATAAAGACAGTCAGGAGTCGATCATCTCTATTAGTGGATAATTTATTAGATTTTTTTCCCTCCTATAGCAACGGTTAGGAGTCGTTCATCGCTATAGGGCCTATTTTCCCTCAACTAAAGATTTATGATAATTTGGTTTCAGCTGTTTTTGGCAATTGTGATGATTACGTCGTCCCCGCCATAGGCGAGTGGGAGATGTTGAATTTTGGGTATCCAAATGGGGAGCCCATAGAGGGTCTGACCCATTTGGTTTGATGGTCAGATAACCCAACAAGACTTAATCAGTTACCGTTTATTTTTATAATGTTAATTTGACTAGCTTGTTGGAGGTCTTTTAGGGAGTGGATTAAACCACTCCGCCTATAAGAAACCACATCTCTCAGCATACGTGATCAACCTAATAATTATTAACACTGCCAATATAGTGAGCTCCTAAGATAACAATTGAATTCTTAATTGTTATGGATCATGGATTTCTTCTCTGTTCTCATCCCACAGGGATTGTAGATCAGAGACGCCGTTTGGGTTTGGGTTAGACAGTACAATTTTTTCCGCATCAAATGTTAACACGCTTCGAGAGGTAAATCTTTAGTTTTCGTTCCATGTAAACAATTAATAACATACATGTATTTAATCTTACAATATATATTGTCGTCTAATTAAGTTTGTCTGCATGGCCACTTTAAGTTAGCTCATCCTTCACTTACGTAAGAGGTTTATAATCGAATGGAATTAGAGCTAGGGAATTAAATAAATTAGCTATGTGCAGCTATAAATTAAGCTCCTTCGGCTGCACATGGATATTAAAGTTTCTTCGCTGTCTAAAAAAAAGTTCCTAAGATCGCATGAATGCCAGGAATAAAAAATAAAAGGAAACCAACGACATTACTTAAAATTTGATACACTTAAAAAGCTATATTACAGGCATGCTAAAAGGATACTTAAGAGAAACTAAGTAAATTCAAGAGCTAGTGAAAATGATGTTCTTCACCTTATGACTGAAGACCTAATTTATATATCACCTAGGGTTATTTACTGGGAAAAGTAAATGTCTACTGTCCATGCCATATTGTCCAGAGAAGTTCTCAGTACTGGTATAAGGATATATTGACACAGCATAGAGATCAGATTGCTCAGTCTCGTCCGTTAAGCTCATAGCCTCTTCATGTATGTAGACGATTAACTACCCAAGGATGTTTAGTGAACTTCCTTAAACCTTCTAATTCCATTGCCACATCCTTCATCGCGGGTCTTTCCTCACCACTCAGATTAAGGCACTTCTTTACAAGTTGAGCAACTGCTTGTAGCTGCTCTAAACTCCCTTCCCTTACCACTCGAGGCTCTAGAATTTGAAACAAACGGTTTTCCTTTACAGACATTATGAAATATGTGGCTAGATTCCTTTCTTTTTGTGGTCTCTCCATGGAAAGTGGCTTTCTCCCTGTCAAGAGCTCAGCAAGAACTACTCCATAGCTATAAACATCGCTTTTGTCTGCCAATTGGCTTGTTTGGAAATATTCCGGATCCAAGTACCCCAGTGTCCCTTGGACTAATGTGGTCACTTGAGTTTGATCCAAGGGTACTAGCCTTGATGCTCCAAAATCTGAAATTTTTGTCGTGCCACTCTCATCCAATAGTATGTTGGCTGATTTGACATCTCTGTGAATGATGGGCATGGAAGCTGCGGAGTGAAGATATGCAAGAGCACCTGCAGATTCTGAAGCTATTCTTAAACGATTTTCCAAAGATAACCATGCCATGCCTCCTTTGTTGTTGTGGATATGGTGAAATAAAGTACCATTTGAGACAAATTCATAAACCAACAAGGGGACTTCACTCTCCAAACAACACCCCAAAAGCTTCACTACATTTCTGTGGTTGACCTGTGTAAGAATAATCACCTCATTGATGAATTGCTCTATTTGACTATCATCCATTATTCTTGACTTTTTGATTGCAACTACGCGATGATCGGGTAAAATGCCTTTGTACACCGTGCCATAACCACCACGACCAACAATCCTATTAGCAGCGTAGTTGTTGGTGGCTTTCTCTAGCTCTTCAGCTGTGTAAACTTTCGTGGACTCAACACCGCCTTCATTGGAAGTAATTTGTTGTTCCAACAGCACACCGCCGTTTTGCTGAAAAAAATTCTCTCTGACTTTGATGAGGTTTCTTCTCTTGATGCTAAAATACAACCAACTTATTCCAATGATGAGGGACAAGAAGCCGAATCCCAAACCTGCATGCAATTTGGACACAAAATTGTAAAACTACAGAAATCTTAAACACTAATTAACAAGAAATTATATAATTCTTCACAAACAAAACTATTTATACTTACCTACTGTAATTAGATCATAAACATTAAAAACAAAGAATTTGGCTAAACAGCAGTATACGAACTTGTTTAATTTTCAATATGATATGTCGAGTTTAAACTTTTGAGTAATGAGTTACCTAGTGAGAGCTTGATAAGTGGAAATTCAGAGTTTTCCGCAATGCAACCACGGCTATTTTCCTTGCCATCCCCATAGTATCCATCTGGACAAGAACAATTATAACTTCCCAGAGTATTAATGCAAATCTTCTCGCACATATTTTTATTTGGATCAGCACATTCGTCGATATCTATTAAAGAACATCACATCATAGTCACAATAAATTAGAGATACATTAGTGAAAGGACAATTTTTGAGAAATTTTTTTGTTTAATTTCCCAAATATATTCCTAGTAAGATAAACTTTATTAAAGAGGAATATACAATTGCAACCCTTAGCTACATAAAACGCAATTGATCATTTCATCAGGATTCGGACTGCGTCCAATCCAAATCCGTATCAGTGTTGTTCAACTTACCTTGGCAGCCTGGACTGAGATATGGATTGCCCTCATAACCTTCAAGGCAGGTACAACTATATCCTCCAAAACCAGTATCCGAATCAGTGCAGTAACTATTAGATTGGCACGCGAAATCATTAGAGTCACGAGCTTCATCACAAGTTTTATTCCCAATCGCCCAGTCGAGTACTATTGGAACAGTAGCCATGGTTCTGTTCAAGAAGGTTGGATCAGAAAAATCCGATGCACCATGAAATTTGAAGCTATTTTTCTCACCTAAAAAGGCATAGCTGCAAGGATCAAATGACCAGACCCCAGTGTGGTTGTTCAAGGAACCAAGGTTAGTATAATAATACTTGAGACCTTTTGGTATTAGTGTTTGGCAACAACCAATGCCAGAACAACCGTAATCAGGCACATCTTTAGCCTTGGAACATAAGGAAACGCATCCGCTGGTGAAATTAATCTGTTTGGACCCTGTTATAAGGGCTAGATCATCACAACCGATGACCGTGAACATGTTTTCGTCGGAGATGCTAGCAAATTTGTGTATGCAATATAATTTTCGGTTAAACCACCGGTTTGATTATAGCACTGTCTAGCCATGACATTAGAGATGCGCATTTGAGTATCTGATATATTATAAACCTCAATATTGAGAGTAGTTATGAAGGCCTTGGGTGGGTTGAAAGAAGTGTTGCAATTAATGTCAAACCATGGGTCTATTGAACAGCCCGAGCCCACACCGATGCCAAATAGATATGGCACGGTTAGGTTTCCGCATAGGCGTGGGCATCCTGGCTTAGTAGTGACCGCAGCCTTGGTGATGGTGGAGTTGGTGGTGCTGGCGGTGGTGATATTAGTCTCGGATGTGGCCAGCGTTAACGCCGCGGCAAGCCAACCGGCAAAAACTAAGGCTACAAGGTAGTGCATGTTTTTTTGGATGGGATGAATGAATGTTAGGATTTATGTGTGAGGGAGACAGATTGAGCTTCAAATATGCAACTTATTTAATTGTACCCTGTGTTTTGCACTCATTTTGTTACCCTAGCTAGTAATATTACCAAAGTTTTGAGTTTTTAACTTATATATAAATATTTACGTACAAGTAGTTGACTTACTATAGGGCTTGGTCATAAAAATCATCAATCACCAACCGGCCACTCATCACTGTAGGGTATAGATTTGACTATTAACAAAGTGGAAAATTAAAAATTAAGAGTAAGAGATACAGCGAGGGTGTGTGATAATGTTTGAATAAAATGAGCTCGACCTAGTCAAGAAGTCTTTGGGCGTGTGACGTAATTAGTGACGTAGTAGACTTTGGGCGTGTGACGTAATTAGTGACATACTATTTCTAATATAGTATACAAAAAAAAAGTTATTACTGATATTGACCCCACTCATTTTATAAAAATTTTAGTAGTTGACTCATATTTTGAGAATATTATACTTTTTTTTTACTTAAAATAATATATACAATTTATTTTCAAATTTCATTATTTTTCAAACTCTAATTGTAACTTTCAAAGGCAGACAAATAAGGTTAATATTAAAAAAATTAATTTACCTTTAAGATCAAATAAATAAGATTAATATTATGACTAATATTAAATTTCTTAAATAATCTTAAATATACATGTTATCATTGTATTTGTATGCAATAAAATTCTTAAGATCCACTAAGATCAAATATAGTAATCACATCTGTATCTAAGACGTATTTGAAAAATATTGGGACTCATAATTTTCCTCTAATATAAAAATATTTTGTTATAGACGATTTCATATTTATATTGAATTAAAAAAAATATATATAAAGTTTTATTTTATGTTTTTTTTGTTAATATTACATTAATTCTGTGTTGAAAAGTTTCTAAAAAAAATTCAGCCCCTCCCACCCGAATTTTGGCTACGCCTCTGAATATAGCAATGATATATATATATATATATATATATATATATATATATATATGCAGGTTATATATGTAGATAGGGATTTTTAATCTTGTGTTTAGTTGAATACATAACAATAAAAACAATTAATTATAACGGAATTTTCAATCGAAAAAAAGTCTATTTCATCAAATTAATTATTTCCTACAAAAAAAATTGTCAAAAATTTGGTCAAAATTAAGTGTTTCAGAAATAATTTTGTTGAGAATTTTTTCAGAATTAACTATTCCCAACGAAATTATTTCAGACAGAATTTTCATCGGCAATACATTAATTCGATTTAACTTAATTGAATTGTTTTAGAAATTTCCGTTAATAGTAGTCTGTCACTTGTCACTTTTATATTAATTCGATTTAACTTAATTCCATCGAAAATTGCAATTTTTAATATATTTTATTAATTTTCCAAAATTTTAAACAATAAAAATGTACTCGCTCCTCTTTACATTCCTAACACCACAATATACTTATATATTTTCTAACAACCTATTTTCAATCCAACAATACATGCATATATATTTTTCGAAGGACACAATAACATTAAACCCAATTAAATTACAATGAATAAATACGCATTAGGTAAGGTATGGTCTTTAGGTAAAAACTCGTTAATAAAAGTAAGCAAATCATTAAAGTCTTTCTCATTGAAATAATGCTCATTCTTGAAGTGTATGAGTTTCATTAGCACTAATAGTCTGGTGTGCTTTATCATTACACGTGTGCAATAGGACTCAGATTCAGATAACATCTTATAAAAGGCAGCTGTCATATCATCTTATTCTTGTTAAGCACTATTTAACAAATATTTGTTCGTACCCCAATCAACATTGTTAGGATCATAAGCATCGACCAATATCTCCACAACATCATAGTTATCACCATTCGATTCGCCCTGAACTAGTTAGTTGACATTGTTGGTCATTTCCCGTATATTAGTTGATTCTCTATGATGAATTCATATGAAATAGCAATCGACAAACCCACGTGAAAACAAGTCAAATTTGATGTCATAGACTTTCTTTCAAATCAAATTTTTACATTTGACACACAGATATTTCATCTTTTCGTTCGTATCATTAACACGTTTATTTACAAATTTCAAAAACTTGCACACCCCATCGCGATACTCGTCAACTAATCTCCTGTTATTATGTGGTATCCTACGACAAATTTAACTCTGGTCGTATGACATCTTTAATTGAGCAAAAGTCACAATCAAACTAGGGTTAACGTATCTATTTCATGCATGAATTCTACATATCTTCATCTCCGGCCTGAAGGGATCAGGTTTCTATCCAGTCCCTGGATGCGTTTCCTCATTAGTGTCAACACTTTAAGCACATTTTTTTTCTATTTCAAAGAAATTTCTACAATACCTCATATTGACGTCGAATTCTCGCTCTCGTTGTAATCACCCGCCAGCAAAATACCTGCACACGTGACAAACCGTTATCACCCTACGGGACAGTCACAGCTTGGGCTATCCGGGGATGCTCCGACGTGATAGTAAGTTCAGGTGAGTAACATCACAATAGAGAACCTTGAAATGTATGTTGGAATACCTTAGACGTTTGATAGCTCTATGTTTCTTGGAAAAAACCTAACCTCTTTGTCTGGGAATTTGCTTGTATATACTCGTCCATGCACACACGAACGTCCCATCACCCCCTCATGAGTAGAGACAAGACATTTTTTCTTCACTTGTCCTTATTAGCCCATACTAGTATGAGCTACTCTCTGACCCAACCTGTTGCAGTAAGCTAAACTGTACCAACGTCCCATCAGCCTTCCTTGACTGGGAGGAATGGGTTGTCTCCTGATCCAACCACCCCCTGGCCCACCTGGCCCAATCCTCATAGAAGATAATTTCGGAGCCCAAAACAGAAGGGTTGGGCCCAATAAATTACACCCCAACATTGCCCCTCACTCTTCTATTTTTTAGAGGACGGATCAAATAGGAGAGTATTCCGGCTCCTCAAAGGTGGGCGCGAAAAGTAAACGTCCCTCCAAAGTCAAACTGCCACCATGCCCTTCGTCAGCTTTTCCTATCACGCCCCTTTCCATTAAATGTAGCCGTCCTCGTTTTACGCACCACATATCGCCATTATCAGTGGAAACGCCCCCATTCATCCTCCGGTGTTTTTTCGATACCTTAGTCTTTTCGCTTCTCACCTCGACATGCCTACTCTGTATCAAGTAACTCCGGCAGGAACTTTCCTCAGTTTCTTCGATCAATTCATTTCGATCTACAATCATGGCTCGAAAACCCAATTCCCCTCCTTTCTTTAGTAGCCCTATCGATAGTCCCATCACCGAGGATTCGAAAACCCCTGTTCTTATCGAGGCTGAAAAAGAGGAGGAATCCATCCGCCTTCGATATGGCTCTTCCAAAGCCTACGACCATGCCAACACTGAGTCGACCATCAAGGAAACGGACCTAGAAGCAATCTGGAACGAATTCCGAATCCCCCTTTAATATGAACTCAGGGCCCCCGGAGAATGTGATAAAATGTATCACCGAGTGGATATGAAGTACACTGCCATCCATATCCAAGCTTTACGATACAGGCTTCGTTTTTCCCTGCACGACTTTATCATTTCCTTCTTCACTTTTACCGGCATAGCCCTATCCCAGCTTCTCCCCAACTCTTACATCCATATTATTTGTTTCATTGCCTTCTGTAAGGAGGTTGGTATTGAACCTTCCATTGACTTTTTCTTTTCCATGTATACTCTGACCAAGGCCCATATCCCCAGGTTCCGCTATTTGAGCAAGATCTCCGGGCGTTGAAGCTTAGCACAACCCCCATCCACCAATAAGGGGTGGCATTCGAGGTGGTTCTACATCTATAGCACCGAGGCCGACCAACTGCAGAGTTGGAATAAGCCTCAGAAGATTAACCTGGGGTATGAACGGATGGAGGTCGACCGGCAGCGGGAGTTCCATACCTTTATGAGGAAATTACCGTCGAAGCCATGGGACATAAGCGTTCTATCCGACGAGGACTGGCTATTTCGACACGGATGTAAGTTCCCTTATTCACGTAAGAGTTCTATTGCGTTTGTGTTTATATTCCAAAACGCCTTGTCTTAGTGTTTCTTGTTTTTTCCCCAGTAGTGATGACAAAACCGGAAGGTCGGACTAGTTCTCTTCCCCAATCAAGTCTTCCTCTGTTCACTGAGGAATTCAACGTGGAAGTGCCTCCGAGCCACAACACCGAACCACCGCTTTCTGTTCAACCAATCCAAACAGTCCAAGCTCCCCAAGCCGACCCCAAACCCAGCACCCCTCATAAAGTACACCGCATGAAGAAACATGCCAAGAAACCCCCCCCAAATGGCTATGGTTACCCACGATATCCAGGGAGGAAAAATTCCCGTAGGGGTCCCTGCTTCAACTAAGGGACGCCGATAGGTGCCCGAGGTCGTCCCAGCTTCGACTGAGGCAATACAACAATCATCCCTTGGGGGCACTTTGGTTCCCAAAAGAGATGTCTCCCAGCTGAATGAGGCCGACAAGCCCAACGTCAAATAGAAACTTTGGAAACAACAGTTCACTCGAACCAGGCCTTGCAGGCTTCTACAGAAGAACATCATCGAATAGAAGTTGTCAGCCTGGCCCGCCAGTGTGATTAATTGGCTACCCAAATACAAGAGCAGAACAATCAATATGCCCAATTAAATGAGGTCAACCGAAAGGGTTACGCCGAGCATGCCGAACTCCAGAAATACGTCACCGCCTTAAAAAAGGCTTACGATGATCTCAGAGAGATTACAAAATCAACGGCCGCGAACTCGAGGCAGATCATTGCTGAGTATAGGGCCTCGGCGGAGTTGATGGAAGAAATAGCCTCGGAGTTTGGCAAGGGTTACCGAGCTGCCCTTTTGAAAGTCCAAGCTGCCGGTAAAGACCCTAGATCCGTTGGCTTTTTCGAGGAAGACTTGCTCTGGCTTGAGGATGATGTTGCCAATGAACCCGGGCAGGGAACGAACGTCAACTCTCCAACCGAACCTCCACACTCTTAGCTGACCTGTAAAGCGTATTATCCTGCATAGGCCTTGTAAATAGAGTCTACTCATGTAATTTATAAACATATCATGTTAATGAAATAGCAATATCAATTATTCATGGGGTCTCAAGTGTAGCTGACTAAGGTAGACAATCAACAAAATACATATTAATACTTTATTGAAGCTTGATAATACTTGTTACAATTGAATGGTTTTTACAACTACACGGTATAGCCCATTAAGGAAGAGGGGCCTTACTACTGATAGTATTTTTTCAGACGACTAGCATGCCATGTATTCTTTAACTCGACCCCCTCCATGTCTTTAAGGCGAAAAGTCCCCTCTTTGAGCACTTTTATGACTTTGTAAGGGCCTTCCCAATTAGGCATTAATTTCCCAGTGTTGTGAGGCGTCGAGGCCTCGGCCTCCCTAAGCACCAAGTCTCCTACCTCAAACCTCCTGACCCGAACCTTTTTGTTGTAGTACTTGGCGGTTCTTTGTTGGTGGATGGCCAACCTCAGCACTGCCTCATCACGCGCCTCTCCTAGTAGGTCGAGGTTAAGTCGAAGACCCTCATCGTTGTACAATTCCCTAAAATTAGATACACGAAATGAGGAAGACCCGATCTCGACCGGGATCAAGACATCCGTTCCATACGCCAATCTGAAAGGTGAATCTCCCGTCGTCGTTCGGGGAGTGGTCCGGTAAGCCCATAAGACACTTTGTAACTCCTCGGGCCACCTCCCTTTAGCCTCATCCAGCCTTCTCTTAACCCCGTTAAGGTGGGTTCAGTTAGTGACCTCGACCTGTCCATTGGACTGGGGATGTGCCACTGAAGTCTTTCGATGCTGAATTCCCAGATCGGCCAAGAACTCTTCAAACCTCTTCCCCACGAACTGAGTTCCATTGTCCGAAACAAGTACCATAAGGATGCCGAATCGATATATCACGGAGTCCCTCATGAATTTCACACAGTTTTCTTCAGTGATATGGCGAAGGGGCTTTGCTTCAACCCACTTGGTCATGTAGTCGATAGCCACTATCACATACTGGAGTTGTCCCTTGGCCTTGGGTAGTGGTCCCAAGACTCCCAACAGATCAATGCCCCATATAGCGAATGGGATATGGGACAATATCGACGACAATTTTTTCGGAGGTTGACGGGGAACCGAGCTATTGATCTGACATTTCGGGCACTTCTTAACATACCCTTTAGTTTCTTGGAACATCGTCGACCAATAATACCCCTGCCGAACCAGCTTGTATGCCAACGACTTGGCGCCTATGTGATCTCCGCAGATACCCTCGTGGACTTCTTTGAGTGCGTACAACGCCTCGGAGGGAATCAAACATTTCAGCAATGGGGATGAGTACGACCTCTTGTACAACTCCCCATCGATCAAGCAGAAGTACGAGCTATGATATTTAATTCTCTTTGCCATAACCTTATCTTCCGGGAGCTTCTCATCGGCCAAATAGTCAAGGTACGGCGTTATCCAGCAGTTCGACCTTTTAATACGCAAGAGTTCCTTCCTATCGATGTTTGGTTTCGGTCAGGACCTCTAGATATACGGATCCCACAAAATCTTCCACCTGCGTTGTAGCCAACTTTGACAAAGCATCGGTCATAAAGTTGCCCTCCCTTTCGATTCCATTGATAACGTAGGACTCAAACTTATATAGCAACATCTTCACTTCGGCCAAATACTTGGTCATCCTCGTTCCTCGAGCTTCATATTCACCCTAAATCTGTTTCACAACCAGCTGGGAGTCACTAAAAATGATCAAACGTCAAACCTTCAAACTCTTGGCCAACCGCAGCCCGGCTAATACCACTTCATACTCCGCTTCGTTATTAGTAGTACGGAACTTAAACCGTATGGCCTGTTGCACTTCAAAACCTTCAGGACTTGTTAGGATGACTTCTGCTCCACTAGCCTCTGCATTGGTCGACCCATCGACATACATTGTCCAAGAAAAGCCAAGTTCGGGTTGCCCCCTAACCGTAAGGGCGACCTCAAAAGGTGGGGCAGCCTCACTTTCTGAGAAAGTACACTCAATTATACAGTCTGCCAACGCCTGGCCTTTGATGGCTGTCCGAGGATGGTACTATATGTTGTATTGGCTCAGTTCAACAGCCCAGGTCATCATTCTGCCCAAAGCGTCGAATTTACCCAAGACCTTCTTTAAGGGGTAGTGTTGTGTAAATAACAATAAGCCGACCTTGGAAATAATGTAGGAGCTTCCAACTGGCGACCACTAAAGCATATGCACACTTATCCAAGTTTGGATACCTGGTTTCTGCATCCCTTAAAACATGACTGACATAGTAAACCAGTCGCTGAATACCCCCTTCCTCCCTTACCAAAGCGGCCCCAATGGCCGAAGAGCCAACAGATAGATACAGGTACAGAGGCTCCCTAGACACCGGCCTTTGTAGTAAGGGGGCCGTCATCAAGTACTTTTTGATCCCTTGGAAGGCGTCTTCACAGTCAAAATTCCACTGGAATATTTTTTCGTTCTTCGGACCATTCAAAGTGTCAAAGAAAGGTAGACACCTCTCGGCCGACTTCGACATAAACCTTCTTAGTGCCGTGATGCGACCAGCAAGCCTCTGAACATCTTTAAAGCTCTGCGAGGATCGCATGTCCAGGATTGCTTTGATCTTTTCTGGGTTAGCTTCTATCCCCCTTTTACTTACCAGGTAACCCAAGAATTTTCCCTAGCCGAGACCGAAGGTGCACTTAGCGGGGTTCAGGCGCATGTTGTGTCATCGTACCTCTTCAAAACATTCCTCCAGATCCCGGAGATGATCCTGTGTACGTGGGCTCTTGACAATCATATCGTCCACATATATTTCCATATTCCTACCAATCTGCCGTCGGAAGACGGTGTTTATCATTCTTTGATAGGTGGCCCCGGCGTTTATTAACCCAAAGGTCATTCTTTTGTAGGCGTAGATGGCCCGATGAGTAATAAAGGCCGTTTTGGGAATATCTTCCTTTGCCATGTGAATTTGATGATAGCCCGAGAAGGCATCCAAAAAACTCATTACCGAGTTCCCCGAGGTCGCGTCGATTAATTGGTCGATATGGGGGAGTGGATTAAAGTATTTGGGACATGCTTTGTTCAAATCAGTGTAATCTATGCAAAGCCTCCATTTCTCATTCTGCTTCCTGACCAACACTACATTAGCCAGCCACTCCGGGTACTCAATTTCTTCAATTACTCCGGCATCCAAAAGTTTCCCGAGCTCGTCGTCGATAATCTTTTGCCGCTCCGGAGCAAATATCCTTCGTTTCTGGCGCATGGGCTTCCTATTGGGGTTAACAGCCAATCTGTGAACGGCAACCTCCTCAGCAATTCCGGGCATATCCCGGGGGGTCCAAGCAAAAATGTCTGCATAGTCCTGCAGGAGCTGAACCAATTGGGCCTTAATTGACTCCAACAATTCGACACCTATCTTCACTAACTTAGACTTGTTGCCAAGTATCAATTCTACTTCCTCGGTAGCCTCGGCGGGAGATGCTAGGGGTTCAGTATCTCCTTCCGCATATGGCTCCATATCGACTGTCATGGTGCATTTTTGCCTGCTGACCCCTACGGACAACGCCGTCATCGCATGGCGATAGCACCTTCGAGCAATGTCAACGTCCCCTTTTATTTCGTCCACACCCTCCGGAGTAGGGAACTTGATCTTGAAGTGAGGGATAGAAGTAACAGCACTTAAAGCCATCAAAGTTGTGACGCTCCCAAATCTAGGCCTACATAGCCCAATTTGAGACGCCATAAAATACATAAACTTTAATACAAATAGTACATAGGACAGAAATGCAAAACTCAATAATACACAACTAAGTCTTCACTATTATTTCCACACTATATTCAACATGTGAAGACTACAATAGCTATCACTCGGACCGTCACTCCATTCCCCCGCTAGACCCGGCTACTCTCTCTTTTTCTGAAAAACAATGGAACAAAAGAAAGGGTGAGCTCAAATAGCCCAGTAAGAAATATCATGACTAAGATAACGACAAATAAATTATCATTAGCCTTCAACAGGTGAGTTCTTAATTGAATATAATAGACAATAAGCTTTGTATCAATAATAGCAGCGGAATGAGCAATCTATTAGAAGAATAATGCAGACTATATTGTCCACTCGATTCTCTTTTTAGGAAAAATATCATCAACTTTTATCATCTTAAACACCGTTGGCCATGATAATATAAATTTTCAGTTCCTGATTTTAATCATGCCAGTCAATAGTTCATCTTTGCATTACGAGCCAAATATATTCAAATATAACCCAACGGTAATGATTATACCAGTTTTCAGCCTTTGGTCATAATCATACCAACAACAGTTCATCTTTGCCCCAGGCCAAAGAGAATATTCACCACGTGCCCTAAAAGGCACAATAAATATATCGCCTTTATCCTATCAACTGTGCCCCAGGCCACAGATATTCACAACAACATGGTTCTTGATGATTAGAATAACAACCGTGATATAGATGATGACTCAGAAGAAACAGTATGATCAATAAATATCGAAAGTTTATGACTTTATTTTGTGCAGATTCAAATAATGTCCAAATTGCCAACATGATGTGGACTAAAATTCAAGAATGATATTTAAGATCCACGGTTCAGAATAACAGTTAAGGTTCAATAGAAAGATTTAGAAAAATAGGAAGGTTCAGTTGAAATGATATTAGATGAAGCGCAAACTATTAAAGAATATATAATCATTTCAGGAAACTTTACCAACAAGAGACAAATAAGAAATGAATACGAAGAGTAATTCACCAAACATGCAGTAGTCCGCGTAGTCAGGTTATTCTCAGAGATTAATAAGGAATGAATACGAAAGGTTATTCACCAACAGGCGATAATCCGCGCCGTAAGGTTATTCCCACAATTGAATACATGGAAATAAATACGAAAGGTTATTCACCAACAGGCGATAATCCGCGCCGTAAGGTTATTCCCACAATTTAATACATGGAAATAAATACGAAAGGTTATTCACCAACAGGCGATAATCCGCGCCGTAAGGTTATTCCCACGATTTAATACATGGAAATAAATGGCACATCTTATGAGTAAGAAAGAAACGATATTATTTTCGAGAATTAAATATTGATATACCCTTACCATAGTAAGTTTGAATAATGGAAGATGAAAAAGATGGTATCCCTTACCTTAACACGTGACTAGATATGAACTCGTACACTTACAGATCTTTACAAATACTCAAGATGACTTTAGCACACTCAAAGAGAACTTATACAAAGAAATATTTGGAGAGTGAAAGAAAGAATAAGCAAGGAAGTTTTTATGAAAAATCCTTAAGTTAAGGCCTCTATTTATAGCAAAAATCTTATCATCACCAAGATTTCCTAATTTAATCCAAACCGTATATTTCAAGATAATGTTTAATCCATACCACTCATTTCATCTTTCAAGATTTCCTTAAACTAAACCATTCATTTAAAGATCATCTTTTAATTTATACCATTCAATTTACTTTATATATAAAACAACTAACTTTAAATAAATCAATTAACTTTATATATAAAAACAAACAACTTTATATAATTTATCATAATAAAAACAAATAACTTTATATAATTTATCATAATAAAAACAAATAACTTTATCAATTCAATTATTCAACAATAATTCACAATTATTCATTATTATAGTTAATTATTGTAAATGCAGTGTAGTTGGCTTTTCGAGTTAGATAAACAGGAAAATCAACTAATAATAGAATACAACAGTTTAATCAATATCATAAAAGAGATAACAAAAATGCTAAAAATAGATAAGAAAATAACACGTTACTGTGTAGTGACAATTATTGATTCAATAATGTGAATTATTGTGCATATGCTACTGTGACAATTATCAACTCAATAATATGAATTATTATGCATGTGACAATTATTGGTTCAATAAAGTCAATATAGTACAATAACCACTTTATCAGTTTAATAATATGAACACTATGTAATACCGTGTGCTACTGTGTAATACCGTGTGCTACTGTGCAATACCGTATGTTACTATTTCTTTACCACCAGATATTTTAACAGTTCAAGATGATTATACCGTTGACTATATTTATTTAAAAAGGTTACGTATGTCACTTTCTATATTCGACAATAAGTCGTTGTGGGGGTCCACCATTATTTTGTTATTTCGGCGCCGTCGTACGAATCGAATATTCCCCGACAAAACGAGTATTCTCCGACCAAACGAATATTGTCCGACATAATAAAATTTACACATAACATCCTTAACTTTTAACCTTATTAATTTAACCACCTACTATTTCAGGAAAAAATATATATATATGAAGAAAATTAAATTTTGTATTTCATAAAATTCGGGGTCTTACAACCTCCCCTCCTTATGAAATTTCGTCCCCGAAATTGACGTACCTGGCATTTCGAAGAGATAAGGATACGTAGATTTCATCTCAGATTCTAGCTCCCAGGTCATTTCCTCAGTATCTTGGTTTCTCCATAAAACCTTAACTTGAGGTATAACCTTTGAGCGTAGGATCTGCTCCTTCTTATCTAAGATCTTGACAAGTACCTCCTCGTACGTTAAATCATCGGCTATAACGTCCGGTTCTAACGCAATGACGTGGTTTGGGTCCTTCACATATTTACGTAACATAGATATGTGAAAAACGTTATGGATGCGAGACATACTTGGTGGTAGGGCTAGTCTGTAGGCTACGGTTCCTACTCGATCGAGAATTTCAAATGGGCCAATAAATCGATGGTTGATTTTTCCTCTCTTTCCGAATCTCGTAACTCCTTTCCATGGAGAAACACGTAAGAATACATGATCTCCGACGTTGAATCTCTCATCTCTCCGATGAAGATCAGCATAATTCTTTTGTCGTTCTTGCGCGGTCTGTATTCGTTGTCGGATCATTTGGATCTTTTCTGTTGTCAAGCGTACCAACTCGGGTCCCAACAATTTTGCTTCTCCTACTTCATTCCAATATACTGGAGAGCGACACTTTCGTCCATACAAAGCCTCAAATGGAGTCATGCCTATGCTTGCTTGGTAACTGTTGTTGTAGGAGAATTCAACCAATGGCAAGTACTTGTCCCAACTTCCTTTGAAGTCTAGCACGCAAAGTCTCAAAAGATCTTCGAGAGTCTGAATAGTCCTTTCAGATTGTCCGTCTGTTTGAGGATGGTATGCAGAACTAAATCGTAGCTCGGTGCCCATAGCTTTTTGTAGACTGATCCAAAAGTGTGAAATGAATCTAGGATCTCGGTCAGAAACTATGAAAACTGGCAAGCCATGCAATCTTACAATATCATTTACGTACATACCGGCCAGACGCTCGAGTGAAAAGTTTTCTCTTATAGGCAAGAAATGAGCAGACTTGGTCAATCTATCTGCGATGACCCAAATCGCATCAAAACTTTGAGAAACTTTGGGAAGACCCGTCACGAAGTCCATAGTGATGTGTTCTCACTTCCATTCTGGAATTTTGAGTGATTGCAATGGACCTTTAAGCACTTGATGCTCTGCCTTGACACGTTGACAAGTTAAGCACCTTGAGATGAACTCTGCAATCTCCCTCTTCATATTGTTCCACCAAAATGTATGTCGAAGATCACGATACATTTTAGTACTTCCCGGGTGAATTGCAAGCGGTGTGTTATGTGCCTCCATCATGATTTTATGTTTCAATTCAGGGTCGTTAGGAACACAAAGTCGAGAGTTGAGTCGAAGTATTCCTTTCTCGTCGATTCTTGCTTCTGGAATAGTACCTTCTTGTACTTTCTTCATCATACTCATCATTTCTGGATCAGTAGCTTGAGCAGCTTTAATTTTATCAATTAAAGCTGGTTCTACTTGTACGTGCGCAATCTTCATGTGGGTCCCTGGTGGCTTTAATTCTATCTCCATCTTTTGTAAATCGTACAAAATACATTTTTGCGTAGTCAACATTGCACTTGTACTTGCATAAGATTTTCTGCTTAAAGCATCAGCTGCAACGTTTGCTTTTCCTGGGTGGTACTGGATGGTGTGGTCGTAATCCTTTAATAGCTCAAGCCAACGTCGTTGCCGCATGTTGAGTTCCTTCTGGGTGAAGAAATACTTGAGGCTTTTGTGATCCGTGAAGATTTCCACTTTCTCCCCGTACAAGTAGTGCCTCCAGATTTTCAATGCGAAAATAACTGCTGCCAACTCTAAATCATGAGTAGGATAATTTTTCTCATAATCTTTGAATTGTCGAGAGGCATAGGCTATAACTTTTCCATGTTGCATAAGTACACAGCCTAGACCTTTTCCTGAAGCATCGCTGTAGATAACAAATTCCCCCGATCCTGATGGTATAGTCAGAACAGGAGCTGAAACAAGTCTCTTCTTAAGTTCTTGAAAACTCTTCTCGCATTCCTCATTCCATATGAATTTTGTGCTTTTCCGAGTCAGCTGAGTTAATGGAGTGGTGATTCGAGAAAATCCTTCTACGAATCTCCGATAATAACCAGCTAAACCCAGAAAACTTCGAACTTCAGTTACTGACCGAGGTTGCTCCCAATTTAATATTGCTTCAATCTTTGCAGGATCAACTGATATTCCCTGACTGGAAATCACATGCCCAAGGAACGTGACTTCCTTAAGCCAAAACTCACACTTCTTCAACTTGGCATACAACTTGTTCTCACGTAGCTTTTGGAGTATTAATCTCAGGTGTTGTTCATGATCCTCACGACTCTTGGAGTATATAAGAATGTCATCAATAAAGACAACTACAAAATGATCCAAATATTCTTTGAATATCCGGTTCATCATGTCCATGAAAGCTGCAGGAGCATTTGTTAGTCCAAAAGGCATGACTAAGAACTCATAATGCCCGTAGCGGGTTCTGAAAGCAGTCTTTGGAATGTCATCAGTTTTAACTTTTAACTGATGATATCCAGAGCGGAGATCAATCTTTGAGAAATGTTGAGCACCCTGCAATTGATCAAACATGTCATCAATTCGAGGTAACGGGTACCTGTTTTTGATGGTGACATGATTCAACTCTCGGTAGTCAATACACAATCTCATACTCCCGTCCTTCTTCTTGACAAAAAGAACAGGGGCACCCCAAGGCGATGCACTCGGACGAATGAAACCAGTATCTAACAATTCCTGTAGTTGGACCTTTAGCTCTTGAAGTTTAATAGGAGCCATTCGGTATGGGGCTTTGGAAATAGGTTTGGTATCGGGTTCAAGATCAATACAGAATTCAATTTCCCGATTTGGAGGTAAGCCAGGAAGTTCATCGGGAAAAATATCAGAAAATTCATTAACAATAGGAATATCTTTCAAGTTTGACACATCTTTGTTCAAGTCAGTGACATGAGCTAAAAATGCTTGACATCCGTTTTTTAATAAACGAGTGGCTTTATGGCTAGAAATGACAGTTATGGATTTCAATGGTTTGATGGTTTGAATTTGTATGACAGGTTGATTAGGAATATGAAAACTAATGATCTTTTGAAAGCAATCAATTTTAGCATGATGATTAGTCAACCAATCAATTCCTAAAATCACATCAAATTCATGCATTTCCAATGAGATAAGGTCAACGGGTAATATAAAGCTATTGATTTGAACTAAGCAGGATTTATATACCGTAGATGTAATGGCTATTGCTCCTAATGGGGTTTCAACTGATAAGTCAAAGTCCAAATTGTCAGGAGTTAAGTTTAATCGTTGAGCACACGTAGGTGAGACAAAAGAATGGGTAGAACCAGTATCTAACAGGGCATAGACTTCATGAGAATTTATGAATAGCTTACCGGTTATCACCTCATTCGGGTTTCGTGCCATTTGGGACGTCACAACAAAAGCTCTCCCTTGAACTACAGATTTTCCCTTATTCGTGCTAGCTTTTGGTACCATCATTGCAGCTGGATTTGATTTTGAAACAGGACAAAATCGAGCCATATGACCTTCTTTTCCGCAACTGTAGCACAACTTGGACTGTTGAGTACAGTTTGGGCTGATGTGGCCCTTCTGACCACACTTGTAACATCTTACCGGTGGTCGATCTCCTCCCCTTGGTACTGGTGCCGGTGCAGGTACTGGTGCCGATGCTCTTCCATAATCATTATGGAATCTCTTTCTCTTGAAATTATTTCCACTGGATTCTCCACTTCTATTATTCGATGCGTGATTACTACCGAAGTGCTGGTTACCTCCCTTATGGTTCTCGTTCCTGTGGTTGTTGTCATTTCTCTCTCTACGCTGATCATTGACTCTTGGCTGCAATTTTTCATCTGTTTGCTCTACCCTTTGAGCCCTGTCGACCACATCTGAATACAAGGTCAATTTATGAGAGCTAAGTTGTTGACGAATTTCGAATCTCAAACATCGTAAGAACATCCGACTCATCCGTGCTTCGTCATCCACTAGATGAGTCGCGAAACGAGATAGTTCGGCAAACTTAGCTTCATATTATGAAACAGACATATTTCCTTGCTCTAGTTTTATGAACTCCACCTCTTTCATATGGCGGATGCTTTCTAAAAAATACTTTTCGTTGAACAGCTCTTTGAATTCCAGCCAAGACATTTCGAGAGCCGAATGATGGATACGTTTTACTGCTTCCCACCAATGGTTTGCCTCCACTCGAAACATAAAGGTGGCGAATGGCACCTTCTGATCATCTGCACATCGCAGAACATCAAGGATTTTTGTCGTTTGCTTTAACCATGCCTCCGCTTTGAGTGGTTCAGGCTTCCCGAAAAATTCAGGTGGTCCCAACTCTTTAAATTGTTTAACGGTGACAATCCTTGAATTATCAGCGTTTCCATCGTTACGACCTCCCCTTAGCTGATTTTGGATAAATTGCATGAAGTTTCAAAAGAAACCATTCTGATTTGCATGATCACCAGCATTATTTTCTGAAGCTGCAGGAGGATTGTTTGTAGCTTCTTGATTCTCAGCTACGTTCGCCTCGGGCAGTGGATAATTCATTCCCTGATTTTCAGAAGTCATTTTTAACTGCGGTCATAAGATAAATGTTAGTTAAATAAACTGACTCGTCACTTCTTGTCCCCACATTCAAGCCAACTTATTAGATAACAAAATTTTATGTAGGACATACTAATGACGTAATCTATTCGTCTCTCTCCTCCTACTTCTACCCCAGATCTCCATTAAAGATCATATCCCTAAGCTCGGATACCAAATGTGACGCCCCCAAATCTAGGCCTACATAGCCCAATTTGAGACGCCATAAAATACATAAACTTTAATACAAATAGTACATAGGACAGAAATGCAAAACTCAATAATACACAACTAAGTCTTCACTATTATTTCCACACTATATTCAACATGTGAAGACTACAATAGCTATCACTCGGACCGTCACTCCATTCCCCCGCTAGACCCGGCTACTCTCTCTTTTTCTGAAAAACAATGGAACAAAAGAAAAGGTGAGCTCAAATAGCCCAGTAAGAAATATCATGACTAAGATAACGACAAATAAATTATCATTAGCCTTCAACAGGTGAGTTCTTAATTGAATATAATAGACAATAAGCTTTGTATCAATAATAGCAGCGGAATGAGCAATCTATTAGAAGAATAATGCAGACTATATTGTCCACTCGATTCTCTTTTTAGGAAAAACATCATCAACTTTTATCATCTTAAACACCGTTGGTCATGATAATATAAATTTTCAGTTCCTGATTTTAATCATGCCAGTCAATAGTTCATCTTTGCATTACGAGCCAAAGATATTCAAATATAACCCAACGGTAATGATTATACCAGTTTTCAGCCTTTGGTCATAATCATACCAACAACAGTTCATCTTTGCCCCAGGCCAAAGAGAATATTCACCACGTGCCCTAAAAGGCACAATAAATATATCGCCTTTATCCTATCAACTGTGTCCCAGGCCACAGATATTCACAACAACATGGTTCTTGATGATTAGAATAACAACCGTGATATAGATGATGAATCAGAAAAAACAGTATGATCAATAAATATCGAAAGTTTATGACTTTACTTTGTGCAGATTCAAATAATGTCCAAATTGCCAACATGATGTGGACTAAAATTCAAGAATGATATTTAAGATCCACAGTTCAAAATAACAGTTAAGGTTCAATAGAAAGATTTAGAAAAATAGGAAGGTTCAGTTGAAATGATAGAAAGATTTAGAAAAATAGGAAGGTTCAAGTGAAAAGTTTTCTCGTATAGGCAAGAAATGAGCAGATTTGGTCAATCTATCTACGATCACCCAAATTGCATCTAAGCCTTGAGAAACTTTTGGAAGACCCGTCACGAAGTCCATATTGATGTGTTCCCACTTCCATTCGGGAACTTCAAGTGATTGTAATGGACCTTTAGGAACTTGATGTTCTGCCTTGACACGTTGACAAGTTAGGCACCTTGAGATAAACTCCGCAATCTCTCTTTTCATATTGTTCCACCAAAATGTATGTCGAAGATCTCGATACATCTTGGTACCTCCTGGGTGGATTGCAAACGGCGTGTTGTGTGCCTCCATCATGATTTTATGCTTTAATTCAGGATCGTTAGGAACACAAAGTCGAGAGTTGACTCGAAGTATTCCTTTCTCGTCGATTCTTGCTTCGGGAATGGCACCTTCTTGTACTTTCTTTATCATGTTTATCAGTTCCGGATCGGTAGCTTGAGCAGCTTTAATTTTATCGATTAAAGTTGGTTCTACTCGCACGTGAGCAATCTTCGAGTGGGTCCCTGGTGTCTTTAGCTCTATCTCCATCTTTTGCAAGTCGTACAAAATACACTTTTGTGTTGTCAGCAGTGCACTTGTACTTGCATAAGATTTTCTGCTCAAAGCGTCAGCTACAACGTTCGCCTTTCCCGGGTGATACTGGATTGTGTGGTCATAATCCTTTAACAGCTCAAGCCAACGTCGTTGTCGCATGTTGAGTTCCTTCTGGGTGAAGAAATACTTGAGACTTTTATGATCCGTATAGATATCCACTTTTTCTCCGTACAAGTAGTGTCTCCAGATCTTCAACGCGAAAACGACTGCTGCCAACTCTAGATCATGAGTAGGATAATTTTTCTCATAATCTTTGAGTTGTCGAGAGGCGTAGGCTATAACATTTCCATGTTGCATAAGGACACAGCCTAGACCTTTGCCAGAAGCATCGCTGTAGATAACAAATTCTCCTGATCCTGATGGTATGGTCAGAACAGGAGCTGAAACCAGTCTCTTCTTGAGTTCTTGGAAACTTTTATCGCATTCCTCGCTCCATATGAATTTTGTGCTTTTCCGAGTAAGCTGCGTTAATGGAGTGGCGATTCGAGAAAATCCTTCTACGAATCTCCGATAATAACCAGCTAGACCCAGAAAACTTCGGACTTCGGTTACTGTTTTGGCTTGTTCCCAATTTAGTACCGTTTCAATCTTCGCAGGATCGACTGATATTCCTTGACTAGAAATCACATGCCCAAGAAACACGACCTCCTCAAGCCAGAACTCACATTTCTTCAACTTGGCATATAATTTGTTTTCACGGAGCTTTTGTAGTATCAATCTCAGGTGTTGTTCATGATCCTCGCGACTCTTGGAGTATACGAGGATGTCATCAATAAAGACAACCACAAAATGATCCAAATGTTCCTTGAATATCCGGTTCATCATGTCCATGAAAGCTGCAGGAGCATTAGTTAGTCCAAAAGGCATGACTAAGAACTCATAATGCCCATAACGAGTTCTGAAAGCAGTCTTTGGAATGTCCTCAGCTTTAACCTTTAACTGATGATATCCAGAACGGATATCAATCTTTGAGAAATGTTGAGCGCCTTGCAATTGATCAAACATGTCATCAATCCGAGGTAACGGGTACCTGTTCTTGATGGTGACATGGTTCAATTCTCGGTAGTCAATGCACAATCTCATACTCCCGTCTTTCTTCTTCACAAATAGAACAGGAGCACCCCAAGGTTATGCACTCGGACGAATGAAACCGGTATCCAACAATTCCTGTAGTTGGACTTTTAACTCTTGAAGTTCAATGGGAGCCATTCGGTAGGGAGCTTTGGAAATGGGCTTGGTACCGGGTTCAAGATCAATATAAAAATCAATTTCACGGTTTGGGGGTAAGCCAGGAAGTTCTTCAGGAAAAACGTCAGGAAACTCATTAACAATGGGAATATCATTCAAGTTTGACGTATTTTTGTTCAAATCAGTGACATGAGCTAAAAAGGCTTGACATCCGTTTTTCAATAAACGAATGGCTTTATGGCTAGAAATAACAGTTATAGATTTCAATGGTTTAGTTGCTTGAATTTGCATGACAGGTTGATTAGGAATATGAAAACTAATAATCTTATGAAAACAATCAATTTTAGCATGATGGGTAGTCAACCAATCAATTCCTAAAATCACATCAAATTCATGCATCTCCAAAGAAATAAGGTCAACAGGTAATGTGAGGTTGTTGATTTGAACTAGGCAAGATTTATAGACAGTAGATGTAATGGTCATTTCTCCTAATGGGGTTTCAACTGATAAGTCAAAGTCCAAATTTTCAGGAGTTAAGTTTAAACGCTGAGCACATGCAGGTGAAATAAAAGAATGGGTAGAGCCAGTATCTAACAAAGCGTAGACTTCACGAGAATTTATGAATAGCTTACCGGTTATCACCTCGTTCGAGTTTCGTGCCATTTGGGATGTCACAACAAAAGCTCTCCCTTGAACTACAGATTTTCCTTTATCCGCGCTAGCTTTTGGTATCATCATTGCAGCTGGACTTGATTTTGTGGCAGGACAAAACCGCGCAAGATGACCCTCTTTCCCACAACTGTAGCACTTTTTGGACTGCAGTGTACAGTTTGGGCTGATGTGACCTTCCTGACCACACCTATAGCATCTCACTGGTGGTCGATCTTCTCCCCTTGAAACTGGGGTCGGTGCTGGTGTTGGTACTGGTGCTGGTGCCCTTCCATAATTATTATGGAATCTCTTTCTTTTGAAATTGTTCCCACTAGATTCTCCTCTTCTGTTATTTGGTATGGAATTACCACCGAAGTGTTGGTTACCTCCTCGATGGTTCTCGTTCCTGTGGTTGTTGTCACTCCTTTCTCTATGCTGATCATTAACTCTTGGCTGCAATGTTTCATCTGTTTGCTCCACCCTTTGAGCCCTATCTACAACATCTGAATACAAACTGAATTTATGAGAACTAAGTTGTTGACGAATTTTGAGTCTCAAACCTCTCAGGAACATTCGACTCATTCGTGCTTCGTCATCTACTAGATGAGTCGCAAAACGAGACAGTTCAGCAAACTTAGCTTCATATTGAGAAACTGTCATGTTTCCCTGCTCCAGCTTAATGAATTCCACTTCCTTCATATGGCGGATGCTTTCTGGGAAGTACTTCTCGTTAAACAGTTCTTCGAATTCTGTCCAAGACATTTCGAGTGCTGAAGGTTGGATACGTTTTACCGCTTCCCACCAATGGTCCGCCTCACCTCGTAACATAAAAGTGGCAAATGGCACCTTCTGATCATCAGCGCATTGTAAGACATCAAGTATTTTTGTCGTCTGCTTCAGCCATGCCTCCGCTTTGAGTGGGTCAGGCTTCCCGTGGAATTCAGGTGGTCCTAATTCTTTAAATTGCTTAACAGTGACCATCCTCAAATTGCCAGCGTTTCTACCGTTATTATTGACTGGATTTCCTCTTCCTTGATTCTGTATGAACTGCATGAAATTCCTAAAGAATCTATCGTTCATCATGTTATCAGGAACATTATTTCCTGAGTTGGCAAGAGGATTGTTTGGGGCCTCTTGATTCTCGGCTACATTTGTTTCGAGTATTCCATAGTTAACCTCTTGATTTTCAGATGCCATACTTAACTGTGGTCACAAAATAAATGTTAGTTCAAATAAACTGACTCATCACTTCATGTTCCTACATTCAAATTGACTCATTAGATAATAAAATCTATTTTAGGTAGGACACACTAGTGACTGATTCTATTCGTCTATCCCCTCCTAGTTCTACCCCAGATCGCCATTAAAGACCATATCCTTAAGCTCTGATGCCAACTGTGACGCCCCCAAATCTGGGCCCACACAGCCCAAACTTGAGTCGTCAAAAGACTACAACAAAATTATTACAACAAAGCACAACGTACAACAATACAGTGTATAATAATACACAACTAAGTCTTCACTATTATTGCCACACTATTTTACAAAACGTGAAGACTATGATAACTATTTCTCGGACCCTCACTCCATTCCCCGGCTAGACCCTGTTATGTTTTCATCTCCTGTTGAAAAACAATGGAACAAAAGAAAGGGTGAGCTCAAATAGCCCAGTAAGAAATATCATGACTAAGATAATGACGAATAAATTATCATTAGCCTTCAACAGTTGAGTTCTTGATAGAATACAATAGACTACAAGGTTTATATCAAAAACTGCAGTTAAATTCTTAAACAACGTTCAGATCAATAATAGCAGCAGAATGAGTAATCTATTAGAAGAATAATGCAGACTATAATGTCCACTCGGTTCTCTTTTTAGGAAAAACATCATCAACTTTTATCATCTGAAATATCATTAGTCAAGATAATACAAATTCACAGTTCCTGATCATAATCATGCACATCAACAGTTCATCTTTGTACTACGGGCCAAAGATATTCAAAATAGCACCAATGGTCATGATTATACCAGATTCAGCCTTTGGTCATAATCATACCAAACAACAGTTCATCTTTGCACTACGGGCCAAAGAGAACATTCACCACATGCCATAAAAGACACCGAACAGATGTATCGCCTTTAACCTATTATATCGCCTTTAACCTATCATCTGTTCAACAAATATATCACATCTGTGCCCCCGGCCACAGATATTCACAACAGCTTGATTTTTGGATGATTAGAATGATATAAATGATGAACAGAAGAAATAGGATAACAATAAGTATCGAAAATTTACTTTGTACAGATTCAAATAATGTCCAAATTGTCAACATGATGTGGAGTGAAATTTAAAAATGATATTCAAGATCCACAGTTCAGAATAACGGTTACAATTCAATAGAAAGGTTCACGTAAATAGGAAGGTTCAGTTGAAATAATGAAGTTCAACTATTATGGAACATATAATATTTTCAGGAATTATAGAAGCAATAGTTCCATAATAAATTTCGATTTAGGAGTATGAAAGAAAATAATATCCCTTACCGTAGCAGGTTTGATTAACAAAAGGTGAAGGAAATTAATACAAAGGGTTATTCACCAACAGGCGGCAATCCGCTCCGTAAGGTTATTCCCACAATTTAATAGAATTTGAGTACAAAGAGTTATTCACCAAACAGGCGGCAATCCGCTCCGTAAGGTTATTCTCAGAGATTAATAATGAATGAATACGAAAGGTTATTCACCAACAGGCGGCAATCCGCTCCGTAAGGTTATTCCCACAATTTAATACATGGAAATAAAAGGCACGTCTTATGAGTAAGGAAGAAACAATATTATTATCGAGAATCAAATAATGATAATCCCTTACCATAGTATGTTTGAATAATGGAAGATGAAAAAGATGGTATCCCTTACCGTAACACGTGACTGGATATTGATTTAAATGAGGTTGATTAACTTGAACAGTACACGTATACTTATAGATCTTCACAAATACTCAAGATGACTTAAGCACACTTAGAGAGAACTTTCACAAGAAGTATTTAGAGAGAGAAAGAAAGAACAAGTAAGGAAGTTTATGAAAAATCCTTAAGTTAAGGCTTCTATTTATAGCCAAAAATCTTATCATTCATTTAATCTAAATCATTCATTTAAATATCATCTTTTAATCTACACCATCCATTTCAAATATTATATTATCTTTAATCTACACCATTCATTTCATATCACCTAATAATCACCTAACTTTATATTATAAACAAATCAATTTAATTATTCAACAATAATTCACACTTTAATCTACACCATTCATTTCATATCACCTAATAATCACCTAACTTTATATTATAAACAAATCAATTCAATTATTCAACAATAATTCACACTTTAATCTACATCATTCATTTCATATCACCTAATAATCACCTAACTTTATATTATAAACAAATAACTTTATCAATTCAATTATTATGACTAATTGTTATAAATACAGTATAGTTAGCTCTTAGATATCAAGTCAATAAATTAATGAAATACAACTGTTTAAATAACATCATAATAGAGATAACAATAATGTAAAATAAAGCATACGTTACTGTGTAATGACAATTATTGATTCAATAATGTGAATTACTGTGCATATGTTACTGTGACAATTATTAGGTTCAATAATTTTAAAAACAGTGCAACAACAATTATTGACTCAATGATATAAAATACAGTGTAATGACAATTATTAAATCAATAATGCAAAATACTGTGTAACAACAATTATTGAATTGATAATATAAAATATTATGCAGTGACAATTATCGATGAAATGATGCGTAACAGTTACGGTGTCAATTATCAGACCAAAAATATGAGACACTATGCAATACCGTGTGTTACTGTAGAGTACCGAGTGCTACAGAAAATACCAATAACTACCGTATGCTACTATTCTTTTATCACCGGTATTTTAACAGTTCCGTTGACTATTTTTATTTAAAAATGTTATTTCTGTCGTTTTCTATATCCGACAAATATTCCGTTGTGGGGTCCACCAATAATTTGTTATTTCGGCGCCGTCGGACCAAACGAATATTCCCCGACCAAACGAATATTCCCCGACAAAGCGAATATTGTCCGACAAAATAAAATTTGCACATAACATCCTTAACTTTTAACTTTATCGATTTAACCACTTACTGTTTAAAAAAAATATCTATATGAAGAAAAATTAAATTTTGTATTTCATAAAATTCGGGGTCTTACAAACCCGACCGTCCCGGTCATGGCTCATGTGACCCTGAACTGGGTGTGTTCCCCTTGTTTCGTCCCGACCATCCCGGTCACAACTCATGTGACCCTGAGCTGGGTTTGTTCCCCTTGTACCGACCCGAGCGTCCCGGTCATGGCTCATGTGACCCTGAGCTGGGTGTGTTCCCCTTGTTTCGTCCCGACCGTCCCGGTCTTGGCTCATGGATTGGCGTGTATCCTCTCGTATGTGTCGTTTTATCCGTTCGGGTCCCGACTTAGGCTGGCTCTGTGGGGTGTCTGCTCTCTCCTTGCTGTCAATGGTTGTGGGTGGACCCTCTTCTTGTAAAATCAACAAGTGGTTCTGCCAGTCCTGATGTTTGCGTTGTAAATTTTCCAACTCTAACTCAGCCTCTCTGATGCGGTACTGCCTTTCTCTTTCAACATGCTCTCGTTGCGAGACCCTTCTCGACGGGGCTATTTCCTCTTCTGTCCTCTTTCTGCAGGACTCATACCCCAATGCCAATGGGGCGTAAACAAACGCCTCTTGACAGGTTCGAATTTGGCGTGTCCTCGCGCATGTCTTGACTTTTTGGCCCCCGCTCGTCGCTTCCTCGAGGCTCTGTTGCCCTCCTCACGGGGATCGAATGAGGACCCCTGATACCCTTTATTCGAGTTTCCTTTCTCCGCCATAGGAACGGTCTTCTTTCCAAAACAACCGGGTGACATAAGCATCAAACACAGCCCTCCTTTTAGCGCCAATGTTGACGTCGAATTCTCGCTCTCGCTGTAATCACCCTCCAGCAAGATACCTGCACACGTGACAAACCGTTATCACCCCACGAGACAGTCACAGCTTGGGCTGTCTGGGGATGCTTCGGCGTGATAGTAAGTTCAGGCGAGTAACGTCACAATGGAGAACCTTGAAATGTATGCTGGAATACCTTAGACGTTTAATAGCTCTATGTTTCTTGGAAAAAACCTAACCTCTTTGTCTAGGAATTTGCTTACATATACTCGTCCATGCACACACGAATGTCCCATCGCCCCCTCATGAGTGGAGACAAGACTTTTTTCTTCACCTGTCCTTGTTAGCCCATACTAGTATGGGCTGCTCTCTGACCCAACCTATTGCAGTAAGCTAAACTGTACCAACGTCCTATCAGCCTTCCTTGACTGAGAGGGATGGGTTGTCCCCTGATCCAACCAACCCCTGGCCCACCTGGCCCAATACCCATAGAAGATAATTTCGGGGCCCAAAACAGAAGGGTTGAGCCCAATAAATTACGCCCCAACACCTCCCATTGTCTCCAAATACATGAGATAAACCAAGTCAACCAAGTATAAGTATGCACTTGATTAACATGTAGAGATACCAGCCAAAAAGTCCTCAAAACAAAAAAAGCACTCAAGTCATTGCCACTGACTTAATTGAGTAGAAACAGTCCCAAATTAGGGACAATTTAGCATTCACTCATAATGAGTAAATGTCGAACGAGTTTTTAAACTCCTAGGTATTCAATTTATTTTAGCAGTAAGAAACTAAACAAATGCTACTTAGTTTATATTATATTATATTATATCTTATTTTATTTTATCTTATTTTATTATATTATATTATATTTTAATATTTTTTAAAACTTTATTATATTATATTATTTTTACTTTTATTTTGTTTTATATTATTTTACTAGTACCAAAACTAAGTAAATGCTACTTGGTTTATTTTATTATATTATACTATATTATTTTTTGTTATTTTTTATTGTAGTAATAACAAACTAAATAAATGCTTCTTAGTTTAATTTAATGTATTATATTATATTATATTATATTATATTATATTATATTATATTATATTATATTATTTTAATTATAATTTATTGTAGTGGTAGAAAAATAAGTAAATACTACTTAGTTTTTTTATAATGGCAAAGTAAGTCCTAATTTATTTTTAATAGTTAAGTAATGATTTGTTTATTCTCTTTTATAATTTGCACGGAAATTTCGGAAAGAAATTCACCCCCAGTTGGCAACCAACCTATCAGTACATTAAGCCCCAAAAAGTCTTGCAAAGTCACAATTATGAATCAAAACAATACACATGTATAAAGCCTAGCCAAGTATATATCCAAACTTAGCATAATTTATATTCAATCAACACAAATTTATTATGTTCAATCAACACAATTATAGCCGAAATCAACACAATTTATATTCCGAATTTTGAAAAATATATTCAATCAAAACAAGTATAGTCGAAATCTGAAAATATGTTCAATCAACACAATTTATTTTGTTATGAAAAGGCTAATTAAACATTTGGGCCATGCTTATTTGTAAGGATTATACTTCTGGGATTATAATCCATGTGATTATAATCCCAGGACTATTAATCCTAGGATTAAATAATCTTAATCACATGTTTGTTTTTTATGAAATTATTTATAGGATAACTTAAAATAATTCCATGTTATGTTTGTTTTTTTAGAATTACTTAAAAGATTGGATAAAAAAATATTTGTTAGACAATTATACCCTTACTAATAATAACATATTTTAAACTATAATTTAAACTTATTTATACATCAAAAAATGATGAACAATTAAATTTAATTTAATTATCACAAATTAGCACATAAATTATCATATAAATTAACAAATAAATAATGCAAAATACATGATTTGTGAAATTTAATTTAATTAACTATTCTTTTAATAAATTAGAAATCAATGCATTAAATTTTGTAGGTTTTAACAATTGTTATAAAACTTCTGTGTTTGTTAACACATTAAATGCTTGTTAAGAAAAAGTGTGATCAATATACTAATTTTGTCTAAATGAAAATTTTAATTTAATTTAATTTATTTAATATATATAGACACACACACATATGACCAAAACTAAAATTAGAAGAACAATTAGGATTAACTATTTTACTTGACCACCAAAATTTAAAGTCCAAAACTATTTATCTTCATTCAAATTCCAAAGTATAAAACATAGTCAATCCTTAACTAGAAAGGAAAACAAATGTTTTTGATAGTAACTGTGAAGACCCCAAATCCGGGTTCCATAACCTCGACTTTGGTTCTCACTATTCAACACATTACTAACAATTAAATACATACATTGCATTTAAACATCGCGGAATAATACATATTGGTTCCCTTCAAAAGGTTACAATACCAGGGTCTATCAACCTTAACATAATAACAGTTCCTATCGCAAGGAATTACAAAAGGTTTAACAACCGTAAATACATAATTAAAGATCTAATTAGCATGCATAAGCTAACTTAAGCTCTGGCTTTTCCTTTTCCCTTATCCTTCTTTGAGCAATCAGGATTATCTGAAAAATGGTTCATGATATAGCAAGAATGAGCAACTAGTTTGCTCAGCAAGTTTAGAACAATCATATAGATTTAATATATCATGAATGAATGGAAAATATCATCAATGATTCAACAATAGATATAACAATTGTGAATGAAACAGGATTCAAATTTTAATAAACAGAATATTTGAATCTTAAAATGCTGAGTGGTCACTAAGGACCCTGAACTAACTAGGGTATAATAGAGTTTCCTCTGACCCTTTGAGTTGTTTGGTTTTCAAGGGGATCAGCCTATTCAACCCGCTGTATATGCATTACATTTAGTCACTGGCGCCCAAAGTCGGTTTCCCGACACAAAATCCCCTAATTTAGGGTTGTTCAATTCTCAGACTTAATATAAGAAATCCGCACCCAACAATGGTTTGGATAAGCTTTTAAAAGTATTCAAGTTATTGAATTTAGAAACGCAATGTCTAGCTGAACTATTAGCTTCAGACATTTTTAATACAGTTCATGAATCAAGAACTAACAAGCTTCAAATGCACTAAGTGCGATTGTATAAACAATATGGATGTGGAATAATTTTAAATAATTAAACCACTTCAAGCTTTAACAATAAATACAAGTATGGAAACTTGTTCAACGATAATAATTGAGTAGGGTTAGAGAACTTGCATGTTTGCTCAGCTACAATAATTGTCTAGCTTTAACTAACTTGCTTTGAAAGACCTCACATTAATAAAGTCGGTCTAATAATTAGTACGACGTATTTGCATAATTATACGCTTAATAACGAACTTATTTACCACATAAGTACTAACACATAAATTACATTAGTCAAAACAATATTATTAACCTTATAGACACTTAATCATTTTAGGTTAATAATTTAATAAGTTAGAAAATATTTTTCTTAAGTATTGGACACTTATTAAACCCTTAAACAACTTATTACAATTGTTTAATTAAATCATAATTAAATTCAATTTATTTTATTAACTCAATATCTATTTAATTACTATTTAATATTGATTAAATAGAAATTAATTAATTAACTCTAGTTATTATTTAAAATAAATAATAACTAATTGTACTTACTTATTATTTAATTATAATTAAATAATAAATAATTATTAACTTAATTTTAACCTTCTTTAATTTAATGTTAATCAACCAATAATTAACTAAGTAATTTTCCTTACTTATTATTTAATTAAGGAAATTAAATAATAGTTTACTAATCTTAATCCCCTTTAATTATTATTTAATGTAATTAAATAATAATTAATTATTTAATTAATTTTAATTATTATTTAAGGTTAAATAATAATCAAATCATTCTTATTTATTATTTTAATTAAATAATAAATTATTACTCTAATAACTTAATTTCCATTAATCGTTATTTAATGTTAATTAAATAATAATTAATTACTTAATTATCCTTATTTATTATTTAATAATATTTAAATAATAAATAATTAATTTATAAATTTTATCTCTCTTTAAATATTATTTAATAGGCATTAAATAATAATTGCTAATTTATCATCTTTATTTATTATTAACATTTAAAATAATAAATAAATAATAAATTTATTTAACTTAACCATGGTTTAGCTAATTAGATTAATATTTAAAATATTTAAATATTAAACTTAATGAAAAATATCCTCCCCAATATTATTTTTGAATTATTATTATTTTTGTTATAATTTTAAATTAGTTTTTAAATATTTAAATTATTTAAATTTAATCCGAATGGCATTTCCGTAAATAAGTTGAAAAACCGGACCGATGGCAATTTTGTAAATAATTCGAAAACTGATCGGAGGGCAAAATGGTAATTCTGCCAAGAAAAACGCGGAGGGGCAAACTAGTAATTTCGCAGAAAACCGGTTCTCGCGCATTGCGCGCGGATTCAGTAACAACGGCCCAAAACGGTGCCGTTTTTGAGAAGCCGTAAACGGCTTCCGCGCATTGCGCGGAGTAAAGTCTTACAGAGGCCAAACGACGTCGTTTGGCTCCGCGTTCTTTAACCTATAACCTTCCGCGCATTGCGCGGAAAATCCCTTTTTTATTTTTTTCCGACAGAACGTGAACAGTACCCATTTTAATTAAAAATATACCATCAAGTAAGCTTTAAATCCTCAATAAAAATCCAAAAAAATTACCAATCACCTTATATTAATTTATAACATGAAAATTTAATTTTTCATGATTTAATATCATTATTTTTTTATAAAAATTTTTACATCACATAAACTACCACAAATCATAACTTTTTGTGTACAACTCCATTTTAAGTTATTCAAACTTTGTTTTTCTCATGATTTAATGTTATATAATATTAGAACATCAAACCTAAGTTTTACAAAAATATTTTTGGTAATATATTTCAAAACTTGTTTACACACTACTAAATACATATTTTAGCATATAAAATATACCAAAATACAAACCAAACATATTAAACTCAAGCATGGCATAAATATTATCTCTACACATTAATAACTATATTAACATGTTTATACTAACATGATGATTTATTTAATTTAAAAACAAAATTTTATTTAAAATAATCATTACCTTGATTTAATAGCTATTCTTCTTTTTCTTCCAAAATAAGTTGTGAAGGAAGATGACATGAACCAAGACTCCTTCTCTTCTCTTAGTATTTTGCTCTCAAATTTTCTCACACTCTCAAATGCTCTCTAGCTCTCTCTTTTGGACTTGAAAATAAAAGATGAGAAATGATTTACAAAAACTACTAACTTGCAAGTATACTTGCAATTTTGATAGATACATAATATATCTAATAATTTTAGCCCATCATGTACCTATTGGATACTTACACAAGTTAACCACATTAGGTGAAAAGAAGCATGGTGCATGTACTACAAAAAGAAAACAAGCAACCCTTTTATTAATTAAATGAAAAATCAAATAATAATAATAATAATAACAATACACTCTCTCTCCTCCTTGTATGCTTGGTCGGCTGGTAGCCTTCTCTTCATGTCCCAAAATGAGTGTCCCAAGTTCACATTTTAATAATTAATAGTTTTATTAAGTATTTTTCAAATGGGCCAATCATTGGGCTTTAATTTAAAATACCAATTGGGCTTCTATTAAATTATTTGGGCTACTAAATTGTCAAATTTTATTATTCTCCACTTGGGCTACTAATTGACCCATGTTGGGCTAATTTAATAATTTACACATTAATTATTCAATCCAAGGTTAAATAAATAATTAGATTGAATAAATAATTAAATATTCTAACCCATAAGTATTAAATTACTAAATGGACTAATAAATATTATTATTAATATTTCACATTATTTACATTAATTAATAATCATATTAATTAATTTATTATATTTAATTAACTCATTATATTCAATTTAATTGAATATTTAATTAATAGGAAACTTATCAATTATTTTGATATTAAAACTTTAGGGTTTGTTCACTAATTTAATAACATATTAGTGACCTCCTTTAATTAATTTTAGTAATTAATTACATAATTATTTAATCACATAATTAATTAATCACATAAAAAGATTTAAATAATCTCGTAAAAATAACTCGTTGGAAATTAAATTAATAATTTAATTAATAAAGATGTGGAAATTCTAGGACATTACAGTAACTAAATTTAAGCATTGTTTCGATATAAAATTTAGAACTAAAATTAAACGGTGTTCCAAAATGACTTAAATCTGTCTGGTCAACTTCATTGTCACATATTGCTTCTTCATCTCAATTGGCAAGCTTAGGAAAAGGTCAACATCAGCTGGGTTACTCACTATCTTTGCTGCAGCCATTATCTTCTCTTCGTCAGTGAAAGTACCAATGTTGTCAATGATAGCATACACATCTCTGCGCGATTTGGCTAAGTCCTGGTCATAGCCAATCCTTTGGGTCATAAGTCCAAGGTGTTGGGTAGTGGTGTTGATCAAACCATTAAGACTATCATGCATTTTTTCCATAGTTTCAAGGAGCACATATTGGCGTTTAAGCTTTTTGTTCCTTCTATCAGTTGCATTAGAATATCCCGTAGAGCATGAAAATTGAGCACCTTCAACTTCCTCTTTATCTAACTCCTCCAGTACATCAGTAGGAGTCTCAGCATGTTCTCCTGTAGCTCTATCCTTGCCAAAAAATTGTTGTCAGTCCCCATACCACGTCAATGGCTTGTTCCGCAACTTAATTATATCAGGATCTTTCTACATAAATAAAAAACTCAAAATAAAGTCAACAAACATTACGAGCCATAAAGTGCAAATAACCTACACATTTTCTAATATAAATATGTGTAAAATGTGCAAATAACCTACACATTTTCTACTTAATAGATAAATATAGTTTTACCTTGCAATAAGATGTCCACACATCATCATCCTCTATATTCAGCATTTTTTGGCTCTCATTCCACGCAATGCCACTAGTACTCAAAGCACCATAGATACAATCCCATAGTTTTTTCCAAGTTTTTTTATCTTAAATTCAATGTGTGGCCTTTCACGCAAATCGGTGTTAGGCAAAATTTTCAACATATTTTTCTCCAGTTCTACCACATAACCATTTCTAAATTGGCCATTGTCTTGCTTGAAGCCCTCTGCAATGATGTGGTAGAAAGAATCTACAAGTGCTTTCTCTTCAATATTTGTCCAACTCTTTCTATTCCTTACGTCTCTCGAGTGTTTTTGACTTGAAGACGAGGACTCCATGGCTGAATAATTAAAGAAGATAATAGTTACATTCACAATATTATTACATGAATATTATTCACAATATTATTACATGAATGATATATCTTATGCAATCTAACAATTTACAAAGAATCTTCACGAATGCATTATAACAATTTTCACGAATGTATTCACATGGCTGAACTCTTTCTATACTACTTCTGTTGGCTTCTTATATAAATCATAAAAGCAAAGGATAGGAAAAGCTTTCATGCTGACCAATTTTAACTGCATCACAAGAATATTAATGGTAAAGAAATAAGTCACAATCAGTATGATGTCCACCAAGGAACATTCAAAAAGGTATAAGCATTAAACTCAATTACAGTTATTAGCCCTAAATTTTTGACTCACTGGACACTACATAAATTCAATTATACGAACTACAGAAGATTGACTTTTGATGGTAGGAAATGGTGGAATGGTAGATATTCTTTAAAATAGATTCGACGCATAATACTTTGAGATTTCCACTAGAGTTACAGCCAGATACAAAAATTGTAATTATAAATATCATAAACTTAATAGTTTCCATCACAGAAGTAAAATATGAAAATTATTAATAAATTAAACTAATAGTCCATTTTCCATATTTACATACTCCAAAGGTTGAAAATCCCAAGCAAAGTTCTTAGTCTACTTAATATAAAAAATAATAATTTAAAAAAAAAGATACAAGATCGAAAATGATAAGTTACTTTCTTAATAAAAATTAAAAAGATATGTAATATATAAGCCTTAAATGCATTAGTATTTAGTAAATGTACTTAGCGTTATGAGTATTAAACAAAATATAAACTTTGTATCCAAAATAGGAAATCTAACAACAAAAAAAAACAATTAACTCAAAACCAAACAATTAAGCTAACCTGGAACCGAGGAAAAATATCTTAAATCACTCATTCTGTCAAGAATTGAGAACGATTATAACAGCAAATAATCACTCAGATAAATTTTTGAACTAAATTATGTCAAGAATTTGTCACAAAGCTACTTACTCCAAGTTCAACTAATACATATGAATAAATGTCATAAATTTCATAACAGCAGCTACTGAAATCCATAAGATAAACAATGATGATATAGCAGAAATAAAGTTTACAGTACATAAGAGATTGAGAGGTAGCAAAATCAGTATTCAGGTTTAAACTCTAAATACACAGACATATATTTCTTTTAGCTTCACCATTGCCATGGGGGAAGACCTCTAACTGCCCTCCACTTATTATACATTGCTATACCTATTTGACGTCTTTTCTCAGTCCATTGATTGGATGTTTCACAAGTGTCAATCAAATCAGCATCCAAGTCTATTGTTGAAGGATTGTTTGCAGCATCCATATCATTCTGCACCGCATCTAGTGGATAAACCCCCATCTCTTTTCGAATCAAATTGTGCAGAAGAACGCACACAGTGATAATACGACATTGGGTTTTGTAAGGATAAAATGAAGGACTCCTAAGGATGGACCAACGTAGCTTAAGAACACCAAAAGCTCTTTCAATGATATTATGAGCCATAGAGTGCTTCATGTTGAAGTACTCTTCTGGACAGGTAGGTTGCCTCCCATTTCGCCAAGTAGCCAAGTGATATCGTTATCCCCTATGTGGAGTTAAGAACCCTTCACAATTTGTATATCCAGCATCACAAAGATAATAATATCCTGAATTCCATAGATGCCCTTAGTTAGTTTCTCCTATATTAGAACGACAATGATTTTTTGACTGTAGCTCAATAAAACTAAATATTACCGTTAGGCACTTTTAGTCCATTCCTCCTAGTTATGGCATCTCTAAGCACTCTACCATCCGTAGCAGAGCCTTCCCAACCCGGCAAAACAAAAGTGAACATCATGTCTGATGTACATACCTCCAACACGTTTGTCGCAATCTCACCCTTTCTACTCCTATACTTTGGATGCTCTTTCGGGGGGACCGTGACCCTTATATAGGTTCCATCAAGAGCACCAAGATAATTCTATAAAAAGAAATATTAAATTCAAAACTAATTAGAAGAACACAAACACACTTGCATGCAAATGAAATTAGTTTGATTATCTAAGTTGAAATTTACCTAAAAGCATTTCCACCTATAATCAGTGCATGTTTCAGTAATTGGATCAGCTTTTTTAAGAAGCACTCCTTCCAAACGTAAAAACCCCTTTAAAACATTATTAGAATACTTGTTCACAGTCTCACCTGACCTCCGATATGTATGTTTGATCAATCTATTCTTATGGTGGCCAGCAAGTATATGCAAAAAGAAGGACACTTGTTCCTCAACATCCACATGTTTTGAATCATGAACACCATGTGTACGAAGTAACTGACATAACACGTCATATGTATCCCTATTCATTCGAAGTTGCTCTCTGAGTGTCATGTCCCCAGCATTTATGGTATCATTCAAATAATCATTCCCTCTACCCCTTCGAATCAATCTTCTTTCTCTACTAATTTGTGAAGAAATTGCTCTAACTTTATGTAGATTAATTAGTAGATGCAACATGCAAGTACAATGACAAGATTGTACACAAATGGAGCGACAATTGTTGTAGTGCTAAGAAATCTTCCAAGTTACTCATAGTCAAAATCTAAGAAAAAAATAAGAAGAAGAAAGATAATAAGCAAACAAAATACTCAAATTCTACTATTGAACATATTCTTAAATCCAAGGCCATTTCTCATATTAAGCTTTCTCAAAATACTCCACTAGATATATATTTCTCATATTCAAAATGAGATATATAACCAAAATTAGTAGAATGATAATGTTTTTAATATTACTAAAAAAGTTCTCTAAAAAATCAAGATGGGCAAAATGAGATAAATCAGAAATGACAATGAAATTATGAAATCATGAAGACCACCTAAAAAAGGACGTTCTGAAGGTGAAAATTAACCAAGCAGACATCTGTGAACCAAGGATTAAGTACATTATATCAAGAAAAACACTTCCACAACTGAAGTGTTGGACTACCATCTTGAGGATTTGTGTGACTTGGGGTTGGCTGCACATTTGAAGTTTGTCTCATAGCCACTAATAAACGACAAACTTATTCACTTATCTAAAATTCTGCAGTCTTAGGGATTTTAAGCTTGGTGACACAGATGGTCTAATGTTTGTTAGGAATCCTAATTGACCTGACCCTCCAGTCTTTTATTGAACATTCTGAATTAATAAGATGTTCTTCTATATAAAATAAAAAAATACATATAAATAAGCCAGTGTTGCTGATGCCACGAGGTATCTGATGCAAGCATCAAGCAGGGCTATGATTTTCTGTAGAACTATTCAACAAAGATGAGACTTCATTTCATAATGTGTGTCAATATGCATTTGGGAGCAACACACAGGCTGACTATCAGGGAACTTTGCTGAGTTTAACCAGAAAGGCCTTCAAAATTTCCTTTAAAATATCATAAGGCTTCTTCCCTGTTCACTGACTATACAACTACACTACAGTTTCCTTTAGTACTAACAAACAGATTCAGATATACACATGAATGATTCCATTTTCTTCATCAGCAAAAATTACAAAAGCAAGACTGAACAGTAATTTATAGTGGCACATTCAGTTAAATGTAATTCAAACTCAAGTGACCTGTTTGATTTAGGACCAGATGCCACTAAACAATCCATACGCAATGTGAGTTTAGTTCCAGTAATTGATCAAAACACAATCGCCACTATCCCAGTAAGAGCTCTATTTCAAATAGCAATTTAACAATTTTCATACGAATTGATCAGATCTACTACAAGTAACATTCACCAAAATACGAAATTCAAACAATAAACATTACCAAACACGATCCAATAAAAAAAAACACCCAAAAAAACTGATTTAAATTACCATCCTTAAATGTAGAATTAAAGTATGAGAAATTCGAAATTGGTCATAAAACACACAAAAAACTAGCGAAAGGGAGGATAATTACTTTGAATTTGTTAAGAGGAGATGTGGAGAGAGACTAGAATCGAAAGCTTTCGACAGAAAATGACGCCCAATACTGGATTAGGCTTTAATAGAATAGGGTAGTATGGTCATTTTACAAAAAGGCTGAGGGTAATTTTGTCTGAAAAAATTTAATCCTAAATGGTAGGGATTATAATACCATGTTGAACATAGGATTAACTAATCCCCCATCTTAACTTATTTTATAATCCTAGGATTAATAATCTCAACTCCAAATTTAAAAACAAACAACACACTTGGGATTAATAATCTTATCCCAAGTGTAATCCTTGTAAACAAACATAGCCTTGGTGTTTTGGGGCAGTGTTCATCAATTCCTGTGGCAGCGTTCATCAATTATTTTATCAATTTCATTTTTTATATATGATTTTGATACCCTTAAAAATGAAACCCTAAAAAACAACAAACTGAAAAGATAGTGTACCTGATAAATTTGGGATGTGTTGCCGCTGCCGTCGCTGGGAGTTATAACCGCTGCCGCTGATTGGAGTTATATCCCCTCATCTTCACATCTAATAGATCTGATTATATACCTCTATATAGCTATATATATTAGGATTTTAGTAATTATGATGGAGGAGTTCAGGGTTTGGGAATGTGTAGGAATCCATAAAGGACATTAAGTATAAGACATTCAGTACAACTCTTGTATTCTACAATTCAAATTGAATTATGACTTGTATAAACAAAATTAACTCGGTTGTAATTTTACGTACAAAAACTTATGGCTAAACACGTACAAAAATTTGATTCAAATTGGGATCTCCTCACAACAGGAACATTCCTTCTAGCGGAGCAAGAAATTACATAATTAGCCTCGGACCTTGTCATTAGTCCTTCTAGTGAAAAAAAAAAAAAAAAATTGACCTTGTCGCTAATCCTTTTAATTGCAGAAGTATAAAGGATTGTTCAATAAAAAAGTAAAAAAATAAATGGTCTTTAAACTTATTGGACTCTTGACTTTAAGAGATGAGATTTTTGATCTCCTAAAGGTGGATATTGTGGTTCCATAGTTATTGTTCTTCGAATTAAGTTAATTTTTAACTGGTTTGATATGTTTCTGTTTGATGATGTGATGGACCTTATGATCCCTAGAGGCAGTTACAAGCTTGTATCCTAAATAAATAATTCAACGAAAATACCAGTTATTGATCACGTTGGTAAGATATATTTATATATAACACCTAATAATCATTTCAGCACACGAAATTTTTCATAAAAAGCAGCAAGAAAATAGAGTTAAATCAATGAATTTTCACCATTTACTGCGCAGATGGAATTTGCCACGTTTATGTTGACAAGTTGACTAATGTGGAAATGGTGAAGAAGATTATCTTGGATGTTAAGACAGATTATCCTACAGCGTGTAACACGATGGTAATCCTTAACCATTTGTTTTCTGGTTTTTTGTTGTTCTACCGCTAGAAAGAATAATGGCAAGGTTAAATTTTTTTTTGCTTATGCTGTTAAAAGGACTAGTAGCGAGGCTAAAAAAAATTTCCGCTTATGCTGCTAGAAGGACTAGTAGCAAGGTCAGAGATTAATTGTATAATTTTTTGTACCGTCAGAAAGAATATTCATGCAGCTAAAAGAACTTACGTCATGCATAAAATTACTCACATTTTGCACTTTTCGATTTTTATATGAACGGTATAAGATCAATTTATTAGAATAATGTCTATAACAACTAATATCATTTTAATAATATTTTGATCACGTGTTCAAACCAAAATTTAATGGTTGAAAAAGTTTCAACTAATATAATATTATTAAGAAACATATAATTAATCATTTATTTAATTATATATTTGTTAAAAATTCTTTTTGTCTAATTAATACATCTTAAAATAAAAATTTTATCACAAAAAAAAAATTAAATTTCTTTTTATAAAAATAATACAAACCAGAGGAATCATTTTGCATTTCCACTTTCAGTATTTCCTCCCGCGTTCGAAAAACCATGTTACTTGCACAAAAGTGTACCCTGGCTTAAACTATTAAGTACTAAAATAACAGACTGTTACTTACTGTAAGTCGTATTCTTATTGAAAACAAATAATTTTGCCGTGCTAGTTCATTTTCACTCACCTCAGGCTCAGCTACCATTTCTGTGTACATCCTTCACAGGGGAAGGAAAACATCCAGACCCAAAAGACCCTAAATTCGCCAGTCGGAGAATTACCTATGGCGGAACCGAATAAAAAATCCGAACAAAACAATCCCGCCGTATATGAAAGCAATTTCGGGTTCTATTGGAGGAATCGTAGAGGCTTCTTTTTTACAGCCAATTGACGTTATCAAGACCCGTTTACAGCTTGACCGCTCCGGTTCCTACAAGGGAATCATCCACAGCGGCAGCGGCAGCTTGACCCCATTCGCTACTCATTTGACCCTTAAGTATGCATTTCGAATGGGCTCCAATGCGGTGCTGCAG